>BSBN01000175.1:6875000-7500000 GCA_027924645.1 Cunninghamia lanceolata | reverse complement strand
ATCCTTCACTCTAATCCCTCAACCCTAAACCCTATCCCTAAACCCTCAACACTATACCTTAAACCCTAATCCCGCAACCCTCAACCCTAATCCATCATCCCTCAACTCTAATCCCTCATCCCTAAACCCTAAATGCTATCCCTATTCCTAAACCCTCAATAGGCTTGATACTATACCTTAAACCCTAATCTCTTATCCCTAAACCCTCCAACCCTATCCCTAATCCTTATACCCTTGACACTCTACTTTAACCCTAATCCCTCGACCCTCAACCCTATCCCAAAACCCTTAACCCTCAAACTTTAATGTACTCAACCCTCAACGCCAAACCCTAATCCCTCAACCCTTAACTCTGATCCCTTGACCCTCAACCCTATTCCTAAATGCTAAACCCTATCCTGAAACCCTCAACACTATACCTTAAACCCTAATCCCTCAACCCTCAACCCTAAACCTTATCCCTAAACCCTAATCCCTTAACCCTCAACCCTATTCTGTCATCCCTCAACTCTAATCCCTCATCCCTAAACCCTCAACAGGCTCGATACTATACCTTAAATCCTAATCCCTTATCCCTAAACCCTCCAACCCTATCCCTAATCCTTATACCCTACACACTCTACTTTAACCCTAATCCCTCGACCCTTAACCCTATCCCTAAACCCTTGACCCTTGAACCTCAACCCTCAACCCTCAACGTCAAACCCTAATCCCTCAACCCTTAACTCTGATCCCTTGACCCTCAACTGTATCCCTAAACCGTAAACCATAAAGCCTCAATCCTCAACCCTCAACGTCAAATCCTAATCCCTCAACCCTTCACTCTAATCCATCAACACTAAACCCTATCCCTCAACCCTCAACACTATACCTTAAACCCTAATGCCTCAACCCTTAATCGTAAACCTTATCCCTAAACTCTAATCCCTCAACCCTCAACCCTAATCCGTCATCCCTCAACTCTAATCCCTCATCCCTAAACCCTAAATGCTATCTCTATTCCTAAACCCTCAACAGGCTTGATAATATACATTAAACCCTAATCCCTTATCCCTAAACCCTCGAACCCTATCCCTAATCCTTATACCCTCAACACTCTACTTTAACCCTAATCCCTCGACCTTCAACCCTATCCCTAAACCCTTGACCCTAAAACCTCAACCTTCAATGTCAAACCCTAATCCCTCAACCCTTAACTCTGATCCCTCGACCCTCAACCCATTCCCTAAACCCTAAACCCTAAAGCCTCAACCCTCAATCCTCAACCCTCAACGTCAAATCCTAATCCCTCAACCCTTCACTCTAATCCCTCAACCCTAAACCCTATCCCTAAACCCTCAACACTATACCTTAAACCCTAATCCCTCAACCCTCAACCCTAAACCTTACCCCTAAACCCTAATCCATCAACCCTCAACCCTAATCCGTCATCCCTCAACTCTAATCCCTCATCCCTAAACTCTAAATGCTATCCCTATTCCTAAACCCTCAACGGGCTCAATACTATACCTTAAACCCTAATCCCTTATCCCCAAACCCTCCAACCCTATCCCTAATCCTTATACCCTTGACACTCTACTTTAACCCTAATCTTTCGACCCTCAACCCTATCCCCAAACCCTTAACCCTCAAACCTCAATGTACTCAACCCTCAACATCAAACCCTAATCCCTTAACTATGATCCCTCTACCTCATTCCTATCCCTAAACCCTAAACCCTAAAGCCTCAACCCTCAATGTCAAATCTTAATCCCTCAACCCTTCACTCTAATCCCTCAACCCTAAACCCTATCCCTAAACCCTCAACACTATACCTTAAACCCTAATCCCTCAACCCTCAACCCTAAACCCTAATCCCTCAACTCTCAACCCTAATCCGTCATCCCTCAACTCTAATACCTCATCCCTAAACCCTAAATGCTATCCCTATTTCTAAACCCTCAACAGGCTTGATACTATACCTTAAACCCTAATCCCTTATCCCTAAACCCTCCAACCCTATCCCTAATCCTTATACCCTCGACACTCTACTTTAACCCTAATCCCTCGACCCTCAACCCTATCCTAAAACCCTTAACCCTCGAACTTTAATGTAATCAACCCTCAACGTCAAACCCTAATCCCTCAACCCTAATCCCTCAACCCTTAACTCTAATCCCTCGACCCTCAACCCTATCCCTAAACCCTAAACCCTAAAGCCTCAACCCTCAACCCTCAACGTCAAATCCTAATCCCTCAACCCTTCACTCTAATCCCTCAACCCTAAACCCTATCCCTAAACCCTCAACACTATACCTTAAACCCTAACCCCTCAACCCTAAACCCTAAACCTTATCCCTAAACCCTAATCCCTCAACCCTTAACCCTAATCCATCATCCCTCAACTCTAATCCCTCATCCCTAAACCCTAAATGCTATCCCTATTCCTAGATACTCAACGGGCTTGATACTATACCTTAAACCCTAATCCCTTATCCCTAAACCCTCAAACCCTATCCCTAATCCTTATACCCTCGACACTCTACTTTAACCCTAATCCCTCGACCCTCAACCCTATCCTAAAACCCTTAACCCTCGAACCTTAATGTACTCAACGCTAAACGTCAAACCCTAATCCCTCAACCCTTAACTCTGATTCCTCAATCCTTAACCCTTAAAACTTGAACCCTAAAACCTATCCCTACACGCTTGACACTCGACACTATATCTTAATCCCTAATCCCTTAACCCTCATCCCTAAAGCCTTAACCCTAAATCCTTAAACCTTCAACCTTAAACCCTATCCCTAAACCCTCTACCCTCGACACTCTTATTTAACCCTAATCCCTTGACCAATAACCCTATCCCTCAACCTCGACCCTCAAACCTCAACCCTCAACCTTCAACTCTCAACATTAAACCCTAATTCATCAACCCTAAACCCTAATCCTCATACCTAAACCATATCCCTAAACCATCAACCCTCAACACTATACCTTAAACCCTAATCCCTATCCCTCAACCCTTAACCCTTAAAACTTAAATTCTATCCCTACACCCTCAACACTTGACACTATATCTTAAGCCTTAAACCCTCATCCCTAAAGCCTCAACCCTCAATCCTTAAACCTTAAACCCTAAACCCTATCCGTAATCCCTCTACCCTCGACACTCTAACCCTGACCTTGACATTAAATGCTAATCCGTCAACCCTAAACCCTAATCCGTCAACCCTAAACCCTATCCCTAAACCCTTAACCCTCAACACTATACCTTAAACCCTAATCCATCAACCCTAAAACCTAATCCCTCAGCCCTCAACCCTAAACACTATCAATAAACCCTCAACCCTCGACACTATACCTTAAACCCTAATCCCTCAACCCTCAACCATAATCCCTCATCCCTAAACACTAAACACTATCCCTATTCCTAAACCCTCAACCCTCGACACTATACCTTAAACCCTAATCCCTTATCTCTAAACCCTAAACCCTATCCCTCAACCCTTAACTGTTACAAATTAAGCCCTAAAACCTATCCATAAACCCTCAACACTCAACATTATATTTTAAACCCCAATCCCTTAACCCTCAGCCCTAAAGCCTCAACCCTCAATCGTTAAACCTTCAAACCTAAACCCTATCCATAATCCCTCTACCCTCAACACTCTACTTTAACCCTAATCCCTTGACCATCAACCCTATCCCTAAACCCTCAACCCTCAACTCTCAACATTAAACCCTAATCCATCAACCCTAAACCCTAATCTCTCAACCCTAAACCCTAATCCCTCAACCCTAAACCCTAATCCCTCAACCATAAACCCTAAACCCTATCCCTAAACCCAACAAAACTATTTTACCTTATGTTAGGTTGTTAAATCCATCATTTTTGACACTCTTCTCTTAAAGATATTTGAGTTGCAAGAATATGTCAGAAAAATGGCTATGAACTTTTTAAATGTTAGTAATGTTATATGGCATGTTTTTCTGGCCAATATGGGGTTCATTATGCCAATAGGTGTACACACTATGAGAAAAGATTTGCGTATGGTACATCCAGAGTGAGTAATTAACAGTTGAAATGAGAAAGGATGATCATTATAAGAAAAGCTTTGCATTGGGGTAAATCTATGTTTCTTGCTGTCCACCCCGCACTTAGGGGAGTTATATTGTTATGAAATAGGCAAATAATCTCCCATTGTTTACTAGCTCTATCCACAAGAACTACTAAACTATACCTTAAACCCTAATCCCTCAACCCTAAACCCTATCCCTAATCCCTCTACCCTCAACACTCTACCTTAACCCTAATCCCTCAACCCTTAACCCTAAATGCTATCCCTAAAGCCTCAACCCTAAACCCTAATCCCTCAAGGTCCTAAACTCTAATCCCTTATCCCTAAACTCTAAATCCTATCCCTAAACGCTCAACCCTCAACCTTAAACCTTAATCACTCAATCCTTATCCACCCCTCTCCTCCCCTATCTGGCTCACTCCCATCTCTACCCTCCTCTACCCTCGACACTATACATACATACATATAGGTGTACATAGATACATACATATATATAGGCATACATAGATACATACATACATATAGGCATACATACATACATACAAACATACATACATACATACATATAGGCATACATACATACATACATGATTAATAGCCTTGAACATAAAAAAAATTATTGGGAACATAATGCGATCGCGTTATTTCAAACATGACAAACAACACAAACTTTTGCGAAAAAGGAAAAATGCAAAGCAAAAACTAACATGAGCGCATTATAACGCGCTCGCGTTATGTTTTGCTTTGGGAATCCCAAGCCTTGGGCTTGGGATTTGCTTTGGAATTCCAACCCAAAGGCTTGGAGTGCCTTTTCAATATCCACATACGTGTTTTTCCATATTCTTCAAGATTTCACATAATTTCATTCGTGCTAACCCTCAGATTTGCACGTGTTTCAAGGTCAAACAAATCGAACACCTGGGTAATGTTAGAATTTCTCTTAGCTATTTGACAATGTGATTTTTTCACATTTTAACAATGTTAAGCCTTTCAACTTTAATTTCTTTTATTTGTGTGTCCGTTTTTGGGCAAAAACCACTGTTTGGTCTTTTTTTCATTGTAAATTAACTATTCATTGAAATTCGAAAAAAATTACATATTTAGAAACTAGCCTCCATTCTACAAATATTAAAAAAAGAAAAAATGATTTTCAATTAGTTTTCAAAATTTATAGGGGTAGCATGGCCAAAATTCTATTTTTTAGGATGTGTCCACTTTGAAAATTAGTAAAAAATCAAATATTTATCAAAAAATTATCAGAAAAATCAGGCATAAACTACATACTATTAGCTAATTTCTCATTGAAGCAATTTTAGAAATACCAAAAAAAGGTTGACCTTTTGAGGGAGCCACAAAACATGCTATGTTATGTTTTTTTGACAAAAACAACACCAATTTCTGTGGCTCCATCTTTTGAACCCCTTAATCTATGCCATTTTAAAAAAAATTAGTAGTTTAGAAAGTAGACTTGGAGCACTATGAACATTATTTTGATTGCATCTCCAAATTTTGAGTGTAACTATGCTCAATTTCTCATCCAAGTCCAGTATTTCCTAATTTCAAAAAAAAAGTGGCCACTTAAGACCCCTTTTTGGCCCCCCATCTTCTTGCACTTACCTAGGACCTAGGGGGTGCTATTAAGACAAGTCCTAACTAAAATAGGGGAGGACTTGGGTACCTATGCCCTAGTCCTACCCTATTTTAGGTAGAACCTAAATTCAAGTGTCAGTTATGTGACCATTAATTAGGTCCTATGCCAACACCTTAAGTTTGAATTATGAAATTCTTAGCGCGAATGTGTTTAGTTGCATATATAAGCATGTTTAGGGTTTCATTTGTAAACTAGATGGATATTGTGAACTTGTGATATTATGCTAAAGTGATTCAAGGATTTCATTGTGTTACAGAGTAGTGTTGTGTTGTTATTGTGTTTGTTTGTTTCAGATTTGGCTTCATCCATCCATCTCCTCATGGAATGAAAAAGCTTCTTCCTTCAATGAGAGCTACACCTCTAAGGTGATATTTATTTGTGTTTTCAATCATTTATCAATTAGTTTTTGCCTCTATCCCATAGGGATACACACTTTTATCTAACAAAAGTGTTTGGAAGACTTGAATGTCTCTTTGGGGCTTGACCAAGGCAAGCCTCTAAACACCACAACCCCCAACCCCATTTTCTATGATTAGAAGTTATAGGTTGCAGAAGTAGAAGTGGAGTTGCAAGAGAGCATAGCAGAGTGTCGGAAGTGTAGAGAAAAGAAGAAAAGAAGGACTTGGACTTGGGCACCCGCTCATCAATCCCTAACTTTCTTGCATGTGGAATCTTGAAGTTTGGTATGTATTTACTATGAATATTCTATCTCTATTTGCAAGCATTTGTCGTGTTTCATCTGTTTGTTTATGATTTTACAAAATTAGGGTTTTAAGCATAACTAGACTTTAATTAATTATAAAATTCCAAGTTTCCTCTTCATTCTAAGGGACACTAAATCTATAGCAAAGCCCTGTTGCAAGAGATTGTGGCTTCACTCAATTTATGTCCTTGAATGTAAGGTGTGAAAGGAGGATTTAACCTTGAAACTAAAACCCCCTCTTTTTCCACTAAACATTTTGGTGAACCCATGTTTTTAATGAATTTTGCATCTTGCTGAGTTTTGTACTATAGATTTACATTCATTCATTTGATTTTCATCTTATTGCATTTGAAAATTTACAAAACATTTGAAAAATTTGAAAAAAATGGCATTTTTAGCTTGCATTTTCAAATAATTTTAATTAATTTGCATTTAATTTAATTTTATTTATGTTATTTTCATTAGATCTGATTAAAATTACAGAAATTCATCATTTATTTTTCATTTGCATTGCATTTTCATGCCTAATTTGTTAAACATTGCTTGAAATTGTGCATTTTTCATAAAAACCTAGTTTTGCAAATTAGCTAGGGTTTGTAGTTGAAATCTTGTTTCAGATTTTACTACTATTTTAAACACTCATTTAAGACTAATTTCTAATTGTAGCATTTCATCATAGTGTCTTTCTTGCAAAATTTCATGTCTAGGGTTTGAAAACCTTGCATTTTCACTAGATTTTGCCTTGTCATCTCTCTAGAATTGCATTATAGGCATGTTGTGAAGGATATTGTTGCATTATTGGGTTGATATTGAGCTTATTATTTTCTTCCCCTCTTTAATATCTTCACAACACCTCTTATTTTAGCAATTTGCATTGAAAACTTGTGAAAAAAAGTGAAAAATCAAGCATTTTTAGGTCATAAACTTACACAATTTTGCAAATCTTTTAAATCTGATTTTACATTGATATGAAAACATACATACATGGCCTCTTCATCTCATTTCTCTTTGGTATCTTTACATGCATATATCAAAAAGTTTGAGAATTTCTACAAATTTCTTAATATGAATCCTCATGTTCTCACTTATATACAAACTATGTATCACAAGGATATATTTAAATGTTCTTCATTTGAAATCCTTGACTATGTATCTAATTTTGACAACTTCATATCTCTCATGAATACATACCCTTGGGTAGTAGAAGATTTAACAAAACACATTGAGAATGATGAGTGTGAAAGTTCTCTTAATGGTTTGGAATTAATAGCTAAAACATATGATGATGATGATGATGATGATGATGATGATGATGATGATGGTTCAATAAGTTATCCTAATTCTCCTATAGTTGAATGTCCAAGAACCTTAGATGAGAAGACTATGGATAGCTCTATTAATGATACAACACCTAAAATTCTTAACAACACCTTACCTTTTCTTCATTCCAATGCTCTCCTTAGCTAGGATGAAGCATTAGTAGATGAGAAAAGGCCTCACATTAAATCTTTTTGGGTACAATAAAAAAGAGGAACCTCCTAGAGGACAAAGCGAAATAATAATAACACAAGATTTTATGACTACGATGAAATAATTGGTATGATAGAAGGGGATAAGGAGAAAGTTGAGAACTCACCTCATCCATGAAGAAATGGCATTTATGTCGAGGTTCCTCCTTTGTCATCCTTACAAGGATAGGGAGTGAGTTGTCGAGCTCCAAACACTTCATCAAGAAAAATGAGATTTGAACATGGTGCTTCCTCTTCTAACACAAAAAGACCAATAGAACAACATGACAATACTTTTGAAGATATAAGAAACAAGACAAAAATAAATAGACAAGAAAGAGAAAGAAGGATAAAAAGACAAGCCTTTGCCCAACGAAATGCACATCAACAAGAAAATATTCCACCTAATATTGAGACAAACCAAGAAGAGCTTAAGACTAAACAACTTGAAGACAAGAATAAAAGGTGGGCTATGGTACCTTATGTCCCACTTTCTTCTAACATTAGGGAGTGGGAAGATGATGATTTTCATGTTGACAACCATTAGTTTGGTTGTGCCTATAGGTAAGTATTTCTAACCCTTACCTCCATGTTGTGTTCCTGCATAATGTGTTATGTGGCCTCCTTGGATGACCCTTGATACTCTTGTAAGGTCAAGGATACTGGGAGACTACCTCTGTTGTGACCCTTCTTCTATTTGTATCATCATTCTTCTATATTGCCTCTCCTCTATTTTTTTTGTTGTGTGTTGTGTCCTAGGAGCATAGTGTTGCAGTTGGTGACTTGGGGGCACCTTCCTATGTGATGACCCTAAGGCATTTATTCTCCTCTCTTGATTTATTGTTTACCTTCCTCTAGTGGTTCTATCTATATGGCGGATGATGACAAACAATAAAGCTGATACAGATCAAGTGTCCCTTCAACGAGTAAGCAAAAATGGACCTAATCCATACATGAAGATGAGGTCGATATATATTAGCCAACTCTTGGCTAGTGGAATCACTCCATGTGATATTTTGATGTTTCCTTATTGTACTAACAAACCATAAAAAGACATCTACTCATGCACTTTGTTTATCTTGGATCTCACCTTGCTTACACTTAGTTTTGAGATCTCTGCGGTATAGCCCCACGATTATACTATGTCCCTGAATCCATAGTGTAACCTCGGCTCTGGATATGATTGTTTTCATGCATTGCTATTATCATGTGATGTGTTTATTATCTTATAGAAGGATAATTTCTAACCTCTTTTCTTGCAGGACATCATGTGTTTGTGGGAACATTTGGTGATCGTAAAGTACATGTCACCTTTGGGGGCATGGGCTTTACAAAAGCTCTTATTCCCTTGTGTGTTTTCTCTCTACCTTAAAGTGCTTGATATCGGTATATGATATCAACCACCTTAAGGTGGGGGCATATATAAGGTAAGTTGTCTGATGATTTTGATATAGATAAAGTGTGTTTGCATACATTGATTTATGGTGTATACTTCCTTTGCAATATAAGTCCGTGATGCAGGTGGGGTTGTATACTTTTTTAGTACATGCTTCCTTTTCACTGTAAGGTGTCTCTATAACGTGGGTGGGGTTGCATTTTGAAAGCCCTCTATGAAGGTAGGGATGGTGTATCTCTTGAGCTAGTGCACATCCCTTTTATTCTAAAAGTCCTCCAAGTAGGTGGGGTTGGATTTGAGACTATCCTCCCTTAAGCATGTCTTTGGTGGTTGTTGTGGCATAAGACCAACCATTAGGTATGCCTGTAATGGCAAACCTAGCAATAGGCTCCTTCCATTGCTTGTTAGTCGTGTTTTAGATATATAGTATGTCTTTGGCATACCATACAACAGTCATGTCTTCCATGTGTTTTCTCTCTTGTATGGCATGTTTGTTCCCAAGTATAGTCCAAAGAGAATGGCAAAATGCCACTCCTATACTTTGGGATTTGTATGGCATGTTTGTTCTCAAGTGTAGTCCAAAGAGTGTGGAAAAATGACCCTCCTGCACTCTGAGATTTGTATTGCATGTCTATTGCCCCATATGTAGTCCAAAGAGCATGGTGAAAACCCCTCCTACATTTTGGGTGGTGTGTTTCATTTTTAGATTCCATGTATTTCCATTTGCATTCATATATACATGAAAATAAAAAAAGAAATAATCACTGCATTAACTATATTCACTATGTTTTGTGTGTCTTCAATGTTGTCTTCTTCATGTCTTGCATAACTATTACTATGTCCTCTATGATTTGCGTGCCTATTACTATCTCCATTGTGTTTGGTGTGTCTTCTCTAATGTCTACATGAGACTGGGGGCTATAAATAGTTCTCAATCTTTGTGTATGCATTAGCTATAAGTGCCTAGTGTGTGTGCTGTGTTTGTTGACCATACTTTAATAATGCATGTATGGGCCTTGCATTCATGCATAAATTAAATTGGGGGCTAAATGTTACATTGGAGAATGTCTCCCTAGGACTTTTTCTCTCCTATGTTTAGCTCTCAGGTTCTTTAGCAATCATTTTAATCATCTTGCATAGTCATGTACTTAACTCTCGATGAGAAAACCCCAAAGTTTTATTACAAATAGGACCTACGGGGTGCTATTAAGACAAGTCCTTACTGAAATAGGTAGGGAGGACAAATTGGGTGCCCACACCCTAGTCCTATCCTATTTTAGGCAGGACCTAAATTCAAGTGTCGGTTAAATGTGACTGTTACTTAGGTCCTACGCTGGCACCTTAAGTTTGAATTACAAAATTCTTAACAGGAATGTGTTTAGTTACATATATAAGCATGTTTAGGGTTTAGTTTGTAAACTAGATGGTTCTTGTGAACTTATGATCTTATACTAAAGTGATTCAAGGTTTTCATTATGTTGTAGAGCAGTGTTGTGTTGTTATTGTGTTTGTTTGTTGCAGATTTGGCTTCATCCATCCATCTCCTCATGGCATGAAAGAGCTTCTTCCTTCCACGAGAGCTACACCTCTTAGGTGACATTTATTTATGTTTTCAATCATTTATCAATTGGTTTTTACCTCTATCCCATAGGGATACACACTCTTTATCTGACAACAGTGTTTAGAAGACTTGAATGTCTCTCCGGGGCTTGACTGAGGCAAGCCTCTAAACACCACAACCCCCAACCCCCTTTTTTGTGATTGTAGGTTACACATTGTAGAAGTAGAAGAAGTGGAGTTGTAGGAGAGCATAGTAGAGTGTTGGAAGTGTAGAACAAAGAAAAAAAGCAAGACTTGGACTTGGGCACCCACTCATTAGTCCTCCAGATCCCAAACCATAGAAATCCTTGGAACAATAGAAACAAGTTGTAGACAATCTTTAGAGATCCTGACAGAAACTGTTACCTTGGACTTGGGCGCCCACCCATTAGTCCTTGACTTTCCTGTAGCCAAAATCTCAAAGTTTGGTATGTATTTACTCTGAATATTCTATCTCTATCTGTGAGCATTTGTTGTGTTCCATCCGTTTGTTTACGATTTTATGAAATTAGAATTTTAAGCATAATTAGACTTTAATTGATTAATTGATTAGCAAATTCCAAGTTTCCTCTTCATTCTAAGGGACACTAAATCTGTAGTAGAGCTCTCTTGCAAGAGATTGTGGCTTCACTTGATTTATGTCCTTGAATGTAAGGCATGAAAGGAGGACTTAATCTTGAAACTAAAACCCCCTCTTTTTCCACTAAACAGTATCCAAAGATTGTTTTGGAGTTTTTTGTGCTAGGAGTTTTTTCTTCATCAAATCCTTGGAATCAATTTAATGATATGAACAAGTTTGAAGAAAAGCCAAGTAGCCATGTAAGATTCCTAATATATCCTTATCAATACATATGTGGATGCTAGCTAATAGTCTAATGATGCTTGGGTGATAATGCTCTATTGATGAATTGATTAGAGAGGATTGGATGTCTCAAATAGATTGGGGTGTAGTTCTTTTATACAACATCCTGACATACAAATTGAGCATTCAACACTCAAGTCAACAAGTAATGACTAATTAGAAAGGGTTGACTTTGGGCCATAATTAAATTTGAATTTTAAAGTTTAGGGGTCAAATCCACATTACATATTTCTCAGGTCAGGGAATGGTGAATCTATAGATTAGATTTAGGTCCTTGGGATGTGTGCACTCAAGTTTAGTTAAGCTTCAATTAGTTACCAACTTTTAAGTAAAAACATACCATTTGTACTCTAGTCATTGCATATGGGACAAATAGGTCAAAGTGAGTCCAAAATGAAGGGGAAAAGTGCAAGGTATGTACACTCTTCACCCTCACATTTTTCCCCCATTTTGACTTGCACATGAACTACTATGAATCATACATGTCAAAGTAAAACAATAAAGTAATATGAAAGAAAATAATAGACACATATAAAAAGGATATGGATATGGACAGAGATCTATACATGCTTCTTATAATGAAAACTTCATCCTTATACCTACAAGCACAAAAATCCATGAGAAACATTTGATAGAAATTTGAAATAGGCATTAACAACTACTACTTAACAATGCCAATGAACATAAAAAAAAAAAAAAAGTAAAAGGAGATATATAGGAGTTGTGAAGGAGCCAATGACAACAAGGTGATATGGTTGCAAACAAGCCTACATAAAAACTAATAAATATGGTTTTGAAGGAGCCTACACAAGGAATTATATATGTGGTTGTGAAGGAGCCTACACAAGGAATTTATAAATGTGATTCTAAAGGAGTTTACACAAGAAACTAATATATGTGGCTACAAAGGATCCTACACAAGGAACTATTAAATGTGGTTGTGAAGGATCTTTTGCACACGAAATTGATAAATGTGGTTGCAAAGGAGCCTACACAAGAAATTTATAAACATGTGGTTATGAAGGAGCTTGCACAATAGAACAAATTTGGGTTGTAAAAGAGCCATCAAAACTATAATATAGTAACATTAGTCATAAACATCAATGGAAAATAATGATATTATATGCCCCTCCAATTGGTTGCATGCAAATTATGAAAGCAATTGGAGAAAAGGAGAAAAGGAGATATGTAAAAGATGTACTCATTTGAGCTCAATAAACATGTAAGGATGTCATAAGTATCATTATGTGATAATTATAAGATAATATAAGAATATAAAATAACGGGTGAGGATTGACAACAAGGTGCCCCCAATTTTGAGGATAATAAACAAGTGATAATAACCAAAGTGTTAGATAAGATCATGTAATCATGTGTCATATTGGAATGTGAGATGTAAACATGTAATCATAAGATAAACATGCAAGTATAAGTATGATAATATAATATGTGAGCATGGAAAGCATATGTATGTTGATAACTGAGAGGGGGGGTGAATTAGTTATCTTAATTATTTCAATTTTTTAATCTTCCTTAAGAATTAATGAAGCATTAAATCAAATAAGAAAACATAACCATGAAATGAAAATAACAAATGACACAATGATTTTGACGTGGAAAACCCTATTAAGAGAAAAACCATGGGGTGATTAACCCAAGATTGTATTCTCTGTTAGAAGAATAAGATAGTACAAAATGGCACTTGCTAATTGGGGCTCACTGCCCGAGCACACTACTCACAAGAGGCTCACTGCCTACAAGAGACTCACTGTCTACAAGGTATAAGGTGACAAGATACTTGAACTGATGAGAAGCATCCACACATGATGAGGTTCAGTTTCGGTTAGGTTTAAAATACTGATCTGCTGCACTTCATTCTACCTCTTCTTTGGTGCTGCTGTCCTATCACATTCTGGACTTGTCTTACTTCCTTCACACTTCTCTTCTACTTTTCTTTGCACTTTTTCACATACAACACTCACCTTCACATCTAAATCCATCTGGTATATATATCCGTACCAATGATTTCAACACCTTTCTAGTCGACATCTAGAATAGTCAATATTTTCCCAAACTCTGATCTGTCAGCTAAATCCTTGCTTACCAAGTGGTACGTATCAAGGAGATGCTTATAGAAGTCATCAATTACATTGGATAATCATGAGTGATACCTCTGGAAGCTTGATCACCATCAATATCTCATCTGGATTAAGGTTTGATGCTCTGTCGGTCAGTTCTTCCTCTGTCAACCCTGCCAAATAGGAACTCAATGCTTAGGTACTCATATCTCTTCACTCTTTCATCACCAGAGGCTTAATCCCTGGAATCTATCAGTAAAGGTACTCCTTTTGGCTTCCCCAAATCCACACTTTACTAAGATACTTCCTTAGAGAGATTCGGACCTGACTGTCGGACCTTGCCACATTGCTCTATTCTTATTTACTGGACCACAACATTCTTCAACCTAACTTCCAGTATAGACATACCATGCCCTGTGGATGGGTGGGATGAGCTTTGTTTCCATCAATGAAAACATTCATGAAGCCATATAGTGTCTCTTGCCAACAATCTCCCCCTTTGGCATTGACAGCAACACTTAGTGAAAAATGACTAAGTGTCACACTATACTCCCCCTTGGCTAATACTCTATTCTTATGTACATTTTTCCAAGCTCCCCCTTAGCTAGATTCCTCATTTTTTACTGGTCCTCAATCCCCCTTTGACATCAATGGCAAAGGGTGGGGTTCGTACACCAAAATTTGCAAAACTCAATCTATCGCATAAGTATATTATCCGGTTATACTTTACATATACTTTAGTATATCTGCAAAATTTTTCTTCAATTGTACAACTTATGTCACCCAACTCAACTTCATCCTGTCCAAAATTGAGATGTGACCACTCAATAGGAATGCAAAAGCTTCTGCCCTCTTCAGATCTATCAGATCACTGGTCCGAGCTGTGGTTTGAGCATCATTTAAGGCTTCATGCATGGCCTCTAACTTAGGGATAATTATCCCTCTAAGTTCACTCAACCTACTTATTCTATTTTTATTCTCCTTCTCAAGCTTCTTAATTTCATTCAAGACTGCAATAGTCTGACATTCTTGATTTATTATGGAAGTGGTAAGAGGATCAAAATTTTGAGATAGTCTTGTTAGTTTATCCTCCTATTCTTTCACTTTCTTCTCAATCTCCACTGTTACTTTGGACCATGATAGACAAAATTTATACATTTCCCCGCAACCTTTAAGAGCATTTTCTAAGCTCTTTATCCCTATATCCATATTTCTCCTATCATTGGTTATTAGTCCTTGTACTTTGGAGAATCTCTTTTCCAAAAACTCCTTCTGGACTTTATCTTCTGCTGACTTCTCTAAGGAATCAAAATGTGTGCTAAGACTATTTACTAGAGATTTTAGATTACCGGATGAAGAGGCTGAGGGATCCTTCTAAAAAGATGACATGATCTTCTCCAATACACCAGATGCAGTTTCTATGAGCTTGCAGTCTTCCATGTGAGACTTCAGAAGTTTTTCTTTTGCCTTTGCTAAAGTAAAGGATGCTAGCTTCATGGTTTGAACTGAGGAGAGGGAGTCAAAATTGAATAGTCCTCAAAGAAGTTCCAGTTCATCAAATTCCATCATCTCCTTGGTTAAGAATTTTTTGACTGCTTTTGCTGTGTCTCTTGCTAGTGATAGGGTTTTGTCCCCTTTTGCAGTCTTACCACTGTCATCTTCTTTTTCCTTCTCCTCTGCTTCTTGACTGATCTTCTCTTCTACTCTTTCTTCTTCTTTAGATCTAAAGTTTGCAGGGGAAACCGGAGGAGAGATGTTTTCTTGTCCATGGACCTCCTCTTCCAGAGCAGAGGATTCTAAGTCCTTATCTTTCTCTTCACCTATCTCCTTTACCTCTTCTATTACAGTCTCAGTAGATTCTTCTTTATTATCCATTCTCGAGGGATCATCACCTAAATCCTCTACAATAGGAATATTGAATTATTTATAGGCATTCCGGAGGATTTCTTCTGTTTCTTTTGCCACTTTATCAGTTTCTCCAAGAATGAGCTGATTCATTCTGGCCTTACTCTAGAACTCATCCTTGCAATCTTTGAAGATCATATCTATTTGTTTCAGAGTAATTGAAGGATAGAGTTGAATAGCTATCTATTCTCTAATATCTAAGTCCTTAGCCTTGGTATTTTCTTTTCTCATTTCAAGTTCCTTCTCTAAACTTTTAGGAATTAGAGAAATTATTTCAATAAATACTTTATTGTATATGTTCAAGTACTTAATTGTGGCTTCCTCCAAGATCTTTCTATCTGCATCATTATGTGTATCATAGAATTTTGTTATTGGTTGCAGGTTCCCATCCACAATAACTGCTTTAACTACATCATCTAATGACAGAGTGGGCCTTTCAAAAAACTTTTCTGCCTCTGCCTCCTTGGTTTCACTAGATACTTTCTTCTTCTTCTTCTTCTTCTTGATCTCTTCATCAGATTCTATCTCTTCATCATCCTTCTGACTGATGTAAAGACCTTTTTGCCTTTGTCTTTGTTCTCTTTTCACCTTTACCGGATGATTTTTCTTTCAGTTTTGATGCCTTTGAGCTCTTAGCAGTGGCAGATGCAGAGCTCTTAGAGGATCTGGTCTGGGAGGGGGCTTCTACCAGAGCACTTTCTTTTTCTGCCTTTTCCTTTTAATTTTCTACCCTTTCCATCTTATCCATGTTTGCATCAAGCGGCTCTTTTGAGATGCCATATCTTTTGGCAACATTCTCTACTTCTTTTCTTTCTTTTCTCTTCATCTCTGATTACCTTAGCTCCACATGAATCTTCACACTCAGCTCTTCAAAGGTTCCAAACCTTTTGGCCTTGGGATCCTTGGGCTGACTTAGCATGTGTTGAACATGCAGCTCTAGAATTTTCTCATCCACTTCATACCCCATTGGCATGATCCATACTATTCTTGGTTCTATTGCCTCCATCAAACATTGATCAGTGTCTACCATAAAGCACACTGTATTCTTGTATTTTTCAACTAAGGATTGAGGAATTCTTTCTCTAGCCTGCATCATGCTTTGGAAGTTTTTGAAGTAACCCCACAATGTTGTGTTTTGTGCCTTGGCATCACCAAGCCCATGAAAGTAATTTCTAATTTGAATTGCAATAGGTTTGTCATTCTGCCATACCCAACCACTGGATCTGGGCAACTCATTCATAAAGTAGAAGAATAAATATAGTATCAGTCCACCATACTTGAAAAAGTTCTTCTTGTCCTTCTTGATCTTTTGTAGGTTTTCCATCAATTGGCTCAGAAGGAGTTCACAAAGATCATAATCTACATTCTTTCTCAACATTTCATAGGCAGTGTAGATTGCTATTCTGTTTATGGAATTTTCTCTGCTGGAGTGATATATCTTGTAGCCAATAATCATGGAGGCAAACTTGATGTCCGGAACTGAGATATCCTCAATAGTCATTGCTCTTTTATCAAATTTAGATCTGGTAGCCTCACTCACAGTTTGGTTTTTGACTAATTTTAGAGTAGGCAGCTCACTGGTTGAGTGTAATCCAGTTACTACCCTAATGGCATCCTTAGTGATCTTAAACGGCTTGTTCAACCGCATGAAGTTGTCATGCATTCTGCTCAAGATATCTAGACCCATTCATCTTCAATAAAACAAGGGAAATGAATGCACTGACTGAAATGTTTATCCTTGATGACCTTGTATTGGGGTTTGAGATCAAATGAGTCATCTATCAGTTCCTTGTGGTAAATATCCATTAGTTTGGAGTCTCTAAATTCCTCAATGTTTGCATGAATATATGCCCTAACATCTTCAACATGCAAAACCCCATGCGAAATGCTGGAAAATGCACCTAAGGGATCCACTTCTAAAGATTTGTAGGGATGTTTCTTAAATTTAGGGCGAGGCCTATCAGAAATATTTACAACATTTGGAGTAGCCATCTTCAAAAGATTTATAGAGAGATATTCAACAATGGAAAATACCTTTTACACTTCTAGGGTTCGCTAAGTGAGATGGATTGATTTGCTGGATGAAATGCCTACAATGGTTGATCTTTGAGAGATTTGAAACAATTTGTTGCAGAGCTCCTTTTCTTTTCTTCTTGAATGCAAATGTGCAAATGACGAGCGAATGAACCCTTTTATTTATGAGAAATCCCTAATTCCATACTGCAATAAATGCGCAACTTAAGTCATTCCAGTTGTCTTGTTCTTCTTATTCTCAGACAGATCTTTTCTAAATCACTAAGATACACTTAGATTTATTCTCGGTGAATAGTGATAATCTATCTTCCTTTCCCTAATCATTTGATCTATCCGTAGATCAAGATTCAACAAATTTTGAATCAAGCCGAATCTAACTGTGAGAATCCTATTTTTACTAGATGACTGTTAAACTAGATCAATCTTGGTAGATTAGACTCTTCAAATCTTCTTACAGATCTTCCCAATCTTAACCAAGCCTTCTTTTGATGTTTCTTTGAGAACCCTTTAATTTGCAACCATTCATGTGCCAAGTTTAGGCACCTAATAACTAGCTGGGGCAATTTGTTTTTCTTACTGACTCCCCCTGAGCCAAAGCTCATCTATTCAATTTCTGGAAGGATTATCAGCACCAGATTCTGGTGCAGATCCATCCGTAACATTCTTTGTTCTTCTCTTCACCCAAATATTATTCATCTCCCTTTGAATTTCATCCGTGCTCACTTTTCCTTTTCCTTTGTCTTGGTTATAATTATGCTGTTCTAGACCCCTTTTGTGTTGATTCTTACTTCTACAGAATTTGGCAATATGACCGGATCTATTGCAATTATAGCAAACAATATTTCTTTGCATATTTGACTGATATCCTCTTGATCTACACTGATTAGCCATATGTCCCATTCTATTGCATGTAAAGCATCTACCATTGAATGAATTGTTCATTTACATGTTTCTACACTCATGGGATTTGTGACCATACCTTTTGCAGTTGAAGCACTGTCCAGAGAAGGATGTAATAGTTTGATTCATTCTTCTTTTGCACTAATTTACTTTATGACCAAAGTTATTGCAGTTGTGACAGTATCCATTGAAAGATGGATATATTTGAGCATTTGGTTGTCTTACCGAAGGTCTTCTAGGCTTGTTTCTTGGATTTTCTAATCTGGAGTTCTTCTGACCAGATCCGGAGCTTTAACCTTTTTCATACCCCAAGCCTTGCTTGTCATCTACTCTCTTTTGGCTTTGAAAAAGAACTTCAAGTTGAGCAGAGCTTATCTTGAATTTCTCTTTGTATTCATTTGTTGTTTGAAGATCCCTTTTAAGAGTGTCAATTTGATTCTCAAGTTGTTCTTCATTATCTCTAGCTTCTTCAAGACTAGATTCTAGATGCCTGATTATTCTATCCATTTGTGGTAGTCTTCAGACTTCTCCATGAGAGATTGTCTTAGATCATCTTCAGTTTTTCTTTTCTCTTCAATTTCTTGGGTGAATTTCATAACTCTTGATTCCATTTCATGTCTTATCATAATGACCTCTTTTGATAACTTTTCACATAACTTGGTTTTCTCCTTCAGATTTTCATTTGTATCATTGGCTTCACCTTGACTTGCCAATTGCTGAAGTAGTTCCTTTCTCTTTTTCATAGAGATACTTAGTTTCTCTTTTAGCTCATTTATGAAATCATTAGTCTGTTTGAGTCTTTCCTTCAAGTTGTTGACTTCGGAATGAGATTGCTCAAGATCATCTAGGGCAGACTGAAGTTGTTCCCTCATACCATACATATCCATTGAGATTCCTAGATCTTCCTCAAGCTGTTAGGCTTTGTTTGGAGAAACTTAGCTCTGATACCAATTTTTGATAACTGAGAGGGGGGTGAATCAGTTATCTTAAATATTTCAGTTTTTTGATCTTTCGTAAGAATTAATGCAACACTAAATCAAATAAGGAAACATAACCATGAAATGGAAATAACACATGACACAATGATTTTGACATGGCAAACCCTGTTAAGGGAAAAACCACGAGGTGATTAACCCAAGATTGTATTCTTTGTTAGAAGAATAAGATAGTACAAAATGACACTTGCCAATTGGGGCTCACTGCCCGAGCACACTACTCACAAGAGGCTCACTGCCTACAAGAGACTCACTGTCTACAAGGTAGAAGGTGACAAGATACTTGAATTGATGAGAAGCATCCACACATGTTGAGGTTTAGTTCCGGTTAGGTTCAAAATATTGATTTGCTGCACTTCATTCTACCTCTTCTTTGGTGCTACTGTCCTGTCACATTCTACACCTGTCTTATTGCCTTCACACTTCTCTTCTACTTTTCTTCGCACTTTTTCACATACAACACTCACCTTCACATCTAAATCCATCTGGTATATATATCCACACCAATGATTTCAACACCTTTCTAGTCAGCATTCAAAATAGTCAATATTTTCCCAAACTCTAATCTGTTGGCTGAATCCTTGCTTACCAAGTGGTGTGTATCAAGGAGATGCTTATAGAAGCCATCAATTATGTCGGCCAATCATGAGTGATACCTCTGGAAGCTTGATCACCATCAATATCTCATCCAGATTAAGGTCTGATTCTCTGCTGTTCAGTTCTTCCTCTATCAACCCTGCCAAATAGGAACTCAATTCTTAGATACTCATATCTCTTCACTCTTTCATCACCGAAGGCTTAATTCCTAGAATCTATCAATAAAGGTACTCCTCTTGACTTCCCCAAATTTTCACTTTACTGAGATACTTCCTTTGAGAGATCCAGACCTGACTGTCAGACCTTGCCACATTGCTTTGTTCTTATTTACTAGACTACAACATTCTTCAACCTGACTTCCGGTATAGACGTACCATGCCCTGTGGATGGGTGGGAAGTGGTGTGTATCAAGGAGATGCTTATAGAAGTCATCAATTATGTTGGCCAATCATGAGTGATACCTCTGGAAGCTTGATCACCATCAATATCTCATCCGAATTAAGGTCTGATTCTCTGTCGTTCAGTTCTTCCTCTGTCAACCTTGCCAAACAGGAACTCAATTCTTAGATACTCATAGCTCTTCACTCTTTCATCACCGAAGGCTTAATTCCTGGAATCTATCAGTAAAGGTACTTCTCTTGATTTCCCCAAATTTGCACTTTACTGAGATACTTCCTCTGAGAGATCCGGACCTGACTGTCGGACCTTGCCACATTGCTTTGTTCTTGTTTACTGGACCACAACATTCTTCAACCTAACTTCTGGTATAGACATACCATGCCCTGCGGATGGGTGGGATGAGCTTTGTTGCCATCAATGACAACATTCATGAAGCCATATAGTGTCTCTTGCCAACAATGTAAACATGGAAACATAAGATAAGAATGAAATTATAAATATCACCAAAGAGGACAAGATATCATAAAAGTGGATGCTCCAGGTAGGGGAAACATAACAGAGATCATGGAAAAAAAACATGTGAAATAAGATAAGTAGAGAAGACATAAAATAAAAGATGAAATGAGAATGAAAAGATAACAAAGCAAAAGTACACTCATTGATATAAAGATAATGGAGGAGAACAACAAACATGGCCTAACAAAAAAGGTCAAAACCAAAACATAAAACACAAAGTATGTTTTTGGCCAACATGATGAGAGTGGTTGCCAATCACTCCATAACTTTGCATCATCCTAAATCCATAGGAGAAACATAAGAAGAGAACACATAGAAAACACAAGAAAAAAGTAATATGAGACACACAACACATATTCATAATCAATTTTTTCAATGTGCACCACTAAAGGTGTCTTTGCATCATTGACATTGTAAGAACATGAAAACAACACAAACATAAAAAAAAGGAAATGAAACTCAAATCTCAAAATCTCAACCAACAATGCTGGGAGAATATTCTCCCAACAAGTAATCATCATCCCACTCATGAAACTCAATAACCACCTATTTTATCACTATATCCTCAAGTAGATGTCTCTCATCACTATGAAAAATAGTACTCTTTGTAAATATACTTGACTCAAAGAGGTTGTATTTCTAATTTTTATTTTCTTACCCATTCCTCTTCTTCTTGTGAGTTTATCCTTAATGTAGTTTTTAAATTATTTTGATATGCATGATTTAAAAGGAAGAGGTAAATGTTTTTCAAATGATAGATAGGGGCACATCATGCCTAGGACTAGCCAAGTTGCTCATTTGTCTATTTAGCATATCACAATCCCTTCCATTATGAAGGAGAGTGTCAATGTGTAAACCATGCAGTTCATCAATTCACTCACACAAACCTTGTTGCAACATAGTAGGCCCTTTCCCCAAGGTGATAAGGGTGTGTCTTCAAGATGTCACTTATCACCACATGTTTGTCATGCTTGTGGGTATGCATGTGATTATGGGTCTAAGGATTTTGTGATGAGGTATACAACAATGATGCTAGTACACATGTTGAAGAGAATGCTCCACACTTTTAGGAGTTTGCCACACAGGGTGGGGCACATCATACTTCTATATTGGATAGTATGGTCTAGACTATCAAGTTACTACTTTTGACCTTTGGCATTGATGGATACACAATTTTCAATAAGGTTGTGTAATTTAGTATATTTCGTATTGAAATTTATGATTAACTATATTAATCCATTATTAATAAAAATTAATGTAAAAAAATGTATGTATTATATAATTTGAGGGTCAAAATATGCATCCTACATTTCCTTGCCCTTCATCACATGTTTATGTGGGTGTGTCAAGTCTATAGGTATGTAATTTGTAACAAAATAGTAAATATACTACATGCATTTTTTTTGTCATATATCAATGCTAATCTTAAAATGACAATTTGATGATGAACAAGTGGATGTTGGACCTTCAACATCAAGACACATTGGTAGTACTAGTTAGTTATCAACTTCCACTAAGGTAGGTTTTACTATTTTAATCATTATGTATATAAATAATGTTATGTAGATTTTAGTTAGATAATTTTCCTATTTTTAGTTGATGACATCAACATAGAATCCTCCTAATATTCATGGATCAATGGAGATGGGCATTGTTGTGACAATTTTATCTTCTGTCTCTCACACAAGTATGAGTCAGTAATGTAAATGTCATTATATGTATTTGTTGTTTTGTCTAACATCATTTAGTGTAAATAAATTATATATTCATCTTTAGTATAATTTATTTATCCATGCTTACCATAGGACAATGTGACAACAACACTTCGTGCACCTACCCCTTAGGTGGATGAAGAGAAGCAGAGGATGATTGAGGAGGATCATCAATTTACAATAAGTGGTTATGTACTTATGTCATTTTATATTTCATGTATTATATACTAATGTGTTAGGATATGTTGGCATTATTAGTTTGGTGCCATGAGGTGTAGAACACAAAATATCACTCCTAGCACCCTTTCACTAAACAAAACTAAAGCATTTTGTAAAATTGAATTTCTCACCACAATGGGAAAATAATTTGAGTTGACAAAAATAGAGATAGTTAGTTGTAGTTGGACCCAACATCCACCTGTAAGTTCAAATGTGACATTCCTAGTTGCCATAGTTTGAGAGAACAATCATGTTAATGTTTAACACTTTTTTGGTCTTAGGGAGCTTAAGAGACTTTATTGGTCCAATGTAGCCTGGAAGGATTGAGATACTTGGGCAACAAAAAGACACCTCTAGTAGTAACCTTCCCAACCAGATGTGTTGGTGTTGTTAGTTCAGTGGCATGAGGTGTGGAGTACAAAATATCACTCCTAGTAACCTTTCATTGAATGAAATCAAAGCATTTTGGAACATTGCATTCATCACCACTACAGAAAAATGAATTTGAGTCAACAAAAATTGAGATGGGCATTCTTAGGTGGACTTGACATTCACCTCTAGGTTTAGACAAGACATTTGTAGGTGCCATGGTTTGAGATAATAATTGTGCCAAATTTTGGCACCTTTTGGTATGAGGGCTCTTAAGAGACTATTGATCCAATGTAGCTCAAAAGGATTAGGATATTTAGGAAAGTAAAAGACACCTCTAGTAATAGTAAATGTTAGGTGGTGAAAAGTAGAGAGAATGATACCATGTATAAACTAAATCAAGCCTCTCTTTTCACTTACATCTAACATTAGGAGATATGAACCAAGCTTGTTTGCTATGAAGGACCAAGCTACTAATTTCTATTCCTTTTTGTGCAGTTGTAAATGAATGGATGCTCTAATTAGGTTTTCACAAGCTATAGGTAACCTTATTACATGAAACCCTAATTGTAAAGAATGTTGAATGTTCAGATTGATTTTTGAAATAGAGATTGTCAAACAAACTATAGAAATGCAGATCAGAATTGTTAGTGACTATGTACCCAAAAATTGGAGGTCTATCAGACTAGGGCGCCCACCCCATAGTCCAAAAATTTTTCCAACTATTAAACGTTTTGTATCAAGTATTAGAGTCTCCAAAAGGGTTCCAAATCCCATATTTGAAGTCTTATTAGACTAGGGCATCTGCCCTGTAGTCCTGAAGATTCTGTGATGGTGAAATTGAAAGTTCTGTGAAGACTGTACTTGCAATACCTACTCTTCTTTCGCTCCTTGCTGGATCTTTCCAAATGTAACCTGCACATACAAAAGGAGAAGGATGGTTGTGGCTATATAGGAGTTTACCTTAGTCAAACCCCATCTTTGGTATTTCTACCTCAACAATAGCCAATGATAAAGTATGCAGATGTGTGTGCTCATAAATCAAATGTGTAAGCATAAATGCAAGATCTTAAATAACTCAAGTATTGAGGGTAGATCCAAACAATGTTTCACTCAAGGAAACAACAAAAACTTCACCTCAAGGAGATGATAGTGATGAAGACTTGTAGAATAAGAATGTGAGGCAATCGTATCCATGGAGGATTCCAAAACTAAAGTTGGAGGCTTCAACCCTTCTCCTGATCATACAAAGGGCTTGACAAAACTCTAGGAAGAACAAGATAGACTCAAGATCTTGATTCCTAATATCCACCAAATATCTCCATGATAGCAAATATCAATATCTTTAAAGAGCTTTAACAAAGTGCAGACCTTCAATAGCAACAATAGTGAATTTTGGCATAATAATCTTGATGTAAGTTGTGTGCAATAAAATGTTTTTCAATTCTCTTTAAATACCTAACCTTAGAAATGCAAGCAGTCAAAATAATACACTGACATCACGTGTAAACCAAAATTTGAATTCAAAATCCCAAGTTCAACAGAACAAGCCGACACCACTCCAAAAATCAAGACCTAGAAATTTAGGGTTGGACTAGGGTGCACATGCCCAAGTCCAGGCCCCAAATTTCACTTAAGGTCTAGCTTAAGGAGGTCTAAAATGTCCAGAATCTAAGGTTTATTTTTAGGTTTCTCTAGTTATTGCTTCAAAATGCAACATTTTCTCAATAGGGTACATGTCAATTAGGGTTTATTAAAATAGATAGGTCCAAAAACAAAACTGGTAAGAGGACAACAAAGGAGAGGAGCTAAACCATGTGAAATTGTGCTAATCCATGCAGGAGTACAATTTCCAACATAACATTTAGCCCCCACTTTAGTAGCCATATGACACTATGTGCATATACAACTAAAGGAAAGTAAATGCTTTAATCATGAAAAGGATACCCAAATGAATATTGTAGAGGAAAGTTATGATGTTGCCATGTACAAGGAAGAAGCCCCTAGTCTATAATCCTATAAGATCACAAAGTTAGAGACCACATCCTGCAAACAACAAACAAATAAGTTAGTTATAAGTACTATGAGGATTGAGTGATGAGACTTGATTAATGTGGAAATCAAGGGAGATATATTCCCCCCTTGTTTCTTCTTGCTTAGTCCAAAAAAGAGAAACAAGGTGGTAATATTCGCACATAGATTCTAGGAAAGTTTGATGAGGAATGCTTTGTGAGGGTCGTTTTCACAACCAATGCAACAAATGATGCCAAATTTGAGTTCAATAACCCAAGATAGAGTCATATGAGTAAATCTGTACAGACTTTTGCACCTGGATAGTGATATGAATTCTCATTAATTTACTATAAGTAAAGGGAGTTTTCACTTTCTCTCTATTCAGTCTTATTTTCTTGTTGCAGAGGAGAAGAGGAGAAGGAGAAAGAGATCAACCATGCCAACTCGACACCCATACCAGCTTCCTAGGAAAGAGGTTCTCCATTCCTAGGTTGTAGATAGGCAGATCGAGCTAGAGGTAGGACTCTAAACTTCACATTTGTCACAATTCTTTCCTATTTTTGTGATTTTTATCATTTTTTGTGCCATGTAGAGTCTTCTGGACAAGGGAGTCCAACTAGGGCACCTAAATCCATCTAGGGCACTAAGATAGGGTCATCCTAGAGCACCCAAGTCCCCCTAGGACACCTAGGTCCTCCTAGGACACCTAGGTCCTCCTAGGACACCTAGGTCTTCCTAGGGCACCTAGGTCCAAAGTGTTTCAAAGAAGGTTGCCATTGCACCAAAAGATCAACCTATCAATGCCTAATATAACAACTAGAGTTAATGAATCCATGGGAGGCGGTTAAGCCCTATCACCAACCCAAGCACTACACTACACAACACAAGGAGACCAAGGGTGTACACCTTGCAACAATCCCCCCAGTAGAAGTGAGGGGTTCAAACCCGTGACCTTGGCTCTGATACCAATTGTTCCAAAGATGGTTGTCATTGCACCAAAAGATCAACCTATCAATGCTTGATACAATTGCCAAAGTTAATGAATCTATGAGAGGCAATTAAGCCTTGTCATGAACCCAAGCGTTGTGTTGCACATCACAAGGAGACCAAGGGTGCACAACTTGCAACACAAAGAGGACATGGGCCTATGAGACAAGGGATGGTTAGATGTGTTAGGTGTATTTAGATGATATGATGATGAAAACTTGATTATTTGATTTGTAGGATTTCCCTGAGACACCGAAGCACATAGGTGGCCATCTCGTGATACTGTTACAGAGCCACATAGATGTTATCTTTGATGAGGATCGAGGTTTCTTGTAGGTGATAGGCCTTTGGTGGGTGTTCATCATGCCCATGATGAGATTTCATTATAGTATGCTGATGGCATTAATGGAGAGATGGAATGCAGATACTTCGACATTCCATTTTACCCACAGGAGAGATGATGGTGACATTGGAGGATGTGTACTATATCTTACGACTTCTAGTCTGAGCACATGTAGTGCATATTGTAGAGTAGCGATCAACGTAGCATACTCAAGAAAGTCACCTTTACTGCCTTGGTCGTGTTGTCTCACCATTTGGATGGGGACATATCATGCTCCAAGGGTTGGAGCAGGACTACACAGACATACCCTTAGTACATCACATCATGATTGCAACCATCACCTTAGTAGTTGCACAAGATGGATGGGGCACGCACCTTCATGGGGGCTTCGTACATATGATTAGGGAAATGGAGGAGTGGATGATAGTCTACGCGTGGGGCCATAGTATGCTTGCACACCTCTACCGAGAATGAGGGCGGTATGTTCATTATGAGGCGTAGAGCCTAATGGTGTGTACTTTATTATAGGTATGGATGTTTGAGCACATTAGGTGCATGCAGCCTATAGGATTTCCTAGAGAGCCGACATAGACACATCCATGTGCACATGCATATCCACTCATTAGGTGTTGGAGACATGGCGATTTGTTGTATTAAAGAGTCATGTTTGACATACTATGGTGTGGTAATATCATCTGGAGACCATATTGTGACCAGAGGCTATGGATGGAGTAGTGCAATTGGCTAGCGAGGATGCAACGAGATCAGCTTTTAATTGGTTGCATAGATCACATCGTTGTCTGGTTTTACTTTGATAGAGTCACACAATAGTTTAGATGTAGGTAGGGTGTCCCTAGGATGCATCTGAGCTATACATGCTCAGTACATAGCATAGTCAGGCCGCATGATGCCCCGTGGCTGGTGCTAGTTGATGTTGTTGAGAGTGATAGTGACGATGTAGTGGATGCAGAGCTAGTGTTAGATTTAGATGATGTTAGTACTACCTGAGCTTACATGAGCTAGTGGGAGACAACACAGCCTGTTCCAATCTTCCCTTCTGGTTAATCCACAAGCAATCTATGACCATGGACAGGTAGAGGATGATGTTACTAATTTCACTAGGTATTATGATCTTGATGATGATGATGATGAGGATGATAATGAGGAGGATACACTGGCATAGTACATCTTCAAAGAGAGACCATGGTGAGATCAACATGAGGTGGACAACGATGAGGCGACCAAGGAGAGGCCAATGTCAAGAGCTTGTGGTCTAGGCCCTACTATCCTTAGGAGATTGAGTTAGCTTAGGTGAGGGGAGCCGAGTAGCTCTATGCCCTCAGCCCTGGAGATGACTGCATATTTTGTTATACCAATAGAGGTTCAAGATCTTGCTTGGCATGATGATAATCCTAGTAAGATGTTATATTGTTGTGATTATTATTTATTTATTCTGATGATGTCATGCATTTGTATTTATTTGATGAGTTACTAACATGATTCTAGCATTGCTTTTGATAGTTGGTACATAGAGATGGCATGACTTTGTGAGTCGTGTCATAGCCAACATGGTTCCAGCTGATGTAGTAGAGCAGTGAGTGCAGATAGGGTACTCACCATAACACTTAGTAGGTCAGCATGCAGATATGGTCATGCCTTTTATGAGATATAGAGTGGCTATGGAGGCCACTTTAGATCATGCTACAGAGGAGAGGGACCAGTCAATCCAGAGAGTAGAGCACACAAAGGCTGAGCTCTGAGTAGAGTGGGATCAGGCTATGGAACTACCTCTATCTAAGATGGGTCTTGTCGTGATTCAGATCTTACACACCAATCTAGATCGAGTGAGAGCTGAGAGAGACATGGCCTAGTCAAAGAGAGATAAAGTACTGCCAGACAGAGAGAGTGCAGTTGGAGAGAGACTGGTTCCACCAGTTGTACATGGAGTTGCAAGGGGAGGTGATGGGACTTAGAGGTGAGCTTAGGGGTCTATGATCATAGAGTGTCTCTAAGATTCATTTGCGGTCCATGACCACTCGTGGGTAGCCCTTTGTTACATGGACACCACCAGGTCTTGAGGGGTCTAGTGACCAAGGTTCAGCTATGTGATATATATCATATGTACTATATTATGACATCACATTTTGATGTATGGGATAGTCAATTTTGATTTGTATGTTTGGACTCTTGTATATGTATATATTACTTTTCTTTGAATGTTATGATGTATCACATGTGATTTATAAAATACAAGTGATAGTTTTGATGATCATGTGGAAAATGTGTTTAATGCCATTGTGATTTAATCTAATCAGTCTTTGTAGAATGTTTAGTAAATACAACAATGATTAAAGAATTTTACACATGAGGAAAATAATATGTTATTTTCAATTAACACAAATGTGATCTTAGTAAGACATGTTTTAACTAGATACAATAATGATTAACTGAAAAGGATCTTATGTGAAAGGAATTAAGACAAAATATTCTATCTTGTCAAAATTGAAGATAAACTAACAATCCTAAGCATAGAATTTTCTTATATGCATAGCATTAATAGGTTCTTTAAGCAACATATCTTGTTCATTGGCTAATTTATATGCTCCTAATCCATAAGCTTGAGTGATAACATATGGTCCAAGATAATTAGGGTTGAATTTCCCTTTTTCGCTAGGGAGTGCATTCACTTTACATTGATGAACTCATATAGTGCCAAGTCTCCAACATCAAATGAACGATGTATGACACATTCATTGTACAATCATTGGATACTTTTCTGATGAGCCTTAAGGTGTTTGAGAGCATTAATGCATTGTTCATCAAGCATCTCACGTTCTTGTAATCTCTTCTCTTGTTCCATGTTGTCGTCGATAATGTCCTTTAGAGAAACTTGCAATGAAGGAATTTTGAGCTCTAAAGGCATTATCATATCGACACCATAGACAAGGTTATATGGTGTAGTTTATGTATCCATATAGATACTTGTTCTATAGGCCCATAATGCATAGGAAAGTTGAGTATGCTAGTCTATTTTATGTTTATTAACAATTTTTCGTAGAATTTTTCCAATAATTTTATTTGAAGCTTTTTCTTGGCCATTTGATTGAGGATAATATGGCATAAAGAAGTGATGTTGGATGTGATATTTTTTAAGGAATTTCTTCACATCCTTGTTCTTAAATGATGTACCATTATCAAAAACCAAGGATGAAGGTACCAAATCAAGATATTATGTTATCTTGTATGAAGTGGTAGATTACTTCAGTCGTCGTGGATCGTAATGGAATGGCTTTGGCCCTTTTCGTAAAGTAATTAGTAGTGGTGATAATGAAATTATGTCCTTGAGAGGAAGGTGGAGAGATTTTTCCAATTAGGTCCAAGGCCCAAATAGAAAATTCCCACGGTGAGACTTGGGCTTGATGTTCCTAGGCAGGTGCTCAAATTAAATGCTTATGTTGTTGACATTGCAGGCATTTATTGACATATGTGAAGGAATCTTGATCCATGCATTGCCAATAGAACCCCATACATAGTAACTTTTGTACCAAAGATTTTCTTCCAAAGTGCCCCCCACAAGCACCGAAGTGAGCTTCTTCTAAAGTGACTAGGATCTCCAAATTTTTAAGACACTGAAGAAGAACACCATTATAGATTTGTCTATACAAGACATTGGATAGGATGATATAATGCATCACAAGTTTGAGTAGGCAAATTCAGGCATTCTTAGATGTTGAATTAGGAATAGTACCATCACGCAAATAATGGAATATATGGGAGTACCATTCATCACAGTTTGTGTTACAACAGAGGTCAATATATGAAGGTGTGGCCTCATCTATTATAGGTGTTTTGAGATTGTGGATGATGAATTTATAATCTTCAAGGGAATTATCGTGGGATATAAGAGAAGCTAAACTTGCCATTGCATCCGGATGTCGATTATCTTTTCTTGGAATTGTGTCAATCGTGTAAGATGAGAATTGTTTTAGTAGAGGTAAGGCAAGATTACAGTATTGAGATAATTTGTCTTGTTTGGCTTGATAGGATCCCATGATTTGTCTTACAATTAATTGTACGTCACCATAGATGGTGATGTTTTTAATGTTGAGAGCCAAAGTGGCATGAAGTCCTTCAATGAGAGATTCATACTCACCAATGTTGTTTGTACATGAGAAGTTTAGATGGTAAGAAAGAGGAGTCGACTTACCGAAAGGAGATATTAGTATGATACCAGCACTAGAGCCAGTTCTACATCATGAACCATCAAAATACAACTCCCATTTATCATCTATAGCTATACTTAGAATTTGATCATTAGAAAGGTTTCCTGATTTTGGATAGAAAATGGTAAAGGTGCTTCAGCTAAATGGTCGATTAAGGCTTGTCCTTTTATCGCTTTTTAAGAGATAAACTTGAGATCAAATTCTGTTAACAACATAACCCACTTAGCAAGGTGACCTGAAAGATCCATTTTAGATAAGATATGCTTCAAAGGATCAAACTTTACCATGACATGAAATTCAGCATTTAAGAGATAATGCTTGAGCTTTTGTGTTGCAAATACAAGAGCTAGGCACTGCTTCTCGATAATAGTATATCACACTTCATAATCAAGCAAAGTTTGACTTATATAGTATACAACATGTTCTTTGCCTTCGTCATCATGTTGTACTATTAATGTTGTGAAAGCATTAGTGGATGCTGAAGTGTAAAGAAGAAAAGGCTTATCTACAGTGATAGGTTGTAAAATAAGAGGTTTAGCTAAATAATGTTTTAAGTCTTCAAAAGATTTTTGACAATCAAAATACCACTGAAATTTTAATTCTTTCTTTAGTAGTTGAGTGAAAGGGTGAGTCCTATCTATGAGTTGTGAGACAAATCAGCGAATGGCATATATCTTCCCTTGTAAACTACGAAGTTGGGATATGTTTTTAGGTAGTGGCATGTTAACAATCCTGTCAATTTTCTTTTTCTACTTCAATACCACAATGTGAAACTATAAATCCCAATAGTTTACCATTGTCTATGCTGAATATGCACTTACAAGGATTTAAGTGCATGTTATATTTCTGTATTCACTCAAATATTTGATGGAGAATTTTGACATGATCTTGGTGATGAATAGACTTTGCAAGAATGTCATCGACATAATCCTCTAAGATGTTATGCATGTAATCATGCAAAATAAGAGTCATAGCACGTTGGTAAGTTGCTCCAACATTTTTTAATCCAGATGACATGACTGCCCAAAAAAATGTCCCCCATAGGGTTATAAAAATTGTCTTGTACTAATCTTGAGGATTGATAAAGATTTGATTATAACTTGAAATACCATCCATGAAGGAAAGTAATTCATGTCCAACTATTGAATCAACAATCATATCAATATTTGGAAGGGAAAAACCATCTTTCAAAGAAGCAAGATTTAGATCTCTAAATTCAGTGCACATCTGAATATGGTTATTAGGTTTAACAACAACCACAATATTTGAGATCCAAGGTGAGTAATCAATAGGGTGGATAAAACCAGCTTGTAAAATCTTTTCTATCTCAGCTTTGACTAATAATTCAACCTTAGGATTTATTTTATGAATCTTCTGTTTAAACAACTTAGCATTAGGCTGTAATACAATATTATGTGTTATAATCTTAGGATCAATTCTAGGCATATCTAAATAATTCCAAGCAAATAATTGTAAAAACTCATGTAAAAGTTTAGTCATATCTTCTTTTGCTTCTGTACTTAAACAATCACCTATACGAATAATCTTTTCAAGGTTATCTTTCTCCATGAAGACATCAATAGTCTTTCCATTAAGTAAAGTACTATGGTCTAGGAGGCTAGGTGATTGTCATGATTCTATAGACTTTTCATGTAAATAGTAAGGTAATCCACATTTATGATGATAACGGGGAATATTGTCATAAGCTCCCATGAATTCAATTATTACTTCATTCGTTGAAAAGGTATCTAAAGGGATATCTCATGGAGGACAATTCATATCTATCATCTCAAGATATATCAAATTAAGTGTTGATATTGTGTTAGCTTTAAGATTAGGACATTTGCAAGATTTGGTGGACTTGAAAGGATTATATCCAATGCCATTTGAGTAGTGATGTGAAGTAGCCTCTCTAGGTACTCTAATTCCTTGTTGATTTATGCCACAACCATTGCCTATGTAGTCACAATTCTTATAAAGGATTTGAAATCCTCGACCATAAAGAGAGGCCATCTCCCTAGATGAAGGTGGAGCCTCATAGGTCTCATAGTCTGTAGTGTAAGTAAGAGTGTTGTTTGTGTTTGTCACTAAAGAAATTTTAGGTTCTTTAGGTATCTTCATAGATTTCTTTGATGAAATCGATGCAATATTTGATGTTTTAGAATTAGAGTTGTTAAGTTTATACTCTCCCATAGAGGTAGGAGTAAAATCTAATGAACCCCAATTGTCACTAATGAATGTATTTGATTGTTTACAATCTTGCACAACATTTTTGATGGTAAGAGGAGTTGATGAATCAACTTTCGAGTTTTTTAAAATTTTATGATTAATAACTTGCTTTTACATTTTGATTTGTGAAAAACTATCTGGTTGAGGATCAACTTCAATGGTGTCAAATTTATTTGCATAAATAAACTTGATTGATCAATGAAGGGTAGATGGAACTACCTCCAAGGCATGAATCCATGCTCTACCAAGAATCATATTGTATGATAATGAGTTGAGCCTGACATGAATGAGGGTAGACAATGTCACAGGTCCAACTTGTGCATGTAAATATATGGTTCCTATAGATTGTCTCCCAACATTATCAAAGCCATGAATGTTAGGTCTATCCAGTTTGATTAAAGATGTGTCAATATTGATCTTATGTAACAAGTTGATACCACAAACATTAAGATCCGATCCATTATCAATCATAACTCACTTGATCAATTTCTTGTTTATTGTAACAAAGATGATTAGAGGATCTTATGGATTTTGAACTTCAATAAAAGGTAAATCATGTTGTTGAAACAAAATGTTTGTTTTTGTCACATGCATACAATCTAACAGAGCAGCTACATTGTCTGGCTTGATAGTGGGTAGTACAATCACCTTTTGTAAAGCTTCCTAGAGCATTCTATGGTATGTAGGTGAGGCTTGTATGAGTTCCCAAAGAGAAATCCTAGCAGGAGTAGCACAAAGCTGCTCAACAAGATCATAATCTTGACCAACTTATGAGTAAGACAAGGTGGTTGAGGAAGCATAGTTTGAGAAGTTGGTAAAGATATCAGAATGTTTGATTGTTGCTTACTTTGTTTGTTATTTCATGTATTATATGTGTGAGCAACCATAGTATGACTATGTTGTTGTAATCCCTCCCCTTGACTTCAATGTGTTATTTGTTTAGAATAGTTATAGATGTAATCAGGAGGTCAAGAATGATGCAACGAGGGTAGCAGAGTTATTTTTTTTAGAAGTTGTTCAACTACATGGTGTTCCAAAGACTATTACCTCTGATAGGGATACCAAATTCCTTAGTCATTTATGGAGGACTTTATGGAAGAAGATGGGGACCAAGTTACAGTTTAGTAGTGCCTATCATCCTCAAATAGATGGGCAAATAGAGGTAGTCAATCGGAGTCTGGGAAATTTACTGAGGTGTATTGTTGGAGAAAAGACAAAACAATGGGATTTGGCATTACCCCAGGCCGAATTTGTCTATAATAGTTCTGTTAACAGATCAACGGGAAAGTCCCCTTTCTAGATTGTGTATGGTAGGAAGTCTCAGGGTGTTCTAGATTTGGTACAGCTACCAATAAAAGATAGGGTCAGTGATGATGGGGAATCATTTGTAGAACACCTTCAATAGTTGTAGAAAGAAGTGAGAGAAGTTGCAGGACAGTAATGAGTGGTACAAGCATTCAGTGGATACTAGTAGGCGACATCAGACATTTAGTGAAGGTGACTTAGTGCTGATATATTTGAGAAAAGAGTGATTTCCTATTGGAACATATCACAAGTTGAAGTACAAAAAAAATTGGTCCTTGCAGAATTACAAAGAAGATCAATGATAATTTATATGAGGTCAGTTTACCAGATGATCTTGATATTTCTCCTGTGTTTAATATTTTTGATTTATATGCATTCCATGGTGAGGATGATGCTAAAGATAGTCAACCAAAGGTGGCATGGCATAACCACATTCCCCATAAGAAGAAGGAAAAGATTGCACAGGTTCTTGATAAGAACACTATCTACACTCGGCAAGGGCGTTGCAATAAGTATTTAGTATAGTGGGAAGGATTGCCACCAATAGATAGCATGTGGATTATAGAGTGGGAAGTGCAGAGGTTAGATCCAGTCAAATGGTAGCAGTTTGAAGACACTCACTTGCAGGAGCTGCATTCTTTTCAACTAGAGGAGAATGATGCAGGGACTTCCGAAGGTCATAACTTTTGACTCGGATGTGGGTTTTCTACAAAATTTTATAGGTGGATGCATTATGAGGTGGCCAGTGGTTTCCCAACGCACCCTAGTCAGTTGGACCTCATCTTGACACTTTTTCGGGGCTTGAAACTTTCATCTTGGCCCTCAAAATGGCAAATTAGTGTTTTTTTCTAGTTTTTTAAAAGTTTCTTTTTTTAATAACTCGAAACTCATGTTTCAAATTTAGGATGTTAGTTGGTTTTTCGTCCTACCTTAGCTTTATGAGTTTTTTGGGAAAAAATTGGATTCTCAAGATATGATTGTAAAATTACCTAAAATGGCAAAATTTGACAATTGTCAAAATCTGCCAAAAAGGGTAATTTTTTGATTTTTTTGTTTTCTTGGATATAAGAAAGTTTTCTCTCATTGTAGTAGCAGAGTTGATGAATAGAAGTTTTTTCATGTTCCAGCTTCCAAATCTTTATCTCTCATATGTTTAATGGCACAATTCTATTGAGTGTATGTTGTGTGCTGCATCAAAGACCTCTAATATTGAGCACTAGTTTAGGTTGTGTTTGAATCACATCCAAACACAAGTTGATCACTATTTTTAGCTTCACAAGTTCTTGAGGTTTAGGAACATAAATTGCATTTACTATTCTTTGAAAGAATGACAGTTTAGGAGTCGTCTACTAGATTATTCAATCGAGATAAAGTCCTCAGGGTAACATATTTAAGTCATCATAACTAAATAGCTCATTATACACATTAAAGTCTTGTAAAAAGAAATCCAACATTATACCATGTTCTATTTCCAACAAGATAAGTGTACTTTGCAAGAATGAAAATGAAATCACTATGCAAAGCTAACTTTAATGCTTTTTTCAATGTAAAGAGAAATGTAACATTCAAGATATAATGCATACATTATGAATGTGATGAAAATACAATTTAAATCTAATTTAGAACAACAAATTAAATCAAATCTGAAAAGAAAGGATGCCAATTCTTTAAACACGGGTTCACCAAAGTGTTAGGTGGTGAAAAGTAGAGAGAATGATAGCATGTATAAACCAAATCAAGCCTCTCTTTTCACTTACATCTAACATTAGGAGATAGGAACCAAGCTTGTTCATTATGAAGGACCAAGCTACTAATTTCTATTCCTTTTTGTGCAGTTGTAAATGAATGGATTCTTCAATTAGGTTTTCACAAGCTGTAAGTAACCTTATTACATGAAACCCTAATTATAAAGAATGTTGAAACAAACTAATTTCTAGAATAGAGACTATCAAACAAACTACAAAAATGTAGATAAGAAATGCTGGTGACTGTGTAACTAGAAATTGGAGGCCTGTCAGACTAGGGCACCCACTTTATAGTCCAAAAAGTTTTTTTACTATCAAACTTTTTGCACTAGGTATCAGAGTCTCCGAAAAGGGTTCCAAATCTTGGATTTGAAGCCATGTTAGACTAGGGTGCCCACCCCATAGTCCTAAAGATTCTTTGATGACAAAACTAAAAGTTCTACGATGATTATACCTATAATACCTATTCTTCCTCCACTCCTTCCTGTCGGATCTTTTTGAATGTAACCTGCACATACAAAAGAAGGAGAAGAATTATTGTGGCTATATAGGAGTTTGCCTTAGTCAAACCCCATCTTTGGTATTTCTACCTCAACAATAGCTAATGATAAAGTATGCAGATGTGTGTGCTCATAAATCAAATGTGTAAGCATAAATGCAAGATCCTAAATGACTCAAGCAACAAGGATAGATACACACAATGTTTCACTTAAGGAAACAAAAACAACTTCACCTCAAGGAGATGATAGTGATGAAGACTTGTAGAACAAGAAGGTGAGGCAGCCATATCCGCGGAGGATTCCAAAACTCAAGTTGGAGGCTTCAATCCTTCTCCTGATCATACAAAGGGCTTGACAAAACCCTAGGAAGAGAAAGATAGAATCAAGATCTTGATTCCTAATCTCCACCAAATATCTCCATGATAGAAAATATTAATATCTTCAAAGAGCTTCAATAAAGTGTAGACCTTCAATAGCAACAGTAGAAGAATTTTGTCATAATAAGCTTGCATGTGAGTTGTGTGTGATAAAATGTTTTTCAATTCTCTTTAAATGCCTAACCTTAGAATGCAAGCAATTGAAATAATACACCAACATCACATGAAAACCAAAATTTAAATTTGGAGTCCTGAGGTGTACAGAACAAACCGACACCACTCCAAAAATCAAGACCCCAAAATTTAGGGCTGGACTAGGACACAGGCACCCAAGTGTAGGCCCCGAAGTTCACTTAAGGTCTAGCTTAAGGGGGTATAGAATATCCAAAACCCAAGGTTTGTTTTTAGGTTTTTCTAGTTATTGCTTCAAAATGTGACATTTCCTTGATAGAGTACATGCCAATAAGAGTTTAGGCGGGTCTAAAAACAAAAAGGGTAAGAGGACACCAAAGGAGAGGAGCTAAACCATGAGAAAATGTGCTAATCCATGCAGGAGTGTAATTTCTGACATAATAGTAACCTTCTCACCTGGACATGTTGGTGTTGTTAGTTCTATGCAATGAGGTGTAGAATGCAAAATATCACTCCTAGAACCCTTTCACTAGACAAAACTAAAGCATTTTGCAACATTTCATTTGTCAGCACATTGGGAAAATGAATTTGAGTTAACAAAAATGGAGATATTTACTTGTAGTTGGATAAAAAATCTACCTATAGGTTTTGATGAGACATTTGTAGGTGCCATAGATTGATAGAATAGTCGTGCCAAAGTTTGGCACTTTTTTGGCTTAGGGATCTTAAGAGACTTTATTGATCCAATGTAGCCTAGAAGGACCAATATTCTTGGGCACTAAAAAGACACCTTCAATAGAAATAACCCACACACCTAGACATCTTGGTGTTGTTAATTTAGTGCCACGAGGTGAGGAATACAAAATATCACTCCTAACACCTTTTCATCAAACTAAACTGAAGCATTTTGGAACATTATATTCATCACCACCACAGGAAAATGAATTCATGTTGATAAAAATTGAGATAGGTATTTGTAGGTGGACTCAACATCCACCTGTAGATTTAAATGAGACATTCATAGATGCTATAGTTTGAGAGAACACTCATGCTAAAGTTTGGAACTTTTTGGTCTTAGGGATTTTAAGAGACTTATTGGTCCAATGTAGCCTAGAAGGATTGATACATTTGGGTAGTAGAAAGACACCTCTAGTAGAAGTAATGCACTACCCAATCATATGTGTTGGTGTTTTCTATTTGGTTCCACAATGTGTAGAATGTAAAATATCACTCCTAGAACCCTTTCACTAAATAAAATGAAAGAATTTTGTAACATTGCATTCACTACCACCATGGGAAAATAAATTTAATTTGACAAAAAAAGATAGGTATTTATAGGTAGTCTTGACACCCACCTATAGGTTCATAAGACACATTCCTAGGTGCCATGGTTTGAGAGAACAATCATGCCACATTTTGGTACTTTTTGGTCTTAGGGCTCTTAAGAGACTTTACTAGTTTAATGTAGCCCAAAAGGATTGGGATGATTGTGTACTAAAAAGACACATCTAGTAGTATTATCCCACCCACCTAGATGTGTTGGAATTGTCAATCTAGTGCCATGAGTTGTGGAATGCAAAAGATCACTCCTAACACCCTTTCACTAAATGAAACTGAAGCATTTTGGAACATTGCAGTCGTTGCAACTACATGAATATGAATTAAAGTTGAAAAAACTAAGATAGTATTTTTAAGTATACCTAACATCCACTAGTAGGTTTGTGAGACATGTGCATAGCAATTAACTATGCAATCATGTGTTTAATCGAATCTAAGAAAGAAAAAAATAGGTGAAAGTCTATTGTTTGAATTTGAATTTTAGGAAATCAAGGGTCAAATCCATAGTGCAAGATCAATCCCATGACCATGGAAATGACCTAGGACATAGGAATGGTAAAATTAGGGTAGCTAACAAATGTATGGAGACGGGGGCATAGATAGGTGTAATAAATGCATAATATGGTGAATATATAAGAATGCATGTATATATGGATGTAATGTACAAAATAGCATACCCTCACAATTTCATGATATATTTTCACTCACTTTAGCATCCATGCCTGTAGCATGTTTTAGGGTCACTTAACCTAAAATTTGGCTCCAAAATTCACATCAAGCATTTGATTATTATAATTTTATGAGAACACACACAAAATATGAACGAATATTCCCAAGACACAAATGCTATGTGCATACATCTCTATGCCACACTAGCATCCTGAATATTCTAAAACTTTTGAATGTTGCTTCTCTTACTTGTTCCCTATATTCCATTGGAGGTAATGCTCACGTGACAGAAAAACAATCCCTGTAGTGTACCTAACTCTTCTAGATTCCCTCTTGGCATACAAAAGGGAAAGATGGGGAAAAAGAACCTCTTTTATCTCTCTCTCACATATAGATATAGATTTTCAAGAAGATTTCGTAGAAGTTGTAGTAGATATCTTGAAAAGTTAGCTATCTTGGTTTGCTCATAAGATTTTCATGTTCGTGGATGCTCATCAAGGTTGTAACATCTTCATTTCTATATTTGAGGCTCTCTTTCAAGAGTGTTGAATCCATCTATATGAAACTTTAATCCTCAAGGAGCTCCCAACCTCCTTTGTGTTCTCAAAAACCTAGTACCATTATTCCTTTGATAGGAAATAGTGTTATCTTGAGGTTTTATTATATTTACTTTACATTATTTAAATTTTGGCAAATGTTTGTGGTGTAGACCACCACCTATTTTACCATATGCACACTAGGGTATTTCCCCATAGACTAGGGATAATACTTTTAGTTTTATTGTCACTACTCTTAATTCCTAAATGCACATAGGATCGGATCACACACTCTTTTTCTATGCCATTGGTTGTTCATGGAGGTTGGAAGACCGAAATAGGGGCTTGACCAAGGAAAGCTCCCAAATAGCCTAGCAATTTTCCTTGGTCTTTTTTAGCGTGAAAGTTGTGGGAAAAGATTCAAATGAAGGAGAGTTTGCTATTTATTTCTTCTCCTTTATCTTTATTTTCATTATCAAATGTGTTATTCATATGATTTCATGATAAACGTTATAACTGGGCACTCATTTCAGATTTCTATGCAAGTTGGTTGATGTTACAGACTACTATTTAGCCATACAATATAGATTTTTGAAGTTTTGATACTACCTAGATGGCATCGCTATGTGGAGACATCCTTGTGATGCACTGGCGTCCAAGGCCAAGGTTTCTCTTCTTTGGTGCTAGGTTCTCCTCTTATTTCTATTTTTTGTTATGCTATCATTTTTGTAAAATCTTTTCTCAAATTGTAGCAATTGAATTTTTTTGGTTATTTCTTAGAGTTTTTCCTTACTGAGATTGTTGAATTTCTAAGTGTAGAATCAAACTACACCTAACTAGGTTGATATGCTTTTCAAGATTGGACAACAATAGAATAATCTTCCTAAAAGTTGGTTAGGTCCTAATGTATGTGTAGAATTTGATTCTAGCTACTTTAGATTAGATTTCAAATTTTAGACATTACATTTTGGTGAACTCGATTGCGCTCACTAACATATCCCTTGTTCTATTGTAAACTTTGTTGTTTGGTACACAATAGAATTCAACAATGCTAGATCTCTTTCTCCAAACTTTTACTGCTTTCGATAAACCTTTTAGTAGCGAAGAGCTTGATATGTTTGATGAAGTCTTGGATGATTTAGTCATGTTAAATATTTCTCTTTTAAACCCAAACAAATTCCTTCTACACAAATGATCAATAAAATCTATATTTCTAGTTAAACGTAAGAACCCATGAAACCCAAGATTGTGGTGCATCTTCGTTTTGAACTACAAACCAATTCTAAACTAATACTCACTGTGTAGGGTGCTACAAACACACTCCTCCCTACTGATTACTTTACACAAATTTTTGTCTATCACACTAAATGTGTCAAGGCCCCCTCATTATCATGCAATGACCCATAGTTACAATACTTGGATAAACAAAAGGAATGTATTTTTTATTGTTTCCCTTCCGGCTTCTTCACCTATTCTACCTCCAGTTCCTCATTTGTCCCGGAAGCTCCTAATAGAGTACAATCTTGTAGAGAAGCTTCGTGCTACTCTTGCTAATCTTTCTCTTTGGGAGCTCATTCAAACTTCACCATTCTATCATGGTATGCTCTAGGAAGCCCTACAGAAGATCCCTATCACATCTTCTACTCGACTGAATGACATAGTTTCCTTACTAGATTGTATTTAAACAAATTCTACTATTATTTTATTTAAACAATATGACTTAGCTTCCTTGGATGTGCAAAGGTAGAATGATCCTTTACTCATTATTGTTGGAATTAATAATTTTAGAGTCAAGCGTACCCTTATTGACAACGGTTCAGGTCTCAATGTTTGTAGAGTAGACCTGTTAAACCATATTAATATTGATGCATCTTTGATCTCCCCTACTACTCTTTCTATCCATGGCTTTGATAACATTGGTAGATGAACATTGGGAATCATCACCTTACCAATTGAGTTGGACCCAGTCACTTTATCTACTTTCTTTCATGTATGGGTGCAGTCCCATCTACCTTGCATGGTTTAATTAAATTTGTCTATGAAAACAAAACTTATATGATCAAAGTTGATCCAGATCCTATGCAGTATTGTCAACAAATGGATTATGTGACTGAACCTAACATTTCTCATACCCTTCAGAATCTCATTCCATCTTCTTCTGCTAAAGATGATTCCCCATCCTCAACCCCTACCCAGTCACTTTATCTACTTTCTTTCATGTATGGGTGCAGTCCCATCTACCTTGCATGGTTTAATTAAATTTGTCTATGAAAACAAAACTTATATGATCAAAGTTGATCCACATCCTATGCAGTATTGTCAACAAATGGATTATGTGACTCAACCTAACATTTCTCATACCCTTCAGAATCTCATTCCATCTTCTTCTACTAAAGATGATTCCCCATCCTCAACCCCTACCCAAGAGGTTGACTATGGTGTTGACTCATCCTTGAATGTGTGTCCGAGTTATGATTGGGGGTCATTAAACTTTACACCCTCCTTTGTTGGAGAGTATAAACTCAACCCCCCTCACCCTGATATTCCAAAGGATTCTTCTAATTCCTTAATTGTTCTACATCAAAACAAACTTTTTCCTCTTTTTCTCCAATGGATACATTTGAATACACTTCTTGTATAGATTATGCCACACATAGGGATCCTCCCTATTTTATAGAGATGCAATCCTATTATGGTCATGGCTTTCATATTCTCACTAATATTGGTTATAAAGGAAACATATGTGGTAAAAAGGAACAAGGTATCAAGTTTCCTCTTGAGTCTAATCCACATTACTCTTTTGCAAGTCTTGGATACCATCCTGATTGACCCTATGTAGCCTCTTACTAAGATTATCTCAATGTTAATATAATTTCTGCTTTTTTAAGTTCTCCTTCTCTTCCCCTAGTTTATCCTAAACTCATATCTCAAGATTTTGATTCTCCACATCTTCCTCCTCTTGATTATTTCTCCACTGATAAATCCATTTATGAATTCCTTAGGGTCTATGAGCATATGCCGAAATATCATCATGATCATGGGCTACCCTTCTATTTAAATGCACAAGCATATTTTGGGGAATCCATCGACTTGTTGAATGATATCCTCTCATCCCCCAGTTCTTCACAAGGATATCCTTCATCCATCCCTCTAGACCATAGCACTCTTCTTATTAGAGATACTATTGATGTCTTGATGGACCATTGAAATAATGATAAAGTCATACAAATTAGACAATGTTTATCCTCAGAAAAGTGACAAATGCATTCATCTCTCTTGTGTGAACTTGCTGAGTTACTTTCCTGGTCATATGTGGATATGCCTAGTATAGACCCCAAAGTTGTGGTCCATAACATTGTGTTATATCCTAATGCCTAGTCGGTGAAATAAACGATTTATAAAACGAACTCCAAGATTTCCTTAATGGTTAAGGCTGAGATAAAAAAGATTTTACAAATTGGTTTTATCCTCCCGATTGACTATTCACCTTGGATGTTAAATATTGTTGGTATCACTAAACTTGACAATCATATTTATGTTTGTATCAACTTCCATTATTTAAACAAAGCATCCTTGAAGGATGATTTCCCTCTTCCAAACATTGACATGATAGTCGACTCTATGATTGGTCATGCTTTACTCTCTTTCATCGATGGTTTTTTAGGTTATAATCAAATTCTAATTAACCCTAAAGATCAACCTAAAATTGCCTTTACATCACCATGGGGAAATTATTGTTATGTGGTCATGCTATTTCATCTTAGGAATGCTAGAGCAACTTATCAATGCGTGATGACCCTAATCTTTTATGATTTTACTCACAACATTATGGAGGATTACATTGATGACATTTTAGCCAAATTTGTTTTGCACCAAGATCATGTACATAATCTTCATCGTAGTTTTGAATGTATGTGCCTCTACAACTTGTGCTTAAACCCTCATAAGTGTGTCTTTGGAGTTGTCTTCACTAAGCTGTTGGGGTTTATATTCTTGTATTGTGGTATTGAGGTAGATATGAACAAAATTGATGCAATTATGAATATGCTTCCCTCAAAAAATATTTCTCAACTTCATAGTTTACAAGGAAAAAATTAGGCTATTCGCCATCACAACTGGCAGATCAAACTCTATCCACCCATCTTCTTAAAAAGAATGTTTGTTTTGACTGGAATGTAGATTGCCAAAAGGCCTTTGCAAACCTTAGGTGCTATCTAGCTAATCCTCCTATCTTCATGCCAACCATTATGGGATGTGCATTTCTTCTCTATACTTATACTTCATCTCATGCTTTAGTAGATTTGTTATCCCAACATGATGATGATGTTAGGGAACATGCTATTTATTACATCAGTTGAACCCTACTGGATTACAAAACTTGTTATACAGTATTAGAGAGACAATGTCTAGCTCTTGTATTCGTGATGAATAAGCTTAGACATTACCTTCTCCATGCTGAAATGCATGTTGTCATTAAGTTCAATCCTCTTATACATCTCTTTTCTAAGATAAATCTCTCAGGCTATCTAGCTAAATGGGTTATGTTGCTTACAGAGTTTGACCTAAAATTTGTCTCCCAAATGCCATTAAAGGACAAGGTATAGCTGACAATCTAGCTAAGGTGCCTTCTCCTTTTTCCATCCCTAATTAGGACTCCTTATCAGATGACCATATCCTTTTCATGGATGATGATCATCTATGGGAGTTGTTCTTCGATGGATCTAGGTGTCCAATTGGTTTAGAAGCTAATGTAATCCTAGTTCTCCCTTCAAGTAAACCAATTCCCCTTTCTTTCCATTTGCATGTAGAGTTAGTACTTAATATTAATTCTCTTCAAATTTATGGTGATTCACATTTGATTATTAATCAATTCATAGGTTCTTATAAAGCTAATCGAGATAAGTTATCTCAATATCATGACTTAGCTTTATCCCTATTAGATCAATTTTCTTCTTTCACTATTGACACCATTCGTAAAGATAACCAACATGCAAGTGAAATTGAAAGTGCTTCTTCTTTTGTACCCATTGATTTATTTTGTAATTGATTATCATTTTATCATTCATACTTTATCTTTACCTTCTATAGTTGGAAGTGCTTCCTTTGATTCTCTCTTTTGTTACAATGTTGATTATGAGGAATGGTAATCACACATATTTAATTATTTGTGTGATGGTAACTTCTCGAACACTTCCTCTAAAAGTTCTGAAACTCACATTTGCAAGCTCGTAGCATGTTATATCATTCTTTCTAATGTTCTATATTGATGAGCCTAAAATGGTCTCCTCTTGCATTGCTTAATTAAGAACGAGATTCCCATTTCCATTGAAGAGGACCATTTAGGTGCCTATGGGGGGCATTTTGGTGGAAGTGCCTTAGTTCAAAAGTTGCTCTGAATGAGGTACTACTAGACAAGCATGAAACAAGATTCCTTCACTTTTGTTAAAAAGTGCTCTTAGTATTAGTAACACAACAACTTGATCTAAGCTCCTACATAGGAACTTTGGGCCTAGGTAGCACCTTGGCCCTTTTCTATTTGGGGTTTGGATATCATTAGTAAAATTTCTCCTCCTTCCCAAGGTCATTTCTTTATCATCACCACTACTAATTACTTCACAAAATGGGTTGAAGTCATTCCACTTTGATCCACCACTACTGAAGTAATTTGTCGCTTTCTCTTGGATAACATTATTTCTCATTTTGGACTCCCTTCTACCTTTGTTTCTGATAATGGTAGATCATTTAAGAACAAGGACATGAAGCAGTTTCTAAAAAAAATTCATATTCAACATCGCTTCTCTATGCCATACTATTCCCAATCCAATGGCCAAGCAAAAGCCTTAAATAAGACTATTGATAAAATTCTTCAAAAATGGTCAATAAACATGGTAAAAATTGGCATATCCATCTCTCTTATGCATTATGGACCTATTGCATGAGCATTTGTATGGCTACTAGAACAATTCCGTACAATCTCATCTATGGTGCCAATGCTATTATGCCTTTAGAGTTGGAAATTCCCTCATTGCAAATTTCCCTCTAAGACCTCATTGATGACAACACCTATTGTGATTAGCATCTTTTGCAACTTGAAATGCTTGATAAATAGTGACTACATGCTCTCAAGAAGATTCAAGCTTACCAAAAGACCTTAAAATCATAGTTACAATCAACAAGTTCTACAACAATCCTTTGAAGTTGTTGACCTTGGGTTGTTAAAAAACCAGTGAAACATGTATGCTCCTAACAATACGAAAGAAAATTTTAGTTTGAACTAGTTGGGACCCTACATCATCACATCTATCTATAGATCTAGCACATGGTCTCTCTACGATGGATGGTAAGCTTCTTAAAGAGCCCATCAATGCTATGCATTTGCATCGATTCTATGATTAGTTTCCTTTCTTTATGTGGCATTTGTGTAACACTAGTATGCTTAGGATGTAATCATTGCTTACCATATGCCATTAGATCATTAACACAATTTCTTGTAGCATTATGATTTCTTTCAAAATTATATGTTCATTCAATATGTAGTTTTTCTTTTAAAGCACAATGCATTAGTTTGTTTAGTGTTTTTTAATGCTTTACATTCATATTTTATGCTTGTGTTTCTATTCTCAACTCTTCTCATGTTGTTTTCAATGTTAGTTATAATTTTTTTTTTCAATGGAAATTATCTCATTCTCTTTACCATGTCAATTATTTAATTGTGTAAACAATTAATTAATCTCCTTTTAGTTATTTAATTAGATCTTTCAAACATATTTAATTAGATAGCTTTCTTTGTTAATTTACCAATTAGATCTTCACTCTATTCAATTGTGTAAATATAATCAAATATTATTTAATTAGATCATTCTAGTACATTTAATTAAACACTTTCATTAAGTTGTTTAATTAGATCTAAATAACATGCAATTAAATAATTTCCATCACATATACAAAGTATACATCATGCCATAACACATGCACATCACTCAAAAAGACAAAATCATGTATATATAGATATATCTATATATATCAAATGTCTCTTAGTACATCATGATACAAAAAATCACCACTACATCAAAATGTGGCATGTCAAATTATAACTACATAAGTTTACATCACCCATCAGGAGTTTGGTAGTGGCTGTTGTAAAGAAGGATCCTACTATGAAGCTATAGATCGTGAGTGACTATGGTTCCACAATTATAGGCATCTCACTGCGCCTCTCAACTCCACTACCTCTATCGTCACATCTAGTACATTTTACTATAGTCATGTAACCTCAGATCGTAGCTGACTGGTCTCATCTATCAAACTTTGCACCCTAGGATGATCTAAATCTATAGTAGGTGTGCTCTATGATCTCTAGATCTACTCTCATGATGTCTAACTAACTCTGTAACGTTCAACCTCTATACTCTCAGATCTTGTAATTTCTTGGTCCTACTTTTCTATGACCTCTGCCATGGCCTAATCTCTCTTAATCTAGCTCTCCTCCAGAGCAACTCTCAACTGTGTCATGGGTTTGAATATATCCACATGTCACCCAGTAGTTTGTTGAGGCATGTAACTGGACCGAACATTCTACTAGAGTTGTACAATGGGAACCATCTCTACCAATACTCAACCAATATAGTTGAGCCACTCCCATGTGTGCACTGCAAAAGTCAAATAAGGCTAAAGTCAGATATCTCATCATATCATCAAATCAAAACTCAAACTACACATCTAGTCTTCTCACCTGGATCACCAACCTATCAGTTGAGATATAGAGGAACTATGTGCTTCCTTAGTGTCATGAAGCATGTCTCGATAGCCTCTGTAGCTCCCCTATCACTGGTAATGAAGAGGACCTCATATAAGCTATGTTGCTTGACTCCCCTTGCTCCCTCTAACTAGGTATGGTGTTGGTTGATGATGGCACTAGTGCTACTTAAGGACAAGCTTTCGATCTCTCCTCTGTGATCACACCACTCTCACCTTGTTGTCATTACCTACCCACTACCACTGCTACAAGATCCTCATCATCATAATCATCATCAATTCCCTCTTCACTCTTTGTCCCTTGAACTCCCTACACCTATGAACCTTTCTTTGTAAATACGTGGGTGTCTCCAACAAGTGCATCATCGAGAAAGATAGGCAACAGTCTTGAGGCAACCCACCATGCTGCAAATGTTGGGGTCACCCCCACATCATTTGCATCTGATACAATTAGTAGATAGGTATCCTAACTCTCTGGGTCATTGAACTCCACATCCACAATAGTGGGACGAGGTTGCTCACTTGGTCTCATTGCATTATGATGAGAGTGTACATATGTTAGTATGACCCTCAGAATTCCCTAGACTAATCCAAATTGTCTCATCACTCGATCATAATAAAATGCCATGATGATACAATCAAGGTGACCAACTAATAGCTAGTCCCTTTGCATCCTAGCTAACTATCATGTCTATCAGTTTGAGGTAGGCATATGTCTATAAGGCCACCAAAAATATATGTGCTCTGCACTCTATCAAAACTTTGTCTCCAATATAACAAGTTCTCGAGCTATCATGGCTTTCTAAGTCCATAGGTGTGGGCTCATGGCTATATATCCAGGTGATCGCCATCGATACCCCCAGTGGTCATGTACACTTGATGTTCTCAAAACCCCACACCTGTAGTAAGGTAAAGGTCATTAGGCTCTAGCTCTCATAGTGGACATATTGTCTCAATCCATAATATAAGTAGGCAAGCAAGCTGCAAACCCATAAAAATACTATCCTCTACTCCTCCACCTCCCTAATCATATGAATGAGGCCACCATGTAGTTGTGTGCCTCATCCATCTAGTGTGATACACAAGGCCATAATAGCGATAAAAATGTGATGGACTAGTGGGATCTCATCTCCTCCATGCTCTAGCTATCATAGATGTATGTTCCCTAAGGGATCCCCAAGGATGGTGCAACCGAGAAAATACATCTGACCCTCTACAACATATGACATGGATCTCTACTCTACCATTGTCATGGCTCACCCTTGTATCGACAGTCATAGAATCTGGTAGACATCCTCCAAGGTGGCTATCATCTCTCTCATTAAAGATGGAAGGTAGATGTGTCTATGTCCCACCTCTCTATTAGGGCCATGAGCATGCAATCATGAAAATGCATCTTTGACATCATGGAGAGCCAGAATACTCCAACGACACATAGCAACACAACATCCTCTAATGACAATGTGCTCTACTGATCTCTCAATAATGAAAATATAGTGCCACCAATGTGCTCTCTCATTGTCAGAGGGTACAAAAAATCATAAAATACAATTTTCATCAGTTCATCATCAGAATTCATAAAATTTCAAATTTAATAATTCAATTATTATTCTACATCTCGAAGACACTAGTGCCTTTCTTGGATGCTAGCATTTCCTTTGGACACCCATGCCCTTCTTGGATGCTAGCATATTTGAAGGATACCTATGTGCAAGCAAGAGGCTAACACTCTAGGTGAATGCCAACACTAGAGCAAGATGCTAATGCTCTGTGTCTATCTTTCCAGCAAGAAAAATGATAAAAAATTAGCTAAAATTAAAAAAATTCTTACCTCGCACATGGTAACCCCCTGCTCAATGCGCTGCCTCAATGTGTCTAATTGTGATGGTTGATAAGGTTGTTAGTATGATATTTTGGCTCAAGAATCTCACTCAGATGCTCAAGAATGCTATAGAAGGTCAATTCAAATGAATAGTAAAAAAGTAAAAAAAAATACTATTTATAGAAAATTTTCAATTTTTCTGCAACACCTTTTCATTCAAACATTCATAACTTGAGCCTCCAAACCCTTATTTTCATGCCATGTGTTGTGTTGGAATCTTGGTTCTACCATGTTCTTTACCATATCTACTTTGTTGTGGTTATTTACTACTATTTACAAAAAGTTTCAATGAGGCAGATTCTCCTCCTTATTTTTGCTTTTTACTTTATTAAGCAAGCATAAACACGGGGGGCATAAATCCACCTTTATTTTCATATTATCTTTCTTATCATCATTCTCTTAGTATTTTTTAAACTAATACATTTTTTACCTTGCAATATTATTTATTTTCTAACAAAGTGATTTTGTAGGTTTGTAATACCTAACACTATGGTTTGTTGATCTTCCTAGTCCAGGGGCATTATTCATTCACTTAAATTTTTTTTTCATCCTCTACAATATCCTTTTGGGTATTGTTTATGTGCTTATTTACTTTTAGCATTTCATTTTTGTAATTTAGCATAGCTTATCACCTAGTATCATCAACCCGCTAAAGTGGGGGTAAAATATAACATAGAAAATTGTATACCCTCACAATTTTATGATACATTTTTGCTTGCTTTAGCATCCACGCCTATAGAAATTTTTAGGGTCACTTAACCTAAGCTTTGGCCTATTTCCCCTCATCATTGAGATTTTATAAAATTTACATCAAGAATTTGATTATTATAATTTTCTGAGAACACACGCAAAATTTGAGTGAATATTCCCAAGATGTGAGCACTATGCATAGATGTCTCCATGTGGTGCTGGTATCCCAAATATTCCAAAACTTTTGAACATTGCTTCTCCCACTCATTCATTGGATTCTATCAAAGGAACACTCACATGATAGAAAAATGGTCCCTGTAGCATACCTGACTCTTCCAGATTCCCTCTTAGCATGCAAATGAGCAAGATTTTATAAAAGAACCTCCCTTGGCTTTTGAAGGTCTCTTGTCTCTCTCACATACATATATAGATTTTCAAGTAGATTTCCTAGAATTTGTAGCAAATTTCTTGAGAATTCAGCTCTCTTAGTTTGCTCATAAGATTTTCATGTTTGTGGATGCTCATCAAGGTTGCAACATCTTCATTTCCATATTTAAGGCTCCCTTTCAAGGGTTTTGAAGCCATCTATATGCATCTTTAATCCTCAAGGAGCTTATAGCCTCCTTTGTGTTCTTAAAAACGTGGCAACATTGTTCTTTTGATAGGAAATAGTGTTATCTTGAGGTTTTATCATATTTACTTTACATTATTTATATTTTTGGCAAATGTTTGTGGTGTAGACCACCACCTATTTTACCATACATACACTAGGGTATTTCTCCATAGACTAGGGATAATACTTTTAGTTTTATTGTCACTACTCTTAATTCCTAGATGCACATAGGATAGGAGCACACAATCTTTTTATATTCCATTGGTTATTCATGGAGGTTAGAAGACCGAAACAGGGGTTTGACTAAGGAAAGCTCCCAAACAACCCAACAATTTTCCTTGGTCTTTTGTAGCATGCAGGTTGTGGGAAAAGATTCAAATGCATGGTATTTTGTTATTTCTTTCCTCTCCTTCATCTTTATTTTCTTTATCAAATGTGTTATTCATATGAATTCTTGATAAATGTTATAATTGGGCACTCATTTCGGCTTTCTATGCAAACTGAGTGATGCTATAGACTACTGTTCATCCGTACAATACAAACTTTTGAATTTTTGACACTACCTGGATGAAAACACTATGAGGAGATGTCCTCACAATGTGTTGGCATCCAAGGCTAAGGCTTCCCTACTTTGGTGCCAAGTTCTCCTCTTCTTCCTATTTTCTGTTCAACTATCATTTTTGTAAAATCATTTCTCAAATTCTGGAAATTGAAAATTTTTTGTTATTCCTCAGAGTTTCTCCTTATTGAGATTGTTTAATTTCTAAGTGTAGAATCATATTAGACCTAGCTGGTTTGATCCACTCTTTCAGATTGGACAACAGTAAAATAATCTTCCTAGAAGCTAGTCAGGTCCTTATGTATGTGTAGAATTTGATTCTAGATAGTTTAGATTTGATTTTAAATTTTAGATGTTACAATGGATAAGGTAGGGAACAAATGGTGGGAATGTGTGTAAATGGAGATAGGTGAAAGATGATGGAATGAGCCCAACTTTACCAAAAATTATGCTATTTATTAATATGTACCTATATCGATCTATTTTCATGGGAAAAAACCAAAAATGGAAGTGGCATGGGTATGCAAATTTCACCATTACAATTATATTTTGGTTATTATAAGAGTAAGTCAAAGGATTGAATAACATTTGTTATACTAACATGTCAATATAAGCTAAACATATAATTAATCAAGAGAACTACATGACCAGGTAATTCACTCATTGAGATATGTAGGTAGTCCACTCGGCTCGGGTGCTTACTAACATGTTTGTTGTTGTCTTATTTTTGTATAAGTAGTCATTACTACATGCTACATTATCAAATGTTTGTGTGCATCTCATAATGCTCATGGGATAAATGTCCTAGTTTCTACACTATTGGATTGTATGAATAAGTGGTCTTGGTAAAGAAGCATGATATGTAACTCAACTACTTTTGAAATTTTAAGTACTCATGATGTGCCATAATGAATTCTAGTATTCATAATATTATGATCAAATATTAACATTATTTATATAATTTATATCAGTGAGATTATGCATTATTCATCTTGATATATGGAAAGTATTAATATTGTTAGCTAACTACGAATAAAAAGTAATTATAATTAAATTATAAAATTCATTTTGTTAACTCTATATTTTAAACTAGTATATTTATATTTAAAAAAATATATCTACAGTACGCCGAGAGATATCTTCCAATTTATTGGCATTTATAAATTATTTGCAGTTAGAATATTTGATATGCTCACATGAATTAATTTAAAGAGACTATGCTACAAGACTTTTCATACTCTTCAAACACAATAAAGATTTTATTCCATAACTGCCCAAGTTTTTCTATTTTTCTGTCCATTTGGCTTCCACGAATTTATTTATTTTTTGTTTAATGTGATAAAGACTTCACTCTATAACTACCCAAGTTTTTGTATTTTTCTATCCATTTGGCTTCAATGAATTTATTTACTTACACATTTTATGAATTTTGTTTACATGGAATCTGAATCTTAATTGTTTACAGGAATCTGAATCTTTCAGCCCTTACTGTGAGTGTAGAACGCCTCTTGGCGTAACAAGTTTTTCTATTTTTCTATCCATTTGACTTCCATGAATTTATTTACTTACACATTTTATGAATTTTATTTACATGGAATCTGAATCTTTTAGCCCTTACTGTGAGTGTAGAACACCTCTTGGTGTAATTATATATTCATAATTTATTTCTTTACATATTTTATAAAAAACTTATTTAAAAATAAATGAAAAATTTCATGAAAAAATTATAATATATTTTACAATACATTTTATGGCCCTTAAAAAGTGTATTGTTACATTTAATGTAAAAAACATTAAAAATAATCATTGTTGCCAAATTATTCCTATGTTATAATAACTTATTTATTTAAAAATATTATTTTAAATTACACTAATAAAAGTTATAATTTATTATAATGATAAGTAATAATTGTGGTTTCCTTGAGGCAAACACCTAAAATTTCAATCATTATTGAATGCTAAATTTTAAAGTGTGAATGAGGCCAACATGGGCAGCTACTAAATGTTGCTTTTGAATTGGATTACACACTTCACAAGGGACACAAATAGTTCAACAATGACATTTAGGATGCATATTAATTTGTTTTAAAATTTCAACACTTTCCAAAAGCTTTCAAGATTTAGATTAATTTTCTTTAGTTTGTTTTAAATTTCATTGAAATAATTAATTTATATGAGTATGATAATGATGACTTTAACTTAAAGATTTAATCGATTTGTAAAATTTATCTTAAATTAGTTTAATATATATTATAATTCATCTTGATGCCAATATCTATAGTTCTTTAATATCTATTAGTTTTTTGAATTGTATTTATTTATAAAGTGTTATCATTAAATTTGTTGAAGAAATATTTAAAGATAATTTTTTTGTTTAAAAGATTAAGATTAAAATAATGATCATAAAAAAAAATTATATAATTCTTAAATTGAATAATAAAATTAAGGTCTTTTAATGTATAGTAAATTTTTTTTATGGTTATTTATTTGAAGTTGGCTTTTAAATATTAAGAAATATGTTATTGGTATTATACACTCAATTTTATATGCTTGAGATTGTTCTTGATCACATTATTTATTGTTGAGAGTATTATCCTCTCTTTGTCACGACAATTGAATTCATCAAAATTACTTTCAACTAGATTCTTAGGAAAATGACAAGGAGGCTATATGGAGCCATGCATCCTACTTAGAGGGGAGCTACGACAAATGATCTTCCTAGTGGAGATCAAAGAGGCCAAAAGAAGAAAAGTTTTCTTCTATGAAGGTGACGACATTTTTAAAGCCATTAAGGAGGTGTTGGGATGGGATTTTCTTGAAGGAGTAGTTTGCCACAAAGTAAGTATCAACATTTCATCTATATTCATTTCTAATATATGTAATCATTTGTGACAAGGAGCTCACAAAAACCCTATGGAAACATTATATCTAGGAAAAAATTAGAATGAGTCTACAGGAAGTGATGGATCATGCAGTGTTGGTAGTCACCTCATCCCTCTCATTCATTGGTTCAAGGTTCTGTGAGAGGACATCTATTGGTATGGTTTGAACCATGGGATCAAGGTTATTGGTACAGTTTAGGCCATAAAATCAAGGTTGATGATAGTAACACAAAAAAAGTGGTGACCATTTAGAACTTCCTTAAAGGTGCCCCACCACTCATGGGTAGAGTTTTGTTTACTAGAAAAGACTTCCTCACTCTAGGGGCGCTGCTGCAATCCCTCCAAGGCAGCAAAGCCATCAGAGTCTTGCAAAGAAAGGTTGGTATAATAAAAGAGGAGGATGGAATGAATGGTCCAAATTTCATCAATATGTAACTTTTCATGATTACATCCTGATATAGCTATTATAGAGCACACTTGACAAATAATATAAGTCCTATCTTAGGACACATTGTCAGCTTTCTGATATAGCTATTATAGAGCACACTTGACGAATAATAGAAGTCCTATCCTAAGATTAGGACACACTGTCAGCTTTCTGGTTTGTAGTTTCATTGGTTTGCCCAATCAACCATTTTTTCTTTACTGTCTTTGGCCATTTTATCTGCAATCCTCATGGCCATCAAATTTAGGCCGTGAGGGTAATCAATACAATCATGAAAACAAGAAGAATAAAAGCCATATCAAAAGCAATCGCCATACGCTGCACTGAAGCGTGAATTAGTACGGGCAAGCAGCAACGGTAATTGACTTTAAGGAAAAGTGTAGCAGAGAATTATGAACAGTAACTCATGTGATACCAACTTAAAATGCTTAATTGAATTACGAACAGTAACTCATGTGATACTGTAACTTAAAATGCTTACTTCTCCATGGAAAGCGCCATTTCTGGGAAAGATGCACCCATTTTTAACGTCTAATACTATATAAGGACACTGGTTAGTGACCAACTTTTGTTCTTACATCTTGTGAACCGTTGTTTTATGCCTTTCTCGTGACCATGTTGAGTACCTATTAAGATCTTTGTTTCACGGGCTTAACAAACTATTCAAGCCACCTAATAATGTTATAGATCTCATAATGACTTTGGGTGTGATCATTTCTTGTAAGGAAAAAACAACCAACAATTTCATGTGAGTTTGTTCAAAAGTGGGAAGCCATGATCTTAAGAAAGAGACCCATTTAACAATATCATTGGTCAAGTACTAGTTTGGATATTGTTGTTTTTGGGATGGAAGTAATTGGGTTCATAGATATTGGCGTCTTTATTTTTGTATAGTAAATTATAACATTATGATAAAGTATACATATAAATTAGAAGTCATTCTTTGAATAAACTACTACGAATAGATTCGTCAAAATCACATCAAAAAATTTATTTTTTGTATTCTCTTGTTTTTTATTAAAGTGGCATCTCCACTTGTAATGCCATTGTCCATTGAGTTGAATGAGATGGAAAGGAAATTGATAGTAATCCAACGTGGAAAAGCATGAGAATGGAAGATGTAATTTGTATTTCAAAGAAAACAAAAGGCAAAGTTTAAAACCATTGGAAAATTTATTTCTTAAACCATTTGAGTCACACCACACTAAAGGCCTTTTCAAATCACACTTAAACATTACAACTTTGGGTATAAGAGAACAATTCTTTAACCATGAATAAAGTTGAAAAGGTGTCACATTAACTTTTAAATGTGTATTTGAAGTTTGGACGTTAAAAGTTGCTCTCAATATGTATTTGCACAGCCACAAAATCCAAAAGATGCATTGTTACGTCACACAAAATGTAATTTGAGCACTTGGCATCATATTTTATGTATAAAATATATATTAAGAGATATTATATTTCTACACTTTATGAATGTAATTGTGTGGTATTTTTAACATCACAATTACTATAGAAGTATGTTCGGAAGCACTTTCAAATAAAATATACATTATTAATAAATAAAGTATTAATTCATGATACTATGTGGCATTAAATAAATTTAAATCTATTTGAATTTTGCAAGTATTGTGATAGAATCCTTTAATAAGTGCATCTTTCATGTAAAGGGATTGGGCTTGAAGTAAATGGAAAAAGTATGGATTCAATCCATGAATTTTGGATTGACAAGAAAAACTAAAAGATATGTTTCTCGATCTCCAATTAGGGATGAGCTAAATAATGTGGGATAGAGATGCCCATACTCATAAGTCTTTCACTAAGTGGGATAGATGATTGCAAATTGGTGTAGAAAACTATTAAATCTAGCACTAGTTGATTATCTCATACAAAAAATCTTGGGAGAAAGAATCTAATAACTTGACTAGATGTTACAGAAACCAAAGGGTGTATCAACATTCCGATTATAGTAGTCTTTCCATTAGAGAGATGGTGATTCAAGGTTAATTTTCCATAAATTTCATCAAATACAACCATATGAATTTCACTAATACATCCAAAGTCTCACCATTAAGGTTAAATATAGCCTTTAACTCAAGGCAAACTCTAGAGACTAAAAAATGAATTTGTAATGTCATATATTCCATTTTCCAAGAGGCAAACAACCTGATTCATAAATTGGATTGAAGTAGTTGTTTGAGCAACAAAATTTGTCACTTTTAGTCAAAAGTTGCCAAAGATACACATTTCCTTGCCATATTAGATTTGAAGCCAAAGATTAGTTCTTAGTGCCTAAGATGACCTTGGGGTTGATATAAAACATCTTAAGGAAGTTAGAAAATAAGGAAGTAAATGGAAAAATGAAGTATATTACAATTAGCAACAAAACCATCCATTACAATAGGGGGTGATTTAATTATCACCTTAGTAGCTTTTGTAACCACTAGTTCATGTAGGAAGCAATTGCATAACCACCTTGGTAACTATATAACTACCATGAAATTTTGTATGAACCCCAATGATTATGTAATCCTTGGTTTGTGAGAATTAGTGGTTTTATCATTTTATCTTATGGGTTAGAGTAATGGCTTGAGACATTGTCTCTTCCACTCCTCCATGACTATTTGAAGGAAAATTTCCTTTCAAATCATGTAGATTATAAAAATAAATTGAAACCATTGTCTAAAGGTTGGCACTTGTATGATTCTTAGATTGTTATGTTTATATTTTGTAACAATAAATTGAATAGCGGGCTTTTCATTGAGTTACAAGCAAGGTATGGCTGTTGAGCTCAATTTTTGAGTTCTATGAGCCCGTGCTACCACAATAATGGGTTACACTTTCTGGGAGATCTTGATTTTTTCTGAAATCATATATTTTTAGAAAATATAATGATTTAAGCCTTGAAAGTTTCTATTTAAAGGATTTTAATTGAAGAGGGTTTGATCAAACCCCCTTAGATTCAAACCCCATTAGATAGAACCCCGCTATTTTTAAATCATACCTATAATGGAGTCTCCTCTACACCTATCAAAATGCTGATAAAAAACCACTTTTGATTTATCTTTTGGGAGATCAAATGAATTCATTTAAAATTTATGTTTTGTAAGTATGTAGTCCTTATTATAAGCTTCCCAAAAAGTATAATTTTAAATATATTTAATTTGATTATTATATTTATTTTTTATTTCTTGTGAATGTAGGTTTTTCACTGAACATCAAGTTCTTTGTTCTACACACATGGAAAATTAGTAAATTAGTAAAAAAAAATTCTGAAAAAATCTATGCCCTAGGTATTGATGTCCTTGTTTCAACAAAAAAAAAATTGAATTTTGATACATACAGAAAAAGTTATGTTTTACGGAATACGCCTATGTCTAAATTATAATGGTTTGACTTCAAAACTTAATTAAAAAAATATATTCAACAAAACATTATAAAACCAAATGCATACCCTATATATCGGTGTTACCAATCTAAATTCAAAAGAATCAAAATTTTATTCTTTGTAGAAAAAAAGTTATGTGCTACAGAATACACATCGCTTTAAAAACATGTTGTTTACTATTAAAAACTAGTTATCAAAGGAGACGCAAAAAAAAGTTACAATTTAACTCCAAATTTTTTTTAAAAAATATATTTAGAATCTACAAACAAAATCTCACAAATCACTAGTTCGCATCATCTTCAAATTCCTAACGATTTAGCAACTATAGGTGTCAGTAAGTGAAGATTTAGTTCAAAATGTTGATTTCAATGTCAAGTTTGGCCAAAAAGTGTAACCCATTATTGTGGGATGACCGATGAGGTCATTTATTATCCTAGAGAGATTCTTCCATCTATAATTGACTAAATTATAGTGATTGAGGAGTTGGAGTAGCTCACTCTTCTTGGGATTTTCACCCATTAAAGATTTCTCCAGGGTAATTATGTTACTTTCTTTTCTTAGTGCTTTTTTCTATTCCATTTTTAGTCATTTCCAACATATTTATATGTTGTTATGGATGTTCCAATGAGCTAAATGAGTGTATAATGATCTAACATAGAGATTACATCTTGTTTTGGAGAATCTTAGTTTTCTAATATGTAAAATCTATAGGTGAAGAATTGGTAGAGGACTATCATCATTAGTTTACAAATCACAACCTAAACCTATGAAACCTCAACAAAAGGTATAGCTATGGAAGTTGATGATGGGTTCCCACCATAGGATATTCTCTAACTTATTATAGAAAACCTTATAAGGGGTCCATAAAAAAGAGTAATTTACACTTGAACATTGAAGAGAACCTTAGAGCAAATTTGGAAGTTACTAGCCAAAGAAATAGATTTAGTAACCCAATAAGAAATCAACCTTTCACTTATTGGATAATAGAGTTTCATAATTTAGAAGTATCCTAAAAAGCATAAGGGATGCTAAGAAACTTAAATATTTCCTCAAGTTAAATCTTTTTTCATTCCTAATAAGAAAGTTACTTTGGTATATGGTAATAAGAGTAGGCTTTTCCCCAATGAATGCTACAGTCAAAGGTGATGCAAAAAGATATTTAGGAAGTCCACAATGTTGGAGAAGGAAATTTTATCCTCCTAGGGAGTGTTAGTAATAATTTATGTATGGGGTTTTGAGTCAGATCTCCTCCCAAAAATCCAAAAATCCTAACACATTTTGGCCTCTGCAGTTGTTAAAAATGCCAGAAATCAGTTGAGATGCAAGTCAAAATATATTGTGGCGGGTCAGAAATCTCCTTTGGTCCCTAAAAACTGATAAAAAACTGGGTCAAATGCATAAAAATGCACATCGGGTCATAGTGCTCAGTTACTGTGATTGTTTCTTGTAGTGGCTGAGAGGGTCTCATGATTTAAGTGCCATGGAGCGTGACAAGTGTCGGCCCCCCTGCGTAATGTTTCTTGTTTATTTTGATGCTAAGTGAAGATGCGGGGGTGGGTCCCAGTGACGGGTCTGAGAGCTGCGGATCATGCCACGTATCTTTAATGTTTCTGACGTAATTTCTAGTTGCTTCCCATGGAGCGTGCCACGTGTCAGCAGCGGAAGCAGCCCCTTAAAGTTTCAACTGTGGTGGAGGGTGCCACGTGTCAGCTTATGCTAGAGTCTCAACGCAGTTTCTTAAAGTTTCTGAGAGTGACGTGGAGGGCACCACGTGGAGGCACCCGAAAGAATCTAAATGTTTCACAGCCTCCGCCAAAGGTTTTGAGGACCCTTTAAGTGTTTCTTTTATGTTTCAAGTAGCTTGGAGCCCTACGGATAGTGCCAAGTGTCGGGCTCCGCCCATGTTTCAAAAAGTTTCTAAAAAGTTTCAAAGAGGGGCTTTAAAGTTTCTGAGTGTTTTGAGGTGGGTCCCAGTTAACAGTTGTTGCCATGGATGTTGCCAAGTGGCAACCTCTGCCTGAGTTTCGGGAGCCCCTTTCAAAAGTTTCAAAGTATCACGAAACCCGCCAGATGTCAGCTTCTACATGAGAGTCCCAAAATGTTTCAAGTGTTCCTCAAGAGCCCCACGGAAAGTGCCATGCATCACTCCCCGTTAATGTTTCTAAAAAGTTTCTGAGTAGGGGCGGAGCGTGCCATGTGTCTTTTATAGTTGCTGTGGAAGTTGACACGTGTCAGACTCCACGTTGTTTCTTGGTTTGGCAAGGCTGGAGGTGGGACCCGGTTTGAGTATCAAGTGGAGTGCGGAAGGTGCCAAGTGTTGCAGTTCGCAATGTTTCTAAAAAGGGTCTCTATAGTTTTCAAGTGTTGTAGAGCTTGCCAGGTGTCCGCTTCCGCGTGCCTCTCCCTGTTTCCCAACAAAGTTTCAAATGTTTCTCAGGAGTGGCGCGGGATGCGATATGTGTCGGCACCCGCATGAGCTTCACAGATGGTCTCTAATGTTTCATGAATGTGGCATGGGTCGTGTTGATAGCTCAACCACCCAAATTTATGAGGAGTGTCCCTGAGCGGCTGCCCAGATCCCAATCTCACCTGCTCCTTCCTCTTTGTCCCTCTGTAACATTTACTATTTTGAGCACCAATCTGATCATACTATGTATCTGGCAGGATTTTTGGCCTCCCATGTAATTAATGCTGAGTGCACCTTCCTCGCTGTATTTAAGCAGACTGTGTGACCCATTTTAAGGTTGTTGAAAGTTGGACATCTTCTGGCTCTGTAATACAATACAACTGACCTGGTTGCTCTGTGCAGTGGATTTTGTGAGTTTATGAGTTTCATGTCTTATGTTTTGTGCATAAATTCATTGGTTTCATGCTGATTTAGATGAGTAATGCTATATTGCATGTGTTTGTTGTCTGTCTCCTGTATTGAATATGCTTTCCTTTTGAATCTGGGTATCTAAGGGGTGTCTTGGGTTCTAGGATATAGGTTTACTATATTGAATGCTTGATCTCTTAACTTTTGTTCAAGGGATAGATTAAACTATTTTTAGGTTAAGTATTGAGGAAAGTATATTGCAGTAAGGATATCATAAGTAGAGATGTATAAACACTCTGTTCTGGGATATATTTGTAAGGCAAATATGATGAAATCCCCTTGAATCCAGTCTTGTTATGTTTATGCTGAACATTTGCATGTGTATGTCTACTAACTCCAAGCCCTGGATAGGCACCAATCTAGCTCTGTGTTGAGGTTATACACCAGGTCCAGCTCTGCATCCAAACACAAAATCAAAATCAAACTCCAAAACAACCATTAGGATAGTAGAATTAGTTTTAGGATCCCAAGTCCTCTATCTACAACTGAAAATAGGCCCAAAGCTAGCCCCTTTGCTCTTATCTTGCAGTTTTGGTCTACCTATAGGAGGACTTATCTACTTCATGTCAACATCCCAACCTTTGTATGCATATTCTCATGGATATTGAATAGGGAACACCCCCCTAGGTTTTGCAGAGCCTGAAGAAGAAGAGGAGATAAAAATAGAGTCTATCTCCTATACTGTTGGCCCCTGGCCCAAAGATCCTATTGATCATTGATGGCTACCTTGTAGGGAAATCTGGGAATAAGCATCCAATCTGGGAAAAAACCAACAGGGATTATAGAAGGAAACATCAACAAAATGGCCTTCAAGTTGAGAAATAGAGTCTCTAGAAAGATAAATACCTTTACAAATGCCCTAGATGTGTAATATGCAAGGAGATAACTAAAGTCTTCCATGAAAAGGACATTAAGGGAATGACCAAGTGGGAAACCCTAAAGAATAGACTAAAAATGAAAAAATGTATTATTGTTTACCATTATTGGTCATTTAGGGATATGCATCCCTAAAAAATAGTTTGAATTCTTTACTAAAATTTGGGCCAAATCCAAGGACCTATAGAATGGATAATATTAAAGGTAATTTAATATGATCATAAGATTTTTTGGAACTAAACTTGATGAAAATGTGATTTTGGTTTGAAAATATTTCCCACTCCATGTCCTCTCACATTATGATAAAATTATACATAATATATTTATATTTAAAATGAAACATGTTTGTTCTTGTCACAATACTAAGGAAAATAAATGCCTAAGGAAACAAGCCAGGCATTTGGTAATATTATGTAGAATAAACTGAAAAGAGTATTGGGAATCCAACTTATGATGAAACATTAATCTTCAACCTTGGGAATGAACTTATTGTAAGTAAAAATTCCCTAAATAATTGGTCTTTATTGCCTATAAGTAAACCTTATACAAATTGAGACCAATAGTGGTATGAGCCAAGTTCCCCATTCAAGGGTAGTACTTGTAGAAGGGATAAAAAGACCAAGAAAAGGTGGTCCCAAGTGAGGATAATGGGCTTCCTCCATTTTGGGGATGACTAAACATAACTTTGATGGCACTACTAAAGGGAATCTGAGCTAGTGGGTAGAAGCTTTGTGATTAAGGATTTGATAGGTCAAATGTTATGGGAATGGTCTGTATGCTTAGGTACTTGCACAAATAATGAATTTGAATGGGAGGCTCTTATCATTGCAATAAGGGTGGAAATATCTTTAAAAAAGTCCAACTTGATGTTTAATGTGACTCTTTGGTTGTGACTTATGCTATCAAAAAAGGGCATAGTCCAAGCTAGAAATTTAATCAATATGTGGAAGAGGTGCAAAGGCTAAAGGAGAATTTTGAATAGATTTCTTTCAAACATTACAAAAGGAATATCAATATAAGGTTAGAGATTATTTGGCTAATGAAGGAATAGATCAAGAACCTTTAATTGCAATATACAATCAAAGCGTGAAGTCTTGGAAAATGTAGAATATTTGTTATCTTTCAAACCACCTTAGATAATTTAATATTTTAAGGTAAACTAAATGTAGTTCCATAGTTAGATGATCTTAAGTGTCATTACTATCTCAAAAGGCATATGCATTCTTTATAATTCTAATGTAGTAGGGTGGATCAAGAGTAGATGACTAATCTTTTGGTTGAAATGGTAGTGATGAAGTTTTTATGAGGACATGCAATGATTGGATGATGTATGGTGCCATTATGAGATTTCAAGCTCAAGGATTAGTTAGGAATTACAATTATATATCGGATGAAAGTGTTAAAATGATAGGCTAGTGGTATCAAGTGTGCTTCTCTTTTAGAGGTGTTGGGAATAGGTGTGTTACCAACTTTCATGTTAGACTAGGTTTCTAAGTCTTATGCCACATTAATATACCTTCCCACACAACATCTACTCATGAGACATATTATTCAAGGGAAAGTGAATCTTCTCCTATAGAAAAACTTAAACCATCTTATAATGGGTCTCCTTATAATCAATTGTATTATATTTATACATTTAAAACTAAACTCCAAGGTTGAACAACATGGCTAACCTAAGTCAGATTAGGAAAATTAGTTGGGAATTATTTCCCACTAATTTAGTAATCACACGAATCTTCTTTCTCAACCTCCCATTTTTCTCATTTTCACTTACACGCATCTGCAACATTGCCTATTCATTTTCATTTAATGGAATAATACCATACTACTATGTCAATGTCTACATGAGTGTATTATTTTGGTACATTTTAATTATAAAAAAATCATTTACTAGATTTGTTATTATGTTGTCCTACATGCCACCATCTAGATCCCCATGGTGTGAAGCATATTTGTATCAAATTTAATTTTTATTCATAGCGCCTAAATCATATTTTTAGCAACTATGCTAATGCCTATTCATACTCATGCACAAAAAATGGAAGGATAAAAAAATATTTCTATACAATCCCACTTAGATGAATGATGACAATGTAGTTAAATGGATAATTCCCTAAAAAATATTTTTATGCCTCAATTGACATCCAACAACTCATCAAGGATGCTCTTGATGAGTAGCGTACTATACTCTTTGGCTAGCTACATGAACTCATGATGAATTTGGGACCCCAAACCCATTGTAATATTCCCAATTTGCATAATAGTACACCTTTTTAGCATCAAGATCCATTCAAGACCTAAGTCAATCTATATATTCTTGGGTTTCAAAGAAAGATTGCTAGTGTAACATTAGATGACTATACTCAACAACTTGAGGCCTACTAATTTGTCAATTGCTTCATTAACACCAAGAAGAGTACCTTCACAATTTTAAATATTTCTACATTTCTCACATTTGTGGGAATGTTACAACACCTAGTGCAAGAATGATTGTGATCTTGTCAATTATTGGAAGATGTTTATAAAAAATGTACATGAAGTGTACTATTCTGTTAGGAACAATGAGGATGACTACATGAAACTCTAGTAGCTACTTCAAAGTAAGAATCAATTGGCATAAGAATATATAAAAGTCTTCGATGACTATCTCACACACACTCATTTTTAGAGATGGAATACAATAAGATGCTAAAATATATCAATATAATTTACCCTTATAACTACACAAAGATGTAATTAGTCACTACTAATAATTTGGAGCAATTATAACTCTATCCATCCATGATTCAAGACCAAGATAAGAAGAATATCACTTAGATTCTTAATATATATAAATGAACATAATAAATATCTCAAACTTGTTCATTCAAATTCTCCAACATTAAATCAAAAGACATTGCATCAATGGGGATATCCATCACCATACAATGAAAGGTTATAGTTCAGTCAACATTAAAAAAATGAAATAGGAAGTAAGATGATAATGTGTTAGTACTATCACACAAACACACATAATAATTCTATATACTATGTGTAATGATTATTGATTATGTAGTATGTCCAACACTAGTAAAAGACACTAATCTGGATATTAATTACTTTTCACCAACACATATGAGGATCGATAGTTCTTATTTGATGTCAAATGTTGGGTAAATAGGTTTTGTACACCTTACAAGTCCTAGTACTAGTTACAATTATTTAATATTTGTAAAATTTTGTAAATAGTGTGCCCACATGGAAAAAAGAACCCTACTTGGAAGTTATCTTGAGATTCATTTGGCACTTTCTGCCATGTGTCATTAGTATTATGATGGTTGTAAGAAGTCAATGAAGAGAGGGTTACAAATTGGATTATAAATAACATCTTTGAATGACTAATAATAATAATTTTGTAAGAGATGTGTAAGAGATATTATTGCACTAACATGGAGTACTAGGGAGTTACACTTGACTCCCTTGGTCATAGGGTTTAAATGACAAAATTTGGATTTGAAGTCTATCTTTCTAAAATGAGTTATTCTTGGATAGAGGTGCATGGGTCCGTGTTGGACTAGTTTAACCAAAACACAACTCATGGTTTGATTGAGCACATGATTTTGGGAAACCATTTGTGGTTTCTAGGATATCCTTGGCCTATAACTTAAGGGATTGGGATGGATATTGTATGGTCAATTTTATGTAGGGTTATGCTACTAGAATTTATTTAGAGTTAGAAGTTAAATGTATTTAGAGATGGATTGATACTCTATTCACTACAATGTTTAAATAATACATCAATTGTTATTTCTTGCTATAAATTCAAGTAAATGCAAGAAGTTGTGTACACTTAAGGCGGAAGTTTTGGCATTAGAAAAAAACACAAAATTGGGAAAACCAAAATGGGATCCCGTTTTTACAAAATAGGATCCCGTTATGGATCGGGATCCTAAGCCTAAAATCTAGGATGGGATCCCGTTATGTAGCGGGATTCCCGAACCTAACACCAACAAAGAGGATCCTATTTTATGAAATGGGATCCCATTTAGAATGGATCCCATTTCGTAAAACTATTAATTTTTAAAAAAATCACCTACGTGCTCATTTTTGCCCAAGATTGGGTTGTATCACAAAAGTGTGTAAGGATAATAAGGTGAAAAATTAGATGAAGAAGATGTTGGAAAAATGGGTGATAAGGCCAAGCACATCCTCTTGTGGTTCTCCAATAGTCATAGTTCTTAAGAGGGATGGTACATGGTGCATGTGTGTGGACTATCAAGGATTGATAAAATTATAATAAAAAATAGGTGTCAGTTGCCCCAAATTGATGATTTTCTAGATCATCTCCAAAATTCTAATTTCTTCACAAAATTATACCTCACATCACCCAAGGTGTCACGAAGTTAGAATCAAGGAGGAAGACTTAGAACCTATAATGTTCAATACTAATTAAGGTATCTTCTAGTTGTCGGTTCTACCTTTCAATTTAAGTAATACGCTACTACCTTTATGCAATTGATGAATGAGTTATTGAGATCTCTTATTTATAGATTTGTCATAGTCTACTTAGATCATAGATTCGTGTTTAGTAGGACTTATGAAGAACATATTGCTCATCTTGAAAAGGTGTTTCAAATTAAAATGGAGAACAAGTTACTTTTGAATGCTAAAAGTGTGAGTGTATAAAGACTTAATTGGCTTATTTTGGTCATGTTGTGGGCAATGGAGAGATAAGGATATATGCCTCAAATATTTCTTCATTGGAACAACATAATACCTCCATAATTTTGTCAAATCCTTTTCTTATGTGGTTTCTTGTTGCATTAAGTTATGGGGAATGTCAAGAATTTTCATTTGGGAACAAAATAGTAGTTTTATTTATTAGAAATTAAGCACAAGATTAGCATGGCTCACATACTAGCATGAGTTCCCCAACCTACAACAGCCATTTGAAGTAGAAACAAACATAAGAAATTATGCCATGGGTGTAGTCCTATTACAAGGAGATAGACATGTTTGTTACCATTTATAAATGTTAAAAAATGATATTATAAGTTACTATAATACATATGACAAGAATCTCTACACCTTAGTTTTAGTGATGAAGAAGTTAAGGTTTCAATATAGCCGAGGCAAAGAGATAGTAGTACACATTGACCACCAATATTTGTGATACTTGCAAGCACAAAAATGTTGCAATAATCATGGCACTAAAAATTAATGGGGTTATTTTTAAAACTTCATATTATCATTAATTTCAAGCTTGGTGTTACAAACAAAATGGTGGATATGCTCTTTGGGCCACCTCTTCTATCTAGAGTGAGTATGCTTAGCATGTTGAAGCCCTTTGGAAAAGAGGTATATACTAAAGATTACTTGCATGACAATAATTTTTAGTGAAATATATTAGTTAAAAAAAGGTATGACTATGGGGTCCTAGGGGATTCGCATATAGAGAAATACCTTATCACCTGTATTCATATTGGGGTTTTTTAAATAACCAAAATGTGACCAAATATAATACTTTAGTATTAGGGGGGAGGGGATATTTTATTTTATGTGATATAGGTAGGCAGTTTGGGTTGGGAAGAATGCGAAAAATGGGTGGGATGTTTATAGTGTTAGTGTAAATAGTTTCATTAAGTGCTTAGAAGCATTGTTGGAATTTCTTTTGCTAGGGTAGGGAAGATGACTAGCTTCCCACCTTATGCCTTAGTCAAGTCCCTTGAGGAACAAGTTAGAAGACATACTGAGTAGAAATGCAAATGTATATGTCTACTCTTATGATCTCACATGTTGATGCAATGCTCTAGATAATACTCAAGTGATGTGAATGGTTGATACCTAGTAATTTGAAATGAACCAAGGATTTGTCCATTTATACAACACTCTAGCATGCATATAACACCCCACCAAGAAACCCCAAAGGACAACCCAACTATGAGATACAAAAAGGACAATTTTTTTTTTGAAAGAAAAGAAATAACAAAGAAATGTAATTATATTTATCCATAACATTTAAGTTACGCATTATCCTCTAGGGTTCCACGGCTACATTACTAACAAACTGTTATCAAGATCTAAACAACATAATGAATTAACTAACAACCATAGTTCACTCTAAATCTATTTGAATCAATTAAATAAACACATACATTTCCATATAATATCATCAGATAAGTTAACACCAAGTTCCTGTAAAAAGGATTACAAGTACATATACAATTTCCTATACATGAGAGTACACAATTACATTGTTTATAGTATTTCTTTCTTGAATACATTGGAGTACCTACATCAAGATAACATTACATGATTCTACAAGATAATATTACATGTCTCCTCAAGCAAGATCAAGATCTAAAATCTGCTACATGTGATACATCCTTTTCACACACGATCAACAGCAAGGAAACCAATGGAGATAAAAGCACAACCACCCGACCATGTGGTACCCTAAGGTCCACCCCATGCTAGGAGATAACAATAAGGTCCCACAACACGAACAGTCAGGAAAACAACAGACTAACATAAACAATAGGGTGAAACATGACACCAATAACCAAACTAATGACAATCATCACTTACACACTTAACTAGACTTCCAGAGGCACTCACACAACTGAAGGAGGAAATACAACTAGGGAGTGCTAGACTACAATAGGGACGAGTGTCATCACATGGCTTGATATGGGTTGTCCTGGTGTACCTTCCTAGGCCCCGACCCCCATCCTAGGTTGTCCTGGCAGCCTCTCCTGATCCTCGGCCCCCATACAAACTCATGCAGAATCAACATACCCTTCATGAGGACAAGGTAGTTGATCTTTCCATTCCAAGGCTTCTCATCTTATCTCAAGCCTAAACGAGCACTTGAGCCATGAGTGAGGCATAATGTTATCTTATTTAATGTGATAAACTACCTAACTCCTTAATTCATTAATTAGGTTATTACTTGGTTACCAACTTTCAATGGGTTATTGTGGCTAGCCACTCTGGGCCCTTGCCCCACATTGAAATCCACTCCCCTACCTGCATCTAGAAGACCCTATCCATCAAGCAAGACGTAAAATGACAAGTATTCATATACAATGCAAGGCATTTACCTTCTTGCATACTAAACATAATCACAATGGTCAACTCTAAAATCATTGTCGTAAATCTTCCCAGTGATGCAAAAACAACAATCATAAGCAAAATACTTCCTCTTTTACGAATACCAAGATCTCCATCATTATCAAACACAATACTAAACACAAGTTCTATACAATTAAACAAACAAACAATACATCTTAGAAGGAGATTATTACCTCATCGTGATACATTTACAACATAGAATGTACATCATTTCACATTATCGTTTACCAAGACCCACTAACATAAACAAGAGACCTCATGCTCTTATAACATCATTAACTCAAGACACCTACTCAACACAATACATGAAATCAAAACATAACATCCTAGGCCTCTAGAATTTAACCTTAACAACTTGCACATAGACTCCCATTACGTTCGATGTTTAATGCAATAAAATACATAAAAATCAAATTTCAACTTAACAACCATTGTAAAGAATTCGTAATAAAATCAATAGTAATTTAAATTAAATTTATCTACATTTAAATCTACAAACATATTATATTTATAACATATTCTATTTATATCGGGGAACGAATGACGCTGTGCGGAGCTCTGGTGCGTGCTAGGGCACGTGTGCCCTAGCCGCTTCCATTTTTGGCATCTGAGTGTGTTTGGCGGGCCTTTTCTGCTCGCGGGGGGGGGTCTTTCTGTGTGCGCAGGGATCTGGAGGGGCGTGGGCAGGGGTGTGAGCTCCTCCCCTTCGTGGCTGGACACTGGTCGGGTCGCTGTCTGGTGCGTGGGTCACCTGGATGGGGGGTGCGAGGCGGCTGGGGCTTTTGAGCCGTCTACCTTGCCTCCTTCCCTCTTCTGTCTGGCGTGTGAGTTCTTTTTGCCATGTAGAATCAGGGTTTTGCTTCTTCCCTGGATTTGGAGATGGGAGATCCATCCTCTCTAATGCATGCCAGTATCAAGGATCGGACTGAGTTTCCTCTTTCTAGAGAGGGTACCTCCTCTTCAAAAGGGTCGCTTCGAATTTAAAAAGTAAATGGATGTTTCGAGAGATCAGAAGATAGACCGGTTTTGGTTATTCAACCTGAGCAAGTTTCAGAGGATGTTGAGTACTGGTGCAAGCATGCTCTTATTTGCAAATTTTTGGGCCTTCATCTTTCTCTTCCCATGTTGGAATCCTGGGCACGTCAAATTTGGAACCCTGAAGGAGATATGGAGATTCTTTTAGCGGCTAATAACTATTTTCTGGTTATTTTTTCAAGCATGTCGGACAGGAATAGGGCTTTTGAAGGTGGCCCTTATTTCTTTAACCAGGTTGGGCTCTTCATCAAGCCTTGGCATATGGGCTTCAACTCTGCTAAAGAGATCCCTTCGCGGGTGCCTGTGTGGGTTCGCTTGCCGAGGCTTCCGTTGGAGTTCTGGAGGGAAGATATCCTCCATTCAATCTCTTTGCTTCTTGGGAAACCTGTTGGATTAGCGTCACAGACTCAAGACTGTAAGGTAATTTCTTTTGCTTGTATTTGTGTCGAAGTTGATTTGAATAATCCATTACCAGACTCTATGGAAATTTGCATGGGTTCTTCCTCCTGGATCCAACAACTAGATTATGAAACCCTACCATTCAGATGCTGAATTTGCCATGAGTATGGGCACCTACACCGAAGATGTCCTAGATTGAAATCTTCCCCCATGTCTGCCTCTGGACCTCCTAGGATGGACAAGGGGAAAGCCCCAGTGTTGGATGGGCCTATTGATAAGGAGGGATTTACCCCAGTTATTTCTCAGAATAAAGGCAAAGGCAAGAAGAGATCCCGGATGGATAGACAGAATGATGGCACATTTAATCAGTTTGAGGTTCTTGACAGCGTAGTCCAAGAAGATGGTAATCCGGTAGAGCTCTCATCTAGGGTTAAAGGTCAGGAAGAGATTCAAGTGGTGGAGGTGAAGGAGGAAGAGCTGATTCTTCCGTCAAGGCTTCATCAGGCTGGTCAGCCAGCTTTAGACTTGCCTCCTCAAGTTTAGAATATTGGTGGCCTGCAGGAGTCACAATTTTCGGTGGGTACTGCTGGTTTGGCTCCTTGTCCCCAAGTCACGAAGGGGTCCGTGGATCCTGTGAAGGGGGCTAAGGCTCCTCCGGCCTTAGGTTTGCATCAAAAATCTTATAAAAAGGGGCCTCTAGATAAACAGTCAAGGAGTGGAAGGAAAACTGATCAAGAGAAGGTTAAGATTATGGGTGATACTTTGGTTGAGTCTGGGTCTATGAAACCCATTGATTCCCACTTCTCCCACCCCCCTAAATGATAGTTTTATCTTGGAATGTAAGGGGGTTGAACAGCATCCCTAGACAAAAGGCTGTTCGCAGATTAATTCAGTCTCAGGCTCCGGATGTGGTCTTTATATAGGAAACCAAGCTTACAGTGGATGGGTTGAATAATTGTGCTCTGCGTATCTGGCCCCAAGGCTATTGGCAGGGGGTGGGGGCATTGGGCAGCTCTGGGGGGGTGGCTTGCTTCTAGAACCCGAGGAAAGTTTCCCCCTTATGGTGGGTTTCTAGTCGGTCTTCCATCTCTATGGTGGCCTCCATTTTTGAAACTGGCGAAAGATGTCTTTTCTCTAATATTTATGCTCCTACTAATCTTCTAGGTAAGACTCATCTTTGGGATCATATCTATTTTGTCCGTTCTCTAGACCCGTTTCTCACATGGATGTTGGCAGGTGACTTTAATGCTGTTATTAGTATGGAGGAAAAACAAGGAGGGTTAGCCAGGCTTGATCCTTCTTCTCTTTTGCTCAGAGATAATATTGGTTTCCTTAACCTTGTTGACGTGAAGCCAATCAATGGAGTTTTTACTTGGAACAACAGGAGGTGTGGTGATGAGGCTATCTCAGAACGGCTAGATAGATTTCTGGTTTCCTGTTATTGGATGAGCAACAGGTGGACTACCAGTTCTAAAATCCTAGATTGGAGGGGATCCGATCACTGGCCGATCAAACTCTGTGCCTCCTCTTATGGGGTCACTAAAAATCCTTCTTTCAAATTTTAATTGATGTGGTTACGAGATCAATCTCTTCAGGATCTTGTGTTGGATTGGTGGTACGAAGGGCTTCCTGCCCATGGGAGGGCCATGTATACTTTTAGTAAACAGCTTCAATATGTGAAGTATCAGCTTAAGAGGTGGAATTATCAATGTTTTGGGAACTTGCATGCTTAGAAGCTTGCTGCTCAGTCCAAGCTGGATAGTGTCACTCGTCAGATTCGAGACTATGGGCTATCCTCTGACCTTCTGAATGCTGAGTCCCTGGCCCTCAAGGGCTTAGAAGAGTGGGAGCTTCAAGAGGAGATTTTCTGGAAGCAAAAAGCTTAGATTGACTGGCTTCAGGAGGGGGACAGGAACATGGCTTTTTTTCATAACTCAGTTAAGGCCCATAGGCAGGGGAACTCTATTTCCACTCTTGTCTCGAGTGATGGGACTCAACTCTCGTCCTATGGTGAAATTTCCAGGGAAGCTATCAACTATTTTTCTAATCTTTTTTACAGGGAGGATATTGCTGCTAGATCTGAAGAGAGGGCTATCTTGGATTGTATTCCTTGCTTGGTCTCAGATGAGATGAATAGGGCTCTTCTGAGTCCAATCTTGTTACCTAAGTTGGAGAAAGTTGTGTTTAGTATGAAAAAAGGCAAAGCTCCTGGCCCAGATGGGTTTCCGATTGAGTTCTTCCAGGAATTTTGGGAAATAATAAAGTCTGATCTCCTTGAGGTGGTTCAGGAATCTCTTAGGAACAAACAAATGCTTAAGTCTTTGAATTCTACTTTTCTAGCTCTCATACCTAAGAAGGAGGGGGCTAATCGGATGGATCAGTTTAGGCCTATTGCCTTATGCAATGTCACCTACAAGATCATTACCAAGTTGATTGCTGAGAGACTTAAACCCATCCTTGGTGCTTTGATTTCGACTGAGCAGGGAGGTTTTGTGGAAGGGAGACAGATTTTGGATGGTGTCGTGATTGCTACGGAGGTTATTCACTCTATGGCTTCCTCTAAGGAGAAGGCGATGTTCATTAAGCTTGACATGGCTAAAGCTTATGATCGGGTGAGCTGGGAGTTTCTTTAGAATATCCTCTTGGCTTTTGGCTTCAACGAGGAATGGGTGAGCTGGGTTCTCAGTTGTGTAACCTCGTCCTCCTTCTCTGTTCTTCTTAATGGGGATTCTTCTGATTGGTTTAGTGCTTCTCGGGGTCTTCGGCAAGGGGACCCTCTGTCCCCATATCTTTTCATTATCATGGCAGAGGGTCTTGGTAGATTTATTAAATCTCAGGTGTGGCTGGGTCTTCTTCATGGTTGGAGCTGGACCAATGATCTCCCTCCCTATTCTCACCTTCAATTTGTGGATGATACTGGACTGATGGGCTTGGCTAGAATTAGTGAGGCAGTGAACTTCAGGAGAACTTTAGACATCTATTTGAGAGCTTCTAGTCAACGTATCAATGATGATAAATCTTCCATCTATTTCTTTAATACTCCTCATCTCATTCAAAATAGGATCGCCAGGATTCTTAGATTCCAAATTGGTTCTCTTCCCATGATGTACCTGGGGACTCCTTTGGGTCTGGGATCTTAGCGTCGAGATTTTTGGCAGGGGATTTTGGATAAGTTCCGGAGTAAGGTTAGCCATTGGACTTATAGATGGCTCTCTTCTGCTGGTAGAGTGCTTCTCCTCAAAGCTGTGGTGCAGTCTCTCCCAATTTACAGGTGTTGTGTGCAGATTCCTCCTGCATCCTTTATGAGGGATTTTGATGCTCTTTCCTAGCAATTCCTTTGGTCGGGTAACCTTCTTTCCTCAAAATGGAGTTTAGTCAAGTGGGAGTTTGTCTGTAGGCCGAAGCATGCTGGGGGCCTTGGCCTTAGGTCTATGGCTCTTGTGGTTACGGCTTTGGCGGCTAAGCTGTACTGGAGATGGTGCAACAGCCAGGATTAGGATTGGGCCAAGATTCTTGCTTGTAAGTATGTTCCTGGGGTTGAGAGCCAGGATGTGCCATGGATTGCTTTGTTGGGCAAAGGCTCTTGCATTTGGGATACTCTTAAGAAAGGAGCTCAGCTTGTGTAGAATGGTCTTTTCTAGATCTGTAATAATGGTTCTGATGCTCTTTTTTGGCTGGACTCTTGGGATGGCCACCCTCCCATTCTGTCTAGTTTCCCTCAGCTTATGCCTCTTTGCCAGATGTTCTCTGATGCTGGTTGGACTAAGGTGGAGCATTTTAAAATAGTTAAGCGTATCGGTCATCTGGAGGTGTCTTGCTAGAAGGATCCGCAGGAGTGGCCTGTGGGTGGCTCTGATGAGGATCGTGCTACTTTGTGTAAGGTCTTGGAGGGCAGGCTTTGCAGCACTCTGAAGGAGAGAGACAAGTTGGCTTGGAGCCCTAGCCCAAAAGGGAATTATACTATTGCTCAAGGTTATGCTGTGCTTGATAGGAATCTATATGGACCTACCGAGGTGCCCTGGTGGAGGAAGGTTTGGAACAACTTTTCTTGGCCCAAGTGTAACTTCTTTTTATGGTTGGTTGCCCAGAGGAAATGTCTCACTTGGGAGAATCTTCGTAAAAGGGGGTTTCAGGGACCTTCCATTTGTTTTCTTTGTTTGTGCAGTGAAGAATGTTCTTCCCACTTGTTCTTTCATTGCCCCTTTTCTTATGAGATTTGGCACAGATGGTGGGAGGCTTGGCTTCATGGGTGCATTCATGTTTCCTCTCTTATTAAGTTTTGGGAGAGCCTGGGCAAGCCTCCTGCAAAGACACCTTTTCTTCAGGTGGCCTGGTTCATTGGGCCCATTTTCATTCTTTGGAACCTTTGGCTGGAAAGGAACCGTAGAGTTTTTTGTGATTCTAGATTGGATACTGGTCAACTGTGGACGAAGATTATCAGTAGGCTTCAGGAGACTATTTCCGCTAAATGTGATATGTCTAAAAGTATTGATCCTGGGGATGCTGCGGTTGTGCGGGATCTGAGCCTGGGTGTTAATAGTAGGGGGTGCCGTACTGGTTTTATGCCCCACCGTGTCAATAAATGGGTCTGTCATGATGGGAAGTGGGCACCTCCTCCAGATGGAGTCCTGAAGATTAATACTGATGGATCTTCTCGTGGGAATCCTGGGCATGCTGGTATTGGGGGTATTGGTAGAAGTAAGGATGGGGATGTTGTTTTTTGCTTCTCTATCTACAAAGGACATTACTCTAATAACCTGATGGAGGCCCTTGCTATTAAGATTGCTATTGAGCGGGGTTGCTCTCTTGGCTAGAGGAGGATTATCTGTGAGTCAGACTCTCAGATTGTTGTGGATATGTTGAACAACCAGAGATTGGATGGTGTTAGTTGGCATTTAGCTTCGATGGTCAGACAGATTTTAAGTGTTTGCAGTTCCTTAGAATCTGTCTCTTTCCATCACATCCCAAGAGAATGGAACAGTGTGGCTAACTGCTTGGCGAAGTGGGCCTCACAGAAAGGGGATGGTTGGGATATCAGTGGTAGGAATGAGTTACCTTCTGATTATCTGGAGATTCTGGAGAGATTTTTATTGGAAGACAGGACTATGTAGTGTTGTTGTTAGTTTCATTGGCTGTTGTCCTTTCTATTGAGCCTGTGGCTCTTGCCTTGTTTCTCACTTTGGATTGAATAAAGTTTTTTCCCCTTAAAAAAAAAAACATATTCTATTTATATCTAAACCCTAAACACAATTTCAACAAGAACTTCACATCTCTTAGCAATAATAAACTACACCGCTAAGATTTATTTAAATAAAGAGATAATATATTAATGTCTAATGCAGAGATAAACCATGTTTTGAAAGAGATAATACTAATATTAAAAAATATATATATATAAACTGCAGAGATAATGATCATTTTAAGTAGAGATAAACACCAATTCATTGTATCAACCAAGACTCAAAAGAGTATTAAGTTTAGCTAAAAGCATTAAAGTTATAAGAATCTATACATTAAACAAACTAAGACTCCCTGGGAAGATTGCATGGTTAGGATATAAAAAGCTTGTGTTCAACCACTGCATAACATGAGGATTAGTAAGAGTGTACAGTTACCATAGGTTACACTCAAGTTTAATTTATTGTGATGGAAATATTGTCATATGAAGACGTTAGAGAAAGCAAGGAATGACTTAAACTATCCTTTATTTCTTGATAAGTTTATGTTTCTATAGGCATAGAAAAATTCTAAAGCTATAATGAAGTTGGGCTTAGCGATGATGAAGCTAGTCATCGCCTCCCATATTCCACCTAATTTCTAAAAACAAACCTAGATTAGCACCTTGGGAGGATAAATCTATGATGGTCCACACCTTTAAGATAGGAAGAAGAGACTAGAAACTCTAAGTCCATATTTCTGTGCTCATAAAAAATAACAAAGAGATGATCAAGCCGAGTTTTAAGAACTTATATGGATTTTATATAGGTTTCCCAAACATGAATTAAGTTTCCTATATGGAAAGGATTCTAAAAGACAACTTTATCCACCAAGTACCACTTCCTCTGCTTGTGCAGAGATATGGGAAGAGGATTTTGTATGATATTAAATAAGGAATAGCTCTGGTAGACATGTGTGCAATGTGCAAGCATACACAATACACGCAATCTATTTGATTGAATGCCTCATAAATGAGATCTCTTGGAATGCAATGATTACAGGATATGCACAAAATGGCTTTGTTGGGTAGGCTTTAGAAAACTTTTAAGCAAAAGCAATCGGCAAGCGTTAAGTTAGATTCTACAACCTTTGCTCGTGCCCCCCTACATGTCCCACAATGGAAGCTTTGGAATAGGGTATGGTTCTAAAGAAATGATTTGGTAAATGTTTAGTTGGAAAAGCTATGTATGTAAAATGTGAAAGCATAGACAAGGCTTGAACTTATAGAAAGACAACAGATATCATTAAATCAATTTGCTTGTAGAGAGATAAATTTGATTTCCTCCTATTCTACATCATCATGAAACTAGAATTACACTACACCCATGTCTAGCCACGTCTGCAGAGATATCTAGGTGAAGGAAAGGTCTCAGATCATCATGCAAGAAGAAAATGGGGTCGGCTAAGAGGCATTTAACAAAAGAGTTGGGAGGAGTAAAACTTAGTACCATATCAACAGACATTTCACACACAATCAAGAAATTTATTCTTCATAATAAACAAGAGACTATCTCCTATGGAGATATGATGTTCGTACCTGAGTATGCGTAGAAAATTTCCTTCATAACCTTATTATGATTCTTGGGCTACCACGCAAAAATGTGAAGTATGCACAGCCATAAGAGCTTTCACCTCCTAAGGATTTTACCCACAATAATCTCATTCATTTTGATAGTGAATACCCCCTCCCTAATTCCGAACAGTCTGCCCCCATAAAAATATCCCCTAAAATAGCCAACACCTATCTACTTTTAAGAGAAATCCCCCCCCAAAACCTCCCAAAGATTCCTCTCATAAAAGGCAATAAAATTCTGCCTTAAACACCTTCTTACAAATTGTTATTTTATCATTTACAATCAGACAAAAAGATTCCTTTATGTTTTTATTTATATAGTATTTACTATACATGACAACTCATAATTATCATTATTTATAGATCTTAGATTACAATATAGAATATTTTATGACAACACACAATAATAATAAATTTATTTTTATGGACACTTAACAACATATTACTTGTTTATAAATTATTTTTCATGTTAATATTATCAATTAAATTCTCGTTTTAAAACATTTTATTTACCTCATTAATATTATTATTTATTTATCAAAGTGCCTTTTTGACTAATAACTTTTAATTTACTAAAGCAATTAGCCAAAACATTAATCGAACAATCACAACATAAATAACCCAAATACCGAACAATACTTGACGACAAAGCATGATCGAACAACATGACCACAACAATAGTGACTGACTATCATGCCCAACCAACCAAACTGACTAGGAGCAAAAATAGATACTCATCCTTTTCAAGGATGGTGACTAAGCTAGGGGACCCTACGTTATCTCCATTCAACTATTTCTATTGGATTTAAGGCACGCTCAAACCTGTCAATTCAGGTCAAGTCGATGTCTAATACCTGCAACCTGTAGCAAATGAAATGGTCGAATATATATATATATATAATCATCTAGTCACACACCATGAAAGGGAATCGCAGCATCGCAGGGTACTCATGCATGAGTAATGCGACACTGTCCCTTTCACCAACACATCAAACAAGTACCACCTCACACATAACATATAGTTTCTTAACAGACAAGATAGAACAAACAATTACATAATGATCAAATACGAGCAATTACCAAATAACAACATCATAACACATAAAGCTCATAATTAAATTAATCTGCATCATCAAATATGTCCATAAAGCTGTCATAACATAAGCATAAAGCACCAGTAATAAAAGTATCATCAAATGTCATCATGGTAGTAAATCCATCATCAAGCAAAATGTCATAATATCTAGATCCAATAGAGAAACTATCAATCTAACAGAAAGCAAAAATGAGGGGCACTACAATGCAAATTTGAATATTTCATGCTTGAGTTGGTGGGCAATGACTAGTTAGAATCTAGTAGCCTTAGGCTCAAATTAAATTTGGTTTAGGACAATGGGGATCAATCTCACACATAATGTTCCAAATCAAGTTTGAGGTTGCACCAACAATTTTGAATCAAGATTGAAAATATTAAATTTGAGAATTAGATCCAAACAACTCAAAAGTAAAAACTCAAAATTAAATAAAAATAAGTTAAATACCAACTCTTACTAAAATATCTTATTTAAAGACTAAATTATTATATTAGAAATAAAAGATGAAAGTAAAGACTAATGGAAAAGGTGCTATGATACATTTTTCATTCTTGCAAATGTCTATACTCCATCATTACTTGATACTTCCCAACTTTCTCAGTATGATTACATGCTTCACTTTCATAATACTTTTTTTTAAATTACTATACATATATGCCAACTCAAAACAATGTTTAGAAAATGTGGCTATGCCATCTCAAGAAATCTAAAACTTGTGGGGAATGTTGTAGGTCTTAATGCCACCTGATATCAAAATGATACAAGCAATATCAATATATCATCAAAACATGTATTTTAATTTATATAAAACTATCTATATACACAACTTGTACCTGTATTTACAAGTGTCTCGTGCACACGTGTATAGGTTTAATATAGACATCCTCTCTTTTTTGTTTCAAAGTATGAGATCAATGTGATGATGGCTTAAGGATACAAAAAAGGATAATAAATCAATATTAACTATTAATGTCCAAGCAATATCAATATATAATCAAAACATGTATTTAAATATATTTTAACTAATAATTACCTATTTTTACCAAGTATTCCATGTTGTCTAGGTTGAATCGATACATAGACTCTCCTTTGTGATGATGGCCTAAGGATATAAAAGGACAATTTAAATCAATTTCAACTAATAATGCACAAGCAATATCAAAACATATATTTAGTCTATTTAAAAGGACAATATAAAACTAAAACTATATCTACCTGTATTTACTTATTCCATTGTACCATCTCCATCCTCTCTTTTTTCCAATGCATCTATGATTGTCTCATGCTTTTCAATAGAAATTGTCCATAGCTCTTTATTTGCAGGTTTTTCACAATACCTTAGTAGTTTTATATTTTTTGCCACCACCAAATGTGAGTAGTGTATAATCTTCTTATGTGTTTCATAATCTTCGAATGCAGGCAAACCATTCTTCCTTATTAGGTATTTTCGTAGCTGTTAGCAAGAGAAACTGCTCTAGTATGGATATGTATGTTGTCATTGATGGAAACAAGGCTTAGAGATCATATCACCATGATAGGATGAGATATCTCTGGAAGAACATATTAGATTCCAGGTCCGGTTGACTAAAAATGGCTAAGTATGGAAAGTATGCAGAGTAGAGGACAGTAAGCTGGACAGTATGCCTCTGCAAATGATGATCCAATAATGCGGTTTAGGTATGATGTTCTCAATTGTTTGAAAGTGTTATTCCTTGGAGATTATGTCCTAACTTCCTCTGGAAGTCATCTTGAAGAAATGTCTAAGTCTGGGTAAGCAAAGGCTTAGCAGAATCAATGAACAGGGCATAGTGCAGTGGTCCACATTCCTCTACAGATAAGTATTTTTTTATGCGGTTGTAAGGTATTGTAAACACTTGTATGAAGTGTCTTATTCCAGAGTTAGGAGATCTAAAGTCCACCAGAAGGTTAGCTACAAGTTGTTGAGTATCGGCATAGTGTTTGACAAAGTTTAATAAAGACAGAGTCTGAGTTGTGATGGTCCGCATTTCTCCTCAAGATGATACCATGCCTTGTGGTACTGAAGGTGAGTTTAGGAATGTGTAAAGAGTCCTTGATATGATTCTGGAAGTGTCTTGTGATCTGCAGTAGAAGTTACAAGTCAGCAGATGAACCTGTTAAGCATGCTCTTGAGGAACAAGTCGACTGGTGAGATAAATCATGATGTGAAGAAAGTTAGCATGTGAAAGATGTATGTAAGTAATTGAATGATTAGAGCCAACATATATGACCACATTTGGGAGAAGATTTGGGTCCGTGGGTCACATAGTGCATTGGATTAAGCAAAAAGGTACATCTTTCTATGTACACGTTTCATTTTTGGATATTACTGAGTGAGCACGACCAAAGTTCAAAAAATACCCATTCAAATCAACCGAGGTCAATCAGTTGGGTGCATTTTCAAGTGTTCTTTACGGAGTTATGCATGCAGAAGATGTTAGGGCATATATTCATGTTTCCCTAGAAGAATTTGGTGATAGTAGGTTTACTGATCTCTACACAAAACATCTGAGCAATGAAAATCTTGAACTGAAGGATGAATATTTAGCATTGGAAGAAAATAAATTTATTCAGTATTTGGATTTCCCAACATTTATGGAAGATGAATGGGTCCAGTATGTGTTAAGCAAGATTCATGATGAGTTCATATGGTTTGTGAGACCGTTCAAGATTATTAAAGATGCTATTAGGGCAATCACTCGATTGTGCTCCACTGGATCAGTACCTCTATTGAAAGCTGTGAATAATGATACAGTAATTACAACTACCGGAGCAAAGTTTGATAAGAGAGCCTTGACAATAAATGATATTGAGGATCATGCTGTGAGATTTGCCTCAATGGTATTGGGATACAAAGTTTATTTGACCAACCGGGAGAACTCTGTTTTAGGCATGGCCATTTACACAGCCTATCAAATGATTAAGGAAAATGCTGATTATGACATCTATGAATTGCTCTGACAACAAGTAATGGAAAATATGAAGAAGACAAAAGAAGGTAAATACCCCTTTAAATTTGGCACACTGATCATGTGTTTATTCTTCTATTTTATGCAAGAGTTGTCTGGTATGAAAAACCTATTTTGGACCAGTGATAAACCTGTCACAGTTCAAATTAAAAATTTGTTGAGTATCATAGACACCATTGATGCACAAAATATAGCTCTATGGGGCTATTTTAAGAATTTCCAAAGATTAATGCAAGCCAGAGAAAGAATTCCCCAAATAGTTGTTGAAAAATACAAGGATACAATTTGCTTCATTGTGACAAAAGATAGTGTTTGATGGAGGTTGTTGAGCTGAGAATAGTCTGGGTTATGCCTATGGGATATGAGGTAGATGGAGATGTACTAGAAAACTATGCTGAATATATGTTGAGAAAACCCAGAGATCCCAAGAAAGAAAGATTTGGGACTTATGATGAATTGCATGCCAAAATTCATGTTGAAGTCAGAAAACCTAAAATCTCTAGGAAAATGAGAAAAGTAGCAAAATAAATCACCATAAAAGTTGGCTTTACAAAAGAAGAAGTGGCAAAAGAAAGGGCAAAGGCACAAGTCATCAAGGAAGAAGAAAAGATAAAAGGTGAATCAACTGGGGCTTGGAAAGAACATAAAGATAAGTTAGAAAATCCAAAAAAGGAAAAAAGAAAAACCAGAGCTTCAACTTTTGTTGAAGCCTCATCCACTCTCTCTGGTTCCACACCACTTGCAAATGTGGAAACTCCTGCCACCAGCTCCAAAAGAATGAAGACTAAAGACAAGAAAATGCATGCAAGCATAATTGTTGATGAAGAAGAGACAATCAAATAAGGAGGTAAAGATAATGAAAGTTGGTACTGCTAAAGCATCCAAAAGTGTGATGATCTTCTATTGGGGGTATGGTGTGAAAGTATATGTGTGTGATGCGAAGATGCAAATAGTGGAGCAGAGTTAGATGATCAACAGTGATGAAGACTTGGGATTTAGAATGCAGTTATTAAATGACTGCACCCTGGCATAGTGGCAGATGCTTAAGCAGTATTCAATTATCATATGTGATCTGAATGGAAGCATGTTTTGTCATCAAGGACGTAAGTTGGCAATGAGCCTCCAATAGGGTTTAACAACCCTCATTGTAATCTTGCTAGGGTAAGGGTTGAGGCAGTGAGCCTGCTAAATCTAGTTGTACTTCATGGTAGTAAGCCAACATGTTTTAGGCCCATGGAGTGACCAAGCCTGAACATCATTTTTGTAAAGATTGCAATATATTTATGAGAGCTAATCCACTCCGTGGTTTTTCCCTCTTTGGGTTTTCCACGTAAAATCTTGGTGTTGTGTGTCATGCTTTTGTGGATGCTATTTAGTTGTATATTTTTCTTCTATTGGATTATTTTTTTGAAATGGTTAAAAGTAAAAGTGCATGAAAAGATTTATAGAACACTGATTCACCTCCCCCTCTCAATGTTCCTAACAATCAACAATTGGTATTAGAGCGAGGTTCGTCAGAAGAAGTTTAACAGCTTGAGGAAGATCTGGGATAGTGTGATCATGGAAGCAAGAAGGTGTGGAAATTATGAAAGGTACAATCAACTAGAAGTAGCTCTTATGGATCTTGAAAACTCTAAAGAAGAAGTCAAGGATTTGAAAGAAAACTTGCAACAAGCAGATGAATGCATCTTAAAGCTAAAAGAGAAAGTCAAGAAACTTCAAGACAAATACAAAGAAGTCAGTGACCAACTGCTATCAGCAAATGAAGCCCTAAATGATTTAGAAGTAGAAGTTACAGAAAGAACAAAAGTAGAAGATGATCTAAACTTGATTGTGAAAAATAGATCAGAAGATTGTGCAAAACTTGAAAAATAAATTATAATTTTAAAAATAGATCTAGAAAAGGTGAGAAGTTTTGAAGAAAAATTCAACATAAGTACTACAAAGCTTGATGAAATGATTGCTAGCCAGAGGAATTCTGATGACAAACATGGTTTAGGATTTGAGAAAGGGGAAAGTTCAAACTCCATGCAAATAAGCACTGAGCCAAGGCAAAACAAAGGATACTAGTTTAGAAATCAAAGAAGACCTAGAAGACCTCAGGTTAGACAACCAAATGCTCAAAGGTTCCCATCTTTCAATGGTTATTGTAATTCATGCAATAAGTTTTGTCATAAGGCTACTCAGTGTAGAAGTGGAATAAATCAAAAAACTCCATTATTCTCTGGTCAGTGTTTCAATTGCAAGAAAATTGGTCATAGAGCAAATAAATGTAGAAATTAGTTTAAGAAAAGTTTCAACAGTGGAAGGAATGAATAGTCATTCAAGGGTAAATGTTTCATTTTCAATAGGATTGGTCATAAAGTTATTGTTTGAAAAAGTAAAGTAAGTCAGAATCCTATTAGGTGCAATGCATGCTATAAAAGGGGACATAGATCAACTGAATGCAGAAGTTTGGCAAATCTTCAAAATTTCAGGAACAGTCAATCTTTCAATGGAAAGTGTTTTGCATGCAATAGATTTGGACATATGGCTAATTAATGCAGATCAAATTGAATCAATGAGAGGAATCAAGGTCAAAAGAATGTGGTGTACTACAATTGCAACAAATTTGGACATGTTGCAAGGTTTTGCAGAAGCAGGAATGTGAAGAGAAATCATTATTTTGAAAAAAGGAAAACATAGCAGAGAAATGATAAGGGGAAAGAGAAAGTTAATCTAGTTGAAACCAAGAAAGAAATGAACAAGGTATGGATCAAGAAAAAAGTAATTGAAGTCAAGGATCAATCTGCACCAATATTTGGTGTAGATACTTCCTCCAGGAAGTAAATTAAGAGCTCTGGCTCTGGGGGAGCAGTGTGAAAATCTAATTCCCCCAGCCAAAAAGCAAGTGCCAGAATCTGGCACGAAGACGTATCATGGAATCTGATGTGACACACCTATTAGAAGGAAAACCAGAAGAAAGAGGGTCAATGCAGTATATCACAAAGCAATCCTAATCAACTATGTTCTACAACAAAGGGTTTTAACAACTTTTTGGAAATAAGCATTTAATGACATCTAGGTCACATTGTGTAGAGGATAAAAGGGAAGTTGTTGAATCTCAAATCACTTTACATTCGAAGCTATCAAGTACTCAGAAAGATCAAAATAGACTTTGAGCCACAACAACCAATATTTGAAGGGTTTGGAGAAATTTAGAAAAAGGAAACTCTAATTTGGTAGTACAAGGTAATCTCATTCAAAACCTTCTTGCGAATCCATTAAAATTTCTGAAATGGCATCACCACAAGTTGTTGATATTACTGAGCGAGCATGACCAAAGTTTAGAAAATACCCATTCAAATCAATCGAGGTCGATCAGTTGGGTGCATTTTCAAGTGTTCCTCACAGAGTTATGCATGCAGAAGATGTTAGGACATATATTCATGTTTCCCTAGAAGAATTTGGTAATAGCAGGTTTACTAATCTCTACACATAACATCTGAGTAATGAAAATCTTGAACTAAAGGATGAATATTTAGCATTGGAAGAAAATAAATTTACTCAGTATTTGGATTTCCCAACATTTATGGAAGACGAATGGGTCCGGTATGTGTTAAGTAGGATTCATGATGAGTTCATATGGCTTGTGAGACCATTCAAGATTACAAAATATGCTATTAGACCAGTCACTAGATTGTGCTCCACTAGATCAGTACCTCTATTGAAAGTCGTGAAGAATGATGCAGGAATTACGGCTACTGGAGCAAAGTTTGATAAGAGAGCCTTGACAATAAATGATATTGAGGATCATGCCATGAGATTTGCCTCAATGGTATTGGGATATAAAGTTTATTTCACCAATTGGGAGAACTCTGTTTCAGGCACGGCCATTTACATAGCCTATCAAATGATTAAGAAAAATGTTGATTATGACATATGTGAATTGCTTTGACAACAAGTAATGGAAAATTTGAAGAAGAAAAAAGAAGGTAAATACTATAGGAGTACAATCAACACTGAGAGGGGGGTGAATCAGTGTTGATACACAAAAACCAATTTTTATTTCCTCTCTAGAATTGTCAATAAGATTTATTTGAAATGAATCAATTATCAAAAGCACATTCAACAAATCTTCAATTATATAAGACACATGATATTATGCAAATCATCAACACAAGAAATTATACAAGACATCAACACAAGAAGAATTAATGAGTGGAAAACCCTCCTCGGGTAGAAAAACCACTCAAATTGCCTCACTGGCTTAAGTATAAAATCTTCAACTTTACAAAGTCTCACTGAATTGTGATTGCCTCACTGGCATACAGAAAAGTCTCACTAACTTATATAACATGTCTCACTGACTTATATAACATGTGTCACTGACTTAATATTGCCTCACTAGCATAGGAAGGTCTCACTAACCACAAGCCTCACTGGCATAATATGCCTCACTAGCCAACACAATCATCATTATCAAAACATCAAACTTTGCGTGCAAGACATGATTGCCATTCAATATAATTTGCACCATTGTATACTCTGTGTTTCATCATATAGCGTTATACCCCCTGTTTGATTTTCAAATCAATACCATCTTCTTTTACACACCTCTACAAACAAGCTCCTCTTACAAATCTTTGTAAACAATTATCTCTGCAAATTTTCTCTATCAATCTTCCATCAATCACTGCAATCTTGCAATCAAAAACATTACAAACCTTTGCAAGTGTCTTTATACATTCTGATATACCTGTAAGAACATTTCACTATGAAGAACATCTCTCTTTTACTCTACAAATTGGTTCACTCAATCATTCATCTGTATCATCAAATTATCTTCATCATTGATCTACATAACAACAGCACTATCAAAGCACCTGTGATGTCATTAAATATCAGATGACCTTTCACATTCTGCAAAATGATTTTCATCTTTTCTCAATCTACAAAAATTAGGAGATAGAATTCATAAAATGACATTTATTTTGGCACAAATAATGTCTCTGCAAAAATTCTTTCATATTCTTCAAAATAAATTTGTCTAATTTGCCCTTTCAAACTTCATCTTCCTCTGCATAAAAAAACTTCTTTGCATCCATGAACAAAAAAAATATTCTTCAAAAAAACTTCAATCAAAACAAAATCATCTGCTCATCTTCGATAAAAAAAACTTTCTATCTCCAATGACTCTTGGTCTTCGTTGTCACTTAGAAAAAAGGAAACAAAACTAATTTTAGCTTTTTTTTAAAAAAAAAAACTCCTTATAAAATAACTTGCTTTGATGTCATCCATAAAAATGGGAGATAAATTTTAATAAGGTTTCTAATATTAAAACAAGACCATAAGGATCGGGCTACCACCTTAGAAAAGGTCGAAGCACATAAGGAGGGGTCGAGACTTATGAAATATATGACTTTTTTTAACACTTTTCAATCAGCCTTTTTAATAGTTTTATAAAACATGCTCATAGAATATGCTATTTGATAAAAAGCAATTAGATGCTTTTCTTAAATAACTTGCTCCCCCTTTTTAAATATGCATTAAATTTCAAAGACATTTGGTGGCAAACTCCTCCTTGAAAATCAATCTCTCCTTATAATATTAAATATGGATCTTCAAATAAATATTCATGCTCCCCTAAAGTCATTCGATGCCATTTTTTTTTATGAGAAACATGTTCCCTCATAAAGTGCTTGATGCTAATGAAATGAGCTCCCCTTCGAATTCAAGCTCCCTATAATTAAATACAAACCTTTGATGAACATAAGACAACCTCCCAAGACATCATAGCAACTTAATTCCAAACTTATGAAGACGAACTTCTGCAACATGATGAATTCAATACAAATATCATAGATGTCCATACTTGCAAGTCAATATCAATACACTGATATCCAACTGTCAACAATATCTGCATCATATCCTGATTGATGATCAAATCAAAACCATAACATCATGATCAAATATGAACCAATATGAATCAAGAACATTAGTATCCTTCCTGATCAAATGAGAGCATCTCTTATATGATGACATGAACAATAGAACTTCTGTATGATCAATGTCAACACAATGTGAACCTTCAAAACCTTTTGACATCAACAACATTCAACTCAAACACATTTTTGACATCAATGACAATCAATCTCCATCAATCTCCCCCTTTGGCATTGATGGAAAAACTTCATGATGTAATTTTCTCTTTCTCCCCCTTTTTGACTTTTGATGACAAAGACTCAAAACTATTTTCTTCCCCTATGTTGAAGTGTACTAACAAATCACAACTCATAAATATCACTGCCAATCTCTGACAAGGACAATCAACATTGTAGCACCATCTCTGATTTTATAAAATACAAGACTCACCATCAATGTCTAAAGCATCTCTTGATTGTCATAGCTTGAAGCACATAGCTTCCTGAAACATATAAATGATGAAGACCATCAATGGAACATTTAATATTATCACATCAAAGACACTTCCATATGAGCATGACTATCTAGTCCACCATCTCCAATCCACCTGAAAGCTCCAATTCTCATGCAAGACACATAGATCAAACAACATGATCAAAATACATGAATATTAATATCAAGAACATTCTTGAAGAAAGCATATAACAGGCCATGTAGGTAATACTTTGAAACACTCTTCAATTTGATCTGAAGCATAGATCATTATTGAGATCTTCTGGTCTCATCTTTTGACAAGATGAAGATTGACATATATAAACTTGACTCATAATGATATGATGACCACTCCATAGATGATCTTTCCAAGACTTCCAATATGGATAATCATCTTGCAACCAATTCACTTCTGCACACACATCTTAACATGATAAAGACTGAAGATCATCCTCCTATTCCTGCACAAGACACATTTTTGCAACACAATGATAAATCTGATATATATACAAAATCACATCTGAAACATATTGCAATCTTGACTTTATCATTCAAATCAGCCCAACAAGACTATTTATCAACAAACTAATTGCACCAACAAGCTCTTCCTTAACTGAAGCATTATGACAACTCAACCATGTAAGTATCAACATGATATGAACAATATACAAATAGGATCAAGTCGCTCAACATCATCAAATTCTTTGTGTAGAGAACTTTTGAACATGCTTTCAACATATTGTTTGCATACTGAGCCAAAGATCCCCTATATCATTGTCACATACTAAACATCAACATTGTTAGCAACACCACCATCAACTATATGAATTTAATTTCATAAGATTGGTAAGAATAAACATGACAAGATCACCATTTCCTCCTGAAACTTCTTGGGGATAAATGATAGGACAAGAACAACTCCCCCTCACATCATGCTATCTATTATTCAACTGATGATGTAACTTGTGAAAGATGCACAAGTTTAGGATTTGCCTTCTCATGACTCTATTTTTGCATCCACACTTTTACAGGTTCTTTCTTTCTCCAAACCTTTATACCTTCTTTTCTTTTCAACTTTTTCAAATCAGGTGAAGCATACATTCTGCAACTCTATGCTTTGTGTCCAAGAGTGTTGCAATTATAAAAAAACTATGTTACAATCATAATCAAATGACTGAGAGTACCTTTGAGCACTTATGTTAAGCTTCCATGCAGGATCATACCTTCTATGCACTTTACAATATCTTTGTATGTGTCCAACATTATTGCACTTGTAACAAACAATATCAGTATTCCTTCTGCAAACAACTACTTTGTGTCCAAAATGATTACAAGTATAACAATAACCATTAAAAGAATAATTATACCTGTACATGTATGCTTGTCTTATAGGAGCATTTCTTGCAAAATTTCTTCTCCTTTGATTATGCATTTTAAGAAAATCATCTTTGATACTTATTTCAGCTTCTGACTTCTTTTTGTCTTCAGGAGCACTCGCATGAAGATAAATTTTCTTTCTAGGAGTTTCTCTGGCTTTTGAACACTCTCCTTCTTCAAATCCTAAACCAGTAGCGTCCTTATGATGCTTCTGTTTGCCCAACATCTCATGTAACTTGTATGTACTTTCTTCAAATTCCTAATACTTCTTCGACAAAACTTTGAGACCATCATAATCTTTTCTAAGTTTGATAATTTCACCCTCTAATTTTAGATTCTCAATCCTTCTAACTTCAAGGTTAGATTTTGAAACATCAGCTATCCTCTTAGCTTCCTCAATTTTAGTCTTTAATCTGACAATTAGTTTGTTTGAATCATCAATATATGTCCTTAAACTCGTAATCTGACATCTGGCCTCTTCAAGATCTGAAGATACACTTTCAAGGTCTGAAAGTGCTGTCTTTGGATTTTCTTTCTTGTTGCAGCTGCAATTTTAATTTCTAATTCTCTTTCTTATATTCCCTGAGTTCAGTTAGAGCATATGTGAGCTCTCCTTCCATATCAATCTCACAATCTTGTTCATCATATTCTTGATCATCACTTATGATATTAGCTTCTTCTGAAAGAGATTGGACCTCAACTCCTTCATTTGAAAGTCTCCTTTCATTGCCACTTTCTTCACACACCAGAGTGTCTTCTTCTTTGTCATCATCTTGATAAATTCTATTCAATTTCCTCCATATATCCTGAGCTATAACACAATTCATAACTTTACAAGAAACATCATTAGATAGAGTAGACAATATGGCCTTCTTTGTCATTTGTAGTAACACAATACCCATTTCCATTCTCAACTGACATCAAAACACCATATCCTAAAGAGGATAAATAAATTTGCATTCTAACATACCAAACAGAAAAGTCTGAACCATCAAAGAGAGGGACTTCTGAAAACTCTTTCTCTATTTTAATACCTGATTCAACTTGTCAAGCTTTTTTATCAACTGATTGAACATCAACATCTAAATTTGATATAGATGATGTCTTTTGTGTCTTTTGACCAGAATGAAACTTGACATTTCTCATGTTCTTATTTCTTTTGCACTTACCCAATGAACTCCACACACAAGATCTACCCAAGCTGATTAAGCTTCAAAAGGGAACCTATGCTCTGATACCAATTGTAGGAGTATAATCAACACTGAGAGGGGGGTGAATCAGTGTTGATACACAAAAACCAATTTTTATTTCCTCTCTAGAATTGTCAATAAGATTTGTCTAAAATAATCAATTATCAAAAGCACATTCAACAAATCTTCAATTATATAGAACACATGATATTATGCAAATCATCAACACAAGAAATTATACAAGACATCAACACAAGAAGAATTAACGAGTGGAAAACCCTCCCGGGGTAGAAAAACCACTCAAACTGCCTCACTGGCTTAAGTATAAAATCTTCAACTTTACAAAGTCTCACTGACTTGTGATTACCTCACTGACATACAGAAAAGTCTCACTAACTTATATAAGATGTCTCATTGACTTAATATTGCCTCACTGGCATAGGAAGGTCACACTAACCACAAGCCTCACTCGCAAACACAATCATCATTATCAAAACATCAAACTTTGTGTGCAAGACATGATTACCATTCAATCTAATTTGGACCATTGTATACTCTGTGGTTCATCATACAGCCTTATACCTCCTGTTTAATTTTCAAATCAAGACCCTCTTCTTTTACACACCTTTGCAAACAAGCTCCTCTTACAAATCTCTGTAAACAATTATCTCTACAAATTTTCTCTATCAATCTCTCATCAATCACTGCAATATTGCAATCAAAAACATTACAAACCACTGCAAGTGTCTTTATACATTCTGATATACTTGTAAGAACATTTCACTATGAAGAACATCTCTCTTTTACTCTACAAATTGGTTCACTCAATCATTCATCTCTATCATCAAATTATCTTCATCATTGATCTGCATAACAACAACACTATCAAAGCACCTGTGATGTCATTAAATATCAGATGACCTTTCACATTCTGCAAAATGATTTTCATCTTTTCTCAATTTGCAAAAATTAGGAGATAAAATTCATAAAATGACATTTATTTTGGCACAAATAATGTCTCTACAAAAATTCTTTCATATTCTTCAAAATAAATTTGTCCAATTTGCCCTTTAAAACTTCATCTTCCTCTGCATAAAAAAATTTCTTTGCATCCATGAACAAAAAAAATCTTCTTCAAAATACTTCAATCAAAATAAAATCATCTGCTCATCTTCGATAAAAAAAATTTCTATCTCCAATGACTCTTGGTCTTCATTGTCACTTAGAAAAAAGGAAACAAAACTAATTTTAGCTTTTAAAAAAAAAAAAAAAACTCCTTATAAAAAAACTTGCTTTGATGTCATCCACAAAAATGGGAGATAAAGTTTAATAAAGTTTCTAATATTAAAACAAGACCATAAGGATCAGGCTGCCACATTAGAAAAGCTCGAAACACATAAGGAGAGGTTGAGACTTATGAAATATATAACATTTTTTAACACTTTTCAATTGACCTTTTTAATATTTTTATAAAACATGCTCATAGAATATGCTATTTAATAAAAAGCAATTGGATGCTTTTCTTAAATAACTTGCTCCCCCCTTTTAAATATGCATTAAATTTCAAAGACATTTGATGGAAAACTCCTCCTTGAAAATCAATCTCTCTTTATAATATTAAATATGGGTCTTCAAATAAATATTCATGCTCCCCTAAAGTCATTCGATGCCATTTTTGTTATGAGAAACATGTTCCCTCATAAAGTGCCTGATGCTAATGAAATGAGCTCCCCTTCAAATTCAAGCTCCCTATAATTAAATACAAACCTTTGATGAACATAAGACAACCTCCTAAGGCATCATAGCAACTTAATTCCAAACTTATGAAGATGAACTTCTGCAACATGATGAATTCAATACAGATATCATAGATGTCCATACTTGCAAGTCAATATCAATACACTGATATCCAACTGTCAACAATATCTACACCATATCTACATCATATCCTGATTGATGATCAACTCAAAACCATAATAGCATGATCAAATATGAACCAATATGAATCAAGAACATTAGTATCCTTCCTGATCAAATGAGAGCATCTCTTATATGATGACATGAACAACACAACTCATGTATGATCAATGTCAACACAATGTGAACCTTCAAAACCTTTTGACATCAATAACATTCAACTCAAACACCTTTTTAACATCAATGACAATCAATTTTCATCAAATACCCCTTTAAATTTGGCACACTGATCATGTGTTTATTCTTCTATTTTATGCAAGAGTTGCCTGGTATGAAAAACCTATTCTGGACCAGTGGTAAACCTGTCACAATTCAAATTAAAAAATTGTTGAGTAGAATAGACACCATTGATGCACAGAATATGGCTCTACGGGGTTATTTTAAGAATTTACAAAGATCAATACAAGCCAGAGAAAGAATTCCCAAAATAGTTGTTGAAAAATAGAAGGATACAATTTGCTTCATTGTGACAAAAGATCAGTGTTTGATGGAGGCTATTGAACTGAGAACGGTCTAGGTTATGCCTATGGGATATGAGGTAGATGGAGCTGTACTGGAAAACTATGTTGAATATATGCTAAGCAAACCCAAAGATCCCAAGGAAGAAAGATGAAGTCATAAAATCTAAAATCTCTAGGAAAATGAGGAAAGTAGAAGAAGAAATCACCATAAAAGTTGGCTTTACAAAAGAAGTGGTAAAAACAAGGGAAAAGGCAAAAGCCATCAAGGAAGTAGAAGAAAAGAGAAAAGGTGAATCAACTAGGGCTTTGAAAGAGCACAAAGATAAGTTAGAAAAGCCAGAAAAGGCAAAAAGAAAAACTAGAGCTTCTACTTCTGCTGAAGCCTCATCCACTCTCTCTGGTTCCACACCATTTGCAAATGTGGAAACTCCTACCACTAGCTCCAAAAGAATGAAGACTAAATCCAAGAAAATGCATGCAAGCATAATTGTTGATGAAGAAGAGATAGAATCAGATAAGGAGGTAAAGATAATGAAAGTTGGTGCTACTGAAGCATCCAAAAGTGCGATGATATTCGATTGGGGGTGTGGTGTGAAAGGATATGTGTGTGATGTAAAGATGTGAATAGTGGAGTAGAGTTAGATGATCAGCAGCGATGAAGACTTGGGATTCAGAATGCAGTTGTTAAATGACTGCACCCTGACATAGTGGTAGATGCTTAAGTAGTATTCAGTTATCATGTGTGATCTGATTGGAAGCATGTTTTGTCATCAAGGCAGTAAGCTGACAGTGAGCCTCCAGTAGGCTTTAACAACCCTCATTGTAATCTTGCTAGGTTTAGGGTTGAGGCAGTGAGCCTGCTAAATCTAATTGTACTTCATGGTAGTAAGCCAGCATGTTTTAGGCTTGTAGAGTGACCAAGCTTGAACATCATTTTTGTAAAGATTACTATATATTTATGAGAACTAATCCTCTCTGTGGTTTTTTCTTCTTTGGGTTTTCCACGTAAAATCTTGGTGTTATGTGTCATGCTTTTGTGGATGTTGTTCAGTTGTATATTTTGCTTCTATTGGATTATTCTTTTGAAATGTTTAAAAGTAAAAGTACATGAAAAGATTTATAGAACACTGATTCACCCCCCCTGTCAGTGTTCCTAACAATCAATAGTAGTCAAGTGCAAAAAACCACCACTGAACCTATTGGATAATGATAGCCATCATCAAAGAAGTTCTCAAAATTTTCTTAAGGGGATCAAAGAAGTTCTCAAAATTTGCCTAAGGGGATCAAAGACTTGTTATCAAAATTTGCTTAAGGGGATGTCTTAAGGGGATCACTGAACCTATTGAATAATGATAGGCATCGTCATCTTCTCGAGGTGCTATTAACTTATGTTTAGTCTCCACACAATGAGCCAACCAATATTATGTTTCCTCTTCATTCTCCTTAGGTGCAACAACAACATACACATGTCCTGCAAACACAATTTGATTCAATAACTTGCACATGTCCATATAATTTGACTAATCTAAATACATGCATTCATATGTATAGAAATAAATAAAAGCACTACAAAATAGTAATAAAGTGAAATAAATTGAAATAAATTTAATTAAATTACCTTCTCGTACAAGGTTTGAAACACACTCATAATCATCCGATGTAAACACTTGATCATTGTCTTTAATTGTTGTCTCATATTGATCGTGTGCTTGTGCAGGTGTCAACAATCTTTGCTTCCAGTCTTCAACCCATTATGTATTCTCACATGCTTCCCAATCTCCTGAAATACAAAACTAACAAAAACATGCAAGCTCTCTTTTTCAAATAGTCCATGTGCTTGTATTCGAACTCTTAAATGAATGTCATTTAGTAGATCCACTGATTGTCTCACAATCAAGTCTAGGTAGAATGTTCTCTTCTTCAACCAACCAAAAGAATCAATGAATTATAGAGTACTCACTTGATCCAGGTGTAGATAATCTTGTATTGCACCAATCCACAATCCCACGTGCATCTTTAAATTTTACTGCATCCTCAAATTTTAATTGCTCTCTAGCAAGAATTCTGTTAACACATGCACTGGCTCCATCATGTTCTCCTTTACCATGTCTAGCTTCAAAAAAACTCCACATATGTTAGACATTAAGTTCCTTGTCAACCCTACTTAACCAATAGAACATCCAAGCATTCTTGAACTACCCCATACAATTATCTAACCATATGAGATGTTGTAACACCCCACCATGAATACCTCAAAGAACATTCATTTATGCTATATGCAACAGGATAATTTTTTTTTTTTTAAATTGAAAGAGATAACAAAGTAATATTAACACATCATTTAAACTAATGACTTGTCCTCTAAGATAACATGGTTGCATTACTTAACAAAACAATTAACATAATCTAACACACATCATGAATTAACATCAGTAACTCATTGTAAACCTAATACACTAATTCAATAATCATTTACATATATATAACTTCATATAAGTATTCATCAGGATCTAGTACATAGTTACAATTTCTCCTGACATAAGAATACAACATTGCATCGTTACATTAACATCTTCTGAACACATATGAATACTTACATAATGAATCATCTGATTCATAGGCTAGTACATGAGCATAATAACTATCTCCATAAACAAGTACACGATCTAAATCTGCTACAGGAGTTACCACCTTCTTGCACATGAACAAAGGCAAGGAGAAACCAATGGAGATAAAGCACATCCACCCGACCATGTGGAACCCTAAGGTCCACCCCCCGTGCTAGGAGATAACATAAGGTCCCAAAACATCATACAGTCAGGTAGACAATTGCCTACAGGAACCAAGACCAACCAAGACTCCATTACAACACATGACAACACCACAAGCAACTCAGTAACATGTCCAGAGGTAACACACGATGAATGCGGAGAGTACAACTAGGGAATGCTAGGCTGTAGTAGGGAGAGTGTCATTGCATGGTCCTGACATGGGTTATCCTGACAGCCTCTCACTAGGCGCCGGCCCCATAGGATGACACATGCAGAATCAACCTTCCTTTCATGAGGACAAGGAAGTTGATCTTGCCAACCAGGCCTTCTCTACCCATCCTTAGTCTAAACGAGCACTATAGGCATGGGAGAGGAAATCCAATTATCTTGTTAATGTGTAATTCACCCTTTTCCCCCAGTTCATTTTTAGGTTTTCACTTAATTAATACTTTCAATGGGTTATCCTAACAGCCACTTTGGGCACCAGCCCCACACTGAAAGCCACTCCCCTACTTGCATCTAGAAACCCTAACCATCAAGCAAGACAATGACTATCATACTGATAAGTGTATGCAAGGCATTTACCTTCTTGCATACAGAAGATAATAAATCACCGGAGCAAGGCATGGGTCCTCTTGCTCCCAAACTCAATCCTTTACACAGACCAACATAGAATTTTAAGACAACTCAACACAATATGGAACCACAACCTTCTAGAAGAGTTCAAAAACATGGATTCAAGACATATCAACGGGACTAGATATACTGAGCAAGGCATTATCCCTCTTGCACAGTCATGAAAATCACATAAACCATAAGCAGAGGTAAGGCAATATCACATAAAACCAAAACATGCTCATTCTTCAACTAGAATGCAACAATGCAAGGATCAATCCCACAGCTACCCTTACTGGCCTCTGGAATAAACTGTCACTAGACACACTGAAACACAACAATCCCCACATAAACATTCATTCAAGAAGCACAGCTTCATCAAATAGACGAATCCAATTAATATCCCATAAGTGCAATATAAAATAAGACATACTAACCATGGGACTTCAAGACAGTAATGGTACTCATAAGATGCCCACTAATCAATACAATATTCACTTCAATTATTCTACTATTTCTTGCAACAAGATGATATAAACAACAACATAATTTATTATATCAAATGGGATCCATGAATGTGGACTTCATTATGAATGCAAACATCAACTCATCCAAGTCCAAAACACTTATAACAAGGAGTTAGCACTTATTCTCAACATTTAATTCACTACTAGGAAAAGTTAGCATTAACCATTACTCAACAAGACACTTGACGAGCAACACTTAGAACTAAACTATCTAAAGAAGATCACAAATGATTCTATTCTTAATTCAATAACATGATAAGCATAGCACTTTTAAATTAAGATATGATACTCACTAAGAACCTCAAGACCCAAACCCTACATCTTACCTTATTTATTATAACTAAAGCTCTCATACAGGAGACCTCATGTTCTTACAACATCAACACAATACTAGCATGCCTATCCACCTGTTTGCATGTACGACATACTAAGCCTCTGGACTAAGTTATCTAAATTCTCTTCATTATATTTCAAAAAGTAGATCACAAGGTTTTAACTGCAAGGTTCATTTAATTATAATATTAATAGCCTTAATATCCTATCATATACTAACTGATAAACAAAATCTGTACCTTCCGACCTTATTTAATCTCTTCCAACTTCAGATAAATCTAATGCTTTAATCAACAAAGCTTCAAGTTAACAAATTACAAAAAGGTAATAAATTACACAATAATAGATAATAACATCTAAATTTATCTATATGTTTAACAATAACTAAAATGCATTTATTTTCCTATATGATTAGTAATATCTCCCAAGTGCCTTTGTAAAATAATATATATAGATATTTTAAATATGAACAAAGAAGAATTGCCTTTCAATCCTAGTGTAAGGTAGCATAATGAAACCCATCTCTTTAAACTCATGCAAGTAAAAGAATATATGAATGGTTTAATCCTTTTAAATTGAATAGAGCATAAGAGCATTTAACTTTCATATTCTAATTAGAATCCAAGAATATATGCAAGTATTAATTTCAAGAGGATATAATTCTCTCATAAGAGTCCTACACATTTAAACTTTAATACAAAGCATAATATACTTACTGCAGATTACCTGCAGTAAGATAAGACACAACATACTTTACAAAATAATCTAACAATATGTTCATTAATTATGCTTTCTATACCATTGTAATAAATATCTTCTAAATAATATTGCATGAGCATAGTTCCATCCGTCTTGGCTGTTAGCTTCAACCACCTGAAAACTACCTGTGAACCATAACAGTACTATAACTAAGAGAGATTCAAGCATAATGAGCCTGAGGAGGTTCCTCATCTTACAAAACTATGCCTAATCAACACCAATAAAGAAAGGTTTAGGTAACTCTAAACTGTGTGCACTATTGAACACCCAATTCCTCTAATGCAAGGCACCGCAGGATAATGGTGAAATCTATAGTAGATAAAATCGAAATGATTGCTGGGATGATGGCTGTTACTTAATCTATAGATAGGATGTTTTATATTAAATGTCCAAGCCTGCAAATAAGCATTATGGTTTTCATGGCTGGAGAAAATTGAGCATTTATACTCACAGCACACCGACATTTGGCAGTTGGTTATTATGGTAGTTAAAATATCCATTTCTTTTTTTTTATTTATGCTATTGCTTTGTTTGTTCTCTTCCCCCTGAAGTTCCATTTTTGGGTCATTCTTTCCTTCCTTGTGAACGAGGAGAAGGCCAAACATGTCGGGCAACTACTAATTGAGTAAAGTGTATTTAATAAAAGGGAAATTTAGTGGGATCTATAGAGCTATATAGTAGTTGTAATTGTCCTGGCAGATATGTATGCAAAATGTGGAAGCATAGACGAGTCACCTGAACTATTTAGACATCACGCCTCAAGGGGAGGTCATCTCATGGAATGCAATGATTGCAGGATGTGTACAAAATGGATTTGTTGAAAAGGTGTCAGAAACTTTCAAGTAAACGCAATTGGCAGGTGTAAAGCCAAACTCCGCAGCCTTTGCCAGCATCCTCCCTACCTGCGTCAAAGTGGGAGTCTTGGAACAACGCATGGGCATCCTTCAACGCATAAAGGAAGGGGAATTTTGTTCAGATATTATAGTTGGAAATGCTCTGGTAGACATGTATGCAAAATTGGACACATAGACAAGGCACAACTGTTAATGGGATGCCTCAGAGGGGCATCCTTGTGGTTATTTTGAAATGCAGCGATCGCAGGATAAATACCTAACGGACTACATGACTTCTTTATTTTTAAAGCACTATGAAATTCATTCAAACATTGTAAGTCTCACCTGCATGTAGTCTCGCAAGTATATGGATAAGTGCTACACATACTTCAGTTACGTGTATACCCTAATTGTATAATGCCTATAGTGGATCATTCTGCAGGTATAGCATCCATCGAAGCATAAAGGATAGAAGGAAATGTGGTGGTAAGACATATAAAAATATCATCCGACAGCCATTACATAAAAATATACACCATTAAGGTAATATGGCATACAAGAAGTTTCATTGCCCTCAGATGGCAGACTAGTGTGTATATGCTAAGTATGAAGTTTTAATGCCATTGATCCATCTATGGAGGCACATACTACATCACATTCGCCACAATGATTACCAGAATTGATCATGCACGGATGGGTAGAGTCATCCATTATAGTAGTTTGGTGTGCACTTCAAAAAGATAATGAGGATACTAACGAAGTTGGTTGCCGATGTATTTGGAAGAAAATACATACTCTTAAATAGTGGATCTATCCCGTGCAACAATGAAAATAATACATAAAATAAGATCGATTAAAAAAATATCAACATTTAGCCTATGCAACAGGCATAATAGGCCATCACGGCATCATTACAAATATTATTATATGCAAATAATGCATGTATCAGGCTGGGGAGATCCATCGCAAAGTCGGCCAAAATGCAGTCTCAAACTTATGTTTGAGTACATGCGCAAAGCGCAAGGAGCCATTCAGGGTCAATGAGTATAAGGATACAAAATGCATGTAACAGGTGTACCAAGTTGGTCTATTAAACTTAGTTAAATGAAAGAAACCCCGATTCATCACAAATGCATGCTTGCTTTACCGACAATACTTGTATAACACAGGGAACACAACTAGGGATACAAGTTGCTTACATAAAAGTTTGAACAAATACCAATTACTAGTTACAAGAATGGAATGGCTCTCCATGCGAACTCATCCATCCATGTATAATGAAAATGTAAAGAAAAGACAAAGTTTATAAACAAATTATTGCCATAAATCCCAATTCCATAATTAACAGACACGCACAAATGAACAACAAAGTCAAATTCAAAATCGATAAATATACTATCAAACATACCAGATCTCCTTGCAAATGTAATAGACAGGTGATGATTGAAACCCTCAGTTTAACTGGATCTCTTTTGCCTTAATTTACCATGTGCCCTTCACATCATACCAGATCCAATTTACCATTTCTTTTGCTCCAGCAAAACATAGTTTCCCCCTCTTTTTCTCCTTTTTTTTTTACCGCAAAATCTTTCCTTTATATTTGTAAGAGTGCAACCACCCAACGGGGAAAACCAACTAACTCAACTAATTACTAAACTTTAAATTTATTAAGCTCATAGTCATAAAATAATTACCCATTCCAATTTATTCACGTAGATGGGTAATTTATTTACCCCCACATTTACACAAACCATAATATTAATTATTATTAATTTAACATTTCATACACATTAATAATAATCTATTATATTTATTTCTTCGTAAATAACTTATTAAATAATAATAATAATAATAATAATAATAATAATAATAATATGATATAACCACATTAAATATTATAGTGGGTTAAATAATAGTATACTATATACTATTATAATTTCTATTTTTGCCACAACGAAAACTAAACATGCATAATTAACCCACTGAGCAAGAAAGATCTCGAATGCGACATCGACCTTGATCATAGTCAGAGCCAAAACACACTTGACCAACAACTCAATTAAATGAAGTCAAATGTCAATCAATTACCTGACCACTAACCCGGCTTGAAAAGCAAGGCTTCAACCAACACTACCTAACCATGACAAAACTGATAGGTTGAATTGAACATAACACACATCCTCATCGAGGATGGTGACTTGGGATGAGGGACCTTAAGTTATCTCTGGGACAACTTATCCATTAGGTTTAGGGCACACTCAGACCTGTTAATTTAGGTGGAGTCGATGCCAGATACCTGCATCCTGCAACAAACAACACAGTCAAGCATGTATAGATGCATATAAGTTGACACTAGGTGAAAAAGGAATTACAACATTGGAGGGCACTCGCAAGCGAGTGATGCGATATCATCCTTTCCACATCATATCAATCTAGATTAGATAACACATAACTGTAACCAAATCAAATCTACCTCATTATCTGAACAGAACATACGTTGAACATATAGGTGCATGAAATTGAATAAGTCTCAAAAGTACCATCATGATGTTGTCTACCTTACCTTACCTTAATTATTCCCATTATTTTACCTTCACATTCCTACGCCTTGATCAGTTCACCTGCACATCCAAGGTGGGAATGGAGGGGCACTACAGATGTTCTATCATTTGGATTCCTCTTTCTCTTAAATTTGTATAAAATATATTGAAACAATATTGAATAAACTCTTATGAGTGTAACCGGTTGTCACTCAAATAGAAATGATACTCCCTCAAAACATTTCTATCATCCTTTATGTTATCATCTGCATGTCTATAAACAATATGAACAAACATAGCCACCTACACTGAATTGTAATATTGTGATTGGATTTGCTCTTGTGGAGCTAGAGTATAATTCTATGCAAAATCAACCACTGATAGTATAGTACCAACTAGAAACGTGTTTCTACATGCACGAAATTGTCCATCAAGTCATCGAGCTTGTTGAGAGTGCTTGACATATTTTGGTACAATCTTACTCTTAAATTCTAATATGAATGCATGTACACTAACTTTTTTTGTAATTAAATCACAACGCTTTCCAATTTTTCCATCTTTTAAAGAATAGTCAACATTCTTAAATCTTTTAATATCCACCCAAAATCATTTTCAACACTTTCATGCATACAAACTATTAAGAAAGAAAGATTGCCACAACTAGTGCATTGTCCAGAAATACATGAACTTAAATAAAATAATTTCCCATTAGATCTTTCACAAAACAAACTAGATATAAACTCCTTTATAGTTTCAGGTGGCATATTAATACCACATTCCTGCATAATCATGTTAGTATGTAAAGTACAACATATATATCGAAACACATCATAATAATAATGAAATTGAACATGTGTTTTACAACAACAAGATATCCATTGCTTATTAATCTTTACATACCAAGGTTTACATTTTTCGAAAGATCTTTGACTTATTCTAATATCACTAGGTAACACTAAATCATCACAAAATCTTTGGTAAAATTTAGTTTGCGTTGTATCTAATAGGTGTTTTGGATGAGGATCGCAAACTTTGGACCCCACTCTTAATTTTAAAACATCTCTAGCATTAGATGATACCCTAGTATTATCATGCCAATATTTTTTGATCAAAGATTTGATTTTAACATTCAGTTTCATGTCAGATCTTAGGAGTCAGCCACTAAAACTCCAACATTGGTTGTTTGGATCATTTTCTATACTTTCTCTTCTCTTTGCCGCTTTTACCAATGTTTTAGGATGTTTTTTTAGAATTTCACTAATATTGCTTACCATTCTTCTATTCAAAGTTGCTTTATTAACTATAGCATTTGTTATAGCTCATCTTGTTGCATTCTTATCTTTAGATCAACTATTCGTTCCAATAGACTCAATGGCACTAGCAATAGTCGACATAGCATGTTTTAGTGATTGATCTTTTCTTTTTGGTTTAACAAAAATGACTAACTTTTTCATTACTTTTCTCATTAAATTCCACATTCTCATTAACTGCATCATTAGTTGACATTGAAATGATAGTTTTTACAATAAATTTTTTTTTGTATAATCTACAGGCATGTGTTCTTATTTGTCTCCAAGAAATCTTACCAGGAAGATTATCCAAAACATCCTTTTCAATTTAAAGAAAATATTTTCTTTTTCATTTTCAACTTCAAAATGATTTTCATTTTCAACAACAAAATGGTTTTCATTTTCATTTTCAACAAAAGGATTTTCATTTTCATTTTCAACAACAAAATATTTTTATCTTAATTTTCAACAACAAAAAGATTTTCATTTTCATTTTCAACAACAATTTGACTCAAATCTTGATCTCTACGAATATTATCGATCTCAAAATTTTTATATCCAACTTCTTTTAAATGTCTTATAAACACCATTTCCATTTCATTCAAAGGTGGATTTGTAGACGTACCTAGATTTGTGTCTATTGAAACATTCTCCATAGCATTGAAAGGGGGATTTGAAGACATACCAGGAGTAGTTTGTATAATCATATTAGTTTCCACATTCACCTCTTTCAAATTTGCATCATCTACATCCATGGTCTCCTCAATATTTTATCTTCAATAGTTGTGGAATTGGATGCTTTAGCATTATTCATTGATTGAATCTTTGTTCTTCTATCTCTTTGTCTTTTTGCCTCATTCTCTCTCTTTGCTTCAATTTCTTCAAGGGTCAATACCTTCCTATCTTTCCTCTTATTACGAGCTTGTGATCCCATGATTAAAAAATTTGGAGTATGTACAAATGAATGTCAAAAACTTGAAAACCTTCCTTCTTTGTTCCTCCTTCAAACAAGTAGAAATTCAACAAAAATCCACTCAAACACTATCCCAATGATGCCTCCTTTTAAAATTCAAATCAAATCCCAAGTTGAAGAACTTGTAGAAGAGAAAAGTTGATGGAAAACACTGCATATGTCATTGTCAGCCGTACAGAATAAGTTGCAAGGCTGACAGTGATAGTCCATATTAAAAAAATAGTCAAAAGCAAAATGAGATCCTATTTCTTACTGTACTGGTACAATAAGAAACGAGATCCCATTTAGTAAAACGGGACCCCATTTACTAAATAGGATCCTGTTTTAAAAAATTTAAATTCTACGCCTGATTTATGCTTTGTCAACTAGTTCAGGAAAAGGTTTGGAGACCCAAACCTAGGCTTTGGACCTGGTTTGACCTACAAGTTGAAGGTCATGTCAATGTCACAACAAAGTAGTGACTTTGAGCATATGTTTGAAGGCCTTTTTTGTAGAATTTTTTGACGAATTTAAAACCTATTATAGATGAGATAGTGTAGATTCCAAATATGTAATTTTTTTTACAATTGGATTAGTTTTTCTATTTTTCAATTAATTTCTGATGAAACATGTCCATAAACTTGAATTATCATGGCTTTTTAGTATTTTAATAACTTTTAATTAACATAATTTTTTGAAAAAAAATTGTACTAAAATGTACTTCAAACAATTCTTTTCAATTTGAAAACAAAATCAAAAAATGATAAGTTTAGGTCATCTTATGTGTGATATACACAATGATTTTTTAATACACCAAATATGGGCAATAAAAAATTACAAAAAAACATTCAATAAAAATTACAAAAAAATGCAAAACGTGCTTCAATGAGTTACAAATCTTTTCCCAAAAGGATTTAGAAAAATATGATTATTTAGGTCAAAATATGGATGACGTACACGTGCATGGTATAGTAAAAAAAAGTAACTTTTAAATAGTGGTTTTTAGAAATGCCTATTGAAAATTAATTTGTATCATTTGGGTATTCAAATAAATTACATATTTCAAAACTAGACTCCGAGTACTAAAGTTTATGATTAGTGACTTTTTTCAAGATTCCATCTTTAAGTGCTTCAAATTTTAAGGTCAAATATGACAAATTATGAAAATCAGGGAAAACACTTCCACTTTTTGGCCAAAAAGTGGACACAACTTCTTGCACACACCCCTTCCCCTTCCTAGAGTTTTTCAAGGGAATATCCTATGTTCATAGCTAAAAATCTACTAAATCTATTTTAGATATGGTTTACTTTCACTTCTTCTCTCTTTAGATTATGTAGGAATTAGTTTTATTTCCTTTCATTTGGTGTTAGATCCTAGATAGCTTATTAAATCCATGAGACGAATAAGTTTTTGTATTACTTAAGTAGGATCTTTGTAGTGCAATCTTTTTTTTTAGGAATAGAGATGGAAGGCACATTCAAAATGGAGGTTGATAATAAATCAATGACACTAACTTTGAGCTTTGGAAGTTTAAGATGGAGGACCTTCTCATTGATAAAGACTTGTGGGTTATAGTTTTTGATCCAAAAGCCTATGGCATGAAAGATGAAACTATGAAGTCTTTTGATAGGAAGGAAAGAATCTTGGTTCATCTTTTCCTTTCTAATTCAATGTTCTTGAATGTATTGAGAGAAACCACACTTTAACCTCTAAATGAAGTTAGAGAATTTGTATTAGATAAAGTACCTTGCTGATATTTTTTATAAATATATTCATTGAGGATGAATGAGTATTTTTATAATAGATAACCTAAATACATTTGACATTTTAGTGAGCTAGTTGGAATTATGTGTGTGAAAATGGATGATGAAGACTAGTATATCAACCTAATGTGTTCCTTGCAAGATTTATGGGACAACATGGTTGTAATAATTAGGAGTATCATCTCATAGCTAAATCTTGATAAGGTGGTTGGTGCTTTATTATTAGATGAGATGGGGTAGAAAACATCAGAATCCACCAAGGATTCCATAGTTGACAAAGGTTGTTTGAAAGAAAAGGATAAGATTAAGAAGGATGACTGATCTTTACTCTTGGAAGATCTATAGTCAAGTGCTAGAACTATAGCATAGATGGCCATATTGAGAAGGATTACAATGAGAAGAAGGCCATGAAAGGGTTCAATTATTATTTAGACTCAATATCCTCTAATGAAGATATTAGTGATGTGCACATTGTAATCCTTGCCACCTATGCATGTGAGGATGCATGGTCAATTAATTCTAGAGATTCCTTCCACACATGATTCTTGATAGGAAGTGGTACTCTGATTATAATAACATTGATGGTAGAAATGTTTATTTCGGAGACACCTCCTTTCTCAACATCATTAGTTGTGACAGAGTCATGCTTAAATTTGGGTATGGAAGGATGAAATCCATTTTTGGTGTTCTACACATTCTAGGTTTGGAAAGGAACCTATTGTTGGCAAGTAAGATGAATGGTGTGGATGTACAAGTGGTCTTCAAGAAGAAAGGATGCAATATGGTGCATGAAGCCATGGTTTTAGCTAAGGGAGCTTAATCTAGAACTTGGTTTCATCTTGATGCAAGCACCATAGAATGTAATAGTTGTGAAGTTCTTTATTTATGGAATCACAAGATTCCTAATAAAAAGACTATGTTGTGGCACAAGTGTGTGGGTTACATTGGTTAGAAAGTCCTGAGGTCCTTGAAATCTAGAACTTAGTAGAGGGTATAACTAATTCTTACCTAGTTTTTTTATTTTTGTGAACATTATATATAAGGAAAGTGAAATTGTTTTAAGTTTTACTTAAGCTTTTCTAAATATTTAGGAACTTTAGATTTAAATCATAGTAATGTATTTGGTCTTGTTGATGTTCCTTCACTAGGAAATCCATGTATTATATTTCTTTCATTGATGACCACTTCAAGAAAACTTGGGTGTTCTTACTTAGGAAAAATTATGAGGTACTTTTGAAGTTGAAAAATTTCAAATCTCTTATAGAGAACTAGACAAATAAGAAGATCATGATATTGAGGACAAAAATTGGTGGATAGTTTTTTCATTAGAGTTCAATAACTTTTGTAGGGAACATGGAATTGTTAGGATTAAGACAACCCCATAAAATCCTCAATAGAATGAAGTTGCAAAGATGATGAACATAGCATTGATGGAGAGAGATAGGAGTATGCTTAGTGGAGTTGGTTTCAATTAATAATGTTGGAATCAAGCTATGAGTACAACTTGTTATCCAATGAATAGATCTCCTATATTTTCTCTTATGGACAAAACTCTTAAGGAGGCTTGATTGGAAAAGAAGTCTTCATTGAAGTGCATCAAGGTTTTCTGTTGCAAGGCATATGTACATGTTCCTTAGGAGAAGAGATCCAAGTTGGAAGCAAATAAATGTATCTTCATTGAGTATGATGATAGAAATCAAAGTATATAATTTTTGGAACCCTAAGACTAGAAAGAGTGTATAGTAAAAACATGATCTTTAGGGAAATCAAATATTTTCCTAAACCTTTGCAACCTAAAGATGATAGAAGTAAAAGTAGAAGTACTAGGGTAAAGCACAAACTTGTGTCATGTCACACTTTGGGCCAACTTATCAACATAAGCAACTTTTAGTATTTCCAACTAAAAGTTAATTTTGGTGAAACTTATATTCTATTTGGATTGATTCTAGCTAAATTAGATCTAGGCCACAATTTTTCCAATTGGAACCATCCACTAAAAACATATGTAGCATCACTTTGGAGCTCATTTACCAAAAACAATAAAATTATTTGAAAAACTTGATGTTCTAACAACTCCTACTCATGCAAATAATCATTTTAAAAGAATCTAAAAATACCCTTTTGTAGATCAATAAGTCTACTTTATAAAAATATAATTTTAAAAAAATTTAAATTAGTGTTTATATTTTATTTTTATTTCTACTAAAAGTAGGTCATCAACAACAAAATATGGTGTTGATTGTCCTCTCAAGAGAAAATAGTAAAGTTTATCAAAAATATTTGAAAAAAATATGATGCACTAGAGGAGAGATTCCTTGTCAAGATGATATAATTTTAATTTTAATTTTGGATAAATAATGAAGACAAAAGTTGGCGTCCCATCGAAACAGTTGTGTTTTCATTACACGCAACTTCCAAAATCTATTTAAAAATATATATATTTATCAAATCGGGGAAAAAATTAATCTATGCAATAAAGTTTTGAGTTATGAATACAAAAAAAATATATAGAAGGAAAATAAATGAAATTTACTATAAAAAGTGTGATGTCCCATTCAACCTTTTTTTTTAGCATTTTATCAACAACTAAAATATAGTGTCAATTTTATAAAATACTACATTTAAATAATTTTTTTTTATTTTAAAAGAAAAACGTAAAATAAACTAAAAAATCTACATTTTATTAGTTTAGATCATTTTAAAATTCAAAACATATACATCACTTTGTAGTGATTCAAGTTAAAAAGTTAGATCAATGTTGGCCATTTCCTTTATAAAAGTGTGACACAACTTTGAACTTTCATAAGGCGTTGTGTAGTTGAAGCCAAAGATAAAGGATATTACACCTGAGGCTAAAACATAAGTTCAAGATGGACTAGATGAGGAGGTTGACTCAGAGAGTGAGCTAGAGGTTTTAAAAGAAGAATAATGACCTCATACCCCACTTGTGAGGAGGTTGACTCAGTAGAGAAAGCAAATAGAAAGGTATAGTCACCTAATTTTCATTGTATTTTTTCCTCTTATACTAATGATGATGAGCCTAGAGCTATGAAGGAGGTAATGAAGTTTGCGAAAGGAAAGTCCAGGAAAAGGCCATGAATGATGTGTAATGAAATTACTTGCACAAGAGAAGAATATAATAGGAAATAAGATGCAAATACTTGATAATAAACCACTTTTATGGGGAAACCTCTAAAAGTCTTCAATACGAATGGAATTCACAATATATGATGCTTAAATAACACTCACTACCTCTTATAAATAGGAACCATTAGATAATATTAGCACTCTAATCCTAATGAGACTGACTTAGCATGCAATAATTATCATAGGGACTAATAAATGACTCAATTAAGGATTATGTGAACCATAGTTGGTTACAATATATCCCAATATAATCAATAGGTTAAGGGAGTAGCATGCCCCCTTCTTCACATAAGTGTTTTCCTTAATGTTGATCAATTGTGGATGCTTCTACACAAAATCTTCATTTTCCCCCATACCTTCTTCATGTAAGGTCAAAAATTGTGCACCCAACAATTTTGACACTAAAAATTGTCCTCATTTTATTGTCCATTCCTATAGTATTTTTTGGGACCATTTTAGCTATTTCATAACTTGATTCCTAATCAAGATGCTAGATGCCAATTTTTGTGTTCTTTCACATGTTTATGTTTTTGTTATAGATTTTTAATGTTTCTTGTGTTAAATGTAACTATTGTTTAATGTTTCCCATTTATTTCTTCTTGGATGGTAGCACACTCCCATGGACGTTTGTGTGTACATACTAACATCCCATGACCACTATTTGATCTTTGCTTCATGGCCAAAAACTATGTTTTTTCTTCTTCCATTTGTTTGTAATAGTTGTTTTGGCCCAATCTACTGAGTTCCAGCTATCTTTTCTTGACCTCTTTGCAAAATATAGCCTCTTGGGTGATTCATATTTTGATTTTGAATTCCTTCTTCCTGTTCATGTTTACAAATTGGATTTTTAGCTCAAAGTTCTCTTTCCTTCCAATTTTTTATAGCCTTCTACAAGGATTCTATAACACTCTAGCATTCAACAATAACTCTTTGATTTTATAAAAATCTTGCATTTTCAATGTGAAGCTTTCTACAAACTATTAGACTCCACTCTCTCGAGATGGTTTGTTGTGCTTTCCCGTTCCATTTTCTTTTATTATTTTGATTTCATAATTTCCTTGGAATATACAAGTTCTACATCTCCTAGATTTCCCTTTCTATACATGATAGGATAGTGATTAATATATTTATTACTATTCTTACATTTTAGTTATTAAGTGTTACTTTTAGTCCTAGATGCATGTAGGATAAGAACACACACACAAATCTATTTCCTCATCCCATTGACTACTCGTAGAGTTCAAAAGACCAAACTAGGGGCTTGACCTCTTGGCAAGCTCCCAAGCAATCACAACCTTATTTTATGTTCTATAACAGGTTTGTTGTAGCTTCACAATTGCACAAAGGTTTGCATCTTCTCATCCTTCTTATGTTATGTTTTTATTTCATTTGATTTAAATCATATTAGATTAACTTTTCTTTATTCTATGTATTTTTGTATATTTACAGTCTACTTTGGTTTGTGTTTTCGTCTTTTGGTGTGTAGGTCCAATACTATTTCTATATAGACACTTGTATATTATATTATGATATTTTGTGGTCCAATAAATGCCCAAATCAGCAAAATTATAGACCACCTCTAGGGGGTGGCCTCTAATAATCAGAAAATAATATATGAATTCAATATTAGAAGATATGATGGTTTAGAAGAGTCTCTCTCTTCCTTATTTATATGCATAACTATGTAAGGACACACCCCTTCAACCTAACTAAGTCATCTTAAGGAATAATTAATACTAATAAATGAAACTATTAAGGTTAAGCATGTCACAATTGCTTATCCTTATTATAATTAGGAATATAGCATACTACGATCATAAAATTCTCATCCCCTTCAAAAAACATTGCCCTCAATGCTTAGCATCATTTTAATAACAAAAAAGTATACACTCTAAAATGGCTTACAAACCTACCTCAATATTTCAACAAAATTTAATAATTTCTTAATCTAATCTCTTCAATCCCTTCTCTTCTCCAAAGCTCTCCATCTCTTCTCATAATTTTCTTCTCCAAGCAACTTGAAAATAAAATGTGATAAATCTAAAAATAAAAATCTAACCCTTAACAAAGCTTCAAGAAAAGTTTAAATAAAGAATAATTGTCTAGATATAATGAATATAGGGAAAAAGTTTGATTTTGCCACCCAATTTAGATTTACCTCCAAATCTCATCACTTATCTTCTAAAACACTTTTTAAAGCTCTAGACTCTTCTAAAACATATTTTAAACACTTCAACATGGACCCATCTCATAGGTCATCACTTTAGAGGTTTAATTTGATTCAAATAATAAGAAAAATAACATTAAAACACCTCTAAAATTTCCTCTTAAGTTCAAATCCAAAATTTGGCATTTAAAGATACTTAATTGAACCCCAACTTAATTTTAATTAAAATAATCATAGATTCAATTAACAAAATTTTATATGCAACACATTTATACAATAAGACCTTAATCCCCTCTTAGGATAACACCTAGGTATACTGGAGAATCACTGTAAGAGTCCCCAATGGACTCAAGCTCCCAAGATCACCTACAAAACCAAGATTAGCCTTCCACAAGAGAGAAACAAGTGGATGAATTGCTAAATTATGATGCAATAATAGAATAATGATATTATTACAAACTCATACAAAATGTACATGAGAGACCTTTCTTATAAAGGCAAGGTTGAGAGATAGGACTACATAAGATAATGAAAAGTGTGTTAATCCTATGACATGTGACAACTAGAGGATAAGATCACATGTGTACTAGAAACTTCTAGAAAGATTCCTAGAGCCCCGAGTCAACTTAATATGTGAACATGTGTGAATAAGTCCTAACTAATAACTAGTTAGATAATGTGTCTTGTTCACACTATAAAGAGGAAACTAGATAGGAAATACACCTGTTCACAACAACACCCCCCTTAAGTGCAACTTATAGAGAATTAGAAACATACAAATGGTTCAATGATGAATGATGTATGGGTCCTAGCTACAAGGCCAAGTTAGGTACCCATGTACAAATAATCTCTCACAAATGGAGTAAAGGAGAAAACCTTGTAGAAAAAACCTCTCTACAATAGAGATAAAACAATAAAGTGAAAGAAGGAAGGAGTATTTAACATGGCCCCCTAAGGACTACTATCATCAATATACAATTAATTACCCCCCACAAAGAAGTAGCTCATGTGCCAATGAATGCCTGAAGACATAATACAATCCACTACATGCAAACAACATTTCTCCCCATGGGAAGAAATAGATCCAATATTATATTTAGAAGCAACTCCTACAAGTTGGATGAAAATGGAACCCAAATCCAAATGTGTGCTTTAGGATACAACTCTAGTGACCTCATGCTGGAAAGAGATGTCTTCTCCAAATTAGGAACTAAATGTCCAATCAATTCAACATCAAAATAGAACCAGGAGAGGAAAGATACTAAACTACATCTAAAAATGTACTGAATATGTGATAATATCATTTCCATCAAAGAGGAGAGATAACCTCTCAAATTCATCCTCCAAATCTGAAATGTGAGACTCCATAAATAAGGATGTAATGTCTAATAAATAAGAATCTCAATGAGGTGGATCAAGAAGATTGAAATGATCCTATTGTAAAGAATCACTAGAAGCTCTCAAGCAAGCAACTCTAAACTTTGAAGTAGCAAATAGTGATGGTGGAGTATTACTCTCAATAGGAGGAGAAGGAGAAGCAAGAGAAGTCTCTATGTCATCACAACATTCAAGAACTGCTAGATATTCAAGCTTATCTTTTTGTATCATCATGAAATGGTATATTATCTACATCATCAATGGGTATGAGGCAATCCATAGTAGGATCATTTTAGAATGAAGAGATATGAGGGTCTCCATAGATCTCCTAAATTTTGGTCCAAATAGTGTGTGTGCACTCAACATGTGAAAGGAAATACACAGTGTCAAAATCAACATTGGAGCCAATTAATCCAAGGACATGATCAATCCTATTTCCTCATGCAAATTTGTTATAAGGTGTATCTAGTTCAGATATGAGTCCATAAAGATAAGGCAAAAGACTAAGCCACCTGCAATGTGTGAGGATGCCTTTTGTCAAGACTCATAATTATCCTTTTTCAGATTTACCACAGAAGGATGAATAGAAAACCCATGTTATCTGCTCAAATGATTAGAGATCAAAACTTAGAAGAATACCCACCAATTTCACTCAATCATGAGACCCCTAGCAATATATGATGTTGGCACTTTATATTTAGTGCCATTACAGTTGCCACTAGCCAAAACAATAAAGTGGACTTTTGATCTTAGTACATGCAAATGCCAAACTAGGACTCAAATTAAAAGTATAATTTTGATCCAAAATTAGACAATCTAATTACAAATCTGAGAAGTAATTGAAAATTTATTCACATTCAAAAAATTCACCCAAAAATGTTATTGTATGAGCCCAAACGGAGCCCTAGAAGTTCCCAAAATGAGAACTACTCAAAAATAGGTGTGAAAATCTACAATTTCTAGAAAAACCAAACACCAAAATCAAAATCCAATTGCACCACTACGAAGCCTGTGCAATTTTGGCCCAAATAAAAAATTGCTCAAGAAAAGGAGCCAAAATGACTAAGATACAAGCCTTTGAAGTTAGATTGCCAAAAAAAAAATGCAGTTGGAGTGGGGGCTGGATTAGGGCAAGATAATGATGACTTCATGCTAATGTCATTGAAATTTGGTGACAAAATATTCCTTGATAGATGGAATATACCCTCGGTCTATTAAACTGTCGTCATATTTGTAGAAATTTTCCTTGATCACCTGAAACTGCCTAAGAAATTGCTGAAACCACTTATACTGTAGTAGAAAACTTTTATTTGGTCAAAATCCATGGTTTTAGGAACTAAAGGGTGGTATTGTGGCTATAATATATGAAATATATAGTTAAGCCATTAGATATTCCTTTGTGCTGGGTGTCGACAGGGAATATTCCCTATAACAGCTACTACAAATTCCTTTTAAAAAATTCCAAGAGGTATCCAATTATCACCATCTTGTTTCATGGTGGAAATGTGATTGTGAGAAAACATTAGCTATTTAAATGCTAGTGAGGAGATGTGTGGGGGGTCGCACCACGTGGCATCCTCATAGTAGTTGTAGTACTATGACACTATATAAATAGGGTACAATGTACCCTATTGACATAAGCATAAAAACATAAACCACAATATAAAACTATTAACCAATAGAAAATTAAAATAACCATAGAATATACCTCTTATCTAGTGGATAGAATGACAAAGATTTAGCAACCAGCGAATGAGACAAACTATGCAAAGGTTGTATGATAGTATAGATCTATACAAAAAATTTCTACCAACTTTTTCCAAGCCCTAGTAAAAACGGCCATAAATTTTTTGAGGCCAAAATATGAAGTCTTTTATATCAAAATTCATCTTTTCAACCTTCTAGACTCAATGGTGAGGTCCTTTTTGGCCAAAAATGTATCTAGCAAAAGATTAACCTTGATTATATCCTAAATTTGAGAAGGGGCTTGTAGATCTGAAGCTCTAATACCATGCAAGAGTCCCCAATGGACTCAAGCTCCCAAGATCACCTGCAAAACCAAGATTCCCTAAGTGTAACAGCTATCAAGATTCCCTTATCAAGTGGACCCACCAAAAGGATGCTAAAAATCAGGCTTTGCTTGGCTGGAGATTGAAATAGAAAGTCCATTTTGCTCATTTTTTTCCAATTTCTCCCAGAGAAAAATTAAATCCAAAAAAGAAAGATTCTAGCTAGATTCTCTCTGCTTTAACTGTATAAATAACAAATATTTAAAAGCAATTTATAGGATATTGCTTTAAATATTGTTTACACGGATTTGCAGTTTTATTTCTTTCCTGATTTGATCTTGATTTGATTTTTTACAAAAATAAAATACAATGCCATATGACTATGCCAAGTATAATACATCTACCGACATATGATTTTCTATAAAAATCATTAAAAAATGAAGGCGTAATATATGGTTTGTAAAAATAAAAGCCTGCCAGGCTTATCCTCCAAATGATCTGCAAATTATATGTGTTTATTTTCAAGAGGGACTAAAAGAGATTTCTAACAATGTATATGCAAAGGGACCTAAGGCATGTGAAATGGTTTGAAAAAATTAAAAACCTTAAAGGTTGTCCTCCATTTGATTTGCAAATAGTCCCTAAGGTATATGAACTACGTGTTGGCAAGAGACACTATATGGATTCATGGTTGTTGTCATTGATGGCAACAAAGGTCATCCCACATATCCGCAAGTCATGGTGTGCCTCTACTGGAAGTCAGGATGAAGAACTGTTGTGGTCCGGTGAACAAGAATAGAGCATGTGGCAAGGCCCGATAGATTGGTCCGGACCTCTCAAAGGAACTGTCTTGGTGCAGTGCAGATTTGGGGAAGTCAAGAGGACTACCTTGAGTAGTATATTCCAAGGATTTAGCCTCCGGTGATGGACAAAGAAAAAGATATGAATAGCTGAGTACCGGATTCCTGAAAGACAATGAGAACAGAAGGAAGAACTGACTGACAGAGCATCAGAATCTTTTCCGGATATGTTACTGTTGATGGTAAAGGTTGTGAAGGCATGAATCATGTTTGACCAACATGATTAATGATATCTACAAGTATATGCTTGATCCGCATCGCTTGGTGAGCAAGGATTCAGCCGACAGAACAAAGCTTGTAAGAAACCAGACTGTTCCGGATGCCGACTAGAAAGGTGATGAAATTACTTGTGCGGATATATATAGAGGATGGATTTAGTTGTGAAAAGTGTAAAAATGTGACATAGTATGTGAATAAGTACAGAGTAGAGCAGAAGTAGTAAGAAAGATCCAGTATGTGAAAAGATAGCAGAATAAAGAACAGAGGAAAGATGAAGTGCAGCAGATCAGTGTACTGAGCCTAACCGGAACTGAACCCCAGCATATGTAGGTGCTTCCAATCAGTTCAAGTATTATATAACATTCTTGTAGACAGTGTGTCTCCTTGTAGGCAGTGAGCCTCTTTGTGAGCAGTGTGCTCGGGCAGTGAGCCCTAATTGGCAAGTGCCATTTTTGTAACTCCTTATTCTTCTAACAGAGAATAATCTTTGGGTTAATCACCCCGTGGTTTTCTCCCTTAACCGGGTTTCCACATCAAAAATACTGTGTCATGTGTTTCTCATTTCATGATAATGTTTGTTTGTTTAATTCAATGCTGCTTTGATTAATAAGAAAGTTCAAAAGAAGAAATAATTGGGATAACTGATTCACCCCCCCCCCTCTCAGTTATCAACAATTGGTATCAGAGTGAGGTTCCTCCTAATAAAGCCTAACGGCTTGAGGAAGATCTGGGAGTTCAAATGGATGCATATGGTTTAAGGGAGCAACTCAAGACTGCCCTTGAGGATCTTGAACAGTCAAATTCTGAAGTCAATGAATTAAAGGAAAGACTCAAACAGGCTGACGAATTCATGAGAGAACTAAAAGACAAATTAAGTCTCTCTATGAAAAAGAGAAAGGAGCTGCTCCAACAATTGGCAAGCCAAACTGAAGAAAGCAATACAAATGAAGAATTGACTGAGAAAACCAAGTTATGTGAAAAGTTATCAAAAGAAGTCATTATGTTAAGACATGAAATGGAATCAGGAACTATAAAGTTTACTCAAGAGATTGAAGAAAAAAGAAAAGCTGAAGACAATCTAAGACAATCTCTTAAAGAGAAATCAGAAGAATGCCACCAGATGGACAGGATTATCAGACATCTTGAATCTGATCTTGAAGATGCCAAAGATAATGAAGAAAAACTGAGGATCAAATTGTCTCTCTCAAAAGAGATCTTCAAATAGCAAATGAATATAAAGAAAAATTCAAGATAAGTTCTGCCCAACTTGAAGTACTTCTTGGAAGTCAAAAGAAGACAGATGACAAGTACGGTTTGGGATATGAGAAAGGAGAAAGCTCCGGATCCGGTCAAAAGAATTTTGGATCAGAAAATCCAAGGAATAGGCCTGGAAGACCTCCGGTAAGACAGCCCAATGCTCAAAGATATCCATCTTTCAATGGATACTACCACAACTGCAATCACTTTGGTCACAAAACTAATCAGTGCAGAAAAAGAATGAATCAAACTAATCCATCCTTCTCCAGACAGTGCTTTAACTGCAAAAGGTATGGACACAAGTCTCATGAATGCAGAAATATGCAAGTAAACAAATCATTCAATGGTAGATGCTTTACATGCAATAGAGTAGGTCATATGGCTAATCAATGCAGATCAAGAGGTTATCAGTCAAATATGCAAAGAAATGTTATTTGCCAAATCTGTAATAGGTCCGGTCATAATGCTAAAGTCTGCAGAAGCAAGAATCAGGACAAAAGAGGTCCGGTGTATAATTAGAACCAAGACAAGGGTAAACAAAAGATGAATGCGGATGAAGTTAGGAATCAGATGAGCAAGATTTGGGTAAAGAAAAGTTCAGAGAATACAGAAACTGGATCCGCACCAGATTCTGGTGCTGATATTCCTTCCAGAAATTAAAAAGTGAGCTCTGGCTCAGGGGGAGACTCAAAGAAAATCCTGTTCCCCCAGCCAATCAAGTGGTGCTGGATGTGACACAAGATGCGGAGTAAAGGGTTTGAAGATATAAGTCCTGAGATAATCCAGACAAGATTTCAGAGGTCCGCATGAAGATGTAAAGAAGTTGTGATCGATCAAGTAAGACATGTTCCGGGAGACGCTCTGGAATGACAGAGGACTACAAAAGGGTCCGGAGAGATCCGGAAGTACATTATTTTACTCTGTGGACTGGACAGAATGCTTGGGATGTTCTTGTAATGTGTCATCTCGATTTGTTCATGATTGAAAGATCCGCATGATGTTCATAGATCAGGACTGATCCGGGATACTCCAAGCTATCCGGATAAGGCAAATTGGAATAATATAGGTGGAGCATTTATTGCAAACAGATATTAGGGTTTGCGAAATGATATAAGGGATTTCTCAACCATCACTTGATCATTCCACATCCAAGAAGAAGCGAAAAGCGGAGCTCTGCAACAAAATTCATCAAGCTCACCGAAGATCTCCTGCCGAAGTCATTACATACAAAAATCAATCCAGCCACTCCGTGTAACCGAAGATGCAAAAGGTATTTTTTCACTTCCGATATCTTGCTACAAATCTTTTGAAGAAATGGCTACTCCAAATATAGTAAAAATCTCAGACAGGCCCCGACCTGAATTTAAGAAACATCCATACAAGTCATTGGAGGTAGATCCCTTAGGAGCTTTTTCCAGTGTTCCTCATGGAGTTTTACACACAGAAGACATTAGGGTTTACATACATGCAAGCATTGAGGAATTCGGGGAATTCAAATTGAGAGATCTCTATCACAAACAACTGATAGACAATGCTTTTGAGCTTAAACCAGAGTACAAGTGTATCCAGAAGAAACAGTTTGATCAATTCATTCATTTCCCCTGCTTTGAAGAAGAAGAATGGGTCTGATATGTATTGAGCAGAATGCATGACAACTTCCTATGGCTGGATAGACCCTACAAGATCACAAAAGAGGCAATTAGGGCAGTAACTGGTCTATACTCTTCCGGAGGGATACCTATCCTCAAATCTGTCAAGAACAACATTGTAACTGAGGCCACCGGATCAAAATTTGATAAGAGGGCAATGACCATTGAAGATATTTCGGATCCGGATATCAAGTATGCATCCATGATAATAGGATACAAGATCTATCACTCTAGCAGGGAGAATTCTGTATCCGGAACTGCAGTGTATATTGCCTATGAAATGCTAAGGAAGAATGCAGAATATGACCTCTGCGAACTGCTCTTAAGTCAATTAATGGAAAATATACAGAAAATCAAGAAGGACAAAAAGAATTCCTTTAAGTATGGTACTCTTATATTATGCCTATTCTTCTACTTCATGAATGAGCTGCCCGAATCAAGTGGATGGGCATGGCAGAATGACAAACCTGTTGCAGTCCAGATAAGAGACTATCTACATGGGCTTGGGGATGCCAAAGCAAGAAATACAGCCCTATGGAGATACTTCAAAAACATCCAAAGCATGATGCAAGCAAGAGAAAGAATTCCCCAGTCTCTTGTTGAAAAATACAAAGACTCAGTGTGCTTTATGGTGGACACTGATCAGTGTCTAATGGAGGCAGTGGAGCCAAGGACTGTCTGGATCATGCCCATGGGGTGTGAAGTGGATGAACAGATAGTGGAGCTGCATGTTCAACACATGCTAAGTCAGCCCAAAGATCCAAAGGCAGAAAGGTTTGGAACCTTTGAGGAGCTGAGTGTAAAGATCCATGTAGAACTCAGGGAACCTGAGATAAAGAGGAAGGTGAGAAAAGAAGTAGAGCATATTGCTCAAGGTCTAGGCATCTCAAAAGAGGCACTTGATGCCAGCCGGGAAAAGATAAGAAAATCTGAGGAAGAAAAGAAAGAGGTAGAAAAGAAAAGCAAGAAAAGTGCTCCGGTGGAATCCTCAACCCGGACCAGATCATCAAAAGGATCCACACCTATCAAAACCAAAAGCTCAAAACCGGAAGTCCAGGGATCCGGTAAGAGATCCAAGACAAAAGCCTCAAGAGCTTATCAAAGCCAAAAGGATGAAGAAGAAACTGAGTCAGATGAGGGAGTGAAAGAAATAAAGAAACAGAAAAAGAAAGGATCCGGTAAACCCTCTTCTGGCCGAGACAAGGAAGAAATGACAGAAGAATTTTCTGAAAAGCCCACCCTGTCTCTAGACAGTGTAGTCAAATCAGTCACTGTGGATGGGAACCTTCAACCGGTGGCTGAATTCTATGATGACTACAATGAGGCAGATCAAAAGATCCTGCAGGAAGCTATAATAAGGTACTTGAACATCTACAATAAAGCTTTTATTGAGATTATCTCTGAAATTCCAAAGAGTCTAGAGATGGAACTAGAAATAAGGAAAAACAATGCCATGGCAAAAGACCTTGAGATCAGGGAACAGATAGCTATTCAGCTATATCCCTCAATTGATCACAAAACCATGAACATGATATTCAAGGACTGCAAGGATGAATTCAGAAGCAAAGCAAGGATGAATCAGCTTATGCTTGGTGAGACCGACAAAGTAGCCAAGGACACTGAAGAGATCCTCCGGAATACATTCAAAAGGTTTAATATTCCTATTACAGAGGACTCAGGTGCAGAAACAGCTGCGGACTTGGAATCATCTGTTCCCGAAGAAGTGCCACTAGAACAGACTAACATCTCTTCTCCGGCTTCTCCTACAGTCTCCAGATCCCAAGAAGAAGAAAAATCACAGGAGGAAGAAGTAGCAGAAAAAGAAAAAGAGGCTGACAGCACCAAGGATGCAGAAAAAGAGAAAAATCCAACAGAGAAAACCACAACTATAAGTGGTAAGAATGTGGAAGGAGATAAGACTCCTAAGGACAAAACTGCAGAAGAAAAGAAACATCTGTCTCTGGCAAGAGACACTGCACAAACTGTTCAAAAGTTTCTAAGCCAAGAAACTTTAGAGATTGATGAACCGGAGCTTCTAAAAGGCCCATTCGACTTTGACTCTCTCTCTCCGGTACAGACAATGAAGATAGCTTCATTTGCAAATGCTAAGGCAAATGAAAAACTCCTAAAGTCTCATATGGAAGACTGTGAGTTTATAGAGGCTACTTCCAGAGTGCTTGAAAAGATTATGCCATCAATCCAGATAGATCCGACAGCCTCTTCTTCCGGTAATCTCAAAACCTTAGTCAGCAGTGTTGATACACATTTTGATTCTCTAGAAAAATCAGCTGAAGAAAAGGTCCGAAAGGAATTTTTGGATAAAAGATTTTCAGAAGTATTAGGATTAATCTCTAACGATAGGAGAAATATGAGTATTGGAATAAAGAGCTTAGAAAATGCTCTTAAGGATGGCGGTGATATTTACAAATTTTGTATCTCCTGGTCAAAGGCAACAGTAGAAATAGATAAGAAAATAAAAGCAGAATAGGACAAACTACAAAGTTTGTCTCAAAGTTTTGATCCTCTCTCTTCCATAGTAAATCAAGAATGTCAAACTATTGCAATCACAAATGCAATAAAGAACTTTGAGAAGGAAAGAAAGAATATCACTAACCGGATGGGAGAACTTAGAAGGATTATAATCCCTAAGTTAGAAACTATGCATGAGGCCATCAGTGATGCTCAAACTACCGCCCAAACAAATAATCCGACAGATCTCAAGAGGGCAGTGTTGTGTGGTTACACAACACGCCCCATTTTGACTTATCAAAACAGGGACCCAACTTTTGTTTTGGCTTGTGTTGTCTGCTTTCTAGCGGTTTGGTAAAATAGGTCAGGTGCATCATCATCATGAAGGTCAGGATGAGGTAGGTCATCATCATGAGGTTAATTTGTCAAAGTTCATATTTTGTTTCTATGACCTCATGGTTAGAAAGAGCTTGAAATTCCATGTAGGTTTGCCTTTTACATCACTCGAAAATTCATCCATATGAAGGAGTTATGAGCAGTCAAAGTTTTGGTCAAACCTGATAATTGCTGTATGATGAACATCATCATCATGATATTTGAAAAGCCCCCCCGATAATATCCTGAGGTCGAAATATCCGGACGTCAACTTTAAGTCGTAGTAGGTTGTCCCCGTCGAGCGGTCTTTTGTATCGCCAAAGATCATCATCATGATCTTACTCTATCACCTGATAAAAATCATGCAGTCCCGAAATATCCGGACGTCAATCTTAAGTGAGTGTGTTTTACCCGTCAAGCAACCTTGGGCACATCGCGAGCATCATGATATTCTAACATCACCCGATGTGATAATATCATGCTGATGATCATCATCACCCTACTAAGAAGTCTGCCATCTGCATAATTTGCGCGCGCACGTCAAAGTCCTGGTGATCATCATCATCATGATATTTCAAGGCAGGATCGCATTTCGTAATATCCTCCTGATCTCCTTTTGCGTGATCATGATGATCACCTTATCTTCCGAAGCGGAGGGTGTTATTTCATTGCTGCCTTGTTGACAAGATCATCATAATCTTGTTCGTCTACCCGACATTTCGTAATATCATCCTGCCGAGAAGTATAACCTTTTGCAAATATCATGATGACGATGATGTCACCATCACCTTTCTCCTTCGGCAGGATATTTTCCAGGGTGTGATCCATTTCGCCGATATGATGATGACGATGACGTCATGTTCGAAGATTAACACAAGCCCCGGATATCCTGATGACGTCATCAGGACCTTCAGCAGGATCATATTTTAGATCACCCAGTGTGAATATGATGATGATGATGATCATCATCCTAATCTTTTGAGAGGATCAGCTTGGCCGCAAAAGGGGTCATACTGCATTCATGACCCGATCATCTTCCTTAGGGGGAACCCGATATTCCATTTATCTCCTGATCTTAACGAAACATGACGGTGACGTCATCCCTTTGCATTTTAACGAAGCCTGATGATGACGATGACGTCACCGTGATATTCCTTTCCTCAGCGGCAGGATCATTTTCCAAGTCCTCCTGTTTGTCTTCATCATGATGATGACGACGATGTCTTTCTTTCCTAGTATGCAGAAGTGAAACATCCTGATGTGCTTTTCATCAGAGCATTCGGAAAGGAGGAGTATCATATTTTGTGGTATCCTGCAGCTAGATAGAAGACATAGGAGTTGGTCATCATCATGATTTTCGGCGTGGGTATAACTGTTGCCGTCGGCCAAGTCTAATATTGTCAACCTGATCATATGTGGTCGCACTGATGCAAACATGATGATGATGACCCGAAACATTCAAACAGAGCATGCAAAGCCAGGTATGAAGTAATTTGTTAAGGGCGGTTATTTCCTTGTATATTTTGACATGCATGATCTTATTTGAACCCGATACACATGGAAATGGGCGGGAAAACATGAAGCGATAGAAATTTGAAAGCCCGACTGCCTGATTTTGGTCAACGAGGGTTGACCTGGTTGTTTTATGCTGTTTATGCATTTAGTGCATATTTTCCACAGGTAAAGCCTGATTGACTGTAGCTGCACATTGGGAGGTATGTTTAATAAAATGTTTACTTCCTGTTGTTTATCCACATGATGATGAACTTAATGTTTGTCTGTTTATTTGCAGGAAGTCATGATGCTGCTGCTGAAGCTGAACATTGAAGTCATGATGCTCCTGCTGAAGCTGAACATTGAAGTCATGATGCTGCTGAAGCTGAACATTGAAGTCATGATGCTGCTGAAGCTGAACATTGAAGTCATGATGCTGCTGAAGCTGAGCATTACAAAGTTGCGCATGGAGGCAACATGAGCCAGAAATGAGGAAGATATTGTCAAGTATGATGTTCGCCAGCTGGAGACCGAATCAAGTTGAAGATGCTGGAATATTCTGTGCCAGCTGTGCACTTGCCAACTGACGAAGCATATGCTTTTCATCTGGACCGTTGTTTGTTGTGAGAAGATCCTGATCCTTGGATCGTTGTAACCGTTTTCTGGCAGTTGTTCTATATAAGAGCCAGAGCTTGTCATCAAAAAGGAGGAATACATTAGAATACACAGGCGCATCTGGCGCAAAAAGTTAATTACTGTAGAATCAATTAAGAGATCGGATTACTGAGACTAATGAGGATAGAATTGTTGAAATGTCAAGGTTCTTTCTTCAGATCACTGTAAATGTACCTGTTCTTGAGCATACTGAATGGATATGAAGTTTCAGATTACATCCTGATTGTAAATTTTACGTAATCTTCTTGTTGATTTCTGGATATGTACTGGTGAATGCTATGTTCAAATGGAAGCGCTTTCATTTCATTACATGTTGTTGTCAACTTTTCCTTTGAAGATTTGCACTAGATCATGCGGATTTGTGGAATGTCCTGGTGAAGTATGATTTATAGTTTTCCTTCTTTTCATTGCATGTATGGGAGCTTGTATGTGGATCAGTGATCTAAGTCCAGTAGTTTTGGGAATCTCATTCTTTAACCCTTTTCCTTTTTTCAATTTCATTAATTCATCACCATAACTGCAAATCATGATAAATAACAAGCAGAAACAGTGAAATATGCTGAAATCCCGTAGGTAACTGAAGATCATTAGCATATTTGAGTTAAATGCATGTAGTATTGGAAATATCATGCAAGGAATCATAAATAATGGTAGAAATCATGCAAATATCAGCCTGTAGGCACTTTATTTGACTAAATTTACAGTGCAGAGGTAGAATTGTTGGAGACTTATGCAGAGCAAACGTCCAGAGCAGGATATTTGAAGATAATGATGATGAACAGTGCAGAAACACGTAAGGCCCCTGAATGGAAAACAGCAACACACATCAACCACTGAGTAACGTCAGTAGATTAAGACCTAATCAACGGAGACTTGGGATCATGAATTCTTTGAATTCATCGTATCTTTCAAGATGAGTAAAGGTTGTTGTGTAACTTTTATTCTATGTTTGCGAATGACTAACATCATGACCAACATAAATTGGCGCTAGAAGGAGGGCCAGCTGTTTCTCAGCAAATAAATTCTTTTCAGTTGAAGTGATATCCCCTGCCTCTATATAGCAGCCCGCTTTAAATCTTGCTAACGTATCTGCAGGCCCCTCGCTTCTAACGCAACATAAATTGGCGCTAGAAGGAGGGCCGAATAATAGATCCTGTTCCTGAACAAAGATTTTTTGGATTTTCTGCAAATATTGCATAAATATTTCAGCATTTCAGTTAAATGTTTGCAAATATCTCTTACCTGAGATGTTTTGGTTGCACCTTTGCAAAGATCTAGCCCAAAGCATCAAATATTTGTTTGATTTTCTGGACTTTCAAGTTTTAGTCTGAGATATGATAGATCTCCTTAAAATTGCAAAATACAAAAAAATTTGAAGAATAGAATCTCATTTTGATGGATGTATATGAAAATAATGGTCAAATTAACATTCCTTTATTTCAGGAAACTTTGAGTAGGCAGCTTTACCCTCACAATTTGTCTAACTTTGGTTTATCTACCTGTTGCAGGATACACCAGACTGTAGAACACAGTGAAATTAATTGTTTAACTTTCCTCACAAGGTTGGATTTATATTTGAAAGGACTAATATTCTTCCCGGATGTGTTCAGAGCCGAAACTTGCCAAGAAAATGAAGAAATTTGCCAAGAAAATAAAGAAGTCTGCCAGGGAAATGAAGAAATTCTGGAGCAACAAGCAGATGCAGCACCAGAAGTTATTAATTGTCCAGACACTGAAGTAGATCATTCTGAGGATTTTGAATTATACCTGTCTAGAAATATACAGTGTAGTCAAATATCAGGTTTGCCCATTGATGATGTCTTGATTGAAAGCTGGTGCAGATTACATGATGAAGAGCATTCAGAGAGAGATTGCTACCCTTGCTTGGTCATGTTGAAAAAGATTCTAGAAAATACAATAGCTGAGTCAGTTCCAGAAGGTAATGAAGAGGAAACATCTTTCCTGGATTCATTTTATGGTGAGATTGATAGGAGTTCTCTACTTCCTAATACAAGTAAGGATCAGTCAGTATGCAGGTATGAATCTTGTGAAAATTTTAGAAAAGAAATCACTCATCAGGATAATATTTTTGATTCTAATCCTAATCCTTTTGATAAAGAAGATGAAACATCTTTCCTGGAGTCATTCTATGGTAAAGAGAAGTGTAAACAGATAGTAGAGCAATTTAAATGCACTGCTGATGATGAAGTTCCTATGATAGTAACTCAGGGAGTCATAGAGAAGAAAATAAATGCTGATTTATTACCTGACTTCTTTGAATTAAATGATCAAATGCAAGAATGTTGCAGGTTAATGGAACCAGATCCTTTACTAGATAGAAGATGTGAATTATTTAATGAACAATTCCTGAAAAATGAAGATGTAGAAGACTTTGGAGTTGTTGTGCATGATCAGATGTCACTCCAGAAATATTTTGAGAATGAAACAGGGGAGTGTCCTTATCAAGTGAAAGTTGTTTCTCCTTTACAGTCAAATGATTTAGAAATGATAAATTTCTGTATATCAGGTTGTGATAATAAAGATACTTATTTAGATGCTGATGTGCAGGAAATTGAAGAAAATATTGAGAAGTTTCCTGAACTAGAAGATGAACTGAACGTCCAGAATGAAGGGATAAGGCTGGATAAAGATGAAGAATTAATACATCAAAGGTCATACATCCTTCAAATTGAAGAGGGACCAGGCACTGAGCCAAGCAGTGAAAATATAATGACAAATGGAAGACCAACTACCAATGAAGAAGCATGTCCAGCAAAATCAGAAATACACCAGGTTGTATTTCTCCTTTCCACAGTAAATAATGTTGAATACTATTTTGATTATGGAAATTCAGAAGATAAGACATGCATATGGATTAATCATGAACATGATGAGCTTCCTCAGTTGCTGATCATCAAGAGTTGTTCTGTTGAATACAGTGAATTCAGAATATCAGAATATTCTTCAGAATATAAAGATAAATTTGCTAGGTTGAGAACCATAATTAATACCCTGATGCTCCTGCACAATCAAAAGAAGTATGCAAATGCAGGTGTCCTTAGGTCTTTTTCTGGTTTTTGTTTGCCTAGTAGTGGTTTGTATATAATTTTGTAGGTTACTTGTTTGTACAGTCTGCTTGTTTGTTTTGCTTTCTTGTTCTGTTCCTGTTGTTTCCTTTTTTGTAGGTTAGTTGTTTGTATAGTGTTTTTTCTGTTGTTGTTTTGTTGGTTGGGACCTTGTTCTGGTAAGTCAGGATGATGCACTTCATCACCTTAAGAAAATAGTTAAATTGTTACGATTCAAGTGATGAGATCACGTTTAAATATAGGTTATGATTCATTCTAAGAAGTGTTCATGATCAGGTTTATGATGTCTTTTCATCAGGGTACTTTTTCTTGTCCAAAGTGAATCAAACACAATGAAACACCTAACAGCCTTGGGTTTGTTGAAGATATGAGTATAGGTGTTAAGTGAAAAATCTAAAGGGACTCCCTTGCTACCAATACAATCTCCAACCTAAAGCTGCAAGTGACTACACCTTGTACAAATGAGCTGACATGATGATATCAAATTTAAATTTTTAAAGGAAAATCAGAAACGAAATAAAATTAGGCCATCTAAGTAACTCTACCGGGGCTATGGACGCCTGCTGGCAGTGGAGCCCTACTTAGGGAGATTGTATAGATAACCTTGCCGGGGTTATAGACGCCTGCTGGCAGCAAGGCTCTATCTAGGTTGGCTATGAGGGATGATCTCCAACTATGTAGTTTAACACCAGTTACTTATGTTTTCAACTTACTTTCAAGATGAGGATAATTAATCATATGCACACACCTGATCCTTTGTTAGCACTGTTACCTTGATGAAACTTTATCATTCAAAGATCATGATGATTTTACTTAGAAAGAATTAGAATACTATTGATGAATATGATCATATCACTTGAATTATTTGAATTTTGTTGTTTTCTTTGGTGGCAAGTTGTTGTGTGGTTACACAACACGCCCCATTTTGACTTATCAAAACAGGGACCCAACTTTTGTTTTGGCTTGTGTTGTCTGCTTTCTGGCGGTTTGGTAAAATAGGTCAGGTGCATCATCATCATGAAGGTCAGGATGAGGTAGGTCATCATCATGAGGTTAGTTTGTCAAAGTTCATATTTTGTTTCTATGACCTCATGGTTAGAAAGAGCTTGAAATTCCATGCAGGTTTGCCTTTTACATCACTCGAAAATTCGTCCATATGAAGGAGTTATGAGCAGTCAAAGTTTTGGTCAAACCTGATAATTGCTGTATGATGAACATCATCATCATGATATTTGAAAAGCCCCCCCGATAATATCCTGAGGTCGAAATATCTGGACATCAACTTTAAGTCGTAGTAGGTTGTCCCCGTCGAGCGGTCTTTTGTATCGCCAAAGATCATCATCATGATCTTACTCTATCACCTGATAAAAATCATGCAGTCCCGAAATATCCGGACGTCAATCTTAAGTGAGTGTGTTTTACCCGTCAAGCAACCTTGGGCACATTGCGAGCATCATGATATTCTAACATCACCCGATGTGATAATATCATGCTGATGATCATCATCACCCTACTAAGAAGTCTGCCATCTGCATAATTTGCGCGCGCACGTCAAAGTCCTGGTGATCATCATCATCATGATATTTCAAGGCAGGATCGCATTTCGTAATATCCTCCTGATCTCCTTTTGCGTGATCATGATGATCACCTTATCTTCCGAAGCGGAGGGTGTTATTTCATTCCTGCCTTGTTGACAAGATCATCATAATCTTGTTCGTCTACCCGACATTTCGTAATATCATCCTGCCGAGAAGTATAACCTTTTGCAAATATCATGATGACGATGACGTCACCATCACCTTTCTCCTTTGGCAGGATATTTTCCAGGGTGTGATCCATTTCGCCGATATGATGATGACGATGACGTCATGTTCGAAGATTAACACAAGCCCCGGATATCCTGATGACGTCATCAGGACCTTCAGCAGGATCATATTTTAGATCACCCAGTGTGAATATGATGATGATGATGATCATCATCCTGATCTTTTGAGAGGATCAGCTTGGCCGCAAAAGGGGTCATACTGCATTCATGACCCGATCATCTTCCTTAGGGGGAACCCGATATTCCATTTATCTCCTGATCTTAACGAAACATGACGGTGACGTCATCCCTTTGCATTTTAACGAAGCCTGATGATGACGATGACGTCACCGTGATATTCCTTTCCTCAGCGGCAGGATCATTTTCCAAGTCCTCCTGTTTGTCTTCATCATGATGATGACGACGATGTCTTTCTTTCCCAGTATGCAGAAGTGAAACATCCTGATGTGCTTTTCATCAGAGCATTCGGAAAGGAGGAGTATCATATTTTGTGGTATCCTGCAGCTAGATAGAAGACATAGGAGTTGGTCATCATCATGATTTTCGGCGTGGGTATAACTGTTGCCGTCGGCCAAGTCTAATATTGTCAACCTGATCATATGTGGTCGCACTGATGCGAACATGATGATGATGACCCGAAACATTCAAACAGAGCATGCAAAGCCAGGTATGAAGTAATTTGTTAAGGGCGGTTATTTCCTTGTATATTTTGACATGCATGATCTTATTTGAACCCGATACACATGGAAATGGGCGGGAAAACATGAAGCGATAGAAATTTGAAAGCCCGACTGCCTGATTTTGGTCAACGAGGGTTGACCTGGTTGTTTTATGCTGTTTATGCATTTAGTGCATATTTTCCACAGGTAAAGCCTGATTGACTGTAGCTGCACATTGGGAGGTATGTTTAATAAAATGTTTACTTCCTATTGTTTATCCACATGATGATGAACTTAATGTTTGTCTGTTTATTTGCAGGAAGTCATGATGCTGCTGCTGAAGCTGAACATTGAAGTCATGATGCTCCTGCTGAAGCTGAACATTGAAGTCATGATGCTGCTGAAGCTGAACATTGAAGTCATGATGCTGCTGAAGCTGAACATTGAAGTCATGATGCTGCTGAAGCTGAGCATTACAAAGTTGCGCATGGAGGCAACATGAGCCAGAAATGAGGAAGATATTGTCAAGTATGCTATTCGCCAGCTGGAGACCGAATCAAGTTGAAGATGCTGGAATATTCTGTGCCAGCTGTGCACTTGCCAACTGACGAAGCATATGCTTTTCATCTGGACCGTTGTTTGTTGTGAGAAGATCCTGATCCTTGGATCGTTGTAACCGTTTTCTGGCAGTTGTTCTATATAAGAGCCAGAGCTTGTCATCAAAAAGGAGGAATACATTAGAATACACAGGCGCATCTGGCGCAAAAAGTTAATTACTGTAGAATCAATTAAGAGATCGGATTACTGAGACTAATGAGGATAGAATTGTTGAAATGTCAAGGTTCTTTCTTCAGATCACTGTAAATGTACCTGTTCTTGAGCATACTGAATGGATATGAAGTTTCAGATTACATCCTGAGTGTAAATTTTACGTAATCTTCTTGTTGATTTCTGGATATGTACTGGTGAATGCTGTGTTCAACTGGAAGTGCTTTCATTTCATTACATGTTGTTGTCAACTTTTCCTTTGAAGATTTGCACTAGATCATGCGGATTTGTGGAATGTCTTGGTGAAGTATGATTTATAGTTTTCCTTCTTTTCATTGCATGTATGGGAGCTTGTATGTGGATCAGTGATCTAAGTCCAGTAGTTTTGGGAATCTCATTCTTTAACCCTTTTCCTTTTTTCAATTTCATTAATTCATCACCATAACTGCAAATCATGATAAATAACAAGCAGAAACAGTGAAATATGTTGAAATCCCGTAGGTAACTGAAGATCATTAGCATATTTGAGTTAAATGCATGTAGTATTGGAAATATCATGCAAGGAATCATAAATAATGGTAGAAATCATGCAAATATCAGCCTGTAGGCACTTTATTTGACTAAATTTACAGTGCAGAGGTAGAATTGTTGGAGACTTATGCAGAGCAAACATCCAGAGCAGGATATTTGAAGATAATGATGATGAACAGTGCAGAAACACGTAAGGCCCCTGAATGGAAAACAGCAACACACATCAACCACTGAGTAACGTCAGTAGATTAAGACCTAATCAACAGAGACTTGGGATCATGAATTCTTTGAATTCATCGTATCTTTCAAGATGAGTAAAGGTTGTTGTGTAACTTTTATTCTATGTTTGCGAATGACTAACATCATGACCAACAGGCAGAAGCTTTTACATTTTTGTTGAGTGGTCACATTTCAATTTTGGATAGAATGAAGCAAAGTTGGGCTACAGAACTGATCCAACTGAAGACATCTTTTGCAGACATTCTTCAGTTTATGTGAGTATGTAAATATGCGGCTATGTATAGAAAATTTTTGAAAATTTTGGTGTGCGGACCCTACCCTTTGCCATTGATGTCAAAGGGGGAGTGAGGAGCAGTGAAAAATGAGGAATCCAACTAAGGGGGAGTTCCAGAAATTGTATATAAAGATAGAGCATCAGCAAAGGGGGAGCATAGTGTAAACACTTAGTCATTTTTCACTAAGTATTGCCATCAATGCCAAAGGGGGAGATTGTTGGCAAGAGACACTATATGGATTCATGGTTGTTGTCATTGATGGCAACAAAGGTCATCCCACATATCCGCAAGTCATGGTGTGCCTCTACCGGAAGTCAGGATGAAGAACTGTTGTGGTCCGGTGAACAAGAACAGAGCATGTGGCAAGGCCCGATAGATTGGTCCGGACCTCTCAGAGGAAGTGTCTTGGTGCAGTACGGATTTGGGGAAGTCAAGAGGACTACCTTGAGTAGTATATTCCAAGGATTTAGCCTCCGGTGATGGACAAAGAAAAAGATATGAATAGCTGAGTACCGGATTCCTAAAAGACAATGAGAACAGAAGGAAGAACTGACTGACAGAGCATCAGAATCTTTTCCGGATATGTTACTGTTGATGGTAAAGGTTGTGAAGGCATGAATCATGTTTCGCCAACATGATTTATGATACCTACAAGTATATGCTTGATCCGCATCGCTTGGTGAGCAAGGATTCAGCCGACAGAACAGAGCTTGTAAGAAACCAGACTGTTCCGGATGCCGACTAGAAAGGTGATGAAATTACTTGTGCGGATATATATAGAGGATGGATTTAGTTGTGAAAAGTGTAAAAATGTGACATAGTATGTGAATAAGTACAGAGTAGAGCAGAAGTAGTAAGAAAGATCCGGTATGTGAAAAGATAGCAGAATAAAGAACAGAGGAAGGATGAAGTGCAGCAGATCAGTGTACTGAGCCTAACCGGAACTGAACCCCAGCATATGTAGGTGCTTCCAATCAGTTCAAGTATTATATAACATTCTTGTAGACAGTGTGTCTCCTTGTAGGCAGTGAGCCTCTTTGTGAGCAGTGTGCTCGGGCAGTGAGCCCTAATTGGCAAGTGCCATTTTTGTAACTCCTTATTCTTCTAACAAAGAATAATCTTTGGGTTAATCACCCTGTGGTTTTCTCCCTTAACTGGGTTTCCACGTCAAAAATACTGTGTCATGTGTTTCTCATTTCATGATAATGTTTGTTTGTTTAATTCAATGCTACTTTGATTAATAAGAAAGTTCAAAAGAAGAAATTATTGGGATAACTGATTCACCCCCCCCTCTCAGTTATCAACACTACGACCTACCTCTAAATGTCAAAGGAGGCCAATGACACAACACTCTAAGTTATGAAACTAGGTGGTTGCAAAGTGGTCAATAATACCACAATGGGCATTAGTTAAGGTATATGAAAATAAAAATGATGTGATGAAATGCCACAATCAATCTAAGGCTTAATGAAAACCCTAAGACAAAACATTGATGCCCTAGCTTCGGCCCATTTCACATTGCAATCTTCTAGAAATTATGCTCTCTGTTGCTCAGTCACCATGGGGTAGGATTTGAGCTTGAAACCCCTCAATTTTCTCTGCTATCTCTACAATTTTCTTGATGATTCCTTACTAAAAATGGAAGGTAAGACTTTCTGTCACTCATTTGATTCATTCCCTTTCATTCTAGAGGTAGATCTGGCTATTAAGCCGCGACTATGCTATATTTTTGGATGCATTTCTTGCTCTCTGTATATTCCTAATTGACACCCTTGTCTCTGGCCTCCATGGTTAATGTCTCTGAGCTCATTTGAAAGTAAGAATGAAAGGAAAAAATGAAGGGAACCCACGATTCTGTGCACATTTAACCTCTCAGAATCAAAGGTAAGTTTCCTCCATGAACTTTGCATACACTTTTTTGCATTCACTTTTGTAGCATGATGCTTGACATGGAGCTAGAGGCCACGGCCAAACTGATGTTTTTGAGCATTTCTTGTTAAAAAAAGGAGTTTGAAACTTTATTTTCCTTCTGTATCTACTATTTTAGCTCGAACCCCAAATGGGTTTGACTTGTAAGAAAGAAAAACCCCTTCCTGCGGCCATATGCCTACCAGTTTCTTTATCTCTGAGCATCCTTTTGTTTATATCAACTCAGGCTTCTTCATTATCTGTATATGTAACTAAAAACCTCAAATGGGTTCTTTAACTAGGTCGCGGCTATAATGGCATTGTACTAGGTTTTTATCATTTTTTTGAGTTTGAAAAAATAATCTCTGGAGTTGGAAACCTAGCATTTTTTCCTATATCTGAAACTCTGTGCATACATAATGATAAGGTTTTTGTAAAAGAAAATGTTTCTCAGGCAGCTAGTCTCTTGAACACGAACTAGGTTTTGACTCTTTATGAAGGAGAATGTATTCTTGATATCTAAAAACCCACATAATGTATTTTGATTTCTCTTGCATTTTTGCTCAAAAATGAGCCTGACCCATGATAGAAGAAAGAGAATCTTATATACTGAAAATGACTCATACTTGTATGTAGGAGATATGAAATTTTACTGTTCTTCCATCATTAGCTATGTGTAGAGAACTTGATCCATTTTTTAAAAAATGCCAAGGATGAAACTCATGCTCTTTTCATTTCTGGATAGGAAAAAAGATGAAGCTCCCTTTGGTATTACTAAGCCATGGGCTCTTGATGTTTAGACCTCTATTTTGTAGCAGCATGATGAATAATTATCTCCATCTGATCTTTTACTATAGTCACATGATGGCCCTGTTGTTCTATTTTGTTTATCTTTCTACTCTACAATAAATACTACTTGATGAAATATAACATGAGAGAAAGATTATGATTCACTTTTGCTATTTCAATTGCACTCTGTAGTGATGACATTCATGTGATCTCCTTTTGACTTTCTGTAGATGAATAAGAATGTTGAGACTCCATTTCTACCACTATTTTGGTGAAGTGCATTTTGATATCTTAAGCTTATACAGCTATGCACTTGTGTGCTCCCTTTGTATATTGTAATCATAATACACAAGTTGTTCCTATCATACTTCCTGTAGATGACAAAATTCATATCATTTGTCCCTCTTTCTGCAACAACTACAGATGAACATAGTTTTTTTGTTGTTTCAATCCACATAGTCATGCATCTGTACATGTTCCATATGATGACTATGGCACCTGGCATTGATCCTTGTATACACTTGACATGATTACATTCAACATGTAACATATCATACTCTGTTACTATTCTAGTTTTTCAAATGAATTCATGTACATACCGAATTGGAATGATAAAGAATCCTTTACTCCACTTGGCCGAGGAAACATACTTCTGTGTACAACATTTCTCCATATGCTACATCCTATTTCATTGTTATTAAACTGCATTTGTCCTTTTTTGATAGATGCACCTTTATCATGAGATGATGTAGTTCATGATTGAACTTGTACTCCATGGTATTAGATACTTACAGTTGCATCTATACCTTACAATTTATTTGGCTGTCTGGTACATCTATGTATGACTATCTTATGGTTGTCTTCGTGCATCTGTACCTTTACGTTTTGTATTGTTGTTCTCTTATTTCCTTGAAGAGGACTTGAATGAAACATTTGTATGATGTCCCTTGTATACAAATATCACCTAGAAGGCACCTTCATGTTGGCATTGAACATTATTTGATCAGCAATAGATTGCTGTCCTATCATATAAGCACTTATTGAGGTTGCATTATGTCATTGCTTTCACTTGCATTCTTCTTCATATGTAAGGATTTTTTAGCTATCTTGAATGAGTTCATTGCTCGTTCATGGTTTTCATTTCATCCCACTTGAACTGGAAGTCATGGACGGGCAATGAGCTTGAAGCTCACTTCAATGTGGTACTCCTTAGCTGATATGTCTTGATTTGAGCAACAAGAACATGTACTCCTTTTCTATCCCCTCTTAAGAATCAGGGGCAGCATGCTAGGCTCAACCCTTATTGGAGCCCACTTTGCACCACATGCTAAAATGTCTTCAAACAACAACATAACTTCTTCTATACCTGCACAGGAAACAAACATGTTAGTTTAAAATAGTGAAGCTCAATGATTGTTTCATTTTTAGTCTCTCTTGCATATGGATGATTTGATATCCGATACAGTACATTATAGGCAATATATTATGTCCCTATTGATAGGCACACAGAAAACCATATTCGGGGCTCTAACAATCCTTCTTGTCATGGCACAGGTTCATTCAGAGATCAGGAGCGAGGAGGAGCCAGCTGCAATGAAGACCAACCAAGACCCCTAAATAGGAAATGATGGATATGCTTTTTCTCTTCTTATCGTCAGATGCATAGTGTATTTCCTATGTTTGTGATAGTTTAGCTATTCCCATTGCTTTTGTGGGAGATTTAATCTATCTTGTTTTCATTCAATGCAATGTTTATTCCATTTGTATCTCATTTGTAAAATTGAATGATCATTGTAATGAAATGAAATAACTTATATCACTGATGAATACACTGCAATGCAATAAATGATGAACTAGTTGTTTCTCTTCTGTTAAACAACTGTACTGCAAATTGAATACATTCCTTCATGAAACACATTGTACTAAAACAACTGAACTTTTCTCATAAAATTCAATATGTACAAAGGTTTAAGCAAAGTAGAAACAAATTGAAATATTTCACCTTAGAATGAACAAATGTTTCAGCTCGGCCAATTTGAGTTGTAGGTGAAAAATTGGTAACACTTATAAAGGCAAGGTTGAGAGATAGGACTACATAGGATGATGACAAGTGTCTTAATCCTATGGCATATGACAACTAGAGTATAAGGTCACATGTGTAATAGAAAATCCTAGAAAGATTCCTAGAGCCCTAAGTCAACTTAATACGTGAACATGTGTGAATAGGTCCCTACTAATAACTAGTTAGATAATATATCTTGTTCACATGATAAAGAGGAAATTGAATAGGAAATACCCTTGTTCACACCAACAATCACAATAGTGGATTCTTGAGAATCTCCATAATTTTCTATTGGCCATGAAAATTAACCTGTACACTTGCACCAAAACATTAATATATTCAAGATAATAACCAAAGCAAAATTTACAATTAAATCGATATACACACCATAAATAAATCATAATTAACCAACATTAGCATGATTAAATGAAAATATAATAAGTTTAATGTACTATTAAAATCACATTTACACACAATCACATAAAATACATAGCATCTATCCAATTACATTGAGATTCATCATTGTACAATTAAATATATTCTAAAATTGATTCATAATAACAAGATAAATATGAATTCTATACTTAGAGATAGATAACTAAAACAAGTCCATAATCATTAGTTAACTAATTCATCATCCAAGTAGATAATCAATTACTATTCTAAACATAGTATCAGTGTCCACATAATCCATCATTATAACAAAGTATAATAAAATATTCATGAGTGTTATAAGCATAACACGTCTTATCAAATAAGATATGATCATGAGGAGGAGAAGTGGGCCTAAAAAATATTTTTTTAAGAGTGATCTTGTTGAGCTCCCTATAATGTGGGCACATTCTCCATGACTCGTCCTTCTTATTAACCATAATAATTGGGGATGATTATGTTAAACACACCCAGATACTAAGAGGGGGGGTGAATCAGCATTCAAACAAATCTCAAACCCTCTAGAGCAAACTGAAACTCAATCTTTACAGCATTAACAGAAACATAAAATATCAACACAATGCACAACACCTCATAACACTAGATATATGTGGAAAAACCCAAAGGGGAAAAACCATGGTGAGAAAAGATACTAGGAGCTACTATCCTAATCCATCCTCACAAAAGAATCACAGCTACAACTTTATTTTAGGGCTACAACCCAAGGAAGCTACTACTCCATGTAGAAAGGTTTTAGGGTCACTACTAAGGAAGCTACAACTCTCTGCAGACTTTGTTTTAGGGCTTCATCCTAAGGAAGCAACTACTCCTTGAACTGAGAATAAACTCAAAAAAGATTACAGAATGACAATCCTTCTACTATCTAAATCTGACAATGAACCTCAATCCTTTTGATGATTACAATTCTTCTTTTTCACTTCTCTTTTGATGATTGCACTACTGCTTTGACAACTTCTGCAACTTCTTCAAATGCCTTCTCTGTAGCTTACTGAATCACTGCTTTCAGCCTTCAAGAAGTTTTGCCTTTGGCTTATTGCATCTAGTAATCAGTTAGGCACACTCTTCACTTCCCTTCTATCTCAAAAATATCTTCAAGATGAATCCTGACAGGATGCATTACTTTTGCTCTTTCTCTTTTAGTCACACATCATAATGCATTACACTTCCACATTCAACTTCTTACACTTCCACTCATAATCACACCTCACCTAGATCAACTAGGTTTACAATTTATACATGATATTACATTGATTATTTTGTGTGTCATCCAAAGACAATAAGAACATTACATTTACAAGTCGGCGAAAGATCAAACAACATGAAACATGTAGAGGGCAAGCCCTAGAATGAACCACACGTAACACCAGGAAGAGGAACATACCTTGTAGATTCCAACACATGCTTAACCTAGTTCTAAACACTCTTCATAGCATCATCCTTCAAATAATAACATCTACATGCTTCGTGCATTTGAAATAGGTCGGCCTTAAGCAAGAAAATGTGAAGCTTGTAGCATGTTCGCCATTACAACTTGGTGGTACTCATGGAAGATTAAAGATTACTTGCGCTTCTCCCAAATGAGTCAGCATGACCCATACAACATCTCCAAACACTCTTTTTACTCAACACAACAAATTCTTTATGGCGTACACCTTCAACATACCTCGGTCAACCAAGAAAAAGCATAACCCAGAAACACCTTCATTTTAGACCACAGCCTGTTCCAAAAAAACTAGAAAACACCTTGCAGAGAAACAAGAAACATCACAAGATCCTCAAGATCATTCTCCACTAGCCAATTCACCACTTCATACAGCAACAAGTTGGCACAAGACAATAGATACTGAAACTCGCCACTAGACAATATAGTCCTGTACTTTGTCACTTACAACTTTCTCTACGGAGAGACAAATGATATGAAACTTTGAATGTAGCACCTTCACAACCCACTAAACTTAACTTCTAAACCACATGGCCATATCTTCAAAGGTGAAGGAATGCAGAGCATTCTCCCAATCAGTCTTCAAGGCAACTTCTTGTAGTAGAAACCTTCACCAACATCTAGAGACCAAAGCCTCCTTGTAGCAACACATACATCCTTAGGAACAACAAGAGAGAGCATACAACATGCTATAGACCATTAGAACCATCTCCCCAACATCAGCATTACTTCTAGTACTCATCTTAATGCTTCTAATTCTCATCTTAATATATCATGATATCATCTCTGCTGACAACATACTCAATACAACTTTAATTGACATTAAACAAGGCATGACATCCAACCATGAACATCAGCAACATCACTGTTAGCACACCATCATAGTATATCATCAACTTAAGCATCAATGATAGTCTAAACTAAGTGTTGACATCAATGACGACCACATCAGCGACAACCTTGGGTAACTTATGTGCAACAATATCCCCCTTTGGCATTGATGGAAACACATACCTACTCAATCTCCCCCTTTGACATCAAGGAAAAAGGGCAACTACTTCTCCCCCCTTAGGGTACAAACTCTTCTTTTTCAACCTTCTCCCCCTTTGATGTACATACACTCCTTGAAGCAACTAATAGGCTCCCCCTATCAACATCAACCACTACATGTTCCCCTTGAGAGGTAGCCACCATCAATCAAAGAAAAATATATAGCATGAATTACTCTCCCTGGATAGATGCATCAACTATGCATCTAGCAAGGAGGTGCAATTACCCCTAACTTATGTTGAAGATACTCAAAAGTATCCTTTACAAGAGCCTTTGTGAAAATATTTGCAATCTGGTCTTTTGTTAAAACATATTCCAACTTCACTTCTTTATCTGCAACCTTCTCTCTCAAAAAGTGATACCTGATTGATATATGCTTGGTTCTAGAATGCATCACTAGATTCTTAGAAATATTGATAGCACTTGTATTATCACACAAAATAGGAATAGGCTCATCATATTGTATCTTGATATATCCTTCAATGTTTGCTTCATCCACAACACTTGTGTACAACAAAATGTTGTAGCAGTATACTCTCCCTCTATAATTGATAAAGATATTGAATCTTGTTTTTTACTATGCCATGAAACCAATCTACTTCCTAAAAAGAAAGCACCACCACTTCTACTCCTTCTATCATCAACACAACTAGCCAAATCAACATCAATGTAAGCACTTAGATCAAAGTCATTACCTCTTGGATACCATAAGCCATAATCCAGAGTTCCCTTCAAATATTTGAATATTGTTTTTACTACCTTCTCATGTGTTTTCTTAGGATTAGCTTGATATCTGGCAACTAAACATACTGAATGCGCAATATCAGGTCTAGAAGCAGTCAAGTATAATAATCCTCCAATCATAGATCTATAAAGAGTCTAATCAACCTCATGTGACTCATCATCCTTGCTCAAGTGACAACTAATAACCATCGGAGTACTCACTGGTTTGGAATCCTCCATGCCAAATTTCTTCAACATCTCTCTAACATACTTAGCCTAAGAAATAAAGATACCATCATCTAGTTGAGCAATTTGAAACCCAAGGAAGAAAGACAACTCACCAATCATAGACATCTCAAACTCTTTCTACATCTCTTCTGCAAACCTCTTACACATATTATCATCTCCACCATAGATGATGTCATAAACATATACAACAACTATGAAAATATTTTCTTCCTCTTCCTTAATGTAAAGATTACTATCTGCAATACCTTTCTTGAAACCTTGCTGAAGTAAGTACTTATCCAACCAAGAATACCAAGCTCTAGGAGCTTGCTTGAGTCCATACAAACCTTTCTTGAGTCTACACACCATGTCCAGATCTTCTAATAGCTGGAAACCATCTGGTTACTCAATGTAGACCTCTTCCTCTAAATCACCATTCAAGAAGGGTGACTTGACATCCATCTGATAGACCTTGAAGTTCTTGTGAGTAGAAAAGGCAAGAAACATCCTGACTTCCTCCATCCTAGCTACCAGAGAAAAAGTCTTCTCAAAATCAATACCTTCAACTTGTTAATAACCCTTACACACCAATGTTTCTTTGTTCCTTACAACTTCACCATCTTCATTCAGCTTGTTCCGGAACACCCACTTTGTTCCTATAACATTCTTATCAGTTGGTCTGGGAACTAGTTCCCATGTCTGATTCTTTTCTATCTGATTCAATTCTTCTTCTATTGCCTTTAACCATCCATCATCATTTCTAGCATCAACAAAGGTTTTGGGCTCTACCTTTGACAATAAGCACAAATTCACTTGCTCGCTTGTTTTTGCAAGCCTTCTCCTAGTTTGTACAACTTCATTCTTATCCTCAATGATCTGATCTGCTAAATGGTTCCTCTGAACATACTTTGTTGGAGTCTTAGGGGTCTTTTCTGATTCTTATTCCTTCTCTTCTTTATCTTCTTCTTCTTCTTCTTTAATGTAGGAAGGTATATCAAATCCACAAACCTTTGGTTATTGTGAGATCTGACACAAATCTTCATCTACCTTAACATTTGTGCTTTCAATCATCTTTCCCAATCTCTTGTTGTAGCATCTATAGGTCTTTCTTCTAGTTGAGTAACAAAGAAAGATCCCTTCATCACACCTTGATTCAAACTTTCCAAGTTCTTCTTCATCTCTCTTGATGTAGCATTTGCTACCAAAGATCTTGTAGTATCTGATAGTGGGATGTCTTCCATACCATAGCTCATAAGGGGTCTTAGATCTATTAACCCTCAATTGTACTCTATTAAGAAGGTAGACAATAGTGTGAACTACTTCCTCCCAATACATATCAGGTAGATCTACATCTTTCAACATTTCCATAGCCATCTCTTGCATAGTCCTATTCTTCCTCTCCACTACCCCATTTTGCTAAGGGGTCCTAGGAGCAGACAAATGTCTCCTAATACCATGATCTTCATAGAAATTTTCAAACTCATTTGAAGTAAATTCACCTCCTTTATCAGATCTTAAGCATTTGATCTTAGCACTCATTTCATTCTCAACTTTTACTTCAAAAATCTTAAACTTATCAAAGGCTTGTAATTTTTATCTTAAAAAGTAACCCAAGTCATTCTAAAGTAATCATCAATAAGAAACATGAAGTACCTTTCAACTTGTTGACTATTTGTCCTTGTAGGTCTGCATAGGTTAGTGTGAATCAGCTCCAATGGTATTGTAGAAGAACACTCCTTGCTCTTGAAATTTTTCTTTGTCTTCTTTCCCATTTGGCATTCCTTACATAATGTGTTTGTAGGCTTGGTTATCTTAGGCGTATCTCTCAATGCATGAGTAGAGATGATCTTCACCATATTGTCAATGTTGATGTGTCCTATCCACTTATGCCACAGCCAACACTCACTGGATTGATCCAATAAAGAGGTTCTTCCATTTACCTCCTTTAGATGATATATATCTCCATATGTCCTAGTACCTTCTACAACTAATCTTTCAGACCTTGCCTTCCTGACCTCACAACCATTGGCATGAAATGTAAGATTGTATCCTTTTCTGTACATCTGACTAACACTGAGGAGATTGTGCTTCAGCCCTTTGACATAGAGGACATCCTCAATCTTGTTCTTTCCATCAATAGTCATAGCACCCTTTCCACAAATTTGTGCTAACTCATCACCACCAAACTTGACAACACCATTCCACTTCTTAAGGCTGATGAACTTCCCTTTGTCACTAGTCATGTGGTTAGAGCAAAAACTGTCAATTACGCAAGAATTTGCTTCTTATTTTGCATGAAAATAAGTCCACACAACCATTGATTTTTCATTATATTTGTCAACCTGCAAGGTACCAGACTTCTTAAATTTTCCAATAGCACTCTCTTTCTCACCAACTTTCAAGGCCATGAAAAGTGTTTCATCATTTGAATCATAATGATCCTCATCTTCTGAAGAACAATTGTTCTCCATGGAATAAAGACTTCTTTTGAACTTCTCTCTTTTATTGCTATCCCTTGATTATTTAAAAGGACATTTAGAGGCAAAATGACCAATTTTCCCACAATTGAAGCACTTGAAAGGTAACTTACCTCTATATTTGTCAATGCCCTTCTTCAATCTTCTCACAAAATTTGCCTCTACCTCATCAAGGTCATCATCTTGATCAGCTATTTCACCTTCTGTCCTCTTACTGACTTTGAATGTTGCTTCCCTCTTTGAAGCATCTTTGTCAAATTCTCTCATTTCAAAGGCTTTGAGAGTACCAAACAATTGATCTACTGAATAGGTATCCTAGTCCTTAGATTCCTCAATAATAGATACCTTATGACTGTAAGACTTAGGGAGGGATCTCAAAACTTTCTTCACAATCTCATCTTCTTTCACTTCTCCACTAAGACCTCTAATGTCATTAACTACTTCATCCACCCAGAGCATATAACTAGCAATGTCTTCATCTTAATGCTTCTAATTCACATCTTAATATATCATCATGATATCATCTCTGCTGACAAAAAACATACTCAATACAACTTTAATTGACATTAAACAAGGCATGACATCCGACCATGAACATCAGTAACATCAATGTTAGTACACCATCATGGTATATCATCAACATAAGCATGAATGACGGCCCAAATCAAGTGTTGACATCAATGACAACCACATTAGTGACAACCTTAGGTAACATATGTGCAATAGAATAGGCACTTTTGTTGGGATGAATGATACTTTTTGGTATTAATTCCATGGCATGGTCATGGTCTTTGACTGTAGGTAGACCCTTGGGTTCTTGAAATACATGTTGATGGTGTTGAATGATCTCTTGAATCTTTGGTTGATCTTGAGTTTTCACATCTTGTGCTTCCTCAAAATGTAGTTTTCCCCTATGCTATAAGAACCTTTCTTAAGTAATTTCTCCATCCTATGGGATCTATTTGGATTGGAAGTGATTGCATCCCTATAAGTTTGCACTTTTTCCCATGTACATACTAAAAGGCATGGATAAGTCTTGAAAATGAAAATTCATTGTTCCTAACTGTTTAATCCATTGTATGCCCAAAACTACTTATGCTCTCCCAATTGGGATATAGAAGATTTTTTAATCTAATTGATAATTTCCCATTGAGAGTTTTATATGATGAAATCTACCACCACAAGAGAATTATTTCCCATCATCTATCATGATCTAGAAATTAGATATTGGATAAACAAAACAATTGAGATCATTACCTAATCTTCTTTCAATAAAGTTGTTTGTACTACATGTATCGACCAGCACTGTCACCTTTCACGTTTTGATATAACCAATTACATTGAGTGTTTGTGGTGCACTTGTGCCATTCAATACATGTAGGGAGATAGTAGTTATTTCTTCTTCCTTGGAATTCTCATGCTCAAGTTCCACATTTGGTTCTTTTGTAGCTACCTCTCCTACTTTTTCAACCTTATTTTGAATAACCATTAGTAGTTTATCACGTTTAGCACACTTATGATCCATAGACCATTTGCTATCATAATTATAGAATAGGTCTTTTTCTCTTTTATTTTCCTCTTGTTGAGGAGAGTGCTCACTAATTTTACTTAGGTTAAAGAAGTTATCCTCATTTCTATCAATAGGATTAGTCACAATTTTGTCTTCCAATCCTATGGTTTGACCTTGTGTGGAACTTCTAGTGGTGGAGTTGTATTTCTCAATATGTAATGCTTGTTCCATAGCTTTCCTAAATGTGAAAGGTTCCAAAAAATGAACATCATGCTTAATTTGGTCATTAAGTGCATTGATGTAGAGTTGTAGCCTTTGATAAGGTGTCACCTCATGAGCTCAAATTGTTAAACTCATATGCTCTACATTATATTCAACTACAGGCCATAATTGTTTTAAATTTTTTAGTTGGATAACATAACTTCCATTCCATGTTTGCACATAGAGGATTGCTAAGTCATTACTAAACTCTTTCCAACTAAGCATTTCCCCTTTCTTCTCACTCATCCTCCATTGGTACCATTGATAAGGTTTTGATTCTAAATGTCGTGAGGTTATGTCAACTATTACATTGTCTAGTATATTATGAAGCTTAAAGTATTGTTCCATAAGACTTATCCATGAAGTTACATCAGTACCATCAAAGTTAGGGATATTTGTTTTGGGTAGGTTCAATTTTGGACCTTGAAAAGGTTATTTTATCCCTTGATTTTATGTGTTAGGGTTGCACCTACCTAGGTGGTTCTATTGGGGCTTCAATTCATATAATAGGTCATGTTTAAACCTATCTAAATGTTTATTTAAAAATTATGCAAATTGGTCAAACAAATTAGCCTTAATAAAATGTACCATTGTTTCATGTCTAGAAGGAATTTTACCCTCAATTTTAGGTGGTGGAGAATAAAGGTCATTGGATTCAATTTTTTGTAGAAAACTCTTTGAATCCTAAAGATGGCATGGATTCTAATGTGTATGTATTTTAAACTCTAGGTTTTCAATATCTTTCCACAAGTGTTAAAAAATTTAAGGATTTCTCAAAATTGGGAACTGTAGAGTAGAATAATTAAATATTTTGACCTAACTTTGACCACTAAATTATGGAATGTATTTTGTCACTAATAATAAATTACAATTAACTAAACCAAACTAATTTCTCAGAATCTTTCCAAAAATGTATAAATATTTAGAAATTTATAAAAAAAATTAGCCTAAAGAGTTAATGGAAAAACATAAAATTAAAACTACTAGGAGACTCTAAAATTGATCGAGTGTGGTGAAAGAAACCCTCCATGATCAATCTAGTTGAGTTCTCCTCTTGCTTTGGCATACCTAATTTGTGATACTAGTCTTAATTTGTGATTATTTGTAGTTTTTGATGTCTTGTGGTTTATAGATTGACATCTTGATTGTTTTGATATTGGAAGTATTGTTGTTTGATTGTCTAGTTTTTGAGTTTATTTTCCTTTTCCCACCTATGGTGTTGGAGGGAATCCCATCTTGGTCAGGGCACCCTTTTCTATGCGCAAATGTCATTTGGGGGTTGTACCTTGCTGACCAAAGCATTTACTGCTCGATTGTAAGGTGTAATGGAGGGGGTTAATGACAACCTTGAAGGATATTCTGATGAAATGGAGAAAAAAACATTCAGAGAAGCCCTAAACATAGAGGATACTGAAACTCTATCCAAAGATGTTGGCTTCGAGATTAGGAATGTGGTTGGAGACATTGGAGCCGGAGGTGATGTTGTTGACAACAGAGGAGAGGAAGATCTTAAAGAGGTGCAAGAAGGTAAGATCCCCCTCTTTCCTCAGATCCTCCTTTTGTTCCCTAATGTTGATATGGAAAAGGCTATTAAAACTAAGGAAAATAGGCTTAAGAACATAGCTATTTTCTTTTCTTGTCTTAGTTTGGAGAAACTACCCTCTAGAAAGTTTTTTGATAGTTGGCTGAATTCGATGTGGGGAAAAAATTGGGGATACATTTCTCTTTCTGTAGAATGTTGCAAAATGGTTTATTTGTTATTTTTCTAAGAAATCATGCTATGCAAAAAAGGGTGTTGGAAAAAGTTTTTTGGAATGTCGGTCAAACCATGTTTAAAGTGTTTCTTTGGCTTCCCGATGCCTCCCACAAAGAAATTCTATTATGTTCAATCCCAAGATGGATGATTATTAAGAAAGTCCCAGAGCAATTTAGGCATTTTTGCTCCAATTATTGAAACCTATTGGCAATGTGATGAAGATAGATGAAACAAGATCTACCCTGCCTCATATGGATGCTAGGGTGTTGCTATCACTAAATATTGGAATTGATATACCTGAGGTAATTGAAATTGATGTGGGAGAGAAAAAGTATGTTTGTGAGGTAGTAGGGTTGGGAAGCCTTAACTCCTGCTTCCTGTGCAAAGTGGAGGGTCATAAAAAAAACACTTCCCTAGCTTGCATAGAAACAATAATGGTAGGAAATTTGAATCAAGTGTTCCTAACAGTGGAAAAAAATGATTTAGTTGAAAAAGCTACAGTGTTAGATGTTAGTGGTCTAGTTTTGGAAGGGTTACCCCAAATGTCTGGGGAGTGCTCATCTCAAATAAGTCCAAATGTGGTCACTAGTAATGTTTCTAGTATGGAAGAATGTGATGTTGCCTTGAATGAGGTTAGCAAAAGTTTTGATAAACTAAAATTAGGTGGAGTGCCTTTAGTTTATGAAGGTCCAAGCAACAAACCTAATGTGGCCATTAAACCTGGAATGGATGTTTCTATTGATTGTATTGGCCCTCTTATTGAGGATCAATACAATGAGGAGGGAAACAAGAACAATATGTCATAGGGTTCATTGAGGATCAAGGAACCTTGTTTTTTGATAATCATAGTTATGAAGATGATCCTATCAATTACCTCAGAGAGATACCTCAAGATAACAATAAAGATATGTGAATTGAGCCCAAAGATTTAGATGGGAGTAAGATTGATGGTGGCATTGAAATTATGATTAGGAAGGACCCTCCTATCACTAAGATATTCCAGAAACACCAAGGCATTTCTATATTAGAAGAATGAAGGAAAAATACTCAAGAGCTAGCCTTAGAGAAATTGAGGGAGAACCTTTTGGTTAGAGATATGGAGAAGGTTGCAGATTTTATTGGATCCCCAATAACTCTGAAAATAGCAGACTCTAAGGGCTTAGAGTTGGAAGCTCCAAAATGTATCATTCCTTTCAACTCTAAGGTATAAGTCTTAAAGAAGGTGGATGGTACCTCAAGTAAAATAGAGAAAGAAAATAGAAAGTGTAAACAAGTGAGCAGGATTGTTGAAAACGAGGAAAGAAGGGTAAAGGAGACAAATTGCCAAAGTGCTTTGATAGATTGTGCAAAAAATAGAAAAAAAAAATGTTTACCTCAAAGTTGACCTTATGAATGCCATGAATTTTTTATTTGGAATGTAAGGGGACTTGAATCCCCAGATAGAAAATACATTGTTAGGGAGTTATGTAATAAGAACAAAAATATGGACTGTCTACTATTACAGGAAGTTAAGGCAGTAGGTTTCCAAATGGAAAACAACCTCAGGTTCATTTGGAGGGAAGCTATATGCTTTGCTTCCAAGCATGAGAAAGGAAAGGGAGGCAATGATGTCTTAATTAATAGAAATTGGGGACAGTTTATTATTCAGAATGGATGTTCTCCTTGTAATAGATGTTTACGGACTATTTTGGAGAAAGATAGTAGTAGATTTGGGATATGCTCTAGATTTACACTCCTAATGAATATAAAGACAATATTGAACTTTGGAACTAGATGGTAGATGAGCTTCCTAAAGTCCCTTGGATTATTGGAGGAGACTTTAACATGGTAGAGCATAAAGAAGACAAATTAGAAGGAAACCCAGCAGATTGGAAAGGAAATGAACAATTCTTTTGGGTAAGAATGAAAAAATTGTTATGCTTGTATGATCGTCTAGAGGGAAAGAAGAATAGTAGTCAAAGTATCTGGTATTCTTGGTGCAATTTTTAGAAAGATAATAAAAGGATCTACTATAGACTTGACAAATTTTATGTGAACAAAAACTTCTTTCACTTTCAAAGGAGTAGAGGAGATAATGATGTTAGAGTCATTCCAAATACATCAAGTCAGATCACCACCCTATATCAACTCTTATCTTAGTTGACAATCAAGAGGTTGGGGTCAAGTACAAAAGAGACAACTTGTTCAAATTAAACACTGGATTGTTGTTGGATAGGAACTACCTTGATGGAATTTGTAACCTGAGACACATATTGAAGACGATGTCTACTAAGACGGATGCCATTCAGTTCTAGAATAACTTAGTGTGCACTGTAAAAATATATTTTAGGTTTGTTGGGAAAAATATGCAATGGATAGAAGGAAATAAGAGAGATTTCTACAATTAGAATATCTAAAAATTGAAGACATGTTGCAAAAAGATCCAAATAATAGTGAAGTGCTGCATTAGATTGGGGAAGTGAAACATAAACTGAGGAGATTGCAGAAAATAAAAGCTCAAGGGGATAAGGTTAGGGCCAAGATCAACTAGCTGAGAGAAGGAGACAGGGGTAAAAAATATAATTTTGACTTGCTTAGAGTTAAAAATAGTAAAGAAAAGATACGGCCCATCAATGAGAATGGGGTTTTCTTTCATGAAGATGAAGACAAAAAGAATATTTAGAAATTTCTATAATAATTTGTTTAAAGCAGAAGACAATAGTGAAGACTATAGGAGGACACAAGAGTTGTGTTATAAAATCTATCAAAAGAAGATCAATAATGGGATGGAGAAAAAATTAGAATAGAATGTTTCTAAATTAGATATTAGAGATGCTATTTTGTCCATAGAAGAGGGAAAGTCTCCTGGGAGTGATGGATTGCCTATGGAGTTTTACAAAGTCAACATTTCTTGGGTGGTGGATGATCTTTTTGAGGTTTATTAGGAATCCTTGAAAAAGGGACTTTGGGAAAGAATATTAATAGAGGCATCATTAAGATGTCACCCAAAGATGGGGACAAAACAAACATTAGGAACTAGAGGCCTATTACTATGTTGAATGTTTCTTACAAAATTATTGCAAAAGTGCTTTCCTTGAGATTAACTGATATTCTTCCATGTATCATCAATCATACATAAATTGGCTTCATTAAAGGAAGATATATTTTGAAAAATCTAGTAACAAGTTGGGAAGCCTTGCATTGGGAGAAATTTACAAGCCAAAATGTGGGAATTATTTTGCTAGATTTTGAAAAGGCATACGATAGGGTTGAATGGTCTTCTTTGTTAACTATTTTAAAAGCAATTGGGTTTCTAGACTTTTTCTGTGGCATGGTTAATATGTTGTTTAAAAATGCCTCTGCCCAAATTGATATAAATGACTCCCTTTCTTAACCATTCAGTATGGAGAGATTCATCAGGCAGGGGTGCCCTTTAGCACCTTCCCTTTTTGTGATAGCATTAGAAGCATTGTATCACCTCTTGAGAATAGACCTACTTCCAGGTAGAGTTTTGGGAATAAGGTTACTAGATGATGGCATGTTACTTAACATGCAATTTGCTAATGATACAACATTATTCCCTATGCTTGAAGAATAAAATTTGAAGAACATGGAGGAGAGAATTAATATTTTTTGTATTGCATATGGGGCAAAAATCTCTTTTAATATGTTTGTCTTTCTTAGTTGGTTAGAGGAGCCACCAGGTTGGTTTTATTTAAATAAATGGCAATGGAGAGGGCCTCAAAAAAAGATTAGGTTCATTAGAATACCCTTTGCTATTGAACCATCCTTGATTAAGATGTGGAATTGGATGTTTACAAAGATTTAGAGGAAACTCAAAATCTACAATAATCAATTTCTCTTTCTAGCAGGGAGAGCATAGGTGTGCTAGAAGATTCTTTCTGTATTTTCTATCTACTATGCCTCTATGTAGTTGTTTTCAAACTATCGAATAGAAAGTATTCAAAAATTGATAAGAGGTTTCCTTTGGTCAGATGGTAAAGGGAAGAAGAAAAAACATGTTAAATGGGAATGGTGATGCATGAGTAAAGAAAATGGTGGTCTAGGGTTGAAAGATTTGAAGATTTAAGGTGTAGCTTTAGCTACAAAGTGGATCCTTAGATCTTTGGATGGAGAGGAACCTTGGAAGTTCCTCATAAAAAACAATATTAAGAACTTTCTACTCAAGAAAGAACTAATGTGGAAAAATTTGCATATGCATGACTTCTTGTTTGGAAAATTTCAAACTAAACCCTTTGGGTCTGTTATTTTTGTTAGTATTTGGAAAGCCTAGGAAGTTGTGAAATTTTTTATAAAGAATAAGTTGTTAATAAAGACAAAAACTGGATTATGGGATATTGGTCCCTACGGTGGAATATATGGTATAAGAATAAACCCTTGGCACTATTGCAGGGATGTTCATCTATGAAGTGGAATAGGAAAGGAATTTCTATTCTTAATGATATACTGGATGATGAGGGGATACAAATCTAGGTTCAGATCAAACTTGAATATGGTATCCATGCTTCTCAAAGAAGAACTTTTTCCATTATTAATAGATCTCTCCTAATCAATCTGGTTCAGGCAAAAAATCTGAGTGAAACAGATTGGTTGGGAAAGTTGATATGGGAAGATGGCACTAAATTACTATGTATTCCAAGAAACTATACAAATTGGTTACAAACTCCCAAGATGTGTTTGAGCATATTAATAGGGTTTGGAAACTTAAGATAGAATACAAAGTCTTGTCTAAATCCTTCAGTCTATTTTGGTCCAAATACATTGAACCCAAAAAATCAAGTTTTAGATGGCTCCTTATGCAAAAAAAATTGGCCCTAGGTTTTGATATGTCTCTGTGTTCTATTTGTAAGATTGTGGAATCTTGTGAGCATGTTTTCTTTGAATGCAATTTTGTTGTTAACGTTTGGTCTATTCTTATGGGGAATATTAAGAAACGGTGTTCCTTGAATTGTTTAAATTGGAAAGAAATTCTTTGTGGTTATATTTGTGGGTTGAATGTCAAAGAAAATATATTTTGGTTGATTTTATCTACTGAGATTTTATGGATGTTGTGGAAAAAAAGGTATGAGGATCATTTCCAAGGCAAGAGGAGGATTCTTACTGGGTCTAGCTATAGACTCATGTTTTCTAACATTTTTTAATAGGTGGTTATGACCATGGAGCTCCCCACAGAAAGATTTTTGAAGATAATAGATGAGGGATCAAATGTTATTTACAGGGAAGATATCAAGTATGGAAAATTTTGGCCACATGACTTGAGAAAGGTAGATGACAAAATTAACAAAGAATATATTGATTTCCAAAATTTATATTGCAAACACCACCAGCTAGAAAAATTAAGGGATGACACAATACAAGACTTTGAATTTACATTTCAGAACTTCAGTGTGAATAGTAGTCATCTTAGAGTTTCACCTCCCATTGGTTCACATAGGGGCGTTGATTCTTATGATGTCAGTGATAACAAAGGTTATCTGGATAGGTAGGAAGAAGGAAGGGGGCAGGGAACATGATTAAGTATTTAGGATTCTGGTGATGGTGACACCCTACAGGTCAAAGAGATCAGAAGGATAGGCAAGGACAATTAGGATGATCATGAGTAGGGCCTTAGTGAGCATGAGAGGTGAATAAGTGCACTACAACAATGAGGGAGTTTAGGCAGGTTTTTACAAACAGGGTAGATGGATGGATAATGGTGGAAAACTAGTTAAATAGAAGATATCCAGTATGCTTTGGTTCTAGTATATTTTGATTGGATATGTATTTCTGATGGATCTGAACTTGGTGGTGTATATTTGGCGTAAATTGGCTAATTGATCCTACTTTTTTGAGTTGAAAATGATGTAACTAAAAAACTTCTATGGATTTCTTGGCCACGTGGATTGTACTCTATCTTTTTTTAATATATTAGTATATGGTTTTTTTTAAAAAAATTAAAACAACTTGTGAATAATGCATCCCAAAATGTTGATTTTCTTACCTAAACCTTTATTTATTGTATACCTTAAAACCTAGAAAACATTAGGTACAAATTTGCAAAGGTTTGAAAGTTATGGTGGAAACAGAAATCTTGGCCCAAATTGTAGCTTTGATACCACTTATTATGGTATTTCTTAGGAATAAATGCAAAAATAAGTAAAATTTTAGGCCACTTCGAGTGTGTGACCTCCAATAATCAAAAAATAATATATGAACTCAATATTAGAAGATATAATAGTTTGGGAGAGTCTAGATCTCTTCCTTATTTATATGCATAACTGTGTATGGACACACCCCTTCATCCTAACTAAGTAATCTAAAGGAATAACTATGACTAATAAATTAAACTATTAAGGTTAAGCATTCCACAAGTGCTTAGGGCAGTATTATAATTAGGAATATAGCATACTAGGTGTCACATGCCATTTTTAATCATATATTTTAAAATATTTAAAAAAATTAAATAGTTACTTGAAGAGAGAAAAATGGATATTTTCAATGATGTGCAATGTTTTGAAAGTGAATATTTTAGAATTTTTACTTGCTATCACAATTGATTTCATTTAATAGAATAACTACTATTAACTAGTCTGAGGTGAATGCAGGGTAGTGTTTTCCCTCTAATAGGTTGAGGGAGAGTATCATCTGGGAGAGGATGATAGATGGTGACAAGTTGGTGGTGGAACCAGAACGTCTAAGAACCACACACACACTCCATTGTCTACATTGGTAGTTGGACAATGTTATGTTAGGTCTGTCTACATCATTGACGTAATGTCAAATGTGAGGATGTCTTTCTTTCAATGAATTCATGTCAATATGTGTAATTTTATTCTATCATGGTCCTGCTTGCATAAGTTATTTACATTCAACAATGTTGAATCTCATTTGTAGATGGGGATCCCACTTATTAAGTGTCGTCGTAGGTAAGCTGCAATAAGTTATTCTACTTTTCAAATATTTAGTACTGATTATTATTTTCATGTCAGATGACGTTATGATGATTGTTGTTGATTTTATAGTCATCGTATTGATAGGTGTATACATTTTTCTATTTTTGTGTGCTTGCGAATTGCAATAGATGGTTAATGTCATTTGAGGAAGTTTATTATATGATTATTTATTATGAAAAACTTACACTAATATCATATTTGGATTCCTATTATACTAAAAATATTTATAGCTATGTTGTCACATTTTTCAATTATGACTAATATTCAATTTTACGATTAGTCTATTATTAATACGTATATTAATATTGTCTTAATGGAAAGAGAGTGGAGTTATGGGAAATTATGCTAACTAACTCTTATCTCTTGGTGATAGATAAAAATAGACAAAAAAATAATAAATTTAGTAGAAGTTGGTGCATGGTGGTGAAGGGCCATTATGGTGTATGTTTGATGTGGAGGTTAAAAATAACCATCGTAGTGGAGTTAGATAAATTATTGGAGTGGTGGCATTAAAGTAGGTATTGTTTTAGTCTCCTTTCTGGCCATGATTGACAGGGAAAAATGTATGGGTGGAGTAGTTTTCAAGAGACATTGCATTTTTTGGGAGAAAATTTCTTCACCATTCTCACACTAGCAGAGTGGTAGGTTTGCATTACATTTCTCTCAAGATAGTTTTGAAGGAAGCCACAATGAGGAATGAGAAGATAGTTCATGACTTTCTCAGTGGAGGGGGGAGAAGAAGGGGTGCAAATTGGAATTTCAGGAATAGGGTGATACCAGGGAGGCATATTGAGCTAAACCAAGTTGTACCAAGAAGGGAAGTTGGAATGCAAACGAAAATGGAGTTTTGCATCTAAAATGGGGAAATTCCCTTCACAATTCTCATCGTTGTCATAACAATTAGCACCAAGGTGAATCTCATTCATGACTACAACAAAGTTTCAACTATGGGAACCCCTTTAGTATTTATAGAGGTAGGCTTCTAAAATAAATAGTTTGTAGGGAAATGCTTAATAGAGATAAAAATGGAGAATATTGATCTAGTATGAATCTTTTTATGCTTTCATTTATAATTTGGCACTAACCATGGTGTTGCATAAAGATGATCGCATTTACCTCTACCAAACTACAATTTAGAAAGATTTTTCATCAAGGATTATGTATGAGATGTGTTTAGGGAACTGCTAACACTTCTGTTCAAGTAAGATTTAACTATTCAATTTAGAGTTAATATTCAAATTTGAAGCAGAAAATCATATATTTATGGTCCCTTATGATAGCAAGTAATTTTTTAGTAACATTGCTTGTCTTAATTTGCGTAGTTGTCAAATTACTTCATGAGAAAACAAATACTCTTTCATTTTCCTAAATCCTTTTGTGAGAAAGTGGAAAATGAACTACCTAGAATAAACTAAGCTAGCTTAATTCACTCCATTAATTAACCTATGTCACTATCCTAAACAGTAATACAAGTAAACTATCTTAATTGCACCCTAATTGATCATATAGAACCCTTGATATGTCCTAATGATATGTTAAGTGCTCATAAAGGTAGCATTTCTTTGCATTCAATTGATCTCCCAAAATGAGGGGAGGAAATTCTAATTTATAGATTTTAGGAGGTCAAGATGGAGGGCTAGGATTGATTATGGAGAACAAGGGCTCACATTTCTTGAGAGCTCTCAAGCAAGGAGAGATGGACAAGTGTCAAGAGGATATTGAATGAGAGGGAAGCTCCAAGATTCAAGGAGAAATCAAGGGTGGAGAATGAAGGGTTGAATGGATGGATGGCCAAGATTGAGTAGGTGGATGAGGTGTAAGGACTCATTTATGAAAAGGTAAGGCTTGGATTTTGTGGAGAAATAAAAATTAGGATGAGAGGACATGTAGAATTTTAAATTAGAGGAATAGTACCACATGGAATTTTAAATTTGATGAATAGTGACACATGGAGTGGGTGAGAGGAAAAATGGGACAAATGAAAGATTTATCCATGCTTCCAAAGTACCACTTGTCATGTACATGCATGTACATGGAATAACAATTGGAATTCTAGAACCATGGGAAGATGTAATCCTAAGTTAACCTAAATTAACCCATGTTCACATGATTAGGGGTGATTAATGATGATTACTAAAATTAATAAAAAATGGATAAAATAGGGAATTAAATAAATAGATATATTTATTTAATTTTTGGAGTGGATAGGAACTATAGTGTTTGGATAAATATTTGATTTTTTGGACTATAGTAGAGGAAGATGAGATTATTAATAATTTTCGGTGACAAGATGGGACGAGGAAAAATGTTAATTAAATAATTGAAAAATTATTTAATTAATATGTGTTGGATGGAATGGATAATTGTTCAATTTTAGTTGATCAATTATGCAGATGAAGTTGGGAAGTGGTGTGAACATTTTTAGGTGTCTACACCTTCTCATTTTCTATTGTCATAATGAATATTTTGTATGAGCTTAGGAGACAGTGATAAGAACTATAGTTTAGGTGGTTTATGAGTCCCTTTTGAATATTATGTTTGTGTATACTATGGTAAGGAGACCATGAATGTACTATGTGGTCCCCAGCCATAGTCATACTAATTTGTGCTTCACATTTTTGCATGCATGTTTACCAAAGCACTTTCAGCTTTAACAATTGTAAAACTGCCATTCATTATACCTTAATGGAAGTTTGTTTCCTTATCCAAAACTTCAACTGGTGCTCAGGTAGGGAGGGTGTGAACAATATTGTGAATTAGGATTTAAACCACCCATCACAATTTCTTGAAAGATTTTAAGACCTCTTTCCATGTTGATCATAATATGTAATCATGCTAATCCATGAGACCACTATTTCTTGAGGCATTTTATCTAACTGACCCCATGCCTCATCTATGCATCTACTTTCTAAGTGCATGTCTTCCAAGGCAATCATAATTTCAAATATCTATTGAAGTTCCTATGTCTTATCTACTTGATGGAATGTAATGACCTCACCACTAATGTGATCATCATGTTGAGATAAGTTATCGACTTGAAATAGCTTTATCTATATCTTATCAACTTAAAATCTTTAAAAATCTCTTCTTTATCACACAGAGGAGGTAACCTCTTACTCAATTCGATCTTATCACCTTATATGTGATTGCAATTACCAATTGTCAAACCTAAACTTTAAATGCCATCTTGGCATATAAAGAATGGTTTGAGACCTAACTCAAAGGTTGAACAAGGGTTGTTATGTGACAATGTTCTAGAGATCCATGCAAGAATTATGATGGGTGAGTAACCCAAGTCTGGTGATTCTTTGATAATGTATCTAACCTTAAGGGTTATAAGGAACTTGATAATGGCATGTATCTATGCATGTACCTAGGTTAGAAATTATTTTGAGTACTAAAAGTTTTATTGTTAATATTCATATATATTATTGTAGTGTCAATGTCTTTATATGGGTAAAGAACCATAGTTATGAATTAGAATATTCTTATAACTTTATATTCCAATATAAGGATAGTAGTAAACCTAGAGAATGTAAATCATAGTTATCTCCATTGAAAGTAATAAACCATCTCAAGGAAAAAGTATGCTAGGAGACATAACTTAGCTTCTCCTATGTTACAAGATTGTAATTATTAAGCTAGCTCAAGGGTATGTGCATACCAGGAGATAGGAGTAATAGTTTTTTTAATATGTGTTTAAAAAAACCTATTTTAGAGAAAGAACACCATATGACCAAGTTACATTAGTTAACTCTTATGTTTAACCTTATTGAATTATCAACTTAGGATAAGGGGTATCAAGGAATAAGAAAACAAGGTTAGTCTATAAACTTCACCATATTAGGAAAAAATCAAGTGAGACCCTCTTAGGGTAAAGTATACCAGGGGATTGGAACTCTATAGTTTATATGCATGCCTATTTGGCTAAATGGAGGAAGAAGTTCCAAAGTAGTTAGGATGTTGTCATACTAGGAGAAAATTGGTGCAGAGGAAAACGCAACAGAAGCTTACAAATGGGAAGGAGGAGTCATTAAAATAGCCAACATGTTAAAATCCTGGACATGCAGTATGTAATACCTATCGGCTTATCATCATCATCATATTTCTTGTTAACACAGACAGCATCATCATATTTCGAAGAGGCATGAAATATCCTCCTGCTAACTACTGCTCACTTCCTTATCACCTTTCGCCTTTTGCTTGTCCGCAGCATCATCACATTCGGCAAGCGCAAACATCCTCCTAATGTTCACTGTTCATCATACTGCCAAACTCTATCTTCATCTTCATGATGTTCAACATCATCTTCATCAGCAGGATATAAAATATCTGATTGCTCTCATATACCCTGATGACGCCAACTTCAAGCACCTTTCCCTTGATGCTTACGTCACCCCGATATCTGACTACTCAAGCAACAACATCAGGATATGACTTATCTGGTCATATTGAAACATCCTGATGATGATACTCAACTTTATGCCGATGACTTACACCGATGCCAAAACACTTAGCGACAGTAGGATAAACTTGCATAGGGTGATATTCACAATATCCTGATGACGATGACGTCACTTGCACCCGATGATGATGTCAATGCACCTGATGATGATGTCAACAGGATATAAGACACTTATATCCTCCGCAACATGATAATGAATATCCGGTGACCTTTTTAATATCCTGATGATGACTTCTCCGGTCCTTAGCCAAAAAGTGAACTTTCACTCCTGCATGCGATAGCGACATGCGGACGATGGATACACACGAAAGATGATCCTGACGGTGATATACACACTGAGTATATATCCAACTTATATCATCCTGATGCACTTGAAACATACAGTCTTCGTCAGCTTCATAACCCGATCCGGATAGCGATATACTTGTAGATGACGATGCGATTCACTCCGTCTGGAAAAGCACATGCAGATCCCTGTATATCTGTCAACTGCATGCAAACTCACAGAACCGCACAATTTTACAAAGAAAACATGATGATCGGGCTGGATCACCTTCAGATCAAAACTTAACAGTTTATCTTCCTAAATCCTAGCACATGAGGATGCTAGGTTGATTCACAGCATGCTACCAATCGATCTCCCACACAATGAAATGCATAAATAGAAAACTAAAATACAACCTAAACTAACATGCATGACCATTCCACCGATTCACAGAATCAACCGGTGGAAGGGTTGAAAGAATCCATTAACCTGTAATCAGAACAGAAATCAAAACATAAACAACTGGTAAACCAGATAATGCAATTGATGAGATCTTATTTAGATGAAACACAAATGTCCTGTTTCTACAACAATGTTTCACAATGTCTGGACTGATCTCTGGATTTCACTCAATCACCAATACAACATAACATAACTACTACTCTCTGATATGATCAGTACAACATAACATAACTACTACTCTCTCTGATATGATCACCAGTACAACATAACATAACTACTACTCTCTTCTCTATGATCTCAAACCCTAACTGATCTGAGTTATTTATAGCAATACCCTACGAGTACTACCAACTCGGTTCCCAGCGACTGGGAGCTTCCAAGCGGCTGGGAGAAGACAGCTCAGACAACCTGATCACGAGCCCTAACTACCTGCACACTCTCCTAGGCTGATCTAATACATATGCATTGGTCCAATGGACCTTATTATATTACGAAATCAAACATGCTAAAAATAGACCAATGTCCTGTCATGCGGACAATGAACCTATATCCTGTCTTGTAGGGGTGCTCCTGCACCATACTCCCCAGAAGAAGAAATCTCAAGTCCACTTGAGATGAGAGTATGAAGATCTGCACCATGTTTCTGGATCTGCTCTGCAGTCATCCATACTGCTTCAGAATTAGGTTTTCCCTTCCAAGAGACTAGATACTCCAAGTACTGTTTGTTCTGAGTCTGTTTGACCACTCTGGTGTCCAAAACCTTCTGCAACTGTGGAGGATCATGCTTGGGAATGTTATCATGGACTGTATCCTGTAGGAGTTCCTGATCTGCATCTGGATAAGACTTGTATGGAGTTAAATCACATACATTGAATATAGGGGACAAACCAAGATCAGGGGGGAGTTGGATCTCATAAGCATTCTGTCCATGCTTGTGCAAGATTTGACATGGTCCAACTTTTCTCTGCATGAGTTTAGTATATTTTCCCTTAGGAAGTCTGTCCTTCAAATGAACCCATACCAAATCTCCAACATCAAACTGAACATCCTTCTTCTTTTTATCAGCATATTCCTTATACTTCAAGGTGGTTTGGTGTAGTTGGGTCTTGACTTGATCATGAACCTCTTTGATGGCTTCTGCAAAAGCTTCTCCTTCGGCACTAATAGGGTCTACTGTAGGTAGATCTCTCAATTCCAAAATTCCTCTGGGATGCATACCATAAACTATCTGGAAAGGTGATTTCCCTGTGCTCCTATTGACAGTATCATTATAGGAAAATTTAGCTTGAGATAGAATATTATCCCACTTTTCTCCATGTTGTTTTGTCAAACATCTAAGCAAATTTCCTAAGGAACGGTTCACTACTTCAGTCTGTCCATCCGTTTGAGGATGATATGCCGAGGAAAAAGACAAATTTGTTCCAAGTTTCTTCCAAAGAGTTCTCCAGAAGTGACCAATAAACTTCGTATCCCTATCTGACACTATGCTCAATGGCAATCCATGGATCCTGACAATCTCCCTGAAAAACAAATCTGCAATGTATGAAGCATCAGTAGTGGTTTTGCATGGCAAGAAATGTGCCATTTTGCTGAATCTATCCACTACAACAAAAACACTGTCAAATCCTTTCCTTGTCCGTGGTAAACCCAAGACAAAATCCATACTTATGCTTTCCCATGGTCTGGAAGGAATGGGTAAGGGCTGATATAAACCTGCATTAGTCGACCTGCCTTTAGCTTTCTGACATATCACACATGTCTCTACAAACTTTCGAACATCTGATTGTAACTTAGGCCAAAAGTAATGTCTTCGGACAAGATCAAGAGTCTTATCTAGACCAAAATGACCTGCCATAGCTCCACAATGTTTCTCCTTAATGATGTTTAACCTCATAGAACACCTTGGAATACATAACTGTCCACCTTTGAACAACAATCCATCCTGAATCAAAAATTCAGAGAATTCAGCATGATATTTCTCTCCAAAAGAAGTACATACATGATATATCTCCCTAAAATCTTCATCAGTCTCATACATGGTCTTTAGTGAATCAATGCCAATACTTTCTAACTGAATCTAGTTGACTGTTAGAACTCTCCTGCTCAAAGCATCTGCAACTTTATTCTTGACTCCTTTCTTATGCTTCAATGTAAAAGTAAATGCTCGTAAGGTTTCTACCCATTTCATGTGTCTGTGGCTCAACTTTTCTTGGCTGTTTATGAAACTCAGAGCCTGGTTATCTGTGAATACTATGAATTCCTTTGGCATCAAGTAATGCCTCCATTTCTTGAGTGACTGGACTAAAGCATACATTTCCAAATCATATGAGGAATACCTCTTTTTAGCATCATTGAGCTTCTCACTGAAAAATGCAATAGGTCTACCTTCTTGGCTGAGGACTGCTCCAATGGCCATGTGACTAGCATCACATTCCACCTGAAAGATTTTGTTAAAGTCTGGAAGTGCAAGGACTGGCTGCTGTGCCACCTTCTTCTTCAATGTTTCAAAAGAATCATCTGCTCTTTGAGTCCAAACAAATCTGCACTTCTGTCCTCCTTTGACGGTATCAAGCATGGGTGCACAAATATGACTAAACCCTCTTATAAACTTCCTGTAGAAGGTTGCTAACCCATGGAAACTTCTAACATCATTCATAGTCTTTGGGGTTGGCCAAGACAATATGGCACTTACCTTCTCCTTATCCATTTGTAACTTTCCTTGTGAAATGACAAAACCCAAATATGTGATCTCCTCTTGCATGAACAAACACTTGTCTAAATTTATCATCAGCTGCTCTTCATGTAACCTCTTAAGAACCAAATCTATGTGTCTGAGATGTTCTTCTTTTGTGTTGCTGAAAATCAGAATGTCATCTAGATATACTATGACAAACTTACCAATGAACTCTTTCAAAACCTCATTCATCAACCTCATAAAAGTACTAGGTGCATTAGATAAACCAAACGGCATAACCTTCCATTCATATAACCCTTCATTAGTTTTGAATGCTATTTTCCATTCATCTCCTGGCCTAATCCTGATCTGATGATATCCACTCTTTAGATCTATTTTTGTAAAATACTTAGCACCTCCCAAACAGTCAAGTAAATCCTCTATCCTAGGGATTGGAAACCTATACCTGATTGTGATCTTGTTAATAGCTCTGGAATCTGTGGAAAGCCTCCAAGTACCTTCCTTCTTTGGTGCTAGTACAGCTAGTACTGCACATGGACTTAAACTTTTCCCAATCAGACCTGAATCCAATAATTCTTCAATTTGTCTGGCTACTTCTGCATTCTGTTCTGGAGTTAGCTTATAGGTTGCTTTGTTTGGAAGTGTTGACCCTGGAATTAAGTCTATGCAGTGACTAATATCCCTGACAGGTGGTAGGGATCTTGGCATTCCTTCTGAGATGATACCTTTGTACTTATCCAATAGCTCTTGGATAGCTGGGTCTATGAACCTTTGCTTTTTCTCTTCCTTGACTTCTTGCTGCTGTTCTTTATTCACCCTCATACATGGGATTAGGGCATATGCAACTGCACCTTCTGCTGCTACTTCTTTCATGAACTGTTTACCTTCCATCAGCATTACCTTCACCTCTTTTCCTTTAGATTTCTCCCCCTTTTCCGTCAATGGTAGTAACTTTATATCCTTACCATCTTTAGTGATTGTATAGATGTTTCTAACACCATCATGTTGTGCCTTCAAATCATACTGCCATGGTCTACCAAATAAAAGATTGCAAGCATCCATTGTGGTAATGTCAAACAACAACTTATCCTTATATGCTCCAATCTGAAATTCTACCCAAGCCTACTCTTCTACAGTTGTCTGCTGACCTTGGGTAAGCCATGAGACTTTATATGGGGATGGGTGAGGCAATCTCCTAAGCTTAAGCTTTGTCACCATTTCTTCAGACACAAAATTTTTAGTAGAACCAGAATCAATCAAAACTTTACATGCCTTACCTCCTGCTTTGCAAATAGTCCTGTAGTCCTGAAAAGAGACTTTCTTTGAGGGGATTCTTTGTCAGGTACCTTCATGGTAGTCATTGTTCTTCTCATCATTAGGGACTCTCCACTTTCTGGGTATCCATAATTATCAGGAGCATTCACACTCTGAAAATCATTAGAGCCTGTCATACTTTGATTATCAGGTTCTTGGATCAGATTTGTTCTCCTTTCTCCTGTTGAGCTTGTGGCCTTTTCTAGACATCTGCTGGCTATATGGCCTTCTTTGTTACAGTTATAACATCTGATGGATCCTCTGCCCTGGGATCTTCCTCTGAAAGGTCTTCTACCTCTGAAGTTTCCTTGCTGACTATAATTTTCCCCTGGTTCTGACTATTGTTTCCCTTACTATTGTCATGACTGGATTCTCCTTGATATCCATGTCCATGTCCTCTACCTCTAAAAGGACCTCTTCCACCCCTTTGTTGTCTTCCTCTTCCTCTATTGTGTTGTTCTTGTTTTCTCTTTAACTTCTCTTCCACTTTCAATGCCAACTGAAAGCATTTCCGAACTGTATCTGGATTATGCAGACTTAAATCTTCCTGAATGTTGAACCTCAATCCATTAAGGTATCTAGCTACCTTCTCTTCTTCACTTTCCTTTACCTTTGTTTTCATACAAAGTTTCATGAATTCTTCTGTATATGAGCTGACATCTAGCTCCTTCTGCTTCAGGTTTTGCTTCCTCTTGTGTAATTGGATACTGTAATCCAATGGGACATAAGCTTCCTTTACTAACGCCATCATTTTCTTCCATGTAGTGACTCTACGCTTTCCTTCCTATACTCTATCATCTTGGATGAAATTCCACCATGTCAAGGCAGCTTCTTTCATTTTTGACTGGGCTATTTTCACCCTATGTTGTTCTGGTATCTCCTCTGTTTCGAAGAAATTGTTCAAGGAGTCTATCCACTCCATCACTGAATCAGGTTCCATCTTTCCTGTAAACGCTGGCAAATCCAATTTCACATCCATGGTTCTCCTCTCCATGGCCTTGAGGGCGTTCAATAGTGGTCTTTGGTCTGCAGGAACGACCTCCTCGTTTCAACTAGAGATCTCTTCTTCTTCCTTATCTTCTTCTCTACCAGAACCTACTCTGCTCCTCAACTTCGCTATCTCATCCTTCAATTCCTGATTCTGAGCCTTCACGGCCTTGCTCTCTTCAATCTGTTTCTTCACCAGAACTACCAACTCAACGTTGGTCATCCTTGCCGGCATCTCAGATGTTCCTTCGTCACCTGACATCCTGCTATATCCTGATCTTTTCCAGAAGATCCTTCCTTTGCTCTGATACCACTATGGTGCAGAGGAAAACGAAACAGAAGCTTACAAATGGGAAGGAGGAGTCATTAACACAGCCAACATGTTAAAATCCTGGACATGCAGTATGTAATACCTATCGGCTTATCATCATCATCATATTTCTTGTTAACACAGACAGCATCATCATATTTCGAAGAGGCATGAAATATCCTCCTGCTAACTACTGCTCACTTCCTTATCGCCTTTCGCCTTTTGCTTGTCCGCAGCATCATCACATTCGGCAAGCGCAAACATCCTCCTGATGTTCACTGTTCATCATACCGCCAAACTCTATCTTCATCTTCATGATGTTCAACATCATCTTCATTAGCAGGATATAAAATATCCGGTTGCTCTCATATATCCTGATGACGCCAACTTCAAGCACCTTTCCCTCGATGCTTACGTCACCCTGATATCTGACTACTCAAGCAACAGCATCAGGATATGACTTATCCGGTCATATTGAAACATCCTGATGATGATACTCAACTTTATGCCGATGACTTACACCGATGCCAAAACACTTAGCGACAGCAGGATAAACTTGCATAGGGTGATATTCGCAATATCCTGATGACGATGATGTCACTTGCACCCGATGATGATGTCAATGCACCTGATGATGATGTCAACAGGATATAAGACACTTATATCCTCCGCAACATGATAATGAATATCTGGTGACCTTTTCAATATCCTGATGATGACTTCTCCGGTCCTTAGCCAAAAAGTGAACTTTCACTCCTGCATGCGATAGCGACATGCGGACGATGGATACACACGAAAGATGACCTGATGGTGATATACACACTGAGTATATATCCAACTTATATCATCCTGATGCACTTGAAACATACAGTCTTCGTCAGCTTCATAACCCGATCTGGATAGTGATATACTCGTAGATGACGATGCGATTCACTCTGTCTGGAAAAGCACATGCAGATCCCTATATATCTGTCAACTGCATGCAAACTCACAGAACCGCACAATTTTACAAAGAAAACATGATGATCGGGCCGGATCACCTTCAGATCAAAACTTAACAGTTTATCTTCCTAAATCCTAGCACATGAGGATGCTAGGTTGATTCACAGCATGCTACCAATCGATCTCCCACACAATGAAATGCATAAACAGAAAACTAAAATACAACCTAAACTAACATGCATGACCATTCCACCGATTCATAGAATCAACCGGTGGAAGGGTTGAAAGAATCCATTAACTTGTAATCAGAACAGAAATCAAAACATAAACAACTGGTAAACCAGATAATGCAATTGATGAGATCTTATTTAGATGAAACACAAATGTCCTGTTTCTACAACAATGTTTCACAATGTCTGGACTGATCTCTGGATTTCACTCAATCCCCAGTACAACATAACATAACTACTACTCTCTTCTCTATGATCTCAAACCCTAACTGATCTGAGTTATTTATAGCAATACCCTACGAGTACTACCAACTCGGTTCCCAGCGACTGGGAGCTTCCAAGCGGCTGGGAGAAGACAGCTCAGACAACTTGATCACGAGCCCTAACTACCTGCACACTCTCCTAGGCTGATCTTATACATATGCATTGGTCTAATGGACCTTATTATATTACGAAATCAAACATGCTAAAAATAGACCAATGTCCTGTCATGCGGACAATGAACCTATATCCTGTCTTGTAGGGGTGCTCCCGCACCAAAAATGGTTGCATGCAATGGGAAATAATTGTTATTCTACCAGGTCTAAGATGAGAAAAAGTTAATTATCTTGTTATAGGTTAGAGAATGCAGTAAATTAGTTAAACATATTAGTTTTCTTATGAATTAAGTTTCCTAATGAAGAGACTTGGTATTGTATTGAAATTTTTGTCTCACTTGTGTATGATACTTACAGGCAGGGTATGCCAGGAGTTAGACATCAGACAATTAATTTATGTGGTATTCTATACTTTTATTACGGTATTTATGGCTTATAATAGATAAATAGTCTTTTATACTGAAAGTCAATAGGTTCATTTCATAGACAAGATATACAATAAATAGACAAAGTTATTTGTTAAAGTCCAACTCTAAGGCAGAATAGGCCAAGAGTCTAGCGATGATATGTTTTGATCTTGCATGTTGATTTGTGTTTTCCATTTTGTGTTTTCATTAATATTACACAGTCTTGTGCATGATTCAAGCAAGAGAAAGTAGTTCTATGAATGAATGACCTACAATAATGTGATAGATATTTGAACCCTTTGGCCGAAGTGACATTATAGTTATATACATCGTCAGTTCACTGTACCATAGAGTTATGTTAGTCAGATAACATGTTAGCTAGAGAGGATTTAGAGGTTCATGATAGGCTGTATGTTATAGGTGTGTACATCTTATATTTGCACTTGGTTCTTAGAATGATCCTATTGCAGACATTGTCATCTACCACCCTCGACGAAGGGTAGGGCTACTTCTAGTTGGAAGGTGTGTGGGGGACCGTCGGTCTGTGGTTAAAGGTAAAGCACTTAGATGATTTTCTCCCTCCTATAGCTAACAACCATAATTCTTGCACTCAAATGAAAAGACTATGACTGGAGGTCAAATTTATTTTAATGAATGTTTAATTTTGTAAAATTGATGTATATTGGTAGACTATGGGGATGGAAATCCTAACCCAATATTGTAACTTATTATTATTTCATTTATAGATTTTGTTAGTGTAGGAATTTATTTTCCTTGATTTTATTTTAAGCTTGCATAGGTAGTAAATAATTGTGAGCTATTTAATAGGCTACATTTATGTAAGTGGGTGTATGTGTGTGAGTTACCAATTCTCCATATGGAAAGTTAATCCCCTTCCTATTTTGGAAGATTCTAGATTGACACCTCACCCCACTCACCTTGCCTATAAATACTCACTCCTTTGCATGTATTTTTCATGGGTTGTTTAATACATTTCTCCAATATTTGCATTATTATTCTCTCTTGGATTTTTTATTGCTCTCTCATAGATGAATGCTTGCCTCTAACATGGTATAAGAGCTCCAGGCTTATAAGTTTCTTCTTAAATCTGTGAGGGTTTTATCCACGAGCAGACAATCTATGTATCTTGGAGCAAAACAGACCTCACGGTTGCACTCAGAAGGTGTCAAAACCCCTATTTTCATATAAGGCACTCTATTTTTGGGGACAGAAATTTTTTGGGCATTTTTTGGGGTTTGGTTTTTTGTGCAGGGAAAATCTATATGAGCTGCCTCGATTTGCGTGCCAAAAAATTTTAAATTTCCCTTGATTTCCATGCCAAATTTTCTGTACAACTGCCTCAATTTCCATGCCAGATTTTCTATACAATCGCCTCAATTTCCATGCCAAAATTATTCTGAGTTTATTTTGATTTTCAAGCTGCCTCGATTTTCGTGCCAAAACAATTTGAATCTGCCTTGATTTTTGTGCCATTTGATTTTTCTCTGCCTCAATTTCTGTGCTGCCTCAATATCTAAATCTGCCTTGATTTTCGTGTCACACTCATGTGCAGGCCTAAAAAGGTAGTTTTCTTCCGAAGGCCATAACTTAAGCATACGGACTCAAAAATTGGCAAATGAAAAAGTGTTGGAAAGCTAGTTCTGAGCACTATCTAGTAATGCTGGTCTTTTTCCTATATTTTTTTTGATTGAAACCTATTTTTTTCTGTTTGAAGTCAAGGCATCTTTTTTGGCTTCCGAGCTCCGTTTTTGCGGCCAGAATCTCTATTTTTTGAAAATGAAAAGGCATTGGAAAGGTATCAGAGAGCTCTACACAAACACCTATGTACTTTTTTTAGATTCAACCCCAAGTATCTTTTAATTAGTTTGTCGATTTTATGGCTTCTGTTGGATATCCTGGACATGTTGGCTCCTGGAAAGGTTCTATTTGCTTTGATAGACTTGATTTATCAGCAATAATCTATTTTTGGTCTCTCTTACACTTTCTGTAGCATAATGAGGATATAAAACTATTTGTACTTGTGATTATGATTCCTTGGTTTCATCCTGGAGGCAGCCTTCATAGTTTGTTCAGTATTTTTGAGATCAATGGTACCTTATGTTACCAACCTCTTTGATCCTGATCTTTAGTGGGGTTTTCTAGTACAATACAGTTCTTCAATAGTCATGTGCAATAGATCATTTTTAATCCTTCTAGCACATGTTACTACATCAGAGTTCAGTGTTGCATCATCATTGGCTTCCAGTGATTCTATGTAGTAGGTCATCTTCTATTCTCTGTTGCTTCATCAGAGTTTAGTGATGCTTAGTCATGAGCTTCTAGTAATTGAGAGTCACTTCTTCATAAGCTTCCAGTAATTCAAGGTTCTTCTTCGAATTCTTCTAGTAATTCTTTGTAGCAGAAACAATCATTGTATATGGGTACCTAACATGGTTTTATTTGCTGGGACCCATCTTTTCATCTCCCTAAGTTGCGCTTAAGGGGGGGTGTTAGTGTAGGAATTTATTTTCCTTTATTTTATTTTAAGCTTGCTTAGTTATTAAATAATTGTGAGCTATTTAATAGGCTACTTTTATGTAAGTGGATGTATGTGTGTGAGTTGTCAATTCTCCATATGGAAAGTTATTCCACCTTCCTATTTTGGAAGATTCTAGATTGACACCTCACCCCACTCACCTTGCCTATAAATACTCACTCCTTTGCATGTAATTTTCATGGGTTGTTTAATGCATTTCTCCAATATTTGCATTATTATTCTCTCTTGGCCTTTTTATTGTTCTCTCGTAGATAAATGCTTATAGCAGATCCTGACTCTAGCAGATTTTAATCATGATGATGATCTATGTAATGATGTAATGTTAGTATCTATATGTTTTGAAATTTAAATCTTTTGTTCATTTGAAAAAATTAAAATTGTACTATTTTTGGGTTAAAATTCAAGTACTTTGCATGTTTATATAGTATTGGTTTGAAAGCTCGTTAAATGTGGTATCAGAGATAGGTTCAAACACTAGGTCCTATGTGCCTATTGTGTCTAACGTAAAACTTTAAAAGCAAGCAAACCTAGGCAAAACAAAGTGCTTTTCTTTCTCAAACTTGTGCATGGTGTTGATGATGTTTTTACCATGTAGCAACACAAGTAAGACACAAAGGTATCTCACCTCTCTTGAAAGGAATCCTATCCCAAAACTCTAGAATAGGACTTCCCCAAGGTTTATGCAGCTAGGTCTTAGCTCACAGGATAACTCAGTGGGTATGTGTTTTGCTGTTCCAACCAAGGGGACTTACATGCCAAGAAAACAAACTTTAATGCATTAGGGTTTGATTGCACATGACTTTGATTAGTTTTCTGATTATGACAATGCATAAATGAACTGATATATACTTACATTGCTACAAAGTATGTGATTTTAGCATGCAACCTGTAATCTGCTAACTTGCATTCACTAAGTATGAATTCTGTGACAACACTATGCAGGTTTATGAAACCTAATATAAATGGATCTGATAAACAAAATGCAAAAGGAGAGGGAAAGAGAAGGGATAAGGAATCCTATAGATAGCTACAAGAATGATCAACTCACAGATAGACAGATTCCCAATAATAGATAAATCTCTACTTAACCAGGCAACCCACAATGCCACAGAGACTATGCAATCTTCTAAGGAAACATAAGGGTTTTCAAACTGTGAAAGATTCATCAAACATCTAATCCCTAGTGCAATTCAATGAACTCACACAATCAAACTTAGCTCATATAAAATATGCCCAAACTAACCATGCACAATGACATACAATCAACAAGCCATCAATTGTATGGACATGAAATCCATCAAATATCTGCATAATTAACAATAAATGCAACTAAATAACTAATTGGAAAGGTGAAGAAGAATCATGATAACCATATCCAATCAACAAAATGCACTCAAATGGAAGAAGCAAATGAAATTCTATTTGTATTGATTTAGAAAAATGGCAGAGTTTCAACAATCCTTTCTTCAGTGCTTCCTTTATATCTTTTACAATGAGAGATGTTGCCTTTATATAGAGGGGCAACCATACTGAGTTTTTCAATTGATGGTGAGGATTAAACCAACACCAATGGCTCAAATTACATGGCATTTAATTTTGGTCAGTGGGTAGTTACATTCGTGGATTTTCTTTTGTCTTGAAGGAAAAAGACAAAATTACAACTTTCTAGCTCATGAGAACAAGACAAAATAACAATTTTTTGAGTTGTCTAATGGGACATATGACTTTTCCAATGTGTTGACTGGTCAAGAAGAGTATGTGGCACAATTTTGATGAATACATATCCAACAGGTTGCTTGCTGGATCAACATTTGATGACTGGATGGCTGGGATAGCTATAAACGTGTCCTGGACATTGAACTGGATCTATAGGAACAACAATGAAGCGGGCTTGATCTCCATGTTTTCTAGCTCCTAGGACTTGTCTCCATTATCTTTGACATTATACTAACTTCCTTTTTGTAGATACAATAGTGATTTGGCTGACAAAACGACGATTTTGCATGTTCAGGTCATCAGTGTATCTCTGAGTTTCCATCCTTCTTAGTGGCTCCAGTTAGTTCCTTCATCCTCTTAGACCTACAATTGAAAATGCCAAGCATCAATTTCATCATAAACAAGTTATTTTCCATCAAGATAGATCAAGATACATCCATTTGTAGCCTTGGATCAATATGGGACAACTCAAAATCAACTTTGGTTGTCATGAACAACTTCACAAATCTAGTGGAATTTCCATGATTTTCTACGTTTTTCATCATTTTTGACTACCTATTTTGCATGTATGGTGATTTGGGATGTTTTTGTACTCATTTGGATCTAGAAGGAGACATTTATTTCACATTTTTATACCTTTTTTTTTTGCAAAAAGTAGGGTTTTGGGGTCAACAGGATATTCATGTGCAGTATCATTGATTTGATGCAAAAGATACTCAAAATCCATAAAAACATGATATAAATGTTCATCAAGATGTAAAAAGGTGATATACAGATCAAATTTTTTAATTAAATCCAGTTCCATGCCTTAAAAAATCAAATTTCAGCCCAAAATATGAAAAAAGCGGCGTTTTGGGGGTCAACAGGATATATCCTATTGAGGTGAATTTTATTGGTAAACTCTTCCAAATGTGTTTAGCAGGTATTGTGATCTCTATTGGGTATATATGGATGACCATCATTTCAGCGTGAAACTACAACAAATGCTTTTAGTGGAGAATTCATCTACAACCAAATAGCTGGGATTTTGACCTCTACCGGATATATGTAGTAGGGCTCAATTTTAGCACTAACTCTTCTCAATGCATTTAGAGGAGTTTTTGACATCAACTAGATAGCGAGGATTTTAGGGTCAAGCAAATATATCATGTTGCAACTCATTTTATCACATATCCGATTGGAAGCAATTTTAGCGCAATGTTCGATTAGGGGTAATTTTAGTGCAATGTGCAGTAGGGGTCAAAAATTCCGCCAGATTTTGAAAGTCCCTGACTGATAGTATATTTAAAAAATACTGTCAGGATGTTTAAGATAGGTCCCGGAACCATGGGATTTGACATGTAGATTCTAGATTTTGGAGGATCCACCAGATTTTAGACTTAACCAATTTGTAGGTTTTCAGGGATTCAAACTTAGCCAATTTCAAGGCTTTAGGGACATGCATTAGGATGAAAGAACAAGGACCCCTTAGTGAAATGTTGTGGAATGTGACATGATTTTGCAATTTTGAGGCATGGAAACTAGGATTTTCAACACGACACATTTTGTAGTAGCAGTTTTGAGCACAATATCCAGTGACACAGGATTTTGACGCAAACTGCAGTAACACCCACTTTTAGCACAAAAGGCAATAGAGGTCTATTTGTTAAGCACAAGATCAATCAAGACACCTCCAAATCAATCATGAAAGGCATCAAACAACTTCAAATGTGCCAAATATCCAAATTTAGAACAAATCTTGCATTCTAAGCACCACTTCACTTTCTCATCATCATAAGGAGGAAATGTTGAGACTCCAAGACAAAGCAAAAGCAGGGGTCCCCATTTGGCAAAATGGGGCATGTGTGTAGGGAACAACACATGGGAAGTGTTGGTTTTTCTTCTGAATCAGCATTAGGGTTTGCCAGTTCTAATGCACAGGTAGATTCAGCCAACTAAATACAGGAGGTTGCGTGAGCTCCTCCCCTTCACTTCTGGTTCTACCGCACCAAGGGGGGTGTCCCTATTTGATAAAAGTATGACCTTGACTAGCTCAATGACAGAAGGATTTAACTTGACAGCAACAGGTAGAATACTCTCATGTATGGACTAAGATTTGTGTAACAAATCACAAGGTTGGTAACATTCTTGCACATGATGTCTGGTTGGGTATGAGAGCATGCAGGGATCCTAATCCTACTCCTACAACTAACAGGTGGAAGGATGAAATGGTTTGATTTGATTTTTGGATGCAAAGCTGGACATGGTATATAACCTCAACACAGAGCTAGATTGGTGCCTATCCAGGGCTTGGAGTCGGTAGACATACACCTATGAATGATCAGCATGAACAACTAAAACTGGATTTCAGGGGGATATACACGATATCTGCCTTACAAATATCTCCCAATACAGAGTGTTAAGCTGTCTATACTTATGGCATCCCTATTGCAGTATACCCTTCCCAATATTCAATCTGAAAACAGTTTAATCTACCCCTTGAGCAGAAGTTAAAAGATTAAACATTCAACACAGGAATTCTATGTTCTAGAATCTCAGACATTCCTTGAATGCCTGGACTCAGAAGAAAGATACATGCAAAACTGGAGACAGAATCAGCATAACACATGTAAACATAGCATTATTCATATAAAATTGACCATGAAATCAGTGGATTCATGCACAAACGTACAACAGGAGATACATAAACTCGCAAGTTTTGCTGCACAGAGCAACCAAAACTAGTTGTATCTTATTGCAGAGCCAAAATGTCCAGTTTTCAACAACCCAAAATGAGTAACACTTCCTGCTTATAACAACCAAAGAAGCGTACTCAGCATTAATTACATGGCTTTGACAAAAAATTTGCCAGATACAGATCCTTCAAAGGAATGGCGCTCAAAATTTATTGCTGCAGAGATAGAAAGTAGACAATGGTGGCCTCAAGCCCTGTGCCACCATCTAGAAGTCTTCATTCACAATCGAGTAGTTTAATCGCTTGTACCATCGCCCATACTCCTGCTACAGTCGCCATTGATGGCCCAACCACCCGCAGCCATCGAGAAAATAGTCGCAGCAATCAAAAAAGAAATTCTTGCCAAAACGCGTTCTATCGCAGTTTCAAAATATACAGGGAGATTAGTCCCACATGCACGGTGAGGAGACTACCTTAGTAGTTTAAAAGCATAGCTGCATGCATAATAGGTGTCGAGCATTTTTGCCATGCTCGACACACGCTCCTTCACCCAAAAGCCCATCGCCCAGACCCAGGCCATCGGCCAACAACAAAATGCCTACACCGATAAAACTTGTCACCTCGATAGAAACATCCTCCTTGGTCCCATCAGCCAAGCCCCTCATCATCGGCACAACTCAAAACACTCACGCCGACAATACAACACACGCTGATAATATCCATCGGCCAAACACAAGTGAAGCCTACCGACGATGAATATCACACCGATGGCATTTCCATCGGCCAAACCAAACACATCGGAGGGAACAAAAAATAGCTCACCGATGATGCCAATCACTCTGATGAACCAAAAACATAAAGCTCTGAACCTTTGAACCATGAACCGGTTCAAATGGATGGTTCAACTGAGAAGTTCAATGCCGAATGGAGCACTTCAGAAAGAACATTTGCGGAACACAAACACAAAGCCTTGAACCGTTGAACCATGAACCAAAAGGGTTCAACGCGGTGGTTCAAAACAATGGTTCAATCATAATCTGAGCACTCAAAAAGAAGTTTCGCCGATAAAGAAAGTCACAGTGATGAACAAGGAAACTTAGGGCCCAAAAAGAAAAAACCCTCCAACATCTGCGCTCAAATCTAGACCAAAATTAGTGCCAACACTGGCTCTGTCTGGGGACGTGCAGGTGCAAAACTGCAGCGAGGACCTCATAATCTCTGGTTTCACAAATTGGGCCATATCTATTAGGCAAGAGAGTCGATCATTGCACCAACCTGCACAAAAACTATATCTTTAGTCATCACTTGGGTGGCCCCAGGTAGCCAAAAATGAAGAACCGAAATTTTTTCCTGCCAAATACCTGATTCCAAACTGAAAGATCCCAATCCCAACTGAAAAAATTGGCATAGTTTGTCCATAAGGTCATTTGCTCAATTAGATATTCCACCACCTTTGACAGCTTGCCACTTGTAGTACTGCCTCTGTCACGCTGCATTTCAAAATCAAACATGCAACCATACATGCTAAAAAATCCTTCAGCATTAAGCAACATATGCATGTTATACTCTTCAGATGGTACATCATACTGCTCTTGGCAGTCTTCATCATTTATCTGGCTACTACACACCATTAGGCACTCATCCAGCTGATCCAAAAACTTAAAATACTCAGAAAAAATGAGACCCCCAATATCTACTGATATTGAAAACAAATCCTGATCCACACACCCAATGTTGCACATATCTAAACTAGGTGATGATGAACATCCATCATTCACAGTTTGCAAATCCATAGTATCTTCACAAGAACTAAAGATATCTGATTCGTATGGCCCCCACTCACAAACTGATGTAACACCAAGGTCAACAGTCTCCTTATATTCATCATCATCCTCAAAAAGAGGATTAATCTTACACCACTGAAAATCAAGATTCACAGCATCAAAGGCATCTGTAGACTCATCATAAAGGGGATTAACACTCACCGCAAAGGCCTCTACTTCTTCTTCATGATACTCCAATTCTTCTTTAGTACTATCAGATCCAGAGTCATAAGAAGAACAAACCTTATCCATGAATTGATCATGGATATCATTTCTATCAACTGATTGCCCCATATACAAGATTTCTGTTGTTTCAATGCATTCTGAAGTTGAGCTATCTGTATCATTCTCCATCCCTCTAATACTTCCTGATGAAACTGATACTGACTATTGATCCACATGATCACAACCTTGCACAACTGGATCATTTAAACATGATGGCTCTTTGATAAGGGCTGGTATGTAAATATTACTTGAAAAACCATTGTTTTCAACTTCATTTGTTGGGCAAAACAAGACATCCTCCTTTCTAACAGAAACATCATCAACTTGAAATGATGCAAAAACTGGGACAACAGGGGTGTGAATACTTTGACATTCAATGTCAACTCCTGAATTAAATCTTTCATTAACATCGGGGGCTACAGGACAACAAAAAATTTTAGAAAAATAACCCTTTTGTATTCCATACCTCCAATTGTTTTCAATATCTATTGCAAACTGATGTGCCTGATGCAATGTGGTGGGCTCCTTGTCTCTTAATCTATAACTCATTTTCTTATCAAAAGCTCCCAAATAGACAACTAAGCACAGTGCATCATTAGGTCTCATGCATTCTGGAATTCTATTCAATGCCCTCATAAATCTGAGGTTAAAGGCTGGGATCAACTCACCTTCTTCAATATGGATGTACATAAAATTACTAATAACTGCATATTCAGAGATTCTTTCACCATATTGTACTAGAAATGTAGATTTAAAACCATGCCAAGAGCTGACAGAGTGAGCTGGAAGGTAGGAAAACCAGTCCCTTGCATCTTCATCTAGAGATTGAACAAATAATCTCATAACCAGATCCTCATGGTCAATCTCAAAGTCATCTATCACATTCATAAACTGCTACAAGTGTCTCTCAGCTGATTCATCCTTTATACCATTAAATTTAGGCAAAAAAATTCTGATTTTAGGTGGAAGAGCATTTGGATAGCCACAAATGCCACTGAAATTTATGGGCTTATATCTGTCTATGTTGAAACTTCTTTTATTACATTGTTGGGAGTGACTACTATACATTTTTGCACTTGACACTTCACAAGGGTGCATAGGCTGATAATACATCCTTTATGTTTTTGCAACCCTCCTCTCTACTCAGATTTTCTACAAACAATGACTTTAGGCACTCAAAATTTAGACTGTTTTTTCAAACTTTCCTAAAGTCCTTTAAATGAGTCTTTTTAGCAACATTGTATGCCCTTTGAAATACAGAATAAGTTCTAATAAAAGCATGCAAGCTCTGCTTTCACCAATGTTTCCCTTTTAACCAGTGCTATCTCACCAAATAAGGAGTCTGTCAAACAATATGAAATACCTGGATATGTTGCAGGAGCTGCAAATTCTTCTCTGACTAATTTTGTTCTTTTATCAGGTTCTTTGATGCAGAGTCACCACCTCCTTGAAGAGGAATGAGCTTCAAACAAGCTGAAGCTACAAATTGATTTCTTTCTTTCTGGGTCATCCACCAGCAGAGTCACATATACAACCTTTTTCTCTGCTGCAACAAACACATCCAGGCCTAATTCTTCAATCTCGTAGACTCAAACTTTCATGGATATGACATTGATCTCCCCAGTAGAGTTGCCATTTTGTTGGTTTTTCTTCTGAATCAGCATTAGGGTTTGCCAGTTCTAATGCACAGGCATATTCAGCCAACTGAATATAGGAGGTTGCATGAGCTCCTCCCCTTCACTTCTGGTTCTGCCACACCAAGGGGGGTGTCCCTATTTGATAAAAGTATGACCTTGACTAGCTCAATGACAGAAGGATTTAACTTGACAGCAACAGGCAGAATACTCTCATGTATGGACCAAGATTTGTGTAACAAATCACAAGGTTGGCAATATTCTTGGACATGATGTCTGGTTGGGTATGAGAGCATGTAGGGATCCTAATCCTACTCCTACAACTAACAGGTGGAAGGATGAAATGGTTGATTTGATTTTTGGATGCAAAGCTGGACATGGTATATAACCTCAACACAGAGCTAGATTGGTGCCTATCCAGGGCTTGGAGTCGGTAGACATACACCTATGAATGATCAGCATGAACAACTAAAACTAGATTTCAGGGGGATATACATGATATCTGCCTTACAGATATCTCCCAATACAGAGTGTTAAGCTGTCTACACTTATGGCATCCCTATTGCAGTATACCCTTCCCAATATTTAATTTGAAAACAGTTTAATCTACCCCTTGAGCAGAAGTTAAAAGATTAAACATTCAACACAGGAATTCTATGTTCTAGAATCTTAGACATTCCTTGAATGCCTGGACTCAGAAGAAAGATACATGCAAAACTGGAGACAGAATCAGCATAACACATGCAAACATAGCATTATTCATATAAAATTGACCATGAAATCAGTGGATTCATGCATAAATGTACAACAGGAGATACATAAACTCGCAAGTTTTACTGCACAGAGCAACCAAAACCAGTTGTATCTTATTACAGAGCCAAAATGTCCAGTTTTCAACAACCTAAAATGAGTAACACTTCCTGCTTATAACAGCCAAAGAAGCGTACTCAGCATTAATTACATGGCTTTGACAAAAAATTTGCCAGATACAGATCCTTCAAAGGAATGGCGCTCAAAATTTATTGCTGCAGAGATAGAAAGTAGACAATGGTGGCCTCGAGCCCTGTGCCACCATCTAGAAGTCTTCATTCACAATCGGACAGTTTAATCACTTGTACCATCGCCCATACTCCTGCTACAGTCGCCATTGATGGCCCAACCACCCGTAGCCATCGAGAAAACAGTCGCAGCAATCAGAAAAGAAATTCCTACCAAACGCGTTCTATTGAAGTTTCAAAATATACAGGGAGATTAGTCCCACATGCACGGTGAGGAGACTACCATAGTAGTTTAAAAGCATAGTTGCATGCATAATAGGTGTCGAGCATTTTTGCCACGCTCGACACACGCTCCTTCACCCAAAAGCCCATCGCCCAGACCCAGGCCATCGACCAACAACAAAATGCCTACACTGATAGAACTTGTCACCTCGATAGAAACATCCTCCTTGGTCCCATCGGCCAAGCCCCCCATCGTCGGCACAACTCAAAACACTCACGCCGACAATACAACACACGCCGATAACATCCATCGGCCAAACACAAATGAAGCCTGCCGACGATGAATATCACACCGATGGCATTTCCATCGGCCAAACCAAACACATCGGAGGGAACAAAAAATAGCTCGCCGATGATGCCGATCACTCCGATGAACCAAAAACATAAAGCTCTGAACCTTTGAACCATGAACCGGTTCAAACGGATGGTTCAACCGAGAAGTTCAATGCCGAATGGAGCACTTCAAAAAGAACATTTGCTAAACACAAACACAAAGCCTTGAACCGTTGAACCATGAACCAAAAGGGTTCAACGCGGTGGTTCAAAACGATGGTTCAATCATAATATGAGCACTCAAAAAGAAGTTTCACTGATAGAGAAAGTCACAGCGATGAACAAGGAAACTTAGGGCCCAACAAGAAAAAACCATCCAACATCTGCGCTCAGATCCAGACCAAAATTAGTGCCAACAGGAAGATCCAAAAAGAGAAAGAAAGAGTTAACTTAGTCTAAGGAAGTCCAACCAATCACCTCTTAAGGAAGAGGAGTTATGATAACTTGCTAATGAGACCTTAGCTTTGGCTATGGTCATGATTAGGTTGTTTTTCTCTGAGTATAAGATCTCTAGATACTTAAATAATATTCAACTAGGTATAGGAGCAATTAAGCATTGAAGATCTTAGAATTGTATCAAAGATACGTAGGAAAGATGTTTTTTTTCCTAATTCCTAGATGGTTTGCAATGAACCAAGTGGAATAAAAGGATCATTAATGGAAAATAAAGAGAGTTGGAACCTTAAAAATTCCACTGTGCTAAGATGCTCTTAATAGTCTTATTATATTCTAGAAGAGGAATTCATTATATGTAAGATTACTTTTTTTGGCCTTAATTCTTGATGAATTATTGATTCATGAAGTCATGTTAGTGTTTGTAATATTACTCCATAGGGTGTTGTGAGAACTTTTGTATTAAAAGTCATATATTCTCTTGGGAATAAGGCTATAGTAATATTGTCTTTCTTAAGTACCATCTCTAGGTAAGAAAGCAAAGGTTGACACATATTTCATAATTGAATCTTGCATTATCCTATTTTAAGGCACACCAGTAGGGATGCATAAAGGAAGTAATGAATTGGTGGCATAGAATGCTTAGAAAAGTAGTACAGGTCTTGGAATTTTTTTATTTTACAAGCTTCATGAGAAAACCAAAGGGTGTTAAAATGTAGAATGTTTCCATGGGAACTTTTAGTGAATATTTCTATTTCTTTGTACTCACATTGGCATGTACAAAAGAGTTGTGCACATGAAGAAATGGATTAGAGTTCCCTATATTTTGTGAAACCTTTAGGAGACATGGAAACATATTGTAGAGGACATGGATATAAAAGGGTCCTTTCATACAATATTTTGATGATTAAATTGAGTTAGTGCCTCTCAAAATTACTTTTCCTTGAAGCATTTTGTTAAGTGGGTTGCATGGAGCTTGCATGTTGATTCATAACTATTGTAAGGAGGAGATATTTGAAGAAACTGATTTTATTCTTATTTATAGAAAATGGAATAAATCTATCATATCATGATGTTTGATGTTGTTAGTTAAGTACACATCATGTTTACTTATAAGCATTTGCACTTGAATGCTCAACTCTTAGAGAGGTGGGGTGCATGTGAGTTTTCCTTCAAGTGAAGTGGTACATGATCCTAAGTAAGAAGACTGAATCATTTTATGTTAAAGATCTGGATGAACCAACCAGAGAATTATTTTTTTAGTATTGAGTCAAGGTGTAAGGAAAACAAGTTAAGGTTAAACAGAAATCCAATCTTTTTATGGCACTTAAACCTATTTGGTCTCTTGAGATAAGAGTTTCTTCCTAACTTAACTTTGTGACAATTTGGTTGGATAGTTGAACACTATGAATACTAGGTAAAAGTACAAAGTTGTGTCACACTTTTATAAAGGAAATGGCCAACACTGATCCAACTTTTAAGCTTGAATCACTAAAAAATGACATATATGTTTTGAATTTTGAAATGATTTAAGCTAATAAAATATTTATTTTTTAGTATATTTTATAGTTGTATTTTTTTGAAAAATTTAAAAAATTATTTGAATATAGTGATTAATAAATTGACACTATAATTTAGTTGCTGATAAAATGCTAAAGAATGAAGTTACATGAGACATCAATCTTTATATAATAAATTATTATTTTTTTCTTCAATTTTTTTTGTGTATTTATAACTTGAAACTTTAGTGCATGGATATATTTTTTTTCCGATTTTCATAAATATCTATTTTAAATAAATATTAAAATGTGCATGTATTAAAACATAGTTGTTTCCATTCGACTTCAAATTTCATATTAACTATTTATCTAAAATAGAAAAAATATACCATCTTGATATAGATTCTTTTATCTAGTGTATCATATTTTTTTCAAATTTTTTTAATAAGTTTTACTATTTTTCCTTGACATGGTAATCGACCTAATGTTTTGTGCTAATAACCTACTTTTAGTAAAAATAAAATAGAAAATATAAATAATAATTAAAATATTTAAATATATATATTTTTGAAACTAAACTTATAGATCTACAAAAGGGTATTTTTATATTTTTAAAAAATGTTATTTACATGAGTAGTTGTTGAAATATCAAGTTTTTTAAATAATTTTTTTTTTTTGGTAAATTGGCCTCATTGTGGTATACATATGCCTTTAGCCAACAATTTTAGTTGGAAAATTTGTGGACATATCTAACTTAGCTAGAATGAATCTTACAAGATCATATGTTTGACCAAAATTAATTTTTAGTTAGAAATACTTAAATTCACTTGTGCTGATAAGTTGGTTGAAAGTGTGACATAGCTTTGTGCTTTTACCCTACTGCCTCTTGGTAGATCTAGATAGTACAATTGTAGTGGTTAATAAGACTATCATTGAGGCATTTAGTCAAGTAGTTTTAAGCCTTGAATAGGTAACTTATTCAATGAGGTAGGAAGTTGGGTACAGACTTAAGTTCCAACTAAAATTCTTTTGTGTTATCTGATTGATGAATGTTCATCACTTTATGAAGCAAGAGTAAATGTGTTAAGTCATCCTAGATTTTAGTCAAATATTATTCTAGCATAATATTAAATTATAAAAAGATGACTCTTTCTAACATGTGTGTATTCGCATTGTAAATCTTTGAGTGCGACTAAAATCTTAAAGGACTTGTTTGTTTGGCATTTCTGAAGCATGTTCTCTAACTCACCATAAGTTTTGGAAAGATCTAGGTGTAGTGTATAAATTTTCTCTCTTGTTAGTGACTCAATTAGTCACGTAGTGCATGTTAAGAGCATCTTTGGATTTTAATAGTTTTATTGATTATTATTAGAGAAAATGTTTTAATATCTACAAGGATTGTCATTGATAATTCCTTTATTTTTCAAATAGTCTAGCCACCAAGTTTTGAAAATTTATTTATCTTGTGACCAGTTGGTCAAAATTAATTTATTTTAAAAAAGGAGCTCATTATTATGACTTATTGTTGAAAATGAAATTTCTTTTACTTTGGTGTTGATTTAAAATATTATGGTGGCTAAACTAGAACATTTTAATTACTGATTTTGTTTCATGTAATGTTCACCTCTATCATGCCGTGGAAGGGCCTCTGATGGGTTGTATAAGGGAGTAGATTTCAAAGAATGTGCTTGTTCTTGATATATGAAGAACTAAGCTATTTAAGATTTTTGATTCTTGCTAAGATGAAATGAATGTTAGTCAAGAAACATAGAATAGTAATTATTTTCTGTTAGCTTTGTTTGTGTTTGAATGAGACTAATCCACATAGTGTCATGTATCACAAATTAACGTACTTGAGTATAGTTATAAATATGCAATAGGGTATGTCAATATAGTTACATTTAACCTTGGCAATTAATGGGTTATGATGTTGAGAGAATTCTCAGTCAATTTAGATTGAGAATCTTTGTGGTTGAAAAGATTGAGTGAAATGCATCTCAATTTTCGACTATGATTGTCTCGGACATAATTCTATTTTTTCTAATGCTCTAACCTTAGAAGAATAAATATGACATTATGTCTAGAAGTAGAGTGTTGCAAGTATGTGCCTAATCAGTGTTGTCATTGATGTCAACATATCTTTGTTGTCATTGGTGTCAACTGTATCCTATTTTGTTATTTGTTTAGAAGCCTTATATGTTGATGATATTGAGAAAATTAGCCTCTCTAGAAGAATTAGAAAGTAAATAGTGAATCATAGTGAAGACAGTGAGTTGCATACTGAAGAACAATCTAGAAGATTTCTCTATATTTCTTGCTAACTGAAGATCTTGGTTTACGGATTGGAAGTTATTTAGAAGCATGGCTGAAGATGCTAAATCCTCAGTTTGAGCCTTCGATATGAGGATTTGAGTGAGTTACATTCACCAGAGTAAAACCTACTTTTTTTGATTAATCACTGATGCCTGAGAGAAAGTATTCTACTCCGTATTCCTCTGCATTAAAGTGTTTTGCTCTGCAGTTCTAGAGGGAAGTCTAGGATGATGATAAGTGCCTACAATTGCAGTGGTTCATGTTTTGGTGGTCTGCAAGCTATCTTTCTTTTATGATAGTTGAAGATAGTGAAGTTCATGTGTTCCGGTGTGAAGAATCTCATGGATAAAGTGGTTCGAGTTTGTGCGGTTACTCTTGGTGATTTCAACGTGCTTGTGCATACCTCCTGATCATGTTCCTACCTTTACATTGGTCCACATTAAGGAATTGAGATTGTGTTTGAAGATTATTCCTAGATAACGTATCATGTAACTAGTCTTAGCTAACTTGGTTAATTCCAGTGACTACAGAGATCTCTTCAAGATTATGGAAGCATGTTGTGGCATGGAAGATTGTGTTTGAGTCCCAACTAAGGTGTGGTGTGATCCGCATACATCTACACTAGAATTACTTAGCATAATTTTGTATTAGGTCAAGACCTATTTTGTAAATCTTTGTAATGCTGACCTTGGAGATTGTTGCAATGGTTGATGATTGTAGTGTCGACCTTGATGATCATTCCAAGGTTGATGAAGTGTATAAATACTTGTAATTGAGTCATGGAAAAGATGTCCTTGTGTGAAGATGGGCAGATAAGGAAAGAGGTGGAAAGGCAGAGCAGAGCATAGGAACTATTGTACTTTAATGTTTAAATCTCAAACATGAAGAAGATGTTGATTTTGGCAGTGAGCCTGGAAGTGAGTCGCTAGTAGGGTTTAACATCCCTCAGGTTTAATAGCCCTCATTGTAATCTTTCTAGGTTTAAGGTTAAGGCAATGAGCCTGCTTGACCTAGTTGTACTTCATGGTAGTGAGCCAGTATGTTCTAGGCCCGTGGAGTGACCAAGCCTGAACATCATTTTTCAAAGATTGCAATATATTTTGAGAGCTAATCCTCTCCATGGTTTTTCCCCACCTTGGGGTTTTCCACGTAAAAATCTGGTGTCTCTTGTGTTTAATGTTGCATATGTGTTTAAGTTTCTAATTTCATGCATTCACTGTTTAATCATAATAAGTGCGAACACGTGATTAATATTTAAGTGCAGAAGTGTTTGAGTTTTTGGGACAACTGATTCACCCCCCCTCTCAGTTGTCCGGCGCATTTCAACAATTGGTATCAGAGCAAGGTTCCTTTGAAGAAAGTTTAATATCTTGAGGAAGATCCAAAATGTCTTATCTTGGTTACAAAGTATGGAAAGCTGTAGAAACAAAATACACCCTGCCTCAAAATGGTTTGACAACTAAAGATGAAATCAAAGAATATGAAGTGGATGTTACAGAAAAAGATTCTCTCTTAAGTTCATTGAATGATTCAGTATTGACAAAAGTTGTGGATCTTGAAACTGCAAATGAGGTATGGGAAAACCTAAAAAATCTGTATGAAGGAGATGATTCTATGAAGGAGGCCAAGATACAAAGTTTGAAAGTGAAATATGAAAGTTTGAAGATGAATGAAGATGAAAACATAACAACCTTTATGGAAAGAGTTGATGAACTTGTCACTGGAATAAAAGGTATGGGGGGAACTCTCGGTGATAAGGAAGTTGTGATGAAAATTCTCAAATCACTACCAAAGTCCTATAGTTACAAGGTAGCTGCAATTGAAGAATTTATGCAAGTAAAAGCTATTGATAGAGACCAGTTACTTGGTAAGCTTATTGCCTTTGAGATGAGAGAGTTTGGTGATGCCCTGCCAAAATTCAAGACTGCCTTCAAAGCTAGTACTTCTGGGAAAACCACCAGATCAGAAAAGTACAAGGTAGAATCTAATGATGAGTTTGATGAAATTGAAGCCAACTTTGTGGATAGACTGTAAAGAGGATCCGGTAAGTTTAAATGTAAATTACCTTTTAAATGTTTTTCCTATGGTAAAGTAGGCCACTTTGCTTCTAGATGTCCTGAAAGAATTCAAAGAAATAGAAAAAGATATGAGAACAAGCCTAGGATCCAAAAGAAATGTTATTATGTTGAATATTTTGATGATGATGGAGTATCAGATAATGGTGAACTAGATAATGCTAGTACTTCTAGTAATGAATGCTTGTTTATTGCTATTAAGGAAGAACCTGTGTCTACTAATCCTGCTAGTTGTGTGAAGGAAGAAAAACTAGTGGAAAGTGCTTTGGTTGCTTAGGTTGTTGAAGACAAAGATGAATGGGTTATTGATAGTGGCTACTCTCACCACGTGACTGGTGACAAAAGTAAGTTTGTGAGTTTGGAAAGATATGATGGTGGACTGGTTAGGTTTAGAGATGATACAGCTATTAAGATTTGTGGAAAAGGATCTATTTCTTTTGATGGCAAGCATAATACTGAAGATGTCTTGTATGTGAAAGGATTAAAGCACCATCTTTTGACTATGGGTCAGATGTGTGACAAAGGTTATGATTTAAGCTTCAAGGACAATGGATGTAAGATCAGGGATTTAATCTCCAGAATGTAGTCATTGCAACTGGTACGAAGACTAGAGGTAATATCTATCACTTGAAAGGAACTGATAATTATTGTTTGTTGGCTCAAACTAATGAAAGTTGGCTATGGCATAAAAGGCTATGTCACATCAATTTTGATAACATTATGAAGATAAGTACTACACAGGTTGTTAGAGATTTGCCTAATCTTGTGAATCCTGCTAATCCTATTTGCAAGGAGTGTCAATTTGGGAAACAAACAAGAATAAGTTTCAAAAGCAAGGACCAATCAGTTGATGGACTACTGGAACTAGTGCATACAAATTTGTGTGGATCTACAAGAGTAAGAAGTTTGCAAGGAGACAGGTATTTCATGTTGCTTATTGATGATTATTCTAGAATGACTTGGGTTACCTTTTGGAAAGAAAAAGTAGAAGTTCTAGATAAGTTCAAGGCATTTAAGGCAATGGTTGAAAATGAGATGGATTTGAGGATCAACTGTTTAATGTCTAATAGAGGAGGAGAGTTTACATCAAATGAATTCAATTTCTTCTGTGAAGAACATGAGATAAAGAGATAGTTATCTACACCTAGAACTCCACAACAAAATGGAGTTATTGAAAGGAAAAACATAACAAATCAAGAAGCTACTAGAACCATGATGAAGGAAGTTGATGTTTTGGAAGCCTATTGGAGAGAGGAAATTCACACTGCTATATATATCCTAAACAGAGTCCAAGTCAAAGGTAACAGTTCTAAGACTCCTTATGAATTTTGGTATGGTAAAGTTCCTACTGTGAAATATCTCAAAGTTTTTGGTAGCAAATGTTATATCAAAAGGGAAGAAGATCTAGGCAAGTTTGATGCTAGGTGTGATGAAGGAATCTTCCTTGGTTACTCCACCAAGAGCAAGGCCTACCGGTGTTATAATAAGAGGTTGAATAAGATCATTAGGAGTGCAAATGTCAAAGTCAATGAAAGCAAGGAAAGGTCTCCAGAATCAAGTGGATATGAATTAGATAAACCAGATGTTTCAAAAGTGGTGCAGCATGAAGACAACTCAGATGAAGAGGAACAAGCTCTAGAAAGTGCTACCAAGACACCAAGGTATGTAAAACTTAATCATTCTGAAGATCAAATCATAGGAGATAAGAGCAAAGGAATCCTGACCAGAAGAAGAGCTACAAAAGAATAAGTAAATTTCTGTCTGATTTCTAAGATTGAACCTAAGACTATGAATGAAGCTTGCAATGATGAGAATTGGGTAAAGGCTATAAAAGAAGAATTGATGTGGATAGAGAAGAATCAGACCTCGGATCTTGTTCCCAGACTAGCAGATAAAAATGTAATTGGCACCAAGTGGGTTTTCAAAAACAAGATGAATGAATATGGTGAAGTGGTAAGAAACAAAGCAAGGTTGGTATGCAAAGGATACTCTCAAGTTGAAGGAATAGATTTTGAGGAAACATTTGCACTAGTGGAAAGGATTGAAGCTATAAGAATGTTTTTGGCATTTGCAGCTTACAAAGATTTTAAGGTATATCAGATGGATGTAAAGTCTACATTCTTGAATGGAGAGTTGGAAGAATAAGTCTATATTGAACAACCGAAAGGATTCCAGTCATCACATTAGGGTGACATGGTATGTAGATTGAAGAAGGCATTGTATGGATTAAAACAAGCTCCTAGGGCCTAGTATGCTAGGTTGGATAAGTATCTGATATAGTTAGGATTCAACAAGAGTACCACCGACAATAATCTCTATTTCAAGATCAATAATGAACAAATCCTAATTGTTGCAGTCTTTATTGATCACATTATCTTTGGAGGCAATGAAAGTATGTGAAAAATTTTTGATGGAGAAATGCAAAGTGAATTTGAAATGTCCATGTTTGGTGAGATGAATTTCTTTTTAGGTCTACAAATAAATCAATCGGATAAAGGTATCTTCATTTCTCAATCTAAGTATGTGAAATAGTTGTTAAAGAATTTTGGGATGGAAGACTCTAAACTGGTAAATACTCCCATGATAACTAGTTGTAAATTGAGCAAAAATGATGATTCACCTATGGCAAATTAGAAAAGATACAGATCTATGATTGGAGGATTACTTTATCTAACTCAAACCAGACCTGCCATAATGCATGCAGTTTGTCTTGTGGTAAGATTCCAAGCAAAACCTAAGGAGTCACATGTGATGGTAGTCAAAAGAATTCAAAGATATTTGAAAGGCACAATTGACTATGGTTTGTGGTATCCAAAGGACAATGATTTCACTCTCAGTTCATACACTGATGCAGATTGGGCCAGAGATGTGGATGATAGAAAAAGTACAAGTGGAGGTGCATTCTTCTTGGGTAAAAGGTTGATATCTTGGATAAGAAAGAAACAAGATTCAATATCTTTGTCCACTGTAGAAGCATAATATATTGCAGCAGCATGTAGCTGTACTCAAGTGTTGTGGATGAAGCAGACATTGAAGGACATCAGAGTTGTGTATAAAGATCCAATTGCAATCTTTTGTGACAATACAAGTGCCATAAACATATCAAAGAATCTAGTAATGCATTCAAGGACAAAGCACATATCAATAAGATATCACTTTCTAAGGGAAAAAGTGACAGAGAATGAATTCAAGTTGGAATATGTATCTACAAAAGACCAGATTACAGACATTTTCACCAAACCTCTACCTAACAATACTTTTGAGTATCTCAAAGAAAAGTAAAGGGTTATTAACCCTCCTGCTCTAAACTAAGATGCACAAGAGTACATCAGTCTAGTGGTGCTTAGAGTCTCTTCTCCAGATCTGGATTGATGCTTTTAGGGCTACTTCTCAGGGGGAGTAGTCAGAGAGTTCAAAAGAGAGATTGGATCAGAGTAGAAGAGTGCAAGTATGTACCCTTTTCCATTGATGTCAAAGGGAGAGAGAAATCATGTGAAAAACTCAAAGGGAAAGAGTGTAGATGTGTAAAGAGATAGGGGGAGAATCTTGTCTTGATGGTTGTTGTAGGTTTTCACATCATATGTTGCCATCAATGACAAAGGGGGAGATTGTTGCAAGTATGTGCCTAATCAGTGTTGTCATTGATATCAACATATCTTTTTTGTCATTGGTGGCAACTGTATCCTATTTTTTTATTTGTCTAGAAGCCTTATATTTTGAGGATATTGACAAAAATAGCCTCTCCGAAAGAATCAGAAAGTAAACAGTGAATCACAGTGAAGATAGTGAGTTGCATACTAAAGAACAGTCTAGAAGATTGCTCTGCATTTCTTGTTGACTGAAGATATTGGTCTGCAGATTGGAAGTTATTTAGAAGCATGGCTGAAGATGCTAAATCCTAAGTTTGAGCCTCTGGTATGAAGATTTGAGTAAGTTACATTCACTAGAGTAAAACCTGTTTTTTCTGATTAATCACTAGTGCCTAAGAGAAATAATTATGCTCCGCATTCCTCCACATCAAAGCGTTTTGCTCTACAGTTCTAGAGGGAAGTCTAGGATGACTATAAGTGCCTAAAATTGCAATGGTTCATGTTTTGGTGGTCTACAAGCTATCTTTCTTTTATGATAGTTGTGTTGGTTTAGGACAAGACAACTGAGAGGGGGGGTGAATCAGTTGTCACACTTTTACAATCTTTTCTCTTTCAGTCTTCCTTTTCCACTTATAATTAATTTAATGATATAAACATTTCAGCATCAATCAATAACATATGAATAGAAAACATAAGTAACACATTTGACACCAAGATTTTGATGTGGAAACCCGATTAAGGGAAAAACCACGGTGGAGGTTAACCCACAAATATTAATACCCTGTTAAAAGTATTTTTACAAATGGGAATGCACATGCATTCGGGCTTACTGCCCAGAGCTCACTGCTCAAATGGAGGCTCACTACCTATAGAAACATTGCAAGAGAATGACAAAGATTTGAATTGTTTAATAGCATCTACTTATGCAAGAATTTTAGTTCCAGATAAGTATAAAAACTAATCTTACAGATTTCATCTTTGCTCTACTCTTCTTACTGTTCTGCCTTCATTCACACTTTGGATTTCTGTTGTTCTCACATACGCCTTATTTGCATACACCACACACACTGAATCATCCAATTTCATCAGCTACATATATCCGCAATATGATCTATAATCATTCTATCAGTCAGCTTCAACAACACTTAGAACTTTTACGAATGCTCTACGCTGCCAGCTAGATCTATGTGTAACTTAAGGTGCGGACCAAAACTTTCTCTTGAAAATCATTACTCATGTTAGCCTCTATCACTAATCATTATCATTTGTCCAACAAACAACTTCCATACATCTGGAATGAAGATCTTCTGCAAGGTCAGCCTGTTCTTCTTCTGTCTGCTCTGACAAACTAGAACCCGATACATAGAGGCTAATATCTTTTGAATCCTTCATCACTAGAAGACAAAAATCTAGAGTTAGACTATCTTGGCAATGCATATGACTCCCTATATCTGCAACTAATCATGACTTCCCACCAGAGAGATCTAGACCAAAATACTGGACCCTATTGCTGCTCTGTTCCTAACTGCCTAGACTTAGACAAATTATGAATCTAACTTCTAGTATGAACAAATTGTGTTATGCAGATGATTGGGATGATCTTAGTTGCCATCAATGACAACATATATCATGCCTAGCAGTGTCTCTTTCCAACAATCTCCCCCTTTCGCATTGATGGCAACACTTAGTGAAAAATGACTAAGTGTCTTGTGCAACTCCCCCTTTGTCTATACATTCGTGCACTTCACTTGATCCATTGCTCCCCCTTTGCTGAATACCTTATTTTTCACTGCCCTTCACTCCCCCTTTGACATCATTGGCAAAGGGTGGGGTCCACAAGTCAAACTTCTCCAAAATTTATGTATACATTGCCACCTATGTACAAGTAGTCATTAAGTTTTATTACATGAACTTGAGAATGTCTACAAAGCTGGTTTTTATTTGAACAAGTTTAGAGGCCCAAGTACTCTTCATTCCATCCAAAATGGAGATGTGCCCACTTAGCAAAAATGAATATGCTTCTACCTTTGACAGATCTGCTAGATCACTAGTCTAAGATGCACTCTGAGCTTCAGATAGGGCATTATACATTGTCTCTAACTTAGGAGCAATTAATCCCCGAAGCTCACACATTCTCTTCATAATGTTACCTTTTTCTTTAACAAGCCTCTTTATTTCATCTGCCAGCCTGATTACTTGACATTCTTGACTTATAGGGGAAACTGTTAGAGGATCAAAATTTTGAGAGATCTGACAATTTCTATTCTTGCTCCTTTATCTTTTTCTCAATATCCTTATTAACTTTTGGTCATGATAGATAGAATTTGTACATATCACTTCCATCATTCAGAGCATTCTGAATACTTTTTATGCTAATACTTAGTATTCTTCTATCATTTCTTATTAGATTCTTTATTTCACAAAATTTCTTATCCATGAATTCTTTCTGAATTTTTGCCTCTATAGACTTCTCAAAGGACTCAAAATGAGTATTCATAGAACTTACAAGATTTTTCAGATGTTCAGAGGGTGAATCAGATGGACTCTTCTAGTAGGTAGGCATTAACTTTTCCAAAATCCTAGATGTAAGCCCCAGTAGTTCATTGTCCTCCATGTGGAATTTTAACATCTTTTCTCTAGCCTTTACTTGGGTGAATGATGTTATTTTCATCAATTGAATTGGAGAGAGAGCATCTGGATTGGCTAGACCTTGGAGTAGTTCAGGTTCATCAAGCTCACTCAACTCTTTTTCAAGAAGACTTTTTACTGCATCTGCAGTGTCTCTTGCAACATTTTCTAAGCCATCCTTTTGTTCATCAGATTTCTTAGTATTTGCTTTATTTGTTTCAACATTTGTACCATCCTTTTCTGCTTTATCTTTCTTTGTGTTCTTTGCAAAAGGACTCTTTCCTATTTGTTCATCACTTGCTACCTGATCTAACTCTATGAAGTAGTAATATTATCCTCTTTCTCTAACGTATCAGGTGGATTGGGAGTATCTCCTATACCAACTACTTTATCCAACATTTCTGTATTCTCCTGATTTGCTTGTTCTACTTCTGGAATAGAGGCTTCACCCAACTCAAATTGCTGCTCAATAATGTTCTCTTCTTCACCATCTAGAACTTCTTTTGTGATTATGGGAAAATTGTGCTTTCTTAATGCTTTCAAAAGAATCTCTTGAGTTTCTTCAATGATTTCACTTGTTTCTCCAAGCATGAGCTTGTTCATTCTCCTTTTTCTTTTAAAGTCATCTTTGACTTCCTTGAATATCATATCTATTTGATTAGGAGAAATTTGAGGACACAAATTTATTAGCTCATGTTTTCTGATCTCCATGTCCTTGCACTTGGCATTTTCTTTTCTCAACTCCAAGATATTTTCCAAACTTTGTGATAACTCAGAAGTTATCTCAATCAGTGCCTTGTTGTAGATGTTGAGATATCTGACTATTGCTTCCTCTAACACCCTTTTATCCATATCATTGTATTCATCATAGAATTCAATCATGGGTTTTAGATTACCATCCACAGTGACTGATTTTATCACATCTTCTAGGGAGAGTGTGGGCTTCTCAACATATTCCTCATAATCTTGTGCCTTTCGCTTTTTCCTAGTCCTTTTGCTTCCGTAAGACTTTTCTTTGGTTAACTTTGCAGCTTTTGTTCCAGTGACCTTTAGTTCCTTGATTTCAATGTCAGAGTCTGTATCTACTTCTTCTTCTCTTATGCTTTCATAGGTCTAGGATGCTTTTGTTTTCTTCCTTTTCTCCCATTTTCTGGATGATTTTGCTTTCAGTTTTGTAGTTTTGGATGGAGCAGAGGCAGTAGCAGAGCTTCTAGTAGTTCTTGAAGTGGAAGAGAATTCCACCGGATCACCTGTTTGTTTCTTATCTTGTTTCTCTTTCTCATCCCTCTCTGTTATTTCTCTGAATTTCTTCACAGCTTCCTTAGTTAGGCCAAGATTTTTAGCTAACTGTTCAACTTCTTTTCTTAATCTCCTATTGGTTTTAGGTTCTCTGAGCTCAGTATGCAATTTTAAACTCAGCTTCTCGTAAGTTCCAAATATTTCAACCGTTGTGTCTTTGGGCTTGCTTAGCAAATGTTGAGCATACATATCTAAGATCCTTTCATCTACTTCATACCCCATGGGCATGATCCAAACAGTTCTAGGTTCCACTGCTTCTATTAAACACTGGTCAATATCAACCATGAAGCATATTTCATTTTTGTACTTGTCAACAATTGAATTAGGAATTCTTTCCCTTGAGTGCATCATACTCTAAAAATTCTTGAAGTAACCCCATATTGCAGTTTTTTGAGCTTTGAAATCACCAATGTTGTGAAGATGATTTCTAATCTAAATGGCAACTGGGTCATCCTTAGTCCAGTGCACACCTTTTACCCCAGGTACCTCATTCATAAAGTAAAAGAATAGACATAGAATCAATGTACCATACTTAAAATTGTTTTTCTTATCTTTTTTGATCTTATTTAAATTTTCAATTAGTTGATTCTGTAGTAGTTCACACAAGTTATAATCAATATTTTCCTTTAGCATCTTGTATGTAGCATATATGGTTGTTCTAGAAATAGAATTTTCTCTGCTCGAGTGGTAAATCTTGCACCCAATCATCATGGAGGTGAATTTGACATTCAGTTCTATAATATCATTAATGGTCATTGCCCTTCTGTTGACCTTAGCTCCAATAACATCAGTTACTGTCTGGTTTTTCATGGCTTTCAGCATGGGCAATCCTCTAGTTGAGTTTAAACCAGTTACATTTCTGATAGCATCCCTGTTAATCTTGAATGGTTTTAAAAACCAAATAAATTCATCATGCATTCAACTCAAGATGTATTGGACCCATTCATCCTCATCAAATGTTGGAAACCCCATAATATGAATAAAATGTTTATCCTATAGGGCATTATACTCGGGTTTAAGTTCGTGATTATCATCCTTGAGTTGTTTCTCAAACAAGTCTACATACCTTGAATCTCCAAACTCATCTATATTTGCATAAATATAAACCCTAATGTCTTCGACATGCAACACACCATACAAAACACTTGAAAAAGCACCTAATGGGTTGACTTCAATTGATTTGTGAGGATGCTTCTTAAATTTTGGTTGAAGCCTTTTAGTAATGTCAATAACATGAGGAGTAGCCATCTCAACAGATTTTAGGTTCAAAGATTTATAGAGAGGTACCTTTTTCTTTCGCGGGGTTGGGGTTGATCAATTGCTGGTTGAATCCACTCTTTGCCTCAATCTCTAGATTTGCAGCTCAAATGCTCTTCTTGTTTTCTTCAAAAGCAAGGTGATTCAAATGAGTGACCAAGTGACATTTTAAAGCTTTGCATAACCTAATTTGCCTTTGTAATAAATGTGTTGATCTAATTATATCTGGTTACATTGGTTTTGACAAATCTTCATGAATCACTCTGCAAGATTTCATATCAACATCTTTTCTTCTGGAAATCCTTCCAAAGGTTCTGGACCAATTCAAAATATTCTCTTTTATTGTGCCTGAATTAGGCACCCATTTACTGACTAGGGGAATTTGATGTTCTATGCAGCTCCCCCTGAGCCAGAGCTTCTGACTTAATTCCCAGAGGAATTGTCAGCACTAGATTTTGGTGCGGACCCATCACTATTGTTTATTGTATCTTTCTTTATCCAAATCTTGTTCATTTTACTCCATATCTCATTCACATCAATTTTCTTTTTGCCTTTGTCTTGTTTCTTCTCATTCAGTTTTTTGTTTATTGGACCTCTTCTTCCATTGTTCCTATTTCTATAGAATCTTGCAATATGACCAGATTTATTACAATTAAAGCACATTTTATTTCCTCTTGATTTGCACTGATTAGCCATGTGTCCAAATCCATTGCAAGAAAAGAAGTAGCCATTGAAATAATTTCCATTTGAGTTATTCATTATCATACTTCCACATTCATTAGATTTGTGACCATACCTCTTGCATTTGAAGCATTGAACGGAGAAGGAGGAACCATTTTGATTTGCTCTACTTCTGCACTGAATAGCTCTATGACTAAATTTATTGCAATTGAAGCAATTTCCATTAAATGATGGATATCTTTGAGCATTAGGTTGTTTTATCAGAGGTTTTCTAGTTCTATTCCTTTTAATCCTTGGTTGGAAATTCCTTTGTCCAGATCCGGAGCTTTCACCTTTCTCATATTTAAGATTACACTTGTCATTATCCATTTTCTGTTCTTCAATTAGTGCTTTGAGTTTAGTTGAGCTTATTTTGAACTTCTCCTTATACTCATTTGTAATTTCTAGGTCATGTCTGAGAGGGATAATCTGTCTCTCAAGTTCTCTCTCATTGTTTCTACTTTCTTGTAGATTAGATTCTAGGAGACTAGCTATTCCCTCCAATCTGCAGCATTCTTCAGTTCTATCTTTTAGATTTTGCTTCATTTCTTCTTCAGTTTTCTTCTTATCTTCAATTTCCTTGGTTAGTCTCATCACCCCAGTTTCTATCTCATGTTTTAGGACAACTTCTTTAGCTAACTTTTCACATTCTTTTGTCTTTTCTTTTAGAGCCTTGTCTTCTAGTTGAAGAGGTTGCTCTTTTCCTTTTGCATTGGATTTGCTCAATTTTTCTTTTAATATCTCAATGAAGTCTTCAGCCTTTTTGAGATTATCTTGCAGTTCTTGGACTTCTGCCTTGGCTACTCAAGATCATATAGGATGAGATTAAGTTGTCCTTGAAGATTATATTCATCCATTTTACTTCCTTCCCAGATCTTCCTTAAGCTGTTAGACTTTTCCAAAGGAACCTTGCTTTGATACCTATTGTTGGTTTAGGATAGGACAACTGAGAGGGGGGGTGAATTAGTTGTCACAATTTTACAATTTTTTCTCTTTCAATATTCCTTTTCCACTTATAATTAATTTAATGATATAAACATTTCAGCATCAATCAATAACATATGAACAGAAAACATAAGTAACACATTCGACACCAAGATTTTGACATGGAAACTTGGTTAAGGGAAAAACTGCGGTGGGGGTTAACCCACAAATATTAATACCCTATTAAAAGTATTTTTACAAATGGGAATGCACATGCATTTGGGCTCACTGCCCAGAGCTCATTGTTCAAATGGAGGCTCACTGCCTATAGAAACATTACAAGAGAATGACAAAGATTTGAACTGATTAATAGCATCTACTTATGTAAGAATTTTAGTTTTGGTTAAGTACAAAAGCTAATCATACACATTTCATCTTTGCTCTTCTCTTCTTATTGTTCTGCCTTCATTCACACTTTGGATTTCTGCTCTTCTCACATATGCCTTATTCACATACACCACACACACTGAATCATCCAATTTCATCAGCTATATATATCCGCAATATGATCTACAGTCATTCTATTAGTCGGCTTCAACAACACTTAGAACTTTTATGAATGCTCTGCTCTGTCGGCTAGATCTATGCATAACTTAAGGTGTGGACCAAAACTTGCTCTTAAAAATCATTACTCATGTTGGCACTATCATTGATCATTATCATTTGTCCAAGAAACAACTTCCATACATCCAGAATCAAGATCTTCTGCAAGGTCAGCCTATTCTTCTTCTGTCTGCTGTGACAAACTAGAACCCGGTACTTAGAGGCTAATATCTTTTGAATCCTTCATCACTGGAGGAAAAAAATATAGAGTTAGACTATCTTGACAATGCATGACTCCCCTAGATCTATAGCTAATCATGACTTGCCACCGGAGAGATCCAGACCAAAATACCATACCCTATTGCTGCTCTGTTCCTAACTGCCCAGACTTGAACAAATTCTAAATTTAACTTCTGGTATGAACAAATTGTGTTATGGAGATGATTGGGATGATCTTAGTTTCCATCACTGACAACATATATCATGCCTAGTAGTGTCTCTTGCCAACAAGTTGAAGACAATGAACTTCATGTGCTCTGGTGTGAAGAATCTCATGGATAAAGTGGTTTGATTTTGTACAGTTGCTCCTGGTGATTTCAACATGCCTGTGGATACCTCTTGATCATGTTCCTACCTTTACATTGGTCCACGTTAAGGAATTGAGATCGTGTTTGAAGATTATTCCCAGATAACGTAATGTGTAACTAGTCTTAGTTGACTTGGTTAATTCCAATGATTGCGGAGATCCCTTGAAGATTATGGAAGCATGTTGTGGCATGGAAGATCATGTTTGAGTCCCAGCTAAGGTGTGGTATGATCCGCATACATCTACACTACAATTCCTTAGCATAATTTTCTATTAGGTCAAGACCTATTTTGTAAATGTTTGTAATGCCAACCTTGGAGATTGTTCCAATGGTTGATGATTGTAGTGCCAACCTTGATGATCATTCCAAGGTTGATGAAGTGTATAAATACGTGTAATTGAGTCATGGAAAAGTTGTCCTTGTGCGAAGATGGGCATATAAGGAAATAGGTGGAAAGGCAGAGCAAAGCAGAGGAACTATTGTACTTCAATGTTTAAATCTTAGACATGAAGAAGATGTTGATTTTGGCAGTGAGCCACCAGTAGGGTTTAACAGCCCTCATTGTAATCTTTCTAGGTTTAGGGTTGAGGTAGTGAGCCTGCTAGACCTAGTTGTACCTCATGACAGTGAACCAGTATGTTTTAGGCCCGTGGAGTGACCAAGACTAAACATCATTTTTCAAAGATTGCAATATATTTTGAGAGCTAATCCTCTTCGTGGTTTTCCCCACCTTGGAGTTTTCCACATAAAAATCTAGTCTCTTGTGTTTAATTTTGCATCTGTGTTTAAGTTTCTGATTTCATGCATTCATTTTTTAATCATAATAAGTGTGGACAAGTGATTAATGTTTAAGTGCAGAAGTGTTTGAGTTTTTGGGACAACTGATTCACCCCCCCACCCCCCCTCTCAGTTGTCCGACGTATTTCAACATAGAGACCATTTCATTAAGGATAGAAGGGTGCGTTTGAAGCCACTATCATCATGAATAAAGTTTCCAATGATCAAAAGGTATGGTAAACCTAGTTATGAATGAGTTTAAATTATTTTATTACCATTAATTTCTATTATGATGATCATTATGATATGAATTGAATTGGATTAGAAAGAAATTCTAATGACAATTATGCCAAATTATGAGCAATTAACAACATGAGTTATCAAATACGATATCTTTCTTTTATATCTAACTAGTACATAGATACATGTTGAGCTTATGATATGTTATTGTTGTAAATCAAAAGTAGGAATTTTTCTAGTATCACTAATTTGAGTTGAAATGAGTATGGAGCCTAATGATCAAAGGTTGGATATAATCTAAACACTTGGTTAGTGATGATGACAAGTAGTATAGGATGCTTGTTTATCATCATAGAAGGAGTGAACCAGGAAGAAATATGAACTGGTCAATATGGAAAAGATTTGGAATGAATAGTAAAACTATTCACAAATGTTTTTGTGTCACATGCCAAGCAGGTATGTTTGACAAGAGATCATATAAATAATTTTCTTCTTTTAATTATGAAGAAGTTTTATAGATCATATCTGGTAAATCTTTGAGACTAATTAAGTAATCTAGTTATATTTCATGAATTAAAACATCTTTATTTCAATGTTGGGAATTTGCATGGTATTCAATGTCAGATAACCCATTAGGACAATGACTTTTCTAGGGGAAAGGATGTCACACCCCATTTTTAATCATATATTTTAGAATATTTAAAAAGATTAAATAATTGCTCAGGGAGAGAAAATTTGATATTTTCAATGATGTGTAATGTTTTGAAATCTGGATGACAATGTGGAATCTAAACTATAATGTGCATCTAGGACAATAGTGCAGATGTGCTAACATCTATATTAAAGCACCTCCATCTTTATTGTCTAGGTTCTCTACAGCTCCTAGTTCTTATTCTTGTAGTTCATTTTCATGTTTTGCTTGTTTATTTCCAATATTTCTTATTTTCTAATTAGTGTAATATACGTTTAAAGTAGCTTAAAATTTATATTACACTTCATTAAGTAAATTCTTCCACTTTATGAGTTATTCTAGGATTCTCCTAGTCCTTAGCTTCTTGGTACATGTTTGGAGAATTAATTCAGGATCCCTAATGATTCTTCCCTCCTCATCAAGCTCAAGTAACACTATCTATCTCAAAATCTATTATATAATAACCTTCTTCAAAAAAGAGACTATAAATATGAAAAAGATGCACAGGCCTACATGGTAGTCTGAAGATGAGCTATAGTCCTAATCATTTACAACCTATCAACAACTTTCCTCTTAGCAACATGTTTTCATGTGTTTTTTGTTTTGTTTGTGCTTTCCTAAGCTCCAAACTAACCTTCTAAGGTCCTGCACATTGTCTTCCTAGTCACCTAACCCATGTTTGACAAATCATTTATGTTTCTTTCTAGCAATGATAACATCACCAATTCACTTCACAAGAGGGAAAATTCACCAATTAACCTTTCAAAACTTTTTGTACCCACAATTTGCTTGTTCAAGTCTTCTATTTTAGGTCACCCCTTGTATATTCATGGTTTCCCTAGGTAACCCTACCATTGAAGTGAGGTCTCTAGGGGTAACCCACTTTACAAAATTCTTGTGCCTTGTTTCAAGGTCTCAAAACCATTTTTAGCCCTTCTAGACCATTCTCCAACCCTAAAACCACTTGTGCAAACCACCCCTTGTGGGTCACTCCTTATGTCTTTAGAGTCTCCAGGGGTGACCCTATATTTTAAGTGTGGTCTCCAAGCATGACCTACCCTAGTAAAAGGGGTGACCCACTTCCCAAAAGGGGCAATCCCATCATCTTTTGTTATGCATGTTTTCTTCTAGTTCTAGCCCAATTTTTATCTAATTTAAATCTTTATTGTGGGATTCTTCATCTCTAACTAATTTCTAACTCCCCCTAACTTATTCATGACTCTCAATAGTCTAATCTCATCTTCCAATCAATCTTTTTTATCTCCCAATCAAGAATGTGTTATCTTCATTTCTTCTTCTATGATCTACTCTCTAACAATTGTTCACTCTGAATCATAGTCAAATCACTCCCCAATAAAATATGTTAACTCCCCAATCACCACCACCTTTGGTGTTGATTTTAAAACTATAAGTACCCCATCCTCTATTCATTTGAGGAGGAAAATTCAATATTGCATCTTTGCTCTTGCTTTTCTTTGCATACAGTTGTCTCCATAGCATTCTCATGCTTGTGCAAGTCTTTGCATGCCTTTTTCTTTTATTGTTAGCTTATTTTCTCAAGCCCATTTTACTTCTTAACATTCAAATGCTTGCACCAATCATCCCCATTTGCCAATTCTTTTAGCTTCAAAGTTTAATTCTTTTTAATTTCTCCCATCTTCATCGATGTTTCCAAGAGGTGGACCTCGTTGCTATAGAGGAAGAGAGGGTTGCCACAAGGGACTTATAAGGACTCATCGGGAATTGATGCCCAATTCATACTAAGTTCCTTTCATGTTTTTAATAGTAATTAGAACAAATCTATGCTCTTGAGGAAGTAAATAATTTGTTTTCTTTTCTCTTGATAGGACTTTCATTATTGTATTAGATTAGATTTGCTTTTAATTACTTGGGTTAGATTTTCCTTGCTTTCCTAGATTAAATTTTATTTCCATTATTCATAGACTAGTTGTTGTTTCCAATTCATTAGATTAGAATAAAAAAGTGTTCCATAAAATAACAAAAGTATATTCTATGTTGTCTTTGAAAAATCATTTAGTTTGCCTCCATTTTCAATTCATAGATAATTAGATCACATCAAAATTTGGAAAAAGGGAACTAAAAGTTGTATTACATGTCATATAGCTTGCATCTATCAAAAATAAAAAAAACATTAGGAAAACAAAAAGCAAACAAGTGATCAAATCTTTGATTTCATCATGAGGTCAATGCATCAATCAATAAGAAAAACAAAACATTTAGGCAAAGAGAAGCCCTTGATACCATCATAAGGTCAATAGTCAGTATTTTCAACATAGTCAACAACACAAAATTTTCCCTCTCTTGCCAAGAATTCAATGTGCCTAGGCGTGAGGGAAGATTGGATAAGATTTTTCATTAATGAGATTGGGGAGAAGTTCCCCCATCTAATCCATAACCAACAAAATGTAAAACAAACCATTGAAGAACAAGAACATCACCTAAGCATCATTGACCAACAAGAACTAATACAATAGATAATCCAAAATGAGGAAAGGAGATAAGAGAATTTTTGAATCATATATGAATAGAACAACCTTCATGCTAGGCTCAGGAACCTCAATACTAGTGACCCTTTGGGTCATACTATTATGACCATAACTACTACAATTGAATGCAATAACCATCAACACACACATAAAGAAAACAACCCAACTATCATTCATGGTGTTTTGCTCCCTTGAGAACAAGAACAAAACAACCCCCCAGTCCTACCTCCACTCAATTGGCTATTGCCATGAGAGCAGAAGTGACTAGAAGGTCATCCTTAGAAATGAGATGGTTCATATGTCGCATTGGACTTTGTCTCACTTGCAAATTATCCGAGTCACATTATAAATAAAACATATTTTAATGAACCCAACATAAAGGGCAAATCCTTCTAGGGTGATCTTTTCACATTCTCACATTTCCAATGACACTTTTTCTTCCATTCACCATTTTCTTTTTCATCTTATTCATTGTCTTCATCCTCTTCACTCTCCATTTAATTTATTCTATGGTGTTTATGACACCCCTGAATATGATGGAATTTGAAGGAAATCTAGGTAATATTCCCTCTAGAGAACCTAAAATGCCCTCATTTGATAGGTATGTGCCACCTATTCCATTAGCACCAGTCACAAGCTACTTTGACTATGAAGATTTATATTATGAAAATGACAAACACGAACCTCATCATTCTCTTACATTTGGCATTCCCATTTGGGAACAAAAAGCAATGACTCAACCAACTCATTCTAGCCAAGGCAGAGCACACCAAGTGCTCATTCAATCAGAAATCCACTAGATAGATCAACCTTCAACTAGCTATGCATGAACAATAATGTAATTAGACAATAAAGTAAGATGTTTAGAAAAACACCTATAAGAGGCTAGAGAGGCCCAATAGGCCTTACATATCACATATAAAACTAAGAAACTAGAGAATGCCTTGAGAGAGCACACAAGTGAAGGAAACAATGAAAGTTTGCAAAAAACTAGAGAAGCTTAGAGAACATGAGCTATGACCCCTGCTAACCTCATAGCCACTCTAGTCCAATGAATCAAGACATTAGAGGCTATAGGAATGGAAAAACCTCCTCAATATAAAAATGACCAAAGAAACAAAACACAAGTGAACTCACACAATGTTAGGGTCAAACAAGACTAGGGGCAACTCAAAACCCCCCTTGAAGTCTTACTCATTTAATGGAAGTAACAACATGATAAAAGAACTTCCACAATTAATTAGAGCTTATCCAACCCACAAATATCAAGCTCCTCGGGCGTATCCACAAGTTTAGTTGACATACATGAATGTGCCAGCAATGAAAATATGTTTGATGGAACTTTTCAGATTATTATGTTGCTTTTGATTTGTATGAGCATTGTATGTTTAGTAAACATAATAGAATGAAGTTTCATTATAGTAGTACTAGAGCAAAATGGATTTTGGAAGTTATTCATAGTGATGTCTTTGGTCTTGTGGATATATCTTCCATTGGTGAATCTTGATATTATGTTTCATTTATTGATGACTACTCTAGAGGTACTTAGATTTATTTTCTAAAACAAAAATATGAAGTTTTATGTTGAAAGTATGTGCTAATTGGTGTTGCCATTGATGTCAACATGTTTGTGTTGTCATTGGTGTCAACTGTATCTTCTAATGTTGTTGTTGTTGGTTGATTAATTTATTGTGTTAAGGTGATTTGAATGACTTGCAAAAGTGCTAATGATGTTAGTATATTGTTCTTATTGCTAAGTTTCCATGTACTTTTGAGAAAATGTGATAAATACTAAAGACAGTGTTGTGAAGAAGTTTTCTGGCTTATGGGATAATGTCTAATTTTTTGCTCCACATTTCTTCTGCATTGAAGACTGGAGAGTGAGGTTTGGATATGTTTTAGAGAAGTGGTTAAAGATTTTAAATCTAGAATTTTGTGCTCCAGAACATTGTGGTTTGATAGTTATGTTCACCAGTTTGAAGACTATGCCAGGGAGTGTCTACAGTATGATTGGGAGAAAGTATTTTGCTCCGTATTTCTCTACAATTTGGTTTTTATTCTTGTAGTTCTGGATGAGTGTTCATAAGGTCGATATCTATGTTCTATCTAAAGGACTTGTGATTTGATGCTCTAGAATGTGGTTTTCTTGAGTAGCAGAGCTTGGAAGTGTTGGTTGTGAGCAATCTGTGAACTATCTTCCAATGAGATTTGTTGTACCAAAATTTGTTGGCTCCCAGGTGAATTCATGTTGTTCATGGATGTTTCTAGATCATGTTAAAGGCTTGTGCTTAGTCTGCAAGTTATGGTTGTGTTCTTGGAAGTGTGTGCCTGAGTGTTCTTGGTGTTTACACAAGTTTAGTAGACTTGGGTGCTAACACTAATTGTGGATGTACTTCGTGGATTGTGGAATTGTGTTGAAGTGTGTGAAGATGTTTTTATGTCCAAGCTAAGTTGTGAAGTGTTCTATCTTCATACTTTTCTCTGTGGGAATGTTTAGGTCCAAACCTAATTTAAATTTTGTATGTTTGCCAACCTTGGAGATTGTTTCAAATGTTGTAGAATGTGTTGCCAACCTTGGTGAATGTTTCAAGGTTGATGATTGATATAAATAAGTGTAAAGGATTCATGTGTATATGTGAATGTACAAGGATGGTGATGTTTGTGTTGTGAATTTGAATTTGAATCAGAGGTAGCAAGGAGTTTCATGTGGTAGAAGACCTAATACAGTGAGCAGAAGTCATCTACAATTTTTAGAGACGCTACAAAGGTGATGATTGTTGTGCTTCATTGGAACTGAACTTAGGCATGTGGTAGATGCTATCATATCAGTTCATGGCAGTGAGCCCTTTTGGTAGTGAGCTTTTTTGGTAGTGAGCCTGTTGTAGTGAGCATTTCTTTGGATAGTGAGTCCTTGGCTAGTGAGCCTCTTTGTAATTTGGTATTAGTACTACTTTATATTGTGAGCTAATTCTCACCATGGTTTTTCCCTTTTAGGTTTTTCCACGTAAAATTCTGGTGTTCTCTTGTGCAAGGTGTTGATGTGATTAAGTTTTTGTTATCTATTTTTCATGTTTAATCTTCATAATAGAATAAGGGTTTAGGTGAACTGATGTGGATGTGATAATGTTTGTGAGGGTTTAAAGTTTTTGATACAACTAATTCACCCCCCCCCCCCTCTCAATTGTCTTGTGCATTCAATAGTTTTCTACGTGTTTAAGGATTTTAAGGTTTTTGTAGAAAAAGAGGTGGATAAAAAAATAAAATCACTAAGGTCAAATAATGGAGGTGACTATTTCTAGATAGGGAATTTGATGATTTTTTTTATACATGTAGGTATTGTGAGATAAAAAATTACTCCATATACACCACAACAAAATGGAGGTACAAAAAGGATGAACAAGACATTAATGGATATAGCTAGATGTATGTTGAGTAGTATATTGAGCTTGAATAATTTTTTGGGTTGAGGTTGTAAGTGTAACATAGAAAATTGCATATCCTTGCAATTTCACACTATATTTTGGCCTTGATTTAGTCTCTTTTCCCTTAGTTTGTTTGTAGGCTCATTTTAGCCCTTGCATTAGCCTTTTTCCTCCCATGGTGCTTAGGCCTTGTTCTTAGTGTGATTATTTTGTCAAGTTTTGTCGTCACTTTTGTGTTATCCCCATGATGTTCTTGTGTCTCATCATTTTTGAGCCTAAACTATCCAAACACTAGCACTTCATGTGGATATTCATGCAATGCCCTAGCATCCTACAATAGTTTTCTTGTTTGGTGGTCGTTTCTAAGTGTTCTACCATTTGTCATTTTTGTTGGTCAATTGTAATGCCTCAAGAATATTATGAATGACTCATTGGCTCCTTCCTCTTCCCTCCTCTCATTTTTGAATCTATCTTTTGGTTTTGGCATTCTTCTTAGCTCTCTTTGGACTCTCTGTCAAGATTCCTACATCTCTCTCAATATTTTTATAGCTTTCTATAGTGTTCTATAGCTTATTCTTTCATCCCTCTTGTCCTCTTGGATTCTTCAATCCCTCACAAGTGATATTGTTCTTGTTTCTTTCTTGTTGCAATAATTTTTTTTTTGTTGTTCCCTTGAGCACCTTGGGATCCTCATATCCCTTCTATTTCTTTCATTATAGTTTTCACTATTTGCACAATCACAACTCTTACCATTCCCAAGAACATTTGGGATAGGAGCATTCACACACTTTTATATCTAACTATCTATTGAATGATGTGGAGGTAGAAATATAGAAACAAGGGTTTGACCTAAAGGAAAACTCCCAAACAACCCTAATATTTCTCTTGTTTCAGCTACAAGTACAAGTGGGAAGCATACAATCATATAGAGGGTTTTTGGTTTCTTCCTTCTTGTAATTTTTATCATTTGATTTGATTTAATTAGTTTATTTGTCATTTCTATCATCTAGTATCTTGCTACTGGGTTCCCTTGTTCTTGTTTTGTAGACTAGGCAAACTACTAGATTGGATTTTGTGTTTCCTGGGAACTATTTACATTTTTGGGTCATACGAATGATAGCACTTAGTGCAAATGACAATGCTTAGCATGGACATCCATGTGACATGCTAACATCTTGGGTAGTGGCTTTATCCTTCTAGCTCCAAGTTCCTCTCTTCATCCTATTTTCTACTCTATAACTTGTTTCTGGAAATTATTTTTGGGTTTTGAGTAAATTAACATTTTCTTTCCCTACTCATATAAATGTAATGTAGAAAGTAGAAGTATCATTTTATCTATATTACATTTTGGTGAACTTACCTCTTTATAACTTAGCACACTTTTTCTTCATTCATTTTTCTTCCAAAATAAAAATGAAAAAATTCTTTCCTAGAAAAGAAAATTCAAGGCACTACCCTAAACCTCGTTCCATAGTCCTAAAGGAGAAAAACGATGGCCTTTGGCTAGATCTGTCAACACCTTTATTAATCTTCTACTTCTATTATTCATAATAAACATGTTCTTTTCTTTTCTTACATCACTTTCCAACTTTTCTCAAAAGTTTTGTGAGAGTGATGTTCCATTTCATGCATGTGATGGTGACTTGGCTCTTCCTATGTCACTATATTCTTTTGATCCCTCTCCTAAAATTCCTCATACTTATGAGGATATTTTGGCACAAGAGGATGAAATCATTGATACTTTTCTCAACATTAATTTACCTTCAGATCTTCATTTTGATTCTCTCCCTTCTAGAGATGAAGCATCAGTAGATGAAGAGTCTCACCTCACATCGGATCCCCCATGGATAGATGTTGAGCATATTTTTATTTATTCTCCTACATCATGTATTTTTCAAGAAGAAAATAATTTTAATTTAATAATTGCTAATAGACTTATACCACCTACTAAGGGGTGTTGAATAAGTCCATTAATGTTCAAAATCTTTCTTCTATTCCTGAAATCATTATGTGTGGTGTCCCTGATTTCCCCCACCCCTTCATCATGTGATCATCTTTATTTGTGGTACATCTTAATTGATGTGTTTAGCCACATTAGATATTTATTTGGGTGTCACTTGTAAATGGTGTATGTAACATCGGGTTAATTATTTTATGTGCATGGGATGTGCATAGAATAAATAATTGGAAAATTATTAAATATTGGGCATAAAGTAAAAATTTAGTTGCAAATATTAAATGAGGGGTCAATGGTTTTGTGTATCCATGGTCTTAGAACACATGGTTTTCTCCATACTACATCTTGTATATGTGTGAGCTTGATTCTATAAAATCAAGCACATGGTTAGTAGTTGGGGTTGGTGTAAGGACCCAACTCCTTCTTAACTAATCATACTAACTCTAATTTTGAAAAATATCGAGGACAAATTTGTTTTGATCAATAGATGCAAAAAATACATATTCATAAAATTTTACTCAAAGAAATGCTCAATAAATGTTATAGAGGTTAGACGAACTAGAGCTTAGTTTTCTAAAATCATCAAGTCCTGAAAAGATCACCAATTTTAAATCTAGTGAAGAGAGAAAGTACATTTCACATGATAACATATAAGAACATCTGATCAACACATACCTTAAGTCCTTCATTACACCCTGCATTCATTTCTGACAACTTGTTTTTTCTCTAGTGACTTGTATCCTTATAATCTACACAAAACTAACTAGACAATCTCATGTTAACATGACTCAGAATTCACTACACAGAAAGCTAAGATCACAATATTTGTAGAAGCTAATAGTCAAATACTTCACCATTCTATTGCACCTAAGTATAGGAGACTTCTTGTTATCTGAATTGCTCTTTTATGTTTTTGAGAATACGAAGTTAATTATAAAAGAACACCCTATATCCAGGGGACCTGAGTACTGGAGGCATCCTTCACTTCCAAACTGCCTACATACCCTGTATCTATGGGATCAAGGCCCCCTCCGGATGCGACTGACACTGGGGTATGCAAATATGTAGTTCTGTCTTGCACTATGTTTGATGCAACTATGAGCGGGTATGCAGCCCTTTCTAGGGTGATTCCCTGCCCTAGATAGTTCTTCGTCAGCTGTCACCCACTCAGGTGAAATAGGGACAAAATTAAATCCACTACCATGACCACCTAAAAGGGGTGGTTGTCGTGTAGCCCTAGTGATGATGAATCCCTCTCAGGTGTCCACTCAAGGAATTAAGTTTACTTAAGGCAAGTTTATCTCCAAATTCATGTACTATTTTTATATCAAAGGTTTCCTAATAGGTCTATTCATAATATCCCTAATCTTATTTGGAATAATACTTGCACTTTGGTAAATCTATGCAGGAAGTTTTTCTTAACCCAAATTTTTTGTAGGAAGTTTTTAATGCTATGGTTTTTTTTGCAAAAACTTTGATATGGTAAGAAATTTGAGTCTTATGTTTGTTCAAAATGCTCTTTTTCCTGTAGATTCTTTTATTAATGTTTTAGAGGATTTTGTTTTGCATTCAGGTACTGCTCTTGTGGGAGGTTTGTTTGAGTGCATGGATCTTTCCAGTTAACAGGTGATAGTTGGGGAGGCATTTAGCAAAAGAAGAGGCTCTTGATCTACATGGTCTTGATGATGAAAATGGCAAAAGGATAATTAAAATCTTTATGTCTTGTAGACAATTTTGTTATCTATTGACTCTATCAGTTGGTTAGTTTGTAATAGTGTTGTTTGCACAAAGTTTTATTCTTGTAAGGCTTTAAGCAATAGACTTTTTGGGGGGTTGACTCATCCTTCTAAGTCAATTTTGTATTGTATCTGTTTTAAAGGGCTACAATCGGAGGTTTTCTTTGCCGATTCTTTCCTACTGGTATGCCTTATTGAATCTGGCATTTTGTAAATTTCATTTTATAATTAATATAATTTTAGTGGCCCTGCCACTTTTTCTATAAAAAAAAAATACTTGCAATATCAATAGTAATTCAATACCCTAAAGTCACTTTGTAAATCTAGGCACATAAGTGAATACTCTATAATTTCTAAATTATATGAGCTTCAGCCTCAAGGGTTAAGAAATATATCAATTACTAAAGAAAAGATGATTAATTATTTTTGAATTGCAATGATTATAGCATAGATACATCTCTAGTACCATCTAGTCAACTCGGGGAGGTAAAGGTCTCTAAGGTTACTACTATCACATAATTTGACTCTAGGTTATAAACGTAATTTTCTTCAAGGAGAAAACATAAGCTATATTAGTCCTACACAATGATCTATTCAAGCTGCTAAGAAAAGCTATTGATAACAATCCTTTATTTAAATCATCATCTGTATTTACGAACTTTAATACATTAAAGGATGTATAATCTTAATTCTACTCATGGCATGCATTATTACCTAATTAAATAGCCCAATTCCATTATATTGTTACAAGACCTCATAGTGATCAAAAGAAGCATATTCCGTTCACCTATTTAGCTAACTCACATGTTCAAGATAACTTTTGCTATATTCTTTAAAGAAGACACTAAGTTAAGACAATATACATACATTATTCATAAAACTATTTAATTATTGCATATAAAGTTATTTTCTTAAATGAGTTACTATCATGGTACTCTTACCGTAGTTGAGTACGTAGTTGTTCCTATCTAGGTCCCTAATACTCCACAATCCTACACTCAATTGATTAGTCATATGCATTCAAGTACATAACTAGAAAATCATAATGCACAAGAAGTCACAAACCCTAGAGTTATCCATAAAATAGATTACTAACCACTAGTATCAGAGAGAGTATGTAATACAATGGTTGAACGGTTAACATAAAAAGTCTAACGCTAACCCATATCATGAAAGTCATATGAAATAAGTGTATGACTAATTTCATAAAATGAACTTATGGTTTACTACATTAGAAACTCACACACTAACGATGTGAAAGAATACATTAGGTAAGTGCAACTATTGACAATGTTTACAATAACTTATACAATTTGCTCTATACTAAAGGGTCATTTTAATTTTGTATGAATTTTCCCATTATAATCAATCCTATATCAACCCTGTCATAGAGAGAACTTAGAAGATACATTCATGTATTCGTACATGATCCAAGGAATAAAGACATGCTATCACATTGAGTTCTACAATACACTATCTTAAGAACATAACCCATAGCTAATATTAGCTAAGACATTTTGGAGGACACAAATAGATTCCTAGGTCATAAGTATGATTTACGACTTAATCAAAGGGTCATTGAAGTAGCACACTAACTGAAATATTTATGCAAAATGGACTGATTAGAGAAGATCATTTGGATTTATCTATATTAAATAGACATAGAAAACAATAAATTTCTCCCTACCAAACAATTTGGTAATCTTTTAAAGAAAATGACCAGGATTAATATGTCAAGTATAATCACATAAAATTGGTCAGGGTTGAACCACTTGGAAAAGAAATCATAAGGTATCACTATCACTATGACTAGTAATTATTTTCACAATGCTTCCAACATTGATCAAAATAGATTAAGGAGATTAGAAATCCCACTAAGGAATTATTGTGTAGCCTTGCATAAAAACTCCATGAGTGCATCATGAATGCATGAAGCTCAACGTTGTCAAGTATAAAACATAGTCACCAATATTGACATTGGCACATCAGTGATGTCATATAATACCATAACACAGGGCCATGTGCTCTAATACCATTGGAAATTTTTGTGTTATACTTAATAAGAATATAAAACAACATTTGTAAAAGGGATCAAATAGGCATGCAAGATACAAAAATAGATTTAGAGAGGTACCATTGTACTCTGATAAGAAGAAAGCTCAATCATAATCAACATAATGAGACATGATGAAGCTTGGATCTTATCCAGCCGATTTATAATCCACAATGATAGATGATCAAATGGTAAAGAAGCCTAATTTATATATATCAAAGGAATAAAGGGAAAATCTTATGCAAATAAACTTAATTAGGAAGATTCTTGAAACCAAAAGTTTCCCACTAAAGATAATGACAAATAATCACACTAATAATATTGACACAAGAAAATATTGCATCCCAACACAAAATCACTTACAATCAAAAGCTTAAGAATAAGATTTGATCACTAACTATGAGCATCCAATAGGGGATAATGTGTTATTAATTGCCAGAAATAAAAAATTATTGCATCCATCTGTTGTTCGTAGAGGATGTGGGAATCCATACCTTGTGATCCAATTTTACTAAGTGCTAACGCTATCTATGAGGAGGATAGGTCTACAATTACAGTTAAGTATTAATAACAAACTAGATCACTTTCTTCTACGAGAAGCAAAGCAGACATACATGAAGAATGATTGTAATGCAGGCAACAAAGACTCTAATTGAAGATAATTGATCAACACAAAAAGCAACATAAAAGACTAAAGAATATTAAGATTCAATTGACCAAGATGTAAAGTAATAATCTGGTTGTCTGGCTTAACTGGTATTGCATGAAATGGAATATGTACATCTGAATGAAAACAATGGCTCAAAAGTCAGAATAAGAGGTAAGCTAGGACATAGATAATGTTTTAAGAATGGCATGTTTCTTGTTGTTCATTAGCTTTTTGGATAAGTTTCTCACTGTTTATTACACTTTTCTAAATCTACCTTGGCAATAGGTGCCATTTCCGCTGCAATATGAACCACATGCAACCCTAGTAGACATGTACACATAATGTCAAAGCATAGAATAGGGACATGAACTATTTGACAAAATCCTACAAGAAGTGTGGTCTCATGGACTGCAGTAGTCGCAGGATAAGCACAAAAATGGATTTATTGGATTTAGAAATTTCAAGCAGATGCAAATTTACAGGTGTTAAGTCAAACTCCACAACCTTTGCTAGCGTCTGCCCTACCTATGCCAAAACGGGAGCTTTTGAATAGGGTATGGACATACATCAAAGAAAAATGAAAGGTGATGTTTGTCAAATATTATGGTTGGAAATGCTCTGGTAGACATGTATGAAAAATGTGAAAGCAAGAACATGGCATGAGTGCCCTTATCAAAACCCCTCAAGGAATTGTGGTTTCAGGGAATTGCCATGGGCAGAGGTTATATTCAAACTGGGTTTGTTGAAAAGGCCTAAAAAACTTTTAGGCAACTGTGATTGACGGGTGCAGAGTCAAATTCCACACCCTTTGCCAACGTCCTCCTTGCCTATGCCAAGATGGGAGCTTTCAAACAGGGTATGGACATCCATCAAAGCATAACAGAAGGGGATTTTTGTTAGATGTTGTAGTTGTAAGTATCTTGGTAGACTCATATGCAAGATGTGGAAGCATAAACAGGGCATATGAATGGCTTGATAGAACGCCTCAAAGAAATGTCATCTCATATAATGCAATGAACATAGAGTATGCATAGAATGAATTTGTTAAAAAGGATTTAGAAACTTCTAAGAAAATGCAACTGAAATGGGAATTTCATACCTGTTAAAAAATGGTTTTTACCTACCTCTGCTCTGCTCTTTGCTACCACACAATGCCCCTTTCTTGATGTGCCCTCCCCAACTGATAAACACTAATTCCTTCCTTCCATTGAATTTGGTCTCCCAAAAAAAAATATCTAACATTCCTAACTTAGCATGCAAGAAAAAGACCCCCCCTTAACCATAGACTTCACACTTTTCACCTACTACCCATGCTCCTTCAAAGGAAGAAAACCAAAAGCATTAAATTTCATTTAATTTTCTATCAAGAATTTCTTTCTTGCATCCCACGCCACTCCTCTATTTTTACCCTTTTTTTCTGAAAGCATGCCCATGTTCTCCCCTCTTCCATAAATTTATTGGTCAGTTCCCTTATGTCAGTGGAGAAGGGCGGTGGAGAAGGTCAAATCTGATTTGATTTTATTTTATTTTATGTCTTTCCTTGGTAAGTCTGCCAAGAAACCTTAAATTAATTTTTTTTCCATACCACATAGCCATGTAGTGATTAAGTGCCTTCTCTAAAGTCTTCAAGGTGTCAATAAAATGGGGTTATAATATTAATAATAATTTTTTTGTTCTTAATTAATGATTAGATAACAATACAATTAAAAGTGACTATACTAACAAGTGTATTAACAATTAAAATATTATTAGTAATTATAATTACTAGTTATTATCATCACGGAAGTGATGATTATAATTATCATTTTAAAACTATTAATAACAATTATAATATTAAATTATTACTAAAAAAATAATTTTATATACAAATGGAAATTACAAACAAGGGTCGTGATAGTTGGCTAGTTGGCTATTGGTTGTTTTGGTTGTAGGTTGTGTGAGAGGCTATCATTGTATTGAGTTTCTCTTGTGAGTGCATTTTGTGAAGCATGGCATGGGATGTGTGGTTACATGATTGGGAACATGGAGGATGCATTGGAGGAGTTTGATGTTTTAGAGGTGTTCATAGAGACTCATGTGAGTGTATTGTAATATCTTATTGTTGAATAACACATTTGAGTGTGGATGCTTTTGGAGGCTGCATTTTTCCCTCTTGAGGGTTTTCCTAAGGTATATCTTGTGTTATCTTGTGTTTGTCTATTGATCTTTACATTATGGTAATTTTGTATGCTTGTATACATCATTATCTCCTTTTGGGTTATGTGGAATTAGTTTCATCAACTTGACAATTCCCAACATTTCGTATCAGAGCCATTTTCATGATTGATGGAGGTGTGAGCTCCCTAGTTTTGTATAACCCTTGTGTGTGTAGATTTGATGCAAAGTTGGTGTCATGGCAATGCTGGAAATTTGATTTGAGACATTACAGGATAAGAGGGTTTTGTGTAGGTTGTTGTTTTGGGTGTTGTAGATTTGTTGTGTATTTTGTAGATCTGGGTGTTGAAAAATCATAGTTGGAGTGGGTTCCTTGGATGTGCTTTAATGAGGGTTTTGAGGAATTTTCACAAATGACCTCTTGGGAAAAAATGGACCTCACCATTGAATCCAAGAGGCCCAAGAGGCAAAGAAAATATATAATTGGCCACTATGACTTGAGGAAAAACAATTTACCCTCCCCTAGTTTGACAGTATGGTTGTATGGCCATTGTCATCTATAGAGGTACATAGAAATTTAAAAAAAAACATGCGCAATGAAAATTTTTTATTATAGTTTTGTTTGTAAAATTTTTATTTTTGAAAAAAAAACTATATGAAAAATTTGTTTTGAACTATAGATTAAAAAAAATGGTGGGGGTGGGGGTTGGGTTACAGTGTCTATAGACCCTTGTACCCCTTGTCCCATTAGCAGCAACTACCACACAACATGACAGCACAAGTACGGGGCTATCAACCCTGTTGGCAGTGGTCGGGCCAATAGGGGCTTAGCCCCTGGCTCCTGGCCCTTAGTTGTGATAGGGTTCAGGTTAGCCACTCTATGGATAGATAGGTCTTTGGACCTCAAATTTATTAAAACCCTACTTTATAACCATTTTGGGTCTAAAGATAAAATCTGAGGTTTGAAACATTAAAACATATTTTATAAACCTTTGGAATCTACCACATTAGCATTGATGCCAGACTAGTAGTGCACCACATCAACGCCACCTAAGCCCATGTCATCACTTAGTCATTCACCTATGTCAGTTGTATGGATGCTAGCGTCATCATATGGACAGGTCCGTAGGAGCCACTTTTAGCCCTTAGAGGGCTTTTTTTTTGGAGGCATAATTTTTGCCCACGGTATAAGATTTTTGACTTCTTATAGGCGTCAAAAAGCTCTCTCTCTGAGAACTACATAGTGGTATAGGTTTTTTTATTATATTATTTGTTTGTGTCAAAATTTGGTGCTTGAATCTAGGCATTGCTCCGGAACAATTTTATGCTCATAACTTTTGTATACGAAATCAGATTTTCAATTTTAGATAGGTCTTAGAAAGCTCTTGCCATGTACTACACCTTAGATCATGTAGATTTTCATTTTGGTATGTAGAGATAAATTTGTACTTGTTTGATCACTTGTGGGAGCTTGAGATTTAGGGGGCGATTGTGAGAGAATTTAGATGGATTTTTGGGCACAAACTTATGGGAGTGCATGTTGTTATGTGCCCATCATCATGGTATAGCATGTTTTGAGATTTGATGCTTCCAAGTATAGGTTTATAGGTGTTTTCAAAGTTTGGACTTTTATGGATATAAGTACACAAGTCTTCTGGTTTGAGGACATGGTTGATACACTGTGAGACTAGGAGTCTCATTTCAGTGGGAGTTGAGTACAGGTATAGTGATGACAATGATTATGGTGTTGTGGATATGTAGGTACACTTTTGCATTAGCACAACATGATCATGTATGTGGTTGATAGGTATGGGTGATGTTGTTTGATTCATGATTATAGGTGGTGTTGTGATGTAGCTTTAGGAGGTTGTCCTTATCTCTTGGATGCTTGATTAGTTCCTTGACTGTGGTTACTTTTTTGTGGACTTGTTTAGAAAATTGAATCTATAGTTGATTTGGTGTTTGAGTCTTGGAGTCTACAAGTTGTCTTCTTTGATATCTCAGCTTGCAGGTTACTAATGTGATGTTGAGTTTGCATGTTACATTTGTTTTGGATCTTTGAGTTTGTGGATTAGCTACCCCTTGGCTACAATGGGATGACTTAGACATGTGGATGGTCTATATCCACGAGATTGATTTAGTGTTGGTGTAGACCTTTTTAGTTGGCCTTGTCTGTGGTCATTTGTACATTGGTATGTTGCATTGAGATGAGAGGATGGATGATTAGAGTGCATGGATAGTCAGTTATTGGGACTTACAACATGTTTATCATGATGTCATGGATATCTTGGATACATGGTTTTATGTGATCTTTTGACATTGATGGTTTTATCTTCTTGGTTTTGACATCATGGTTTTACTATACCTTTTGGGAGTTGTTGATGTTATAGTGGGACTCCTTGATTGTGTTGGGGCCTTGGATAATCTTCATTTAGGAGATGGTTATCTTCATGTGATTGGAGATGTTGATCCTTGGTTTAGAGGTGTTTCGTATTATGTCTTGATGGACTCTAGATTATAGATTAGTGTGTTGGCATGATACAGGTTCTCTTGAGACCAAGATGTGTGCATTGGTACATGTGATCGCCTAGGAGGAGATGGTAGATTAGGGTGATCCCATAATACTGTGTTCCACTTTTTGGCCAAAGTGGGACATTGAAATCAACATTTTTAACCAAATATTCACTTTCTGACACCTATAGCAACTAAACCATTAAGAATTTGAAGATGATGCAAACTAGTGATTTGTGAGATTTTGTGTGTAGATTCTAAATATATATATTTAAACAAAATTTGTAGATTCTAAATATATATATTTAAAAAAAATTAGAAATAAATTGTGATTTTTTTACATAACTTTCAATAACTTATTTTTTTATAGTAAACAATATTTTTAAAAAGTGATGTTGTTTCCGTAACGCATAACATTTTTTATACAAATGATAAAATTCTATTTTTTAAAATATAGATTTATAACACCAATATCTAGGGCATGGATATTTTTCCATGATTTTTTGTTGCATATTTTTTAAAATAATTTTTGAAGTGAGATTAATTATAATTTCAACATAGGTTTATGTTGTAACGTGTAACTTGTTTTGTATGTATCAAAATTTAATTTTTTTTGTTGAAATAAGGACATCATTATGTAGGGCATAGATATTTTTCAGAATTTGTTTCACTATTATACTATTTTTTGACATGTGTAGAATAGAGAACTTGATGTTCAATGAAAAACATATGTTTAGTAAAAAATAAAAAATAAATATATAGTCAAATTAAATATATTAAAAATTATACTTGTTGGAAAGCTCATTTTGAGGACTACAATCCTACAAATTATCTTTTCAAGTTCATTCCATTTGAAGGTCCAACCTGAGGTTTGAAACTAAAATTTGAGGGAAATTTGTGGCAGAGAGTGGAAGAGGCTAGTCAAACACCCTTGTTCGAAGGAGCTTTGTTTGAAGGTCCCTTTGGCCGGCCAAAATAATATAAAAATTTCCTAACGACCAACCTTTGAACAAAGGTTCATTAGTTAAAAGAATATTAAAAAATTTGTAATAGCTGACCTTCGAACAGAGGTCCTTTGAGCCAACAGTTTTAAAAAATGTTTATATGAATGACATATAAATATGAGGTAATTTTTATAATTTTGTAAATAAAAAATAAAGAAAATTTCACATTTTATATCTATTTTTTTGCAAGTGAAACATTTGGAAAGAAATTGGAAAATTTGTGTTTGTAATTTTGGGAGACTTTGGATGAAAAAATATTTGGCAAAGCAATTTTTGACTAATATTTTGCAAAGAAGGAGATGGGAAATAAAAAGATAAGAAAAATAAGACTGCACAGTCATATTCAATGGAAAAGGAACAAAAATTACATGAAGAAATATTGCAAAGATATTACAAACAAAGAGAAGGTATGTATTTTTTAATTTCTATGAAAATGTTTTAAAAATATTAGTTTGTATTTATCCCTACTTCCTCAACTGTAGTTTACAATTTTAGATTTGTATTTATAAATATTAGATTTGTATTTATCCCTAATTTATTTTATTATTTTAAATTTAATTTGAATAAAAATATTAGCAAGGGGAATCCTGGGGAATCTAGTGCTGGTTGTGTTTTGAGAGACCACAATGGCTTAGTTCTAAGAGCTCTTTCAGTTAAACTTGGTTTGAGTTCAAACAATGAGGTAGAGGCCTTAGCTTTAATAGCAGGCCTTAATCTTGCAATAAAATGTGAGATTCCTAATATTATTGTGGAAGGGGATTCTTTGAATATTGTTAGGGCATTTTCCTCTAAATCTTTGCCAAATTGGAAAATTGACTACATTTTACAATCCGGAAGGAACTTGCTTGATCTTTTCCAATCTTTTAATATAGTTCATACCTATAGGGAAGGTAACTCTTTGGCAGATTTTTTAACAATCTATGCTTTTTGTTTAAATGACTCTTATTCTGAGTGGGATTCCACCTCCATCTCGTTGATCTCGGAGATTAACTACATTTTAGAAAAAGAAAGTTTAAATTAATTTGGAGGCTATTTATGAAGAACTTAGTAGAAGGTTCCTCAAAAAAGGAAAAATGTTTAATTTTAGTCGCTAATTTGAGAGTCCTCTAGTTGCGATGGCTCTGTTCTGACAATTGACGTTGTTCTTAGTCCTGTGGGCAGTTTGCATATGGTGAGTAATCCTTCTATTTTAATTTTGCACGTAGGGTGGTAACTCTTGCATAATGGTATATCTTTTTAGTAATGATTTCATTCATTGTATTTAGGGGGAATTAGTGATTATATTCTTGTTCTTCGCTTCTCTTTTGTCATCTCCTTCTTTAGTTTATTTTGCTCTATTTCCAACTTCTATTCTGGTGTTTGTATAAGATAAGTTTTTTAGTATGGCTTCTGCTCAGCGAAATAGAAGAATTCATCTACCCATCCAAAATTGGGAATGGCCTTCGTTAGGCCTTATTAATCTGAATTCTATGCATGAAGTTTTCAAGATTTATGAGGAAAATGTAGAGAGAGTGATTATACAGGTTTGTGGTCGGGATGTTTTATATTTTCCTAGTTCTCTATATCCTTCCCAAGCTGTATCGCATTTTCTTTCTAATGTTATGGACTTATTGCAAAATTTTGACCTGGTAAGGAATTTGGGCTTTATGTTTGTCCATGATGATCATTTTTTTGTGGATGTTTTTAATGAAAGTATAGAGGAATATGATTTGTATGAGGGTGCCGCTCTTGTGGGTGGCTTGTTTGTTCGCAGGGATCTCTTCCGTCGACTTGCACTTCATTACCTTTACAATGCTATGCTGCATGGTCTTCAAAATAATTATGTAATGTCCTTTCACAATTCTGTTCACTATCATAGGAAAGAACTATGCAGGAAGATGATAGATGATGCTTCGAGGGTTTTTAATGCACTATCTTTCCTTCTGCATTATACTCCTCCTCCTCCATCGTCACCCCTTTAGCTGGCTGAAGAGGAGGATCATCGACAACAGGGTTTATTTGCTGATGGCTGGCAAGATGTTAACTGATGGGTAATTTCTGTAGTGGGAGTTTTTTTGTGGATCTCTATAAGTTTTGTAAACCATCAGATGAAAATTTTGTAACAGTTCCCTTGTGACATAGTAGTCAGTTTTGTATAACAGTCATGGATTTTGCCTTGGCAGACTCATCCTCTTGAGTCGCTTTTGTATTTAGTTTAGTTTTAAAAGGCTACAACCGGAGGTTTTCTTCACCTGATTCTTTCCTACCGGTATGCCTCTTTGAATCAAGATTTTTGTAAATTTCCTTTTTAATTAATAAATTTTAGTGGCTATGCCACTTTTTCCAAAAAAAAAAAAATTAGATTCTTACATTCATCTAAATTTCAAATTCTACATAGATTCCAACTAAATTCTCTAGATTAAGTTCACTAGTTCCTCTCTAGGGTTTGTATCTCTTTTCCCTCCATCAACTCTAGGGTATCAATATATTTTCTAGTTTTATATTTAATTTTAATCTAGAATTAGACTCTTACATGTTCTACATTAATCTAAATTTCCTAGATTAAATTCACTAGATGAACCCTAGTTTGTCTCTAATGTTTGTAACTCTTTACCCTACTTCAACAACTATAGGGAACTTGAATATAGTTTCTAATTTTAGATTTTAAATTAGATTCATATATGTTATACATTCATTTTTTAAATTTCTTAGCCTATGAACCATAAGAAAGAGATAGTTGAATCAAAGAGATATAGTCAGGTAGTTTCCAATTACTAGCCTTAATAACATTACACCTCACTTGTACAATGTCAAACATAATTAGCATCATCACCTAATTTTTCAATTAAATCATCTTCTATAAATCATAAATATTTTTCAATTAAATCATCTTCTATAAGATCAGGAACAATAGGATCAACTACTAATCCATAGTATGTATATGATTGTACAACAAGCCGATATATGAAAATGGATGAATACCACACTTGGAAAGCAAAGCTGCATTAGAAGAACTAACTTTGTCTCACTTCATAATGAGCTCTACATCTATGTTATAATTTCAATAATACATTTTTTCTAGGGTAACAACCACATCAACTAGAGCAACCAAACCCACATGTTCTTGAGCTCCAACCTTATACTTTGCTACTTCCTCACACACCTCCTTCAAGTCACCTTTTATGAAAATAAAACCAACATTTCCCACAAGTAGGGGAATTAAGTTTTGGGAAGTGGCGTTCCTAGTTTTCTTGGCATAAATGCATATGGATATTTTCATCATGATATTATTTCCCATTAGTAGGATGGAGTCGGTTTAATAGCACTTCCTATATTTCCTACATTCATCTTTCATATATATGCATGGACAAGTAATATAGGCCTACATGGATGTAAGTAATATTTATTTCCCACATTATGGGCACCACATCTTGGATTCAATCTTGTATGTTATCTAAATAATTTAAAATGATATTCAAGTCACCTCAAACTATGTTTGTGCTCCTATTTATACTACCATTAAATGAAAGTATATATCTACACATGAGGAAAATGATGTACATTAGAAATTTACACATGTTTAATTTTATAGTGATTTGAGAGTAAATGGAAAAATAATTCTATACTTTTGAGCTTATATTTAATATTATATATAAATAATAGAGAATGATAAAATATTAAAATGTTAAAACTTGTAGTTTTTTTGAAAATGAGAACTTTACATGTATATATCCATCCCTTAAATATATATTCTAAAATCTTCTCTTTTATATGATATGTGTCTAGCTCAACATATAGATACTAGAGTAGAAGTCGAGCCTGATTTAGATACTGGAGTGCAAAAGAGGCTGAAGCACACATAGTTGATGTCAAACATAATTAGCATCATCACCTAATTTTTCAATTAAATCATCTTCTATATAAATCATAAATCTTTTTCAATTAAATCATCTTTTATAAGATCAAGAACAATAGGATCAAATACTGATCGATAGTCATATATGATTTGTACAACAAGTCGATATGAAAATGAATGAATGCCACACTTGGAAAGCAAAGTTGTCTCAAAAGAACTAGCTTTGTCTCCCTTCATAATGAGCTCTACAGATGTTATAATTTCAATAATACCCTTGTTAAATAGTACTTTTGTGGGAACATTCAACACATGAAAAAAAGAAGTCTAAGATGGACCTAGACCAGTGTTTCTAGGGGGAACAACCACATCAACTAGAGAAAAAAAAACCCACATGTTCTCAAGCTCCAACCTTATATTTTACTACTTCCTCATACACCTCCTTAAAGTCACCTTTAATGAAAATAAGACCAACATTTCCCACAAGAAAGGGAATGAACTGTTGGCAAAAGACACTATATGGATTCATGAATGTTGTCATTGATGGAAACAAAGGTTATCTCACACATCTGTAAGACATTATGAGTCTCTACCAGAAGTCAGATTGAAGAAGTGTTATGATCCGGTAAGCAAGAACAGAGCAGTCAGCAAGGTCCGACAGTCAGGTCTGGATCTCTCAGAGGAAGTATTTCAATAAAGTGTAGATTTGGAGAAGTCAAGAGGAGTACCTCGACTAATAGATTCCAAGGATTTAGCCTCTGGTGATGGAAGGGTGAAGAGATATGAGCACTTGAGTGTTGGGTTCCTGTTTAACAAAGTAGACAGAGGAAGAACTATACTGGCAGAGTGTTAGACCCAAATCTGGAAGAGAAATTGCTAATGACTAAGTTTCTTGAGGTATCATTCATGATTGGCTGACATGATTGAAGACTTCTACAAGCACATTCTTGATCCGCATTACTTGGTATGCAAGGATTCAGCCAACAGACCAAAGTTTGAGATACTATTGACTATTCCGGATGCCGACTAGAAAAGTGTTGAAATCACTTATGCGGATATATATACAAGATGGATTTAGATGTGAAGTGTGTGTTGTGTATAAAATTGAAGTGTGAATAAAAGTAGAAGAATAGTATAAAAGGTAGAAAATAGGTTCAGAATGTAAGAGGATAGCAACACTTAAGGAGAGTAAGAATGAAGTGCAGCAGATCAGTATATTGAGCTTAACCGGAATTGAACTTCAGCATGGGTGGATGCTTCTCATCAATTTAAGTTTTCTTCTTGTAAATAGTAAGTCTTTTGTAGGCAGTGAGCCTCTTGTGATCAGTGTGCTCGGGCAGTGAGCCCTAATTGGCAAGTGCCATTTTGTATCTTCTATTCTTCTAACAGAGAATAATATCTTGGGTTAATCACCCTGTGGTTTTTTCCCTTAACAGGTTTTTCACATCAAAATCATTGTGTCATGTGTATTAGTGTTATTTCCATTTCATGATTATGCTTGGTTATTTGATCTGATGTTGCATTAACTGTTAAGAAAGCACAAAAAGTTAAAATATTAGGATAACTGATTCACCCCCCCTCTCAGTTATCAACAATTGGTATCAGAGCCAAGTTCCTCCCAACAGAGCCTAATAGCTTCAGGAAGATCTAGGAATTCAAATGGATGTGTATGGTATAAGGGAGAAACTTAAGTTTGCCCTTAATGATCTTGAGCAATCAAATTCTGAAGTCAATGAATTGAAGGAAAGACTCAAACAGGCTAATGATTTCATAAAAGAACTAAAAGAGAAACTGAGTCTCTCTATGAAAAAGAGAAAGGAGCTACTTCAGCAATTGGCAAGTCAAGGTGAAGCCAATGATACAAATGGAGATCTAAAAGAGAAAACCAAGTTATGTGAAAAGTTATCAAAAGAAATCATCATGGTAAGACATGAAATGGAATCAAGAGTTATGAAATTCACCCAAGAAATTGAAGAAAGAAGAAAATCTGAAGATGATCTAAGACAATCTCTCAAGGAAAAATTAGAAGACTGCCACAAGATGGATAGAATAATCAGACATCTTGAATCTGATCTTGAAGATGCTAAAGATAATGAAGAAAAACTTGAGGATCAAATTGTCTCTCTTAAAAGGGATCTTCAAACAGCAAATGAATACAAAGAGAAATTCAAGATAAGCTCTGCTCAACTTGAAGTTCTTCTTGAAAGCCAAAAGAGGGTAGATGATAAGTGTGGCCTAGGGTATGAAGAAGGTGAAAGCTCCAGATCCAGTCGGAAGAATTTTGGATCAGAAAATCCAAGGAACAGGCCTAGAAGACCTCCAATAAGGTAGCCTAATGCTCAAAGATATCCATCCTTCAATGGATACTGCCACAACTGCAATAACTTTGGTCATAAAGCTAATCAATGTAGAAAGAGAATGAATCAGACTAATACATCCTTCTCTGGACAGTGTTTCAACTGCAAAAGGTATGGTCACAAATCTCATGAATGCAGAAATATGTAAATGAACAATTCATTCAGTGGTAGATGCTTTGCATGCAATAGAATGGGTCATATGGCTAATCAATGTAGATCAAGAGTATATCAATCAAATATGCATAGAAATGTTGTTTGCCAAATTTGCAATAGATCCGGTCATATTGCAAATTTCTATAGAAGCAAGAATCACGACAAAAGAGATCTGGTACATCATAATCAGAATCAAGATAAGGGAAAACAAAAAGTGAATGTGGATGAAGTTCAAAGTGAGATGAACAAGATTTGGGTGAAGAAAAGTACAGAGAATGTAGGGGATGGATCCGCACCAGACTCTGGTGCTGATATTCCTTCCGAAAATTAAAAAGTGAGCTCTAGCTTAGGGGGAGACACAAAGAAAACCATTTTCCCCCAGCCAGTCAATTGGTGCTAGAACTGGCACAAGGAGAGTTGCAGATTAAAGGGTTCATAAGAGAAACATCTAAATAAACTATGGTTAAGATTTGGAAGATCCGCAAGATGTTTAGATCAAGATTGATCCAGTTCTTCAAGTCATCCGAATAAGGCAAACTGGAATGACTTAGGTCAAGCATTTATTGCAACTTGGTATTAGGGTTTGCAGAGTAATATAAGGGTTCTTCTTATTAAACATTTGCTCATTCTACATTGAAGAAGAAGAAAAGAGGAGCTCTGAAACAAATTTCCTCCAAGCCCGTCAAAGTTCACTTGCAAAAGTCGATTCATCTAGAAATTGATCTGGCTCACTCCGTGAAACCTAGAGGCCCAAAAGGTATTTTCTGTTGTTAAATATCTCTCTACAAATCTTTTTAAAGATGTCTACTCTGAATATTGTGAAGATCACTGATAGGTCTCGCCCCAAATTCAAGAAACATCCCTACAAATCCTTGGAAGTAGATCCCCTAGGAGCATTTTCCAGTGTTCTGCATGGTGTCTTGCATATAGAAGATATTAGGGTTTGCATTCACGCAAACATTGAAGAATTCAGAGAGTCCAAATTGAGGGATATCTACCACAAACAACTAATAGATGATTCATTTGAGCTCAAACCCCAATACAAGGCCCTCTGGGAGAAGCACTTTGCACAATGTATACATTTCCCCTGCTTTGCTGAGGATGAATGGGTCCAGTATGTCTTGAGTAGAATACATGACAACTTCATGTGGTTGAATGGACCATTCAAGATCACAAAAGATGCCATTAGGGTAGTTACCAATTTGCACTCATCCGGTGGGATACCTATTCTCAAATCGGTCAAGAATCTAACTGTACGTGAGGCTATTGGATCTAGGTTTGACAAAAGAGCAATGACAGTAGATAACATCACTGATCCGGATGTCAAGTTTGCATCCATGATCATTGGCTACAAGATATATCATTCTAGCAGGGAAAATTCAGTACCTGGAACTGCTATCTACACTACCTATGAAATGTTGAGGAAAAATGCAGACTACGACCTTTGTGAGCTCCTTCTAAACCAACTCTTGGAGAACCTGCAGAAGATAAAGAAGGACAAGAAGAATTCCTTCAAATTTGGTGGCCTAATACTCTGTCTATTCTTCTACTTTATGAATGAGCTACCTAGATCCAGTGGATGGGTATGGCAGAATGATAGACTGGTTGCCATACAAATCAGGGATTATTTGTATGGACTTTTTGATGACAAAGCACAAAACTTAGCTCTCTGGGGTTTCTTCAAAAACCTTCAGAACATGATGCAAGCTAGAGAGAGAATTCCCAAATCTCTAGTTGAGAAATACAAAGACACAGTATGCTTTATGGTAGAGACTGATCAATGTCTAATGGAGGCAGTGGAACCAAGAACAATATGAATCATGCCAATGGGGTATGAGGTGGATGAGAACATCATGGAGCTGCATGTTCAGCACATGTTGAGTCAACCAAAGGATCCCAAGGCAAATAGGTTTGGAACCTTTGAAGAATTAAGTGTAAAGATCCATGTAGAACTTCGACAGCCTGAAATCAAGAGGAAAGTAAGAAGGGAAGTTGAAGAAGTTGCCAAGAGGCATGGAATCTCAAAAGAGGCACTTGATGCCCACAGAGAAAAGATAAAAGGAATAGAAAAAGAAAAAGAAGCAGAAGAGGAAAGAAGTGCTCCAATAGAATCTTCCACCCAGACTAGATCATCAAAGAAATCTGCACCTACCACTGCTAAAAGCTCAAGGGCATCAAAACCAGAAGCAAAATCATCCAGCAAAGGAGAGAAGAGAACTAAGACAAAAGCCACAAGATCTTATGCTAGTCAAAAGGATGAAGAAGAAACTGAATCTGATGAAGAAGTCAAGAAAATGAAGAAAAAGAAGAAAACATCTGGTAAATCCTCTACCGGTCAAGGTGAAGAAGAAAAGGCAAAGGAATTTGTTGAAAAACCCACTTTTCGCATTGATGACATCATCAAATCAGTCACTGTGGATGGAAATTTTCAGCCAATGGTTGAATTCTATGATGATTATGGTGAAGCTGATCAGAAGATATTGCAAGATGCCACAGTCAGGTATTTAAACATCTATAAAAAAGCATTCATTGAAATTATATCTCTAATCCCCAAAAGCTTAGAAAAGGAACTTGAAATAAGGAAGAACAATGCCCAAGCCAAAGATCTAGAAATTCGGGAGTAGATAGCTATTCAGCTCTATCCTTCAATCACTCAGAAACAAATGAGTATGATCTTCAAAGATTGCAAGGATAAGTTCTGGAGCAAAGCTAGAATGAATCAGCTCATGTTTGGAGAAACTGATAAAGTGGTAAATGAAACAAAAGAGATCCTCCTGAATGCCTTCAAAAGATTCAATCTTCATGTTATAGAGGACATAGGTGTTGATCCCTCGGCCACAAGTGTTGAAGAAGGATCTACTAAGGCAATGACAGAAGAAGTAATGGACACTGGTGAAGATAAGGGCTTGGAATCCTCTGCTCTAGAAGAGGTGGCCCATGAACAAACAAACATTACTCCTCCTATTTCCCCTACTGACTCCGGATCCAAAGGAGAAGAAATAATAGAGGAGAAACAAAAAGAAGTGAAGGGAAAAGAAGATGATAGCTCTAAGACTGCAGAAGAAAAGAAAATTCTGTCTCTGGCAAGAGACACTGCAGAAATTGTCAAAGAATTCTTAAACAAAGAGACAATGGAGATTGATGAACCAGAACTTCTACTAGGACCATTTGATTTTGATTCTCTCTCCCTGGTACAAACAATGAAGATAGCTTCATTTGCTAATGCAAAGGCAAAAGAAAAACTCCTAAAGTCTCACATGGAAGACTGTGAGCTAATAGAAGTTGCATCCGATGTGCTTGAAAAGATCATGCCATCCTTTCTAAAGGATTCATCGGCTTCCTCATCAGGTAATCTTAAGTCTCTTGTTAGTTCAGTCAGCACTCATTTTGAGTCCTTAGAGAAATCAGCTGAGGAAAAGGTCTAGAAAGAGTTTTTGGATAAAAGATTCTCTGAAGTACTAAGTCTAATATCAAATGATAGAAGAAATATGGATATAGGGATAAAGAGCTTAGAAAATGCTCTTAAAGATGGTGGGGAAATATATAAATTTTGTCTATCATGGTCCAAAGCAACAATGGAGATTGAGAAGAAAATGAAAGAACAAGAGATCAAACTAACAACTCTTTCTCAAAATTTTGATCCACTTACCTCATCCATAGTAAATCAAGAATGTCAAACTATTACAGGCTCGGATGAAATTAAGAAGCTAGAGAAAGAAAAGAAAAATAGAATCAGCAGGTTAAATGAAATTAGAAGAATAATCATTCCTAAGTTAGAGGCCATGCATGAGGCCCTAAGTGATGCTCAAACCACAGCCAAGACAAATGATCTGACAAATCTAAAGAAGGAAGAAGCTTTTGCATTCCTGTTGAGTGGTCACATATCAATTTTGGACAGGATGAAGTTGAGTTGGGCAACCAAAGTTGTACAATTGAAAAACACTTTTGCAGACATACTAAAGTATATGTAGAGTACAACCAGATGATATACATATGCGACTAAGTATAAATTAATTTTTGAAAATTTTGGTGTGCAGACCCCACCCTTTGCCATTGATGTCAAAGGGGGAGTGACAAGTAGTGAAAAATGAGGAATCTAGCTAAGGGGGAGCTTCAAAAAATGTACATAGAGACAAAGCATCAGTCAAGGGGGAGTATAGTGTGACACTTAGTCATTTTTCACTAAGTGTTGCCATCAATACCAAAGGGGGACATTGTTGGCAAGAGACACTATATGGATTCATGAATGTTGTCATTGATGGCAACAAAGGTTATCTCACACATCCGCAAGACATTATGAGTCTCTATTGGAAGTCAGATTGAAGAAGTGTTATGATCCGGTAAGCAAGAACAGACCAGTCAATAAGGTCTGACAGTCAGGTCTGGATCTCTCAGAGGAAGTATTTCAGTAAAGTGCGGATTTGGGGAAGTCAAGAGTACCTTGACTAATAGATTCCAAGGATTTAGCCTCCAGTGATGGAATGGTGAAGAGATATGAGCACTTGAGTGTTGGGTTCCTATTTAACAGAGTAGACAAAGGAAGAACTGTACTAGCAGAGTGTTAGACCCAAATCCAGAAGAGATATTGCTAATGACTAAGTTTCTTGAGGTATCATTCATGATTGGCCAACATGATTGAAGACTTCTACAAGCACATTCTTGATCCGCATTACTTGGTATGGAAGGATTCAACCAACAGACCAGAGTTTGAGATAATATTGACTATTCCGGATGCTGACTAGAAAAGTGTTGAAATCACTTATGTGGATATATATACAAGATGGATTTAGATGTGAAGTGTGTGTTGTGTATAAAATTGAAGTGCGAATAAAAGTAGAAGAATAGTATAAAAGGCAGAAAAATAGGTTCAGAATGTAAGAGGATAGCAACACTTAAGGAGAGTAAGAATGAAGTGCAGCAAATTAGTCTATTGAGCTTAACTGGAACTGAACTTCAGCATGGGTGGATGCTTCTCATCAGTTCAAGTTTTCTTCTTGTAAATAGTAAGTCCTTTGTAGGCAGTAAGCCTCTTGTGAGCAGTGTGCTCGGGCAGTGAGCCCTAATTGGCAAGTACCATTTCATATCTTCTATTCTTCTAACAGAGAATAATATCTTGGGTTAATCACCCCGTCGTTTTTTCCCTTAACAGGGTTTCCACGTCAAAATCATTGTGTCATGTGTATTGGTGTTATTTCCATTTCATGATTATGCTTTCTTATTTCATCTGATGTTGCATTAACTATTAAGAAAGCACAAAAAGTTAAAATATTAGGATAACTGATTCACCCCCCCTCTCAGTTATCAACATTAAGTTCTTGGAAGATGAGTTCCTAGTCTTCTTGGCATAAATATGTATGGATCTATTCATCATGGTTTTCTTTCCCATGTAAGTAGGATGGAGTCCTAGTTTAATAGTGTTTCATACATGTCCTACATTTATATTTCATATATATGCATGTGGACAAGTAATAGAGGCCCACATGGATGTAAGTAATATTTATTTCCCACATTATGGGCACCACATCTTGGATTCAATCTTATATGTTATCTAAATAATTTAAAATGATACTCAAGTCACCTCAAACTATTTTTGTGCACCTATTTATGGTATCATTAAATGCAAGTATATATCTAAACATGAGGAAAATGATACATTAGAAATTTACATGTTTAATTTTATAGTGATTTGAGAGTAAATGGAAAAACAATGCTATACATTTGAGCTTATATTTAATATTATGTTTAAAATAGAGAATGATAAAATATTAAAATGTTAAAACTTACAGTTTTTTGAAAATGAGAACTTTACATATATATCCATCCCTTAAATATATTCTAAAATCTTATCTTTTATATGACATGTGTAGGGGCTCAACATACATATACAGGAGTAGAAGTCAAGCCTAATTTAGATACTAGAGCAGAGGAGGCCAAAGCACACATAGTTGATGTCAGGGAGGAGGCCCAACCACAAGCAATTGATGTCATAGAGGAGGCCCATCCACACTTTGATGTTGGAGAGGGGTCAGGATCACTTCCTTCTATAGATATGTATATGAATCTAATTAAAGAGTTGAAGAGAAAAATTTCTTTCAGAAATATAGATCATTTACTTTAAATAGATATAGAGAAATTGAAATTATATGTTAAACAACCTAGTCAAGTTAGTAAGAGGTCGTTGAATAGAATTTCATAGGAAATACTTGAGAATCATTTTAATGATTATGATACACTTGGTCAAGCCCATGAGCTAAAAGATCCTTTACAATTGTTGGGTTTAGATTTCACAAAAAAAGAGGAAAAGACACCTAGAAAAAGATATTGTTGAAAATGTTAAAAAAAGGTTTGGATTCCATTAGAAAAAAATCTTGATTAGCAGATAAGAGAATTTCAAGAAGAGTGATGTTGACATCTATTGTAAGTCTAAAAATAGTAAGAAAGCATCAAATCTCTTCACTTTCGAGTGAAATTGGCTTAAGTAGAAAGACACTAACAAGATATGTGAAAAGGAGAAAGGTTTGGATGATAGTATTGTAAAAGGCAATTGGGAAATGATGTGTAGGGCTCCTCATTCTGATAAGATTGAAGATGGTGTTAGGAAGTTGATCTCAAGTTTTTGGCACGATCATACTCATCCTTCATCAAATAGTAGAGATGTTCTCAAACACAGGATCGGGCCAAATATATATGAATTGCATACAAAACATTGGTTGGACATAACACAGCATGAGATGTATGTGATGTTTTGTGATAAAAATCCCCATATAAAGATTGGTCAAACAATGTTTGAAATGTTAAGCCCACATTATGTGAAGGAAAACAAAACTTTTGAAACTTGTTGTCATTATCATATTGAATTTGATCTTTACTATTAGGTGTTTGAAAAGATTAGAGAAGAAAGTGATGGTGTTCAAAATGCACATCCTAAATGGGTAAGTGCGTTCATAGCATCCATCTTATGGGATAAATCTGATGATGATGTAGATGGTCCAATGAAATGCATAAAAGGACTTTGTGAAGCATGTGGAAATTTGGCTAAAATGCCTGAGTAATGAAGATACTGACATGACAAGGATCGTAAATTGCAAGAGTTACAAGTATATAAAGTTTGAAATAAAATTTGGGAAAGAATCCACAAGGTTAGATTATGTAGAAGAGGAGATATCTATTGGAACATTTATGGAACCGTAAATTGATACAACCATACATACAACATGCATTTTTTCTAAGTGGGAAGAAAAATAGTTTCAGTTGTTAAGAGATACTTTCCCACCTAGAATAGTTTTAACAATAGTCAACTTTGCAAAAAGTTACTCTTTTACCCATCAAAAGGATATTCAAACACAATATTACTCTTTGGAGTAGCTCACTATTATGGTGCATGTGTTATCAACATGCATAATTGGATTTGGATGGTGTTGCCAATACGTATCAACAATGAGTCATTAAGAAATAATATCACTTTTATATTAGTGATGATAAAGAGCATGACACGCATTTTGTAGAACCTTGCTTTAAGAAGTTTTTTGAAGATTTGGTAATAAGGGGTGTGAAAATTGAAAAGCATTTTCTATGGTCAGAATGGTCTGCATCACAATTCAAATCATGAAGGCCATTTTATGCACTTTGTAGATATCATTGAAATTATGATATACCACATGTTTGGAGTTTCTTTGAGAGTGGGCATGGAAAGGGTGGACATGATGGTGCATGAGCTTGCATCAAACATGGTCTAAGAAAAAATCAAATGATTTATGAGGGAGATCATATAAATGATGCACATGATGTTGTTGAATGGTGTAAGAAACACTTCTTTTGTGAGGTCGGCACATCTTTAGGGAGGAACCCACGTCCAAATAGAGTGTTCTAGGAGATATCAAGTATGTATTGTTTGAAAAAAGTTTGACTTGTTTAATTTATTTACTTAAATATTTATTTTATTTCATGTTGTGAATATAGTTTTATAATTCTAGACAAAATTACAATTGTAAATCGTGTATTATAAATATATATAATTTGTAGGTGTGGATAGAAGAACAATGCATGGATGTGAGCGGGTAGAGAAAACAAGATCTTTGCATTGTGCCATGAGTACAGATAGGCGTACATGAACATTGTGCACTAGGAATTACTCTTGTTTTTGTTATAACTACATTTTAGGAAATTATGAGAACTGCAACAACCAATAAAGGGGATATGTTAGTGATTGGTATTGGGTGCCACTAGTTGTTAATAACAAATAAGACAAAGATGAAGATGAAAGATTTGAAGGCATTCCTTTGATTTCAATTGATTGTAACCACATTTCAGGATTGATTAAAAAAGGTATATATATTGTGCAAAGTTTGTAACTTTCAATTTTTAAAATTTTAATATTTTGATAAAATTTAATTGTAATTTGGTTACTAAATATTAGAATCCATGACACATTTTAATTTTTTACATTTCATTGTGGTGCAGGAGATGTTTTTGCATCCATAGTAGAGGCTAGAAACATAGAAGGTGTTAATTATTATTTATTACATTGCACAAAAGAGAGGATGAAGTTAACAAAACTAGAAACAAGCGATGGAATGTTGTTTCCCATAGGTTTAGTTTTAGTGTAAGGGACATATCTCAAATAAGTCAAAATTATTCAAAATGGTATTCATTTTATTGATTACCAACCTAACAACATGGTGTACCAGTATAGCCACCTAGTAATTGCTACCAACCTATCTCTTCGTCAAGTTCCACATGCACATGGACATCAAAAGTGGATACTATTGATATATTGTTGTTTAAGGTAAAATTTTTAAGAGGGTTTTATTTGATGGTTTATGTGAATCCTCCTTTCACCTTAAACATTCAAGGACTTTAGGTCGAGTAGAAAGCCTACTATCAAGCCTGTGGTCACTTGGAATGTAGGGAAGATTGGCATTGTGTGATTTAGTTGTTCAATTAAGCCCAATTATGCTCAAAACCCTAATTATGCAAATTTGGAAGCAAACAAATAAATCACGAAAAATGCTCACACACGGAGATACTAAATGATAATCAAATGCGTACTAGATTTCAAAGTTTGGAAAGAAGAATAGTCGAGGACTAATGAGTAGGTGTCCTAGTCCAGTGCCATACTTTTTGTCAGGATCTAGAAACCTTGTTTGGAACCTGTTCCTACTGTTTCAAAGCATCTTCAATTGCAGGATTCAGAGGACTAATGAGTGGGAATCTAAGTATAGGTCCCTATTTTCTCTTTAGATCTGCAATTATGATAGTCTGCAATGCTCTCTTGCAACTCCACTTTTTCTTCTCCTGCAACATGTAACCTGCAATCACTGAAAATGGGTTGGGGTTGTGGTGTTTAGAGGCTTGCCTTAGTCAAGCCCCAGAGAGACATTCAAGTCTTCCAAACACTATTGTCAGAGAAAGAGTGTGTATCCCTGCGAGATAGAGGCAAAACCCAAATGATAAATGATTGAAAACATAATTGATATCACCTTGTAGTGAAGATCTCATGGAAGGAAGAAACTCTTTATGCCATGAGGAGATGGATGCCAAATCTACAAATACAAACACAAGAACAACACAAATTCTACTCTGTAACACACAATGAATGCCTTGAATCACCTAACATAAGCTTTTCAATCAAAATGTCCATCTAGTTTACAAATGAATGCCTAAACATGTTTATATATGCAACTATAAACATTCCCACCAAGAATTTTGTAATTGAAACTTACCATGTCGGCATAGGACCCAAATAATGGTCACAAACCAACACTTAAAAATTGGGCCTGACCTAAAATAGGGAAAGACTAGGGCATGAGCACCCAAGTCCTCCCCCCTATTTTAGGCAGGGTTATTGTTAAGTGCAACACCTGAGTCCAAATTGCCATGAAACTTCAAGGTTTTCTCATCGGGAAGTCAAACTAACATGAAAAATACTCTAAATGCATAAATAGGACCCGACAGCTAAACCTTAAGAGGGAAAATCCCCCAAGGGGACATTATCTGACATAACATTTAGCCCCCACTTTAATGTATTTATAAATGCAAGACCAATTCATGCATTAAAGTACGGTCAACAAACACATCAAACATGCCAAGCACGGAGAAGACATGCCAGTCACAAAGAAGACAATAACAGGCACGTAAAACACAAAGAAGATAGTTATAGTCAGGCAAAACATGGAGAATACAACATTGAAGATAGGCAAAACATAGTGAATACAGTGAATGCAAAGAAGATAGAGATGGTTTTCTTTTCTTTTTCTTTTTCATATATGAAGTTCAGATGCAAGTACAGGAAAGTAAACACACCATCCATAATGTAGGAGGGACTCATCACCACCGGTCTTTAAACTACATATGGGGCAACACACATGCAATACATGCCAAACAAAACAAGCACGCCATACAAATCCCAAAGCATAGGAGGGACTCATCACCACCATGTTACAAATATGTGCCTAATCGGTGTTGTCATTGATGTCAACATATCCTTGTTGCCATTGGTGTCAACTTTATCCTATTTTGTTGCCTATTTAGAAGACTGGAATGTTGAGGATATTGAGAAAATTAATGAAGATCAATGTATTCTGACGATATGGCTATGTAGAGGATTGTCTGAAGTAGCTCCAGTTAAGTTTTGAGAGGTCCGCATGAAGATTTGAAGAAGCTATGGTCATCTAAGTAGAACCAGGTTTTACTATGTTCAGAAGAGACAGAGTGACAGTAAATTGGTCCGGATTGCTCTGCATTGAAATATTGTGATCTGCGGTTCTAGAGGCATGTTTGGGAAGTCATTGTGTATCATCAACTCAAGTGGTTCGTGGTTTAGAGGTCCACAAGCAATATTTCTAGTGTGACAGTCATGGTAGATAGTGTTCTTGAGATTCTAGGAGAAGATGCAAGTGATTCTGATAATTTGGAGGAGTGTGGATGTCTTTGTTAAATTCAATGTGCTTGTAGAGGTCTCTGGATCATCTACCTATTGTGTTGGAGGTCCACATTGAAGATTGAGCTTGTTGTTGAAGATTTCGTCTCTAGTGTTTATATTTTTCCTAGTCTTAGCTGACCGGATGATTCAAGAGTGTTGCAGATGATCTATGAGCAATTCTATGGAGTGTGGCATGTTGATCGAGGAAGATTTGAGTCCCAGTTATGTTTGGCCAACAACTTAGTGATTCACATTAAGTTAGATGTTTGGAGTGCCAACCTTGATGCTTATTCCAAGGTTGATGAAGCATATAAAGGCATGTAGTTGAGTTGTTGAAAATTATCCTTGTGTGAAATAATCAAATCCCAAGAAAGGATCAGAAGCAGCGCAGAGAAAAGGAGGAGCAGAGGAATGAAAACAGTAAAGGATGAAGTGATAGTGAAGAAGTATTTGGGAGAAGAGCAAAATTTTTATGAGCACTCAATGAGACTGAACCAGGCATGAAGAAGATGTTATTTCTTAGTTAATTCCTTCTATATTTAACATAAATTCTATAGGCAGTGAGCCTCTTTTTGAGAAGTGAGCTCTGGGTAGTGCACTCGAAGGCAAGTGTCTTCCCCTTTTTAAGTACTTTTAATAGGGTATGAATCTTGTGGGTTAACCCCCACCATGGTTTTCCTTTAACTAGGTTTCCACATCAAAAATCTTGGTGTCAAGTGTGTTAATTGTGTTTATGCTCATGTGTTATTGTTGCATGCTTTAATCTTTGCATCATTAATCTATTTGTAAGTTGTGAAAGAAGATTAAAAGGAAGAAAAGGTTAATATTGTGGGACAACTAATTCACCTCCCCCTCTCAGTTGTCTGTCCTAAATCCAACAATTGGTATCAGAGCCAAGTTCCTCTAAAAGAAGCTTGACCACTTGAGGAGATCTAGAAGGTCGACTTACAAGAAAGACAGTCCAAGATTTGATGGAACAAATTACACTCTATGGAAGATGCACATGCAATGTCATTTGCAATGTATGGGAGATGCCTACTGGTTGATAACTAAGAATGAATACAAGATTCCAAAAAAAGGTCCTACAACTCTAGATGAAATCAAAGATGCTGAGAACAACACTCGAGCTATAGAAGCCTTGTTGAGTGCCCTGTCTAATATAGAAATGACAAATGTACTAGAATTGAAAACCGCGCATGAAATCTGGGAGAATTTGGAAACACTGTATGAAGGTGATGAACATGTCAAATGTGCCAAGCTATAAAGCCTGAAGGATAGATATGAAATCTTAAGGATGAGTGAAGATGAAAATATCACCTCCTACATGCTAAAAGTGAATGAACTTGTGAGCGGTATAAGGTGTGTTGGTGGAAAATTGGAAGAATAAAAAATTGTTGCCAAAGTGCTCAGATCCTTACCTCTGGCCTACAAGCATAAAGTTGCTGCCATTGAAGAAATTAGGACTATGACAACTGTTACAAGGGATCAGTTGGTTGGTAAACTTTTAGCATTTGAAATGAGTGAGTTTGGTGATTCTCTTCCTAAGTCAAAATCTACATTTAAAGCTAGTATTCATGGAAAACAAAAATATGATCCGGGTGAAAACTCTTCAAGAAGATCTAATAGATTCGACAAGACAAGGAAGGATCTTGAAGGTGATGAAACTGAGTTCGATGAAATTAAAGCCCTTTTTGCCAAAAGATTGCCAAGACGATCCAGTAAGTATGAAGGAAAGTTTCTATTCAAATGTTTTTCTTGTAATAAGATTGGTCATTTTGCCTCAAGGTGTCCAGAGAGGGGTTCAATGCCAAACCCTAACAGACCTAGAGTTCAGAAGAAATGTTACTATGTCCAAGAAGCTGGTGAAGAAGGAGTCACAGATGATGAATCTGATCATGGAGGTTCCACTTAAAATGATTGGGTATTCATTGCTATCAAGAAAGATCAGGTACCTACTAAATTTGCTAGCTATACAAATGTGGAAAGTGCCTTGGCTGCTCAAGTTATAGAAAAAGATGAATGGGTAATTGACAGTGGATGTTCTCATCATATGACTGGTGATAAAAGTAAGTTTGTAAGCTTTGAAAAATATGAAGGTGGAATTGTGAAATTTGGAGACAACTCAGCTGGTAGAATCTGTGGTAGAGGATCCATCTCTTTTGATGGTAAGAATAACACTAGTAATGTTCTGTATGTGGAAGGATTGAAGCATAATCTTCTTAGTGTTGGATAGTTGGTTGACAAGGGTTATGATCTCCGATTCAAGGATGGAAAATGCATAATCTTGGAAAGCTCTAAAACTGAAATTGCATATGGTACTTAGACTAGAGGTAACATCTTTCATTTAATTAGTTCTAGAAAAAGTTGTTTGATTGCTCAGATTGATTAGAGTTAGTTATTGCATAGGAGAATGTGTCATGTAAATTTTGATAACATTATTAAGATAAGTTCTACTCAGGCTATGAGAGATCTTCCAAAACTTGTGAAACCTGTTGATAGCATGTGTAGAGAATGTCAATTGGGTAAATAGAGAAAAATTTCATTCAAGAGCAAAGAACAATTTTCAAATGGACGGTTGGAACTTGTGCATACTGATCTATGTGGTCTTGCTAGAATTAGGAGTGTCCAAGGTGATAGATGTTTAATGTTGCTGATTGATGATTACTCCTAGATGATGTGGGTAACCTTCTTAAAAGAAAAATTAGAAGCTCTTGACAAGTTTAAGGTGTTCAAGGTTATGGTGGAAAATGAGATTGGTGAGAAAATAAAGGGTCTGAGATCTAACAGAGGTGGAGAGTTTACCTCCGATGAGTTTGATACATTCTGTGAAAAGCATGGAATAAAAAGACAGTTATCTGCTCCTAGAACTCCTCAGCAGAATGGAGTTGTGGAAACAAAGAACTGGACCATTCAAGAAGCTACCAAGACCATGATGATGGAGGCAAATGTTCCACAAGTCTATTGGAGAGAAGTTGTGAGTACTATTGTCTATACTCTTAACCGGGTGCAGATCAAAGGCAATTCTGACCTAGGACCCCTTATGAACTATGGTTTGGTGATCATCCCACTGTGAGATACTTCAAAGTTTTTGGCAGTAAGTGCTATATCAAAAGAGATGAGGAGCTAGGCAAGTTACAAGCAAGAAGTGATAAAGGGATATTTCAGGGCTACTCTACTCAAAGCAAGGCATACCGGTGCTTTAACAAAAGATTGAAAAAGATTGTTGAAAGTGCAAATGTTAGAGTTGATGAGAGCAAAGAAGGACATTCCAAGTCTTGCGGATATGAATCAGATGATAAAGATAATTTAAGTCAAAGTCAAGGAAGACAAGTTCAAACTTAGACTCATATTTAGATTGATTCAGTGACTCAAGAGATTAGTATAGATGTTGAAGATCAAGCTCAAGAAATAGAGGTTCAAATAAATACCAAAACTCCTAGGTATGTAAGACTGAATCATCTTGAAGATCAGATCATAGAAGATAGATATAAATGTGTTCAAACTAGGAAAATAATTGTTGAAGATCAAGAGGAAATTTGTTTGATTTCAAAGATTGAACCAAATTCAGTAAGTGTAGTTTGCAATGATGAAAATTGGGTAAAAGCCATGGAAGAAGAATTAATGCAAATTGAAAAGAATCACACTTGGGATCTTGTTCCTAGACCTAAAGACAAAAATGTGATTGGAACTAAATGAGTCTCCCAGAATAAACTAAATGAAGATGGTGAAGTTGTAAGAAACAAAGCAAGGTTGGTCTGCAAAGGATATTCTCAAGTGGAAGGAATTGATTTTGAAGAAACTTTTACTCCGGTGGCAAGAATAGAGGCAATCAGATTATTTCTTACATTTGCTGCTTATAAATATTTCAAGGTCTATCAGATGGATGTCAAGTCAGTATTCCTAAATAGAGAATTAGAAGATGTCTACATTAAGCAACCAAAAGGATTTCAATTGTTTGATCAGAGAGATATGGTCTGCAGGTTGAGGAAAGCATTGTATGGACTCAAACAAGCCCCAAGAACCTGGTATGCAAGATTAGATAAGTATCTATTAAAGCTAGGATATAGCAAAGGCATCACTGATAGTAATCTTTACTTCAAGATTGATCATGAGCACATTTTGATTGTTGAGGTATTTGTTGATGATATCATTTTTGGTGGAAATGAAAGTATGTGTAAAACATTTGCTGATCAAATGCAGAGTGAATTTGAAATGTCCATGTTTGGTGAAATGAATTTCTTCGTAGGTCTGCAAAATCATTCATTCAGATAAATGTATCTTCATATCTCAATCTAAGTATGTAAGAGAATTGTTGAAATAGTTTGGAATGGAAGATTCAAAGTTGGTGGGTACACCCATGGTAACTGGATGTAAGATGAGTAAATATGATGATTCCCTTAATGCAAATTAGAAAAGGTATAGATCAATGATTGGAGGACTACTCTATCTGACTCAGACCAGACTTGATATCATGAATGCAGTTGGACTTGTTGCTAGATTTCAAGTCGATCCTAGAGAATCCCATGTTGTAGCAGTTAAAAGAATTTTTAGATATCTCAAAGGGACACCTAATTATGGCTTATGTTATCTGAAGGATAATGACTTCACTCTTCATGCATATACAGATGCCGATTGGGCACGAGATGTGGATGATAGAAAAAGTACTAGTGGTGGTGCATTCTTCTTAGGAAGTAGACTAGTTTCTTGGTTGAGCAAAAAGTAGGAGGCAATATCCCTATCTACAACAGAGGCATAGTATATAGTAGCAGCAAACAAATGTACTCAAGTTCTGTGGATGAAGCAAATGCTGAAGGACATCAAAATTGTGTTTGAGGAGCCTGTCACAATCTTTTGTGATAATTCAAGTGCAATAACCATATCAAAGAATCCGGTGTTGCATTCAAAGACAAAGCACATATCAATCAAGTTTCACTTTTTGAGAGAGAAGGTTAATGAGAATGAAGTCAGATTGGAGTTTATTTCTTCAAAGGATTAGATTGCGGATATTTTCACCAAGCCTCTACCCAAGGATACTTTTGAGTATCATAGAGAGAAGTTAGGGGTTATTACCCCTCCTAATCAGAACTAAGATGCACTAGGGTGCATCAGTCCGGTGGAATTCACAGTCATATCTTGTGATCCAGATTGATGTTAAGGAGATACTACTCAGGGGGAGTAGTCAATATGCAATTTTTGAGATCAGTCTAAAACAAAAAAGGGGAAGAAAAGATTGCAAATATGTGTCCTTTGCCATTGATGTCAAAGGGGGAGAGAAGTCATGTGAAAAACTAGTTGCTAATGAAAGGGGGAGCAGTGAAGAAAGTAATTCCAGAAGTGATAAGAGAAAGGGGGAGAATTTCTTGTCTTGATGGTTAAATCAGTTTTTCACATCATATATTTCCATCAATGACAAAGGGGGATATTGTTGCAAATATGTGCCTAATTGGTGTTGTCATTGATGTCAACATATCCTTGTTGCCATTGGTGTCAACTATATCCTATTTTATTACATGTTTAGAAGACAAATGTTGAGGATATTCAGAAAATTAATGAAGATCAATGTATGCGGACCATATGGCTATGTAAAGGATTGTCTGAAGTAGATCCAGTTAAGTTTTGAGAGGTCCGCATGAAGATTTGAAGAAGCTATGGTCATCTAAGTAGAACTGCCGGATTACTCCGCATTGAAATATTATGATCTGGGGTTCTAGAGGCATGTTTGGGAAGTCATTGTGTATCATCAACTCAAGTGGTTCATGGTTTAGAGGTCCACAAGCAATATTTCTAGTGTGACAGTCTTGGTAGATAGTGTTCTTGAGGTTCCGGGAGAAGATGCAAGTGATTCTAATAATTTGGAGAAGTGTGGATGTCTTTGTTAAATTCAATGTGCTTGTGGAGGTCTCTGGATTGTGTGCCTACTGTGTTGGAGGTCTGCATTGAAGATTGAGCTCATTGTTCAAGATTTCTTCTCTAGTGTTGCTATTTTTCCCAGTCTTGGCTGACCAGACGATTCAAGAGTGTTGCGGATGATCTATGAGCAATTCTATGGAGCGTGGCATGTTGATCAAGGAAGATTTGAGTCTCAGTTATGTTTGGTTGATAGCTTAGTGATTCACATTAAGTTAGATGTTTGGAGTGCCGACCTTGATGCTTATTCCAAGGTTGATGAAGCATATAAAGGCATGTAGTTGAGTTGTTGAAAATTATCCTTGTGCGAAATAATCAAATCCCAAGAAAGGATTAGAAGCAGAGCAAAGAAGAGGAGTAGAGGAATGAAAATAGTAAAGGATGAAGTGATAGTGAAGAAGTATTTGGAAAAAGAGCAAAAGTTTTATGAGCACTCAATGAGATTGAACCAAGCATGAAGAAGATGCTATTTCTTAGTTAATTCCTTCTGTATTTAACATAAATTCTATAGGCAGTGAGCCTCTTTTTGAGAAGTGAACTCTGGGTAGTGCACCTAAAGGAAAGTGCCTTCCCCTTTTTAAGTACTTTTAACAAGGTACGAATCTTGTGGGTTAACCCCCACCGTGGTTTTCCCTTAACTGGGTTTCCACATCAAAAATCTTGGTGTCAAGTGTGTTAATTGTGTTTTTCCTCATGTGTTATTATTTCATGCTTTAATGCTTGTATCATTAATCTGTTTGTAAGTTGTGAAAGAAGATTAAAAGGAAGAAAAGGTTAATATTGTGGGACAACTGATTCACCTCCCCTCTCAGTTGTCTGTCCTAATTCCAACACACCAGTCTTTAAACTATGCTTGGGAACAAACACGCAATACACACACACTTGGAAGACAGAGAAAACATGGAAAACAAGCAATAGAGTGTTCCTATTTCTAGGTTCTCACACCATCTCAAGCACATTACAAGCACACACCAATGATTGGGCTTTGCCACAACAATCACCAAAGACACGCTTAAGGGTTGAGTTAGTCATAGAACCGCTCCTTGCCTCGCGATGAGGACTTTTGAAAATGACATGATGTACACTCTCCATGAGAAATACATCATCCCCGCATCCACAGAGGGATTAAGACAGAAAAGGGATGTGATATCCCCATCTCCACAGAGGGCTTAAGTGATTGCAAACAAATCTTAGAGTGCAAGAGGGACTCATTCCCACCAGTCTTTAAGACTGCACCTAAGAACAAGCACATTGCTAACATCTACAACAGACAGCTTACCTTATATATGCCCCCACCTTAAGGTGGTTGATATCAAGTATTGATATCAAGCATGTTAAGGTAGGAAGAAAACACACAAGGGAACACAAGCTCTCGCAAAGCCCATGCCCCCCAGAGATGACATGTACTTGATGATCGCCAAATGTTCCCACAAACACATCCCTGCAAGAAAAGTGTTAGTGTCTATATAATCATGATAAACAACAACATCAATGCATATGATCAACCACATAAAGAGCTGAGGTTATACTACGAATTCAGAGATCAGGTATAACCGTGGGGCTATACCATGAAAATCTCAGAACTGAGTGTCACCAAGGTGAGATTCAAAGATAAACAAAGTGCATAGAACAACAGTATTGTTATGTTTTGTAAGAGAGAGAAGACATCATCAAGATCACATGACAAAGTGCATGGAGTGATTCTACTAGCCAAGCATTGGATAATATATATCAACCCCATCGTCGTATAGGAACTAAGTCCAATTTTTTATTTCTTGCTAAAGAGACACTAGGTCCGCATCAGTATAATATGTTTTTCGTCATCCATCTGCTAGATAGAAACACTAGAGGAAGGTAAATAATAAATCGAGAGAGGAGAAACAAGTGCCTTAGGGACAATCACATAAGAGGGTGCCCCCAAGTCACCAACTGCGATGCTATGTCCATAAGACACAACATGCAACAATGAAAATAGAGGAGAAGCAATATAGAAGAATGATGATACAAATATAAGAAGGGTCACAACAGAGTCAGTCTCCTAGTATTCTGGACCTTAAAAGAGAATCAAGGGTCATCCTAGGAGGCCTAAACAACACATAACACATCACGGGGGAAACACATCATGAGAGATAAAGGGTTAGAAATACTTACCTATGTCATCCCAATGTTAAGAGCATACATATCTAGGATATCTCTCATGTTGTTTTGGTCTTGTTGATATTGTATTAAAATTAAGTTTAGGACAACAAGAGGCTTTAGTGGGCTTCAAAGAGTGGTATCCTATACCAGTTGTGTAATTAATTCCAGCAACTTGTAAAGGTACTCTGATTCCTTGTTGATTTACACTGCAACCATTACCTACATAGTCATTATTTTTGTACAAAATTTGAAATCCATGACCATATAGAGAGTCCATTTCTTTAGAAGAAGGTGAAGCCTCATAGGTATCATAATTTGTAGTGTAAGTGAGAGCATTATCTTTGTTTTCTACCAAGGAGGCTTTTTTTTTCTTAGGAATTTCAAAACATTGCTTGGATGAGATCGATGTCACTTTTGATGTGTCAGAATTATTAATTTTATATTCCCCATTAAAGGAAGGAGTAAAATCTAATGAACCCCAATCATCATCAAAAAGTGTGTTTGATGGTTTAGAGTCTTGCACAACATTATCTATGGCAAGTGGTATTGATGGATCAACTCGTAAATTGTGTAAGCTCATATGATTGTGAACTGGTGTTTGCATTTCAATATGTAAGCAATTATTCAGTTCAGGATCAGCATGAATAGTATGAAGTTTATCTTTGAATATGAATTTGATTGAATGATGTAGGGTGGAAGGAACCGCCCCCAATGCATGAATCCAAGGTCTACCAAGAATCATGTTGTAAGATAAAGAGCTAGGCAAGACATGAATCAGAGTAGCAATCATGGGACCCACCTGTATAGGTAAGGTTATAGTACCAACTAATTGACTACAATGATTATCAAAGCCCCGAATGCTAAGTTTATCTAGTTTGATTTGTGATGTGTCGGCCTTGATTTTGTGTAGTAGGTTAATGCTACAAACATTATGAGCTAATCCATTGTCAATCATAACTTGTTTTACCAACATTTTATTTATTGTGACAAAGATAATAAGTGGATCATATTGGTTTTGAACTTCAATTGATGGTAATTCATGTGGTTGAAAGAGGATATCCATTTTTGTCAAATGCATACAATCTAATAGAGCTACTACATCATTCAGCTTAATAGCAGGTGAAACAATCACCTTTAGTAAAGCTTCTTGGAGCATTCCATGGTATGTAGACGATGTTTGTATCAAATCCTAGAGAGAGATATTAGCTGGAGTGGCATGAAGTTGCTCGACAAGATCATATTCTTGACCACTTTTATGAGTAAGATGAGGTACTTGCTTTCTTTGATTGTTATTACGGGTGTTGTATGTATGAGAAATCATATTGTAGTGTGGTTTTTGTAACATATTTTGAACACCTTGACTTGGTTGAGAAATTTGTTGTGCATATTTGTAGATGTGATCAGGAGGTCTACCTTGAACCATAATTACCGACTTTAAGCAAGAGGGTGCACTAGGTGCCCCTCGCACAATCATCTTAGGAATATTGCTACAAAGTCTATTAATGAAGATTGAATTAACATTGTTTTCCTCTTGATTATTCCCAACATCTATCCCTAAATGGTTTAATGTGAGAGACCTTTTCTCATCCACTAATGCTACATCTTGGCCAGGGAGAGCAGTGAGATGAGAGGAAGGTATGATGTTGTTAGGAAGACTAGATCGATCCATAGTCTTCTCATCGAAGGGTCTTGATTTTTCAATCAAAGTTGGAAGGCCTAATTGATTATCCATAGAGGTCTCATGCACCAAATGATCGTTAGGTGAATAGTCTTTTTCCACCCATGAAGAATCCTTCTTGAGAGGGAGCCCTTTATCCACTAATGTTTCATTTTCCAAAGAGGGTAGGGTGATGGTCAAGAATGTGTCAATAATTTCATCCTCTTGTGTTAGTATATCCTCATAGGAGGAATCATTTTCTATGTCATCATCATATGTTTTAGCTATTAAATCCAAAGCATTAAGAGAACTTTCACTCTCATCATTCTCAATGTGTTTTGTTAAATCTTCTACTACCCAAGGGTATGTGCTCATGAGAGATATGAAGTTGTCATAATCAAATACATAGTCAAGGATTTCAAATGAAGAGCATTTAAATATATCCTCGTGATACATAGCTTGTAAATAAGTGAGAACATGAGGATTCATATTAAGAAATTTGTAAAAACTCTCAAAGTTTTTAATATATGCATGTAGAGATACCAAAGAGAAATGATATGAAGATTCCATGGTGAAATGTCTTGTAACATGAATTTCAAATCATATTTTAAAATCTTTTCAATAATTTATGCAGAAGACAAGTGCAAAACTATGTATGAAAATGACCTAAAATGCTTGATTTTTTCAACTTTTTTCAATGCAAATAAGTGAAAGAAAAGGTGTTGTAAGGAAATTGATCAGGGGAAGAAAATAATATGTCTGATATCAGTCTAATAAATAAATAATATCCTTCACAACACACTTTTGATGCAAACCTAGGATGATGACAAGTCAAAACCTAGTGAAAATACACTAAAATATGCAATTTTTCAAAACTTTTCAATACAAAGACCCAACAAAAGGGGTGTTGTAAATAATTTTAGGAGGTTCATAAGATTATATATGTAATATAAGTCACATAAATCCATGAAATCTTTCACAACATGCTTGGAATGCAAATCTAGGTCAAACCCTAGGGCAAATATAGCCAAAATATGCAATTTTTCACCAAATTTCAATGCAAAAGAGTATGAAAAAGGGTGTTGTGAGGAAAATGATGATGGACAGAAAATTATAACAGTAATAATAGCCACATAATGGAAAAAAATCTGTCACAACATGCTTATAGTGCAACTCAAGGTCAAACCCTAGGGAAAATATAGCCAAAATATGCAATTTTTCACTAAATTTCCACTGTAAGAGGCCAATAAAAAGATGTTGTAAATAATTTTAGGAGGGGAAGAAGATAATAACCCTAATAAAAACTATTAGTGCATAAAAATCCTTTACAACATGCCTATGGTGCAAACCTAGAGAGACGATAAGGCCAAAATCTAGTGAAAAATCAAGGTTTTCAAACCCCAGGCATGAAGTTTTGCAAGAAAAACCACTATGATGCAACACTAAAGTTGGAAATCAATCCTAATGAGTGTTTTAAAAGGGTAGTAAAATCTGAAACAAGATTTTGACTACAAACCCTAGCTAATGCAAAACTAAGTTATATGAAAAAATGCACAATTTCAAGCAATTTTTATCAATTTAAGCATGAAAATCCAATCTAAATGAAGGATGAATGCAAAATTTCTATATTTTAAATTAGATCTGATTATAATGAAAGTAATTTATTGAAATTAAATTCCAACTAATTCAAATTATGTGAAAATGCAAGCTAAAAATGCCATTTTTTTCAAATTTTGCAAATTTTTCAATTTTTTTGTAATTTTTCAAATGCAATAAGATAAACAATGATATGAATGAATGAAATGAATTTAAATCTGAATAAAAACACTCATTCAATAAAAACATGGGTTCATCAAAATGTTTAAGGTAAAATTTGTAAGAGGGTTTTATTTGATGGTTTATTTGAATCCTCCTTTCACCTTAAACATTCAAGGACTTTAGGTCGAGTAGGAAGCCTACTATTAGGCCTACAGTCACTTGGAATGTAGGGAAGATTGGAATTGTGTAATTTAATTATTCAATTAAGCCCAATTATGCTCAAAACCCTAATTATGCAAATTTGGAAGCAAATAGACAAATCACGAAAAATACTCACACACAGAGATACTAAATGATAATCAAAGGCATACCATATTTCAAACTTCAGAAAGTGGAATAGTCATGGACTAATGAGCAGGCACCCTAGTCTAGTGCCATACTTTTTTTCGAGGTCTAGAAACCTTGTCTATAACCTATTCCTATTGTTTGACAACTTCTTGAGTTGCGGGATCTGGAGGACTAATGAGCAGGCCAAGTCTAGGTCCATGTTTTCTCTTTAGATCTACAATTCTAATAGTCTGCAGTGCTCTCCTGCAACTCCACTTTTTCTGTTCCTGCAACCTATAACCTGCAATCATGGAAAAATGGGCTGGGGGTTGTGGTGTTTAGAGGCTTGCCTTAGTCAAGCCCCAGAGAGACATTCAAGTCTTATGAACACCGTTGTTAGAGAAAGAGTGTGTATCCCTGCAGGATAGAGGTAAAATCCAAATGATAAATGACTGAAAACACAATTGATATCACCTTGTAGTGAAGATCTCATGGAAGGAAGAAACTATTCATGCCATGAGGAGATGGATGCCAAATCTGTAAATACAAACACAAGAACAACACAAATTCTACTCTGCAACACACAATGAATGCCTTGAATCACCTTAACATAAGCTTGTCAATCAAAATGTCCATCTAGTTTACAAATGAATGCCTAAACATACTTATATATGCAACTATAAACATTCCCTCCAAGAATTTCTTAATTGAAACTTACCGTTTCGGCATAGGCCTCAAATAACGATCACAAACCGACACTTAAAAACTGGGCCTTGTTGATGATTGTTTTTACACATTCATAACAAAAGTTAAAATTCACAAAATGAACCTAACTGTCTTGAAAGATATGAAGAAATCGATTAAGAGTTCTTAATCCCAAGTTTCTGTATGGTTAGGTCTTGACCTTGTGGACAATTCAGTAGGTTAATGTGAAACTATAATATGCAAGGGGCCTTACTTGATTTAAGGTGATTTATGACTTACTAGACTTGAATTATGTAAATTGTTGCAAATATCAACAAATTATCTATTTCTTTGCATAAATTTACTATTATTTCACAAATCTTTGTATGATTTATAATGAAACAAGCTTTTCTTTTCAAATTACTATGAAAACTGTCAAGTATTAACACAATTCTGTATGCTTTTTTAAATGTAAGACAATTTCCTTAAAATCTCTACATTTGAGATATTTATTTCAAATGTTTGGGAAAAGTTAGAGAAATTGAAACTAAACATCACTCTACTACAGGATCTAAATGCTCTATTATCCACGTTGTAAGAAATATATCAAACTTGATCAAATCCACAGATTAAATCTTTAAATGTGAAGTCTTGAGTACTTTCATGAACACACATCCAAGATTGCAAGCTTTTAAAGAGATAATACTTTCAGATATAAGTAAAAGTCAGAAAACACTCAGAAAATAGATGCAGAATCCCAAATTTACTTGTATTTAAAGTATACAGTCATGTATGGTTTACAATGTATGAATAATCAGTTTGCTTCATTAATCAAATCAATAGAAAACTTACAAACGTCTTACAGATACAATAAGGAAGCTAGATATTCCATGCATTCCTCAGTGTAGACACAGGCGACCTCCTTCTATTCTAAACTAAAATACTCCTCTATTAAAATGTTCCAAGAAATTACAAGTGCAAGCTCTATTTTCATAAATCCCTGTGTAAGTAATATACAAATAGCAAAGCCTCTTATATAGAGTTTAAAGTTACATTTTGCTACGGCTACAAAACAATCTACGATCAGGATCCTTCTATTATTGATCAAGGGTGCATATCCATCTCTAACTACCTCTCAAAATATCTGAATGGTATCTTTTCCTTTTCAAAGGATGCTATTGGAATCTTTTCAAAATAAGATTCCCCTTTTCTTTGACTTATGCATGTAGATACTCTTTACTTGACTTTTTCCAAAACCTCTGTCTCCTTTACAATTTCTATTCCTTCAAATAAGATTTGAAATTATTAATCACACCTTCTATAAAGGTGCAGTCTCCTCCTGGACTCTTTGTCCACACATATTCCTGCATTGTAATTCCATCCTTCAGTTTCTTTTCTTCTTTATCTAGACTTGTAGTTTTCTTCTTGTATTTCCTCATCTTGGAATTCTCCTCCATCAATGAATCAATCATCTGTTTACTTAGATATGCATCTGGATTTTCCATACATGGTGTAAAAATAGCATTAAATTTTGTCAAAGCCTTCTCCATTTCATACACTGGTGTGTCCATGCATTCATGATCCAAGAGTTCTTCCACTATCCTTTTATGCATTTTGATCATGTCATTTGCCTTTTCTCCTAAGTCCTGAGCAATTGTTATGCACTTTTTAAGATTGTCCTCTTCAAATTTTAGTTCTAACCTCATCTGTGGCACTTGATTTACCATTGAAGGGGTAATTACTCTTTCATTTATCAATTCTTCTATTCTCTCTTCAATTTCCTTTAGTTGTTCCAATTCAAATTTACATTCTTCTTTTCTAAATTGGCCATTGTGTATAAGTACACTGCATTTATTCTTTTCCCTTGCAACTACTTCCCATCTTTCCACTGCTTGATTTATACCTGCTCTCCTTCTTGCATGAAATCTTTGAACCATTCTTCAAACACATTGGCTTTAAGCCTTTTATTTTCCATGTCCTTTATTTCATCCTTAAATACCACTGCTATATCACTGGGCAATTCTAGCACTGTTATATTGGGATCAAATATTCCCTTAATGAATTGTTGTAATTGGACAATGTGTCCTTTCAAATATTCTTGTTTATCTTTATCTTTTCTTAACATTCATGTCATTATATGGTGCATACCTTCCTCCTCAGCTATGTGTTGCTCCCTTGTAGTATGTCCTAGGTCAAATTTTAGTATTTTATATTCATCTAAGGTTATTTCTCCCTTAGTTTTCTCCTTCTGTGGTATAGCTAAGTTCAGCATCCTAGATCCATCTAGACCTCTTTGAATGGCTGATTGTTCTATCCTTTCTCTTTTCCTTCCTTGGTTTGGTATCACCTAATAAACTTTTTATATCAATAGGTACCAATTGTACCTCCTTCTTTTCTGTCCTTATCTCTGCCCTAACCAGGCAGGAATCTCCTTTGTGCTTTCTACAGCTTTTTCTTCATCAATTACCTCTTCCTGAGGTTTTTCCACTTCTCCATGTTCTTGTGGTTGTTGTTCTTGTTCCTGTTGTGGAGGAGGCTGCTGTTGAAGGGCTGGCTCTTGTACCATGGGATCATTCTATTGTTTGGACTCACCTTCATTTTCTTCTTCCTCAATTTATGTGTCCCCTCTAGCTTTATTTTCTTCCTCAGGACCCTCTCCCTTTGATGATTCTTTTTCTATCTTCTTCCTTATGTTCTTGCTCTTCCTTTGTCTTGTCTATATCCTCTGTTTGTTCTTCAACCTTACTTTCATCAATGTTCTCTGTATGCTCTTCACCCTCAGGCCTTTTGGTTACATCCTCTATATTTTCATCTTTTTTTGTTCTTTTTCTGACCTGCTAATTTGCTCTGTATGTGCAGGTGATCTTACCACTGTATCATCCTCTTTTGATTTGTTTTCTTGTTCCTCCCTACTTTCTATGTTCTTTTCTTCTTCACTTTGCTCACCATACATATTAAGAATATTCAATACATCTACACCTGATGTACCGGCTCATGTTTCTTCTTTGGTTTGAGCATGCTCCTCTTTTGTTGTCTCCTCAGATGCAGCCTCTTTTTTAGACTCTTCAATTTTATGTGCTTCTTCTTGCACATCCTTGATTATTTCAGGAGACACTAGGGTACCAAATGGATCTACTGTTCTTGATTGTTCTTGTACCCTTTCAGATATTGAGCCTTGCTCAATTTCCATTTCTGCTTGAGTGCTTTGCTCCTCTTCTTCACTAACGAATTCACTAGATTCTTCTATTTCAATTTATTTTCCTGCATACATTCCCCTTTCCTCATTTTCACTACTGTCACTTCCAATGTGTACAGTCTCAGTGGTTTGTTTGGCTTCATGTGCTTTTGACCCTTGCAGCATTTCTCCAGCCAATTTTGTCTTCACTTAAGCATATACTTGTCTCTTTTCTGTTGGGGTGGATGCACTAGGTATATCACTCAACTTTGTACCTACTTGTTGTGCTCCTATGACTTCGCTTGTTTTTGAAGTCTCCCCTTTTGATATGCTTATTGGTATTGCTTTTCTAATCTTTTGTCTTGTTACTTCCTTGGAGGTCTGGGCTTCTTCCATACTAATATCATGGCTTATTGATTTCGCTTCCACAAATGTACTAGTTGACACTGCTACTATCACTCCCAATGCATAAGGATCCATTAAAGTAGCATTCTTATCCTTCTCTACAATTTTAGCTTCTACAACCTTTCTTTTCTTCTCATAAAAACATTGGGGATCATCACTAGGTTCTCTTGCTCTCTTTTTCCCCTTCTTAGGATATGTGATTTCTCTCCCCTCAGCTTTGAGCTCTTCAATCCTATCCTTTAACCATGTTTTTGAAAACAAGATAACCATTTTGGACAATATGTCCAAAGATGTGTTCCATGGTTGTGACCAATCAGGCTCTCCAATAGGAGCAAGCCTAGCACTTTCATAACTGTGATGTAGTAGTTTATCATCTTCCTTAACCTCTGGTGACACATATATATCTCCCATAGATTTCATTTGATCAACTGTTAGCCTCTTATGAGCCCTCTTTCTTACCTCTCTATCATTTTCACAATCTGACCAAAAATCTTCAATATGTATTTGATGTTTAAACTTTTTATCAATTGTATTTTGAATCCTATGGAAGGGGTCAAACCTTCTGTCTAAATCAAACTCTTCAAATCCATAATATCTCAATTCCTGCTTTGCATAACTAGCAACATCCTCACTGTAGGAGTACCTACCAATGGCCCAAGGTAACTTAAGATTTCCTCTGCTAAACTTCTTCTTGTACATCCTAAAGGCGTTCAGATTCTACCTTGAAAACTCTAGAACAATTAATTTATTAGAGGGATACCTAGGCAACATGAAAGGTTTTCCTTCAAATCCTTTAGTTCTGATGTAAGTAAAATGTTCAAATTAAATATACCAAGAACTATGCAGCCCAATTATATCCTCTGCATCTTTAGATATCCTCTTGTCAGGCTCTTCCCTTAAAATTCTAACCATATAGGTATAGAATACATCATTAACTAAAGCATACTTCTTCAATGCATTCTCTTCCTGCAAATTAGGATAATGTTCATATACCAATTTCTGACCTGGACCATTGCCCAATGTTCCAACCCTGTCTATTCCATGTATAAATGGTCTAACCTCTACTACACATGAATACAATATGTCTGAAGACAAATAGAAAGGCAGCAGCTTTTGTTTCCTTAGCATGGTTTGCTTCCATATGGTTGTGCTTATGGCTTTCACCCAGTGAATCTATCCCTACTCTTTTCTTGCTTCTCTCATGAACTCAATAACAGTAAACATCTAGGGCTCACACTTAGTGCCCTCTCTCAATCCCATCAATCTACTTAGCATTGTAATCATCAAGTGTATTTCCTTTTTGAAGTATATTCTCATCAGATTCTTGTGCACTCTTTCCACAACCTTGGGTTTGTTTTCTGGGTTGTACCAACTGTAGAATATCTTGCCTCTGCAATCTCTTTCATTATTATGAAAATCCTCATTATATTGATCTATGTCAATATCTACCATTTTCTCATTGATCTCCAAACTGAATGTTCTTGCAATCCCTTCTGTGGATAAGTTTGCAATGAGTCTCTCATGAAACATTATTTTCCTGGTTGATAGGTCATACAAAATTAAACAATCTAGACACAAATCCCTGGCCTCCATAGCCAATGGAAAACCTGTAGCTTTGTACAATCCACTCTCCCATATACACTTCATATCAGGTGTAGCGTCAACAGTTGTGATCTTCTATAACCTGTCATTTGCATCATAGTTCCCGATGTTTGTATATGTTCCTACTCCAGTGTAGCTAATCAATGTTAAGTACCCTCTGTGTAATGGCAACTCTTCCTTCTCTATTTCTTTGTGCGGTTTTCTCTCCTTTTTAACTTTGCCACCTGTATCTACCTTTTTCTGATTCGGGGCCATCCTGTAGAAAAATGCATCCTTTTAACTTTTCATTTTACCTTTCTACCTAGGGTTTTACTATGAATTTTCTATTTTTTACTATTTTACCCTAACCCCTGTTTGTCTTTTTCATTTTGACTTTCACATTTGCTTAACTCTAACCAACTAATTAGCAGTTAAACCAGTAATTTAATGGATGTTTGCATTTCAAAATGAAATTACTAAAATCTAGTTTGCATTTTTACCAAATGAATTGTAATGGTGTTTTTAGATGAATACCTGTATTTCTTGACCACTCACTTTCCGTCGTTGACTTACTTTATCATTCCTTACCCCATCCAGCTGTTGTAATTCTGTCACTTTGATGAATTTTGTTCAATCCTCTGTAGCAAATTTTCTTCTGCAGTTTTAATTCTTAACAATGCAAATCTGAAAGAAAATGACATTAAATCTACCCTAACTCCTTTGAATTTTATTCCTTTTGGGTGTTAGCTCAACATTAATTATAGCAATTAATGCGCCTAAAGCCTCAGCTTTCTATTTCAGCATTTTGATTTTAAACTTTTGTCCATTAGTTTATTTCTGCATACATCTCATTTTCCTTGTATCTTTCCTTGTATGTTATACTTTGTATGTTATTCTTTGTATGTTATTCCTTGTATGTTCTTCTTTGTATGTTCAACATACAAACAAATATGCAATGAACTGTACCTAATGTTATTTCCTTTTTATCCATACTTGTATCTTTGATTTGTATATCGCTCTTTGTATGTTTCATTAGATACAAGCGCATATACAAATAACCTATACAAACCTCCTTTTACCTTTATCTCCTGCGATGGCTTTTATTTCCTTGTATATTGGGAATGTATATTATTAACATACAACTGCCTCAAACATACAAAGACTTTTCTTTACTTACTTCCCTTCGAATCCATCTTGTATCTCCTGTTTGCATCTTTTCGTGTATATTGGCTTGTTTATCGAAGATATACATTGCTAACATACAAGCCCGAGATACAATTGATGGGGCCCACTTTACTTTCTACATGTATCTCAGTGATACAACAATACTTGTATCCACCCTTAGATACAAACCCTGATACATGCAAACTCATTTGTATCCTTTCCTTCGGACTTTCATCCTTTATAAACCATAGTTCATAACTTTTTGGTTCCACATGCATGTATATAAAGTGAAATGCATCTTTCAATATGCATTAAGGTATGATACATCACTTATATTAGATTTTAACCCTTTTTTGACTTCCGGGTTGTATGTATATAAAAATGTATGTATCCAAAGCATACAACATACAAAAAGATGAAACATACCTCGATAAAACCAAATTTAATATTTTCCCGGGTCCACGATATGTATATCATGTTGCATATCACTTTGTATGTTTCTTTTTCACCCAACATACAAAGCTAAGATATAACCGCGGACTTACCCAATTATCCGTTTTACCTGTGAACCTCGTCGAGTCTGATTTGTATGTAAAGAATGAAACATTAGCAATATGCATACAAATACCGAGATATAATAAACCTGACAACTCTTTTATACGACTAATACAATGACTTGATATACAAACGACCTTGTATATGCAACATACAAACCTTCCTATAGTGCATTTTACCAAAACACGCATATCTTGCAAAATATTGGGAATTTTAAAATGGTTCAAAAAGAAAACCTTACTTATTTTTGACAAGGAATTCACCCATACTCTGCTCTAATACTAAATGCTTATTTTTTCATTTTTTAAACAAGGTTTGTAACATTTACCTTCTTTTCCCTTTTACCACCAAGCAGACCCACACACAAGCAAAAAGCCACAGCCACAACAGGGGTCCTCATTTTTCTAAGAAGTAAAATGGGGCGTGTTGTGAACACCACAATAGGCTTGACCTAAAATAGGGAAGGACTAGGGCATGGGTGCCCAAGTCCTCCACCCTATTTTAGGCAGGATTATTGTTAAGTGCAACCCCTGAGTCTAAATTGCCATGAAACTTCAGGGTTTTCTCATCAGGAAGTCAAACTAACATGAAAAATACTCTAAATGCATAAACAGGACCCGAGAACTAAACCTTAAGAGGGGAAAATCCCCCAAGGGGACATTTTCTGACATAACAATTGTGATTGATGTCAAAGTTGGATGTCAGTCGATAAAAATGGTCAAAGAAGAACTCCTTGAGTTTTGCCACTAGTTGGCGAAAATGGCCAAGAAAGAACTTTGTGAGTTTTTCCCTTAGTCAAAAAAAATGGCCAAGTAAGAACTTTGTGAATTTTACCTTAGTCGGCAAAAATAGCCAAGTGAGAACTCTTTGTATTTTTCCTTAGTCGGCAAAAATGGCCAATTGAGAACACTTTATGTTTTGCCTTTAGTCGGCAAACTTGGCCAAGTCAGAACTCTATGTGGTTTGCCTTAGTCAGCAAAAATGGACAAAGCAGAAAGTCTTTTCAAAAAAGACTTAGAAGAAAAGATGAAGGACTTAGAAGGAAAAACTGCATTATCAGCAAAGTTCTCTTTTTGAGAACTAGTTCAAGAGTTCTAAAGTTCACTGATTCACTGACCGAGTGACATGTGGCAGTAGTGAAAGAAAAATTTAAGCATTTTTTTTGTTTAAGTTTTTTTTAGTTGGGAAAGTTCTATTTTTGAAAACTGGTTCGAGAGTTCAGAATTTTGCCGATTCTCCTATAGGGCAACAAGTGGCTCTCAAAGTCAAAAATTCATGGTTTGACCAGTTCACTAATAAAGAGAAAGTGTTGAAGTAAAATACTTAGTCGGGGAAGTTGTTATTTCTTAAACTTGTTCAAGAGTTTGAGTATTCTCTGATTCACCAACGAGGTGATAAAGAGAGTGTTGAAGACAAAGACAAAGTTCATGAAAAGTGGATTTCATTGATAAAGGCAATATAGATGACGGTTAGTAAAAACCTTGTTTAGCTGATAAAGCAAAGTTTGAAGAAAGTGATTTTTGCCGATAATAAGGAAACAAGTGCCAATGTTCATGGTTGGGCAACTTTGTCAATAAGGCGATAAAGGTGAGTAAAAGTCAATAAGGCAAAGTTCGAAGAAATGAACTTTTATCGATATAAGAAAAAAGGCAACAGTTTGAAAATCATGGAAATCAATGATAAGCCTGACAAGTACCAAAGTTCATGAAAGATGGTTTTCGCTGATAAAAGGAAATGGACCAAGAGTTCAAAGAAAGTGATTTCTTTTGATAAACAAGGAAACAAGACAAGGTTCAGTATAAGTTAATTTTGCCGATAGAAGGCAAAAACTGGTAGAAATGAAAAGTTCAAAGGATGAGCTTTTTGCCGATAAAGATAGATTTCACCGACAAGCAAAGTTCTAAAAAAGTAATCTTCACCAATAGAAAAGAGATAGAGACAAAGGCAGATAAGGTTCAAAAAAGACAAAAGTAGCTGATAAAGAGAATAAAGAAGATAAAGGCTGAAATTTCAGAAAGATGGAAAATCATCGATAAAGGGCTGAAAGCCAAAAATCAAGAAATGATAAAGTTAATGATAGAAGAGTATAAATGGCTATATTTGTGGCGTGATCTTAGGATGTAGAATCAACATGAATAACAAGTGAATGCATGGATACAGTATTGAAGATAACTGAAGGGTTAAGCATGCAAAGCTGGAGTGTTTTTGATGTATACAACTAAAGTGTTCACATGCACACGACTGGAGTGTGAGCATACAGATGGGTGAGTTTACATGAAGTTTTTTTATCATGCAAAAATTAGAAGTACATTGCACACATGCAAATGGTGAGTATCTGTAGAGTTAGTTGCATATAAATATAAGCGACTCGATATAGAATGAGGTTACTATGTAATAGAGACAAATTAATGCAAGTGTGAGCATATTTAAGGTGCAGAACAAATCTAGGTGAGCAAAGTGAGAGGAGAAGAGTGTATATGAATTAAAAGGGTCCAATTGAGGTTGATGAACAACCAAATGGCTGCATACGTTAATGTGTAAAGATTCAGTAAGGTTGGTGCCTATTGTGAACTAAGTTGGAGCTCAGATAATGGGATTGTAGTCTACTTAGAGTTGGTGCTCTTAAATTAGGGATTTGGTGATTCTTTAGAGTTGGTGCTCTTAAATACTATAATCGAAGGTTTCATTTGTGAGGCTAGATTAGGACGATAGATCCTAGTAGCGTTTTCTCACCATGGTTTTCCCACATTAGATTTTCCATGTAAATCTAGTGTTTATGTGTGCATGCTTTCTTATTGTTGATATTATTGCACGAAAGTTAATTTGATTTGTATACTAGAGGGTTGAAGTTTTAAGTTTTATTGACCTACTAATTCACCCCCCTCTCAGTAGATTGCTTGTGTTTTAACAATTGGTATCAGAGAACAGTTCTTGGAATAAGCATAACAACTAAAGGTTGATCTAGGAGATTGAACACATGGCAAGTAAAAAACGAGGTCACTCAAACAAAGCACCATTGTTTAATGGAACAAATTATGAATTTTGGAGTATGCGTATGGAAACCTACCTTATTTCAATTGGGTTTGATGTTTGGCAATATGTCACAGATGGTTATACTACTCCTCCAACTCCTCCAATATTTGTGAAAGTGATGTACTACAAGTCTACTAAAGAAATCTAGTATAAACTTTAGAGAATCTACGAAGGAAATACAAAGGTGAAACAAGCCAAGATGCAGACCTTTAAAGGAAGATTTGAAAGACTAAAGATGAGAGAGGAAGAAAATATTGTTAATTACCTGCTCAGAGTTGATGAAGTAGTGAATGCTATGAGAGGACTAGATGAAGAGGTAAAAGAGCAAGTGATTGTTCAGAAAGTACTTAGATCTTTACCTTCCAGGTATGATGCTAAATTCTCTTCTATAGAAGAAAGAAAAGAACTAGATAAGATAACTATTGATGAGCTACATGGTATTTTTACTACCTATGAAATGAGGACTGGTGGCACTAAAAATTCCAAGAAAGAAGCAGCATTCAAGGCATCGAAGAAGTCAAAGAATGTAGAACTTGAATCTAGTACAGATGAAGAAGCCAACTTTGTAAGAAGGATGAGAAGAAGATCTGGGAAGTATAGAGGTAAGTTACCCTTTAAGTGCTTTAATTGTGGAAAGGTTGGTCACTTTGCTATTAAATGTCCTGTTGGAGGAAAAGCTAAAAGTGATGAATAGGACAATAAGAAAAGTAACAAGAAGTTCTTTCCAAAGAAGAAGTATTTTCATAAGAATAAGAAAAGCCTTTACACAAAAGGTGACAACAATTCCTTTGATGAAAGCCTCAATTCATAAGACAACAATGAAGGCACTTTTGAGCCTGAAGAAAATGAATAAATGTTTATGATAGTAGAAACTTCTGATAAAGATCAAAACATTGCTGATCTAGAAGATCATGATAATGAAGGAGAAGCAGAAGTAGATCTAGAAGGAGAGCTAGTTTGTGCTTTAGAAGAAATTGAGTTACTTAGGAAGAAAAAATATAAACTAAAGTTGCAACTTCAAGAAGATATTGTGTCAAAGAAGCTTACTGAATCAGAAGAACTGATTGTTAAATTAAAGACACAAGTTGAAGAAGCCAAAAGAATAGAAGAGGTTATTAAATCTGATTTGAAAGCTAAATCAGAAGAATGTTTGAAGTTGGAATCTGAAGTGGTATCTCTAAGAAAAGAACTAGAAAATGCTAAGGATAAGATTGACCTAAGTCTAAAATTTGATAAGAACAGCAGCATGCTTGATGAAATGATAGGCAAACAGAGATTTGCAAAGAACAAGACTGGATTAGGTTTTGAAGAAGGGCAGCATTCAAAATCTAGTAATCCTCCCAAAAAGATTGAAGAGAGGAAGCAGCAGAAGGAAGGTGATGGCTTCACAAAAGTCATAGATCTGAAAGAGAGAATATTCAGAGATCCGCCTCCTACAAGACATTCTGGTGTAATCAAGTTTCCTCAATCCTTTTATGGCTATTGTTATTCATGTAATCAATATGGTCATAGGGTTGTTAGTTATAGAATTGTTCCTAGGAGAAGAACTAATTTTCTCAACAAAAATTATTTTGCACCTCTAGGAGATTTTAGAGTAGTTTGTTATAAATGCAATAACTTTGGTCATATTGCAAAATTTTGTAAAACAAACTTTGTTAAAACTAAAAAATAAGAAAGAAAGGAGAATGTTCCTCCTAAGGAAGATAATACATCAGACTCTCTTATGAATAAGGACTCTAAGAAAGTCTAGAAGAAGAAGAAGGATGATCAGAAGAAAGAGGCATCTCTGATAGTCTAGACAACATTTCATGCTAAGAGACAAAATCCATGGGTGATAGACAGTGGTTGTTCCAATCACATGACAAGAGACAAGAGTAAGTTTATAAGTCTACAAGAATTGGATGGAGGCTTGGTTAAGTTTGGTGACAACACAACCAAGAAGATCTATGGAAAAGGAACACTGAGCATTTATGGAAAAACCAAGACACACAATGTCTATTATGTGGAAGGACTGAAGAACAATCTACTAAGTGTAAGTCAGATGTGTGACAATGGATACAATCTGACCTTTAATGCTAAAGGCTATGAAATCAGAAAAACAAGTTCTGGGAAGATAGTTGCTGAAGCAAGTAGAATAGACTATAACCTTTACAATCTCAAGGAGGTTCAAGGTAGAAGTTGCTTAATGGGACAAATTGATGAAATTTGGTTGTGGCACAGAAGATTGGGACATATTAATTTTGACAACCTCGTGAAGGTTAGTTCAAAAAATGCAATTAGGCATTTACCTAAAATCACCAAACCAGCAAATAAAATTTGTAAGGAATATCAGCATGGGAAGTAGACAAGGTCAAGATACAAAACAAAAGAATACTCCACTTCAAGACTCTTGGAGTTAGTTCATACTGACCTATGTGGTCCAACTAGGACACACGAACTAAATGGTGAGAGATATTTCATGTTATTAGTTGATGATTTTTCAAGAATGACATGGGTAACCTTTTTAAAGGATAGATCGGAAGCCTTTAAGAGATTTAAGGATTTTAGGTTTTTGGTTGAGAAGGAAAGTGGTCTAGCAATCAAATGCCTAAGATTAGACAGAGGTGGAGAATTCACCTCTAACGAGTTTGTGGAATATTGTGAAAATCATGCCATAAAGAGACAATATTCTGCACCTAGAACTCCACAGCAGAATGGCATTGTGGAGAGGAAAAAAATAATAGTAAAGGAAATGGCAAGAACCATGCTAAATGAGGCAAATTTGTTGGATGTTTACTAGAGAGAGGTTGTTCACACAATAGTGTATACTTTGAACAGAGTGTAACTGAGAGTAAATGTTGAGAAGACATCGTATGAGTTATGGAATGGTAGACCAGATACAATAAAATATTTTTCACGTTTTTGGTAGCAAATGCTACATTAGAAGAGATGAGGACAACCTTGGAATCATTGATTCAAGGTGTGAGGAAGGTATTTTATGGGTTACTCTAGCAAATCCAAAGCACATAAATGTTACAATAATCGATTGCATAAAATCATGGAAAGCTCTAATGTTAGAGTAGATGAGGACCAACTGCATCCAAATCAAAATAAGAACAACTGCTCAGTTGAATTACCTATAACAGAAGAAGAAGAAGAAGAAGACATGACTCCTGAGGAAGAGGATGTTCCTGCTGAAGAAGAATATGAAGAATGGTAAAGCACCTGCTCAGTATGTACAAAGAGAACACCTTGAACAACTAATAATAGGAGACAAGACTGAAGGAGTTCAAACAAGAAGAAAGCTATCAAATTCAAAAGAACAGGTAAATTTTTCATTACTATATAAAATTGAACCTAGAACATTTAATGATGCTAGTGTAGATGAAGGTTAGATCAATGCAATGGAAGAGGAACTCAATCAGATTGAGAAAAATTAGACATGGGAATTAGTTTTGCGGCCTATAGAAAAGAATGTAATAGGCACCAAATTGGTGTTTAAAATTAAACTGAATGAGGATGGAGAAGTTATAAGGAATAAGACACATTTGGTTTGTAAAGGATACGCTCAAATAAAATGCATAAACTTTGAAGAAACATTTACACCAGTAGCAAGATTGGAATCCATTCAAATGTTTCTGGCATTCTCAATTTATAATAATTTCAAGGTTTACCAAATGGATGTTAAATCTACTTTCCTGAATGGAAACCTTAATGAAGAAGTCTATATTGAGCAACCTGAAGGATTTCAGTTGTCAGAGAAAGAAGACTATGTTTACAGATTGAAAAAGGCCCTGTATGGTCTAAAACAGGCCCCTAGGGCTTGGTATTCTAAGTTGGATAATTACCTCCAGCAGCAAGGTTTCAGAAAAGGGTGTGTAGACAGCAACCTGTACTTCAAATGAGAAGTGAGCACTATTGATTGTTGTTGTGTATGTTGATGACATTATTTTTGGTGGTAGTGATGACAAGATGAGCATGAAATTTGTTGATCAAATGCAAAAGGAATTTGAAATGTCCATGCTTGGAGAACTTTATTTCTTTCTTGGTTTACAAATATCACAATTAAATCAAGGTATATTTATATCTCAAAACAAGTATGCAAAGGAGATTCTCAAGAAGTTCAAGATGGAAGATTGTAAGCCTGTAAGTACCCCCATGATGACAGGATACAAGTTGAGAAAGAATGATGAATCACTAGACTCAAATCAAACTTTATATAGATCAATGATAGGTAGCTTGTTGTACCTAATTGCATCTAGACTAGATATCATGTAAGAAGTATGCATGTTAGTTAGATTTCAAGCTACTCCTAAGGAATCACATGTTCAAGTTATGAAGAGAATCTTCAGATATCTAAAAGGTACTGAGGATTATGGATTATGGTATCCTTGAGATAATGATTTTACCTTGACAGCATATATAGAGGCTAATTGGGCAAGAAGTACGGAAGATAGGAGAAGCACCAGTGGGGGAGATTTCTTCCTTGGTGATAGGTTGGTATCATGGCTCAACAAGAAGCAATATTTAGTTACATTGTCCACTGTTGAAGCAGAATATGTTGTTGTTTCATCTTGTACACAAGTTTTATGGATGAAACAGACACTCATGGATATAAAGGTAGAGTTTGCTGATCTGATGCAGGAGCATCTAGGGGTACTAGCAATCTTGTATCAACCAAAAATATTTTAATTTTGTTTGTATGTTTTCAATAAGGTTTATGGGCTTGAGAAATTAATATTTTAATTTACAACAAATGTATTTTCCTGGGGCATATTTGTAAATGTCATTTTGAGGAATTATGCTCTCATAAATGTTTCAAAGGCATAAATGGTGGAATCTTCCATTTGGGCATCCAATTTCTAGGTGGGACCACTTGGTATGCATGTTCAATTGCATTATTTGCATGCATTTGCATGTTGGCTACAAGCTTTGCATGTTGTTGCATGTCTAGGTCGTAATTATGAGACCCAATCTTGGTAATATGGGCATAACATTCTCATTTCTAATCCAAATAGAAAAATTCAAAATATTACGGAAATCTAGGAAGGAGGCACACAAAACCTAGAAATGATTTTAGAAAATTTAGAAAAATGAGGGAACAGTGATAGGAAGAAATTCACGGGTTTTCTTGGTGGTTTAGTGGAGGTTGTTTTGAGAAACCAATAGTGGTTTCTTCTCACGCAATTTCTATATATCAATGCTTGCTTATTTGGTGAAGGAGCGCTTTTGGAGAAGTTGTGGTTGCATACCCAGATGTTGTCAGATTGAGTCTAGAATGTTGTAAAAGAATTTTGTTGCAGATTTTTCTTGTATGAAGCAAGGAAGCTCATAAGCTTCAGGAGATTGTAATGCATTTTCAGATTTAATAAAATCCCTATTGCAGATTTCTCTTTATTTTCTGTTTTATTTTATTTTTCAGCCTTCTTGCAGAGGCTTGTGTGAGTTTTTTATGTTGCAGATTTAAAAGGGAGAGTATCCACTTTCATCATGATCCTATTTCCATTCTTTGTGATAATACTAATGCAATCAGTATCATAAAGAATCCTGTGATGCACTCAAGAATGAAGCACATTGCCATTAAATATCATTTATTGAGAGAAAAATTTACAGATTAGGAGGTCAAGATGGAGTATGTCCCCACAATAGAACAAATTGCAGACATCTTCACCAAGTCACTTCCAAAGGATATTTTTGAATATCTCAGGAAGAAGCTAGGAGTAATTTCTCTTTCTTCTCACAAATAGAAGAGAAGTTGTGACAACTATCCAGGGAGAGCAGATCAAGGCATATTTTTTCCCTATTTTGGATAGTGACTACCTCTCAAGGGGAGAAGGTAGATAAATAGCATCTTTTGTTGTCAGTCAGGAGGTTTTTTACTTCCTTTTCCATTGACGACAAAGGGGGAGAAAGAGTAAGGGGGAACAACACTAGAGAAAATGGTAGAAGAAATAAAGCAGCACTAAGATTAGATTATGCATAAGTGTTTCCATCAATGACAAAGGGGGAGATTGTTGATATATTGGCATTGATGTCAAACTTGATGTCAAAGTTGGATGTTAGTTGACAAAAATGGCCAAAGAAGAACTCCTTGAGTTTTTCCCTTAGTTGGCAAAAATGGCCAAGAAAAAACTTTGTGAGTTTTTCCCTTAGTCAGCAAAAATGGACAAGTAAGAACTTTGTGAATTTTGCCTTAGTCAGAAAAAATGGCCAAGTGAGAACTCTTTGTATTTTGCCTTAGTCAGTAAAAATGGCCAATTGAGAACTCTTTATGTTTTGCCTTTAGTCGGTAAAATTGGCCAAGTCAGAACTCTATGTGTTTTGCCTTAGTTGGAAATAATGGACAAAGAAGAAAGTCTTTTCAAAAAAGACTTAGAAGAAAAGATCAAGGACTTAGAAGGAACAATTGTGTTATCGACAAAGTTCTCTTTTTGAGAACTAGTTCAAGAGTTCTAAAGTTCACCGATTCACCGACCGGGTGACATGTGGTAGCAGTGAAAGAAAAACTTAAGTGTTTTTTCTTGTTTAAGTATTTCTTAGTTAGGAAAGTTCTCTTTTTGAGAACTGGTTCAAGAGTTAAGCATTTTGTTGATTCGCTGACAGGGTGAGAAGTGGCTTCCAAAGTCAAAAGTTCATGGTTTGACCAGTTCACCGATAAAAAGAAAGTGTTGAAGAAAAAGACTTAGTCGAGAGAATGACTTAGTTAGGGAAGTTGTTATTTCTTGAACTCATTCAGGAGTTCAGATATTCTCTGATTTGCTGACTAGGTGATAAAAAGAGTGTTGAAGACAAATACAAAGTTCATGAAAAGTGGATTTCACCGATAAAGGTGATATAGATGACAGTAAAAATTTAGTCTAGCTGATAAAGCAAAGTTTTAAGAAAGTGATTTTTGTCGATAATAAGGAAACAAGTGCAAAGGTTCGTCGTTGGGCAACTTCGCCGATAAAGGCAATAAAGGCAATTAAAAGGCAATAAGGCAAAGTTCAAAGAAATGAACTTTTGCTGATATAAGGAAAAAGGTGACAGTTCAAAAATTGTGGAAATCGTTGATAAGCCTAACAAGTACCAAAGTTCATGAAAGATGGTTTTCATCGATAAAAGGAAATGGACCAAGAGTTCAAAGAAAGTGATTTCTTCTTATAAACAAGGAAACAAGACAAGGTTCATTATAAGTTAATTTTTCTGATAGGAGGCAAAAACCGGCAAAAATGAAAAGTTCAAAGGATGAGCTTTTTGCCAATAAAGATAGATTTCATTGACAAGCAAAGCCCTGAAAAAGTAATCTTCACTGATAGAGAAGAGATAGAGACAAAGGTAGTTAAGGTTCAAAAAAGACAAAAGTAGCTGATAAAGAGAATAAAGAAGATAAAGGCTGAAAGTTTAGAAAGATGGAAAATCGTTGATAAAGGGTTGAAAGCCAAAAATCAAGAAATGATAAAGTCAATGATAGAAGAGTATAAATGGATATATTTGTGGTGTGATCTTAGGATGTAGAATTAGCATGAATAACAAGTGAATGCATGGATACAGTACTGAAGATGATTGAAGGGTTAAGCATGCAAAGATGGAGTGTTTTTGATGTATACAACTGAAGTGTTCACATGCACACGACTGGAGTACGAGCATACAGATGGGTGAGTTTAAGTGAAGTTTTCTGATCATGCAAAAATTAGAAGTACAGTACACACATGCAAATGGTGAGTATCTACAGAATTAGTTACATATAAATATAAGCGACTGGATACAAAATGAGGTTACTATGTAATAGAGACGAATTGATGCAGGTATGAGAAGAGTGATAGGAGAAGAGTGTATATGAATTAAAAGGGTGCAATTGAGGTTAATGAAGAATCAAATGGCTGCATACATGAATGTGTAAAGATTCAGTAAGGTTGGTACCTATTGTGAACTGAGTTGGATCTCAGATCAGGGGATTGTAGTCTCCTTAGAGTTAGTGCTCTTAAATCATGGATTTGGTGATTCCTTAGAGTTGGTGCTCTTAAATACTATAATCAAAGGTTTTTGTGAGGCTGGATTAGGATGGTAGATCCTAGCAACATTTTCTCACCATGGTTTTTCCCACATTGGGATTTCCATGTAAATCTGGTGTTCATGTGTGCATGCTTTCTTATTATTGATATTACTACATTAAAAGTTAATTTGATTTGAATACTAGAGGGTTGAGGTTTTAATTTTTATTGACCTACTGATTCACCCCTCCTCTTAGTAGATTGCTTGTGTTCTAGTAGATACTAGATAGAGATGACCATTAAAGAATATTACATGCTATTGAAGAGCGAGTTGAACCAATCGATGTGGTATGAAAAATGTGGACAACAACTTACACTTCATTTCATGTATTCAATATACCTGCTATTAATTATTTTAATTTATGATTCAATAGTTCTTTCCTTTCAATATAATTTCAATGGAACTTCTTAACAAATTTATCTTTAAATCAAATGATCTCTAGTTTCTAAATTTTTATTTACATTTCATCATGACCTGACCTCTAGATTTGTTTTTTCAATCATGTAGAGCTTAAATGAAATCAAGTTATTGTTTCTTGTTGCACAAGTATGATCTCTACGTGAGCTATAGAGTCTTTAATTTCTATGTGTCAAGTACATGTAGTCTTTAACTTAGGTGACTTAGAGTTTGATATATATAGAATAGGCGTGACCTTAGGTATATAATAGGTGTCAAGTACATATACATCGTAGGTCTAGACTTAGAGAATAATGTATAAAATCTAGGTGTCTTAGGTTCTAACTATAATAGGTGTCTCGGTGTCTTAGGTCTAGACTACAATAAGGTATAACGTCTAGGTGTCTTAGGTCTACTATATGTCAACTAGGTCTAGGGACTAGAATAAGGTATAATTTAATCTAGGTGTCTAGGGGTCTTAGGTCTACTATGTCAACTAGGTCTAGACTAGAATAACCTGTATATAATTTAATATAGGTGTCTTAAGTCTACTATATTAGGTGTCTAGAGGTGTCTTAGGTAGAACTATAATAGGTGTCTAGGTGTCTTAGGTAGAACTATAATAGGTGTCTAGGTGTCTTAGGTCTACTATGTCTATAAAATCTAGGTATACTATGCAATAGGTGTCTTAGGTGTCTTACGTCTACTAGAATAGGTGTCTTAGGTCTTAGGTAAGGCCACATGAGCTTCCACCTTCACATGGTTGGCCTTGTCAGTACAGAATAAATATTTCTTGAAGCTAACGGAAGCTCTTTTTCTTGTACAGAGAAGTTATGAAAAACTAGTCAATACATTTATTAATTTCTTATTATTTGGTGCTCAATGAAATTGTACAAAATGCTAATTTTATTATATTTTTTAGAAATTATAATTTTTAGTTTTTTTTAAATTAAAAGCAAATCTCAAAAGTTTTAGTAGATAGAACCAAGTATTCTTCATCAAATATAGCAATTTAGAGTAGGTATTTGTCTATTTTTATTTTAATATTTAGGGTAGGTATTTCTCTACTTTTCTTTTGATATTATGGTAGACCTATTTCTCTCATTTTTAAAATTTCTTTTGTAAATTTAAAGGGTAGGTATTTCTCTAATTTTCTTTTCTTTTGTAAATTTAAAGGGTAGGTATTTATCTATTTTTCTATTAAGGCTACAATGTCCAAATATAAATTATGATAAGTACTCCTAAGGACATGTCAATAACACATTAAGAAAACATAGATTAAACCTATTTAGCATAGAGATAACCAAAAAATTATTAATAATTATGCACTTGTATGATAGTCTTTATAAATATCCAACCTAGTCTGGATCTAATAAATGTTTAATAGATTAAATAAATTGATTAAACATGGTTAGGCTTGACATATCTAATCAATAAAATTTCCCTAAAGATTTAACTCAATTATTTAACCTCCCAACATTTGACTCATGTAAATCCAAAAGGAACCATTGAAATTACTAGAATAACTTATCTTTTAACAAATAAATATTTATAAGATTTAGTGGGTGATCAATTGCCTTCATAGACTTTCCAATTATTTATATTCATTAGCTCAACAAAGTTATTTTTCTTTTTCTTTTTTAAATTTAAAGGGTGGGCATTTCTCTATTTTTCTATAAAGGCTACAATGTCCAAATATAAATTATGAGATGTACTCCTAAGGACATGTCAAGAACACATTAAGCAAACAAAGATTAAACCTAGTTAGCATAGAGATAACTAAAAATTTATTAGTAATTATGCACTTGTATGATAGTCTTTATAAATATCCAACCTAGTACATCTAATAAATGTTTAATAGATTAAATAAATTGATTAAACATGGTTAGGCTTGACATATCTAATCAATAAAATTTCCCTAAAGATTTAACTCAATTATTTAACCTCCCAATGACTCATGTAAATCCAAAAAGAACCATAGAAATTACTAGAATAACTTATCTTTCAACAAATAAATATTTTTAAGATTTAGTGGGTGATCAATTGCCTTCATAGACTTTCCAATTATTTATTCATTGGCTCAAATAATTCAATATTATCAAAATGTCCAAATATAAATTAGTGTGTATTCCCCCTAGTGAATCGAAATGTGCCTAGGAATCTAGTCAATCTAGCTACACTTGTGCATCTTATCTATGTAGTTCATTAATTTAAATGAAAACATAGTTAAATATAAAATAATTAGTGATCCACAAATGATCCAAATTTCTAACAATCTTGACTTATTGGACCTCTTTTGAACTAGAGATAATTTCATTCCAATTTATAACTTGCTGGACTAATTTGTCTAGACATGACTCCTTAGATGTGAATTATTTTTCAAATTAATATCTTAAATAAATGAATTTATTATATTTTAGACCAAACATAAATCTCTCAAACATAAATAAATGTCCATCCATGTGAAATTTATAAACAAAAACATAAACACAAATATATGATATACCAAATATCAATGTAAACATAAGTTCACAAATGTCCACCATATCTAGAACATAAATGTCTATCTTTGAAACATAAACATAAACACAATGTCCATGTGATATCTCAAACATAAACATGTCTATCTCTGAAACATAAACATAAACATAAATGTCTATGTGATATCTCAAACATAATTGTCTATCTCTAAAACATAAACATAAATAGAAATGTCCATGATATTTGAAACATGAAATTCCATCTCTGAAACACGTAAACTAGGAGGTTTGGTCATCAATTCAGCTCCTAGTTCGAGAGTGACCCTCCAAGTGCAAATCCTACTCTGATAAATGTGTTGAGCCCTACATATGCAAAAGTTTTATTAAATTATCTTTTATATATATATATATATATATATATATATATATATATATATATATATATATATATATATATATATATATATATATATATATACGTGAACTTCCTATGTATACATATAAATACATACAAAAATGAAAATTAACTCACCTGTCCACTGACATGGTAAAGTGAATCATGGGTGCGTACATGCTCTACCCTCAAACTAGGAGTAACATGTACTACCTCTAGCTACACACATGTGCATGTAAAAAAAATTAATTTCAAATATAATTTATAAATGTGTTAGGACTACAAGCATATGCATTTTAAATTTTACAATATAAATTTAACTTTTAAAAACTTAAAAATTATATGTAAAAACTTGTGTCACCAAGATCCTGAATGTCAGGTACATCTCCTACAATGATGCTATCCACCAAATCCTCTGTAGTGCCATCCTCTAATAGTTGTAGCAATGATGAGTGTAGTGTACTATGCAAGCGAGATGGCATCAACCCTGAAGACTGTAACATCTCCATAAAACTTTGACCTCCCATAGCCTAGTCAAGTGAATCAATAGATGTATGAGCATGTGTAGTGGTAGAATGATTGGTAGGTGGCTATGCATATACAACAGTAGAATTATTGGTAAGTGGTTTTTCCTATACATTGGTAGAATGGTCAATATCATGTGGCTCATGCGTCCCACCAGAGGATCTAACTGTATGATTTGCATCAGAATGTTGGGAATGAACTACATAACTCTCTAAATCTCCATGGATGTGACCCACAAATGAACTAACATCTGCTAAAGGGATCTTGAGCTATGATGAAATCACCAAACCTATGCTCTAATCAAGTCCTCAGACAAATAACCTACAATCGTATGCATCTGGCCATCAGTGCCTATAATCTAGGCTATATCATCCAGAGACAGGATGCCTGCAGCAACATAGGGATCATCTAACTGAGAAGGTGACCAAAATGGATGCCTCAACAAGTATCACCCCACCTAATCTATAGATATCCTCTAAATCTACACTGCAATCTTAACAATATTGTTAATTACTTCCCATTGAGAAGAAATGACAACCTGATCACTAATACAGCTCAGGGATGGAGAGATAGCAAGCATCCTCTCACCAACCAAGGTCCTTAAAGTAGGAGGCTCTTGATCTACATGATGGTATGCATACCTATCACATATCCTACCACGCCCCTACCCCAAATGAGGAGGTAAATGCAAATAATTGACCTTCAAGCCTAAATGAACCTCAACATATAACTGTTGTGAAAAATATAATGGAATTTGGTTGTTATTTGGATAACAACCATTTGCAGCAAGAAATTGAGGGTAAATTAGTGATGCCTAATACGCACCACTAAATTAGTATACACCTAGTCACCTAATACGCCCTCACAGTAGTTTTGGGGTCATAATGCGGAACCATTTTGTTTTGATAGTTTGTTTTGGCACTCTTAATTGGACCTCGGTTAACGAAACATCACCAGAAACTTCCTCCCACAATTTTTCATAGAATGGTTTCTAAATTCTCACCAGAGTATGCATGGACATCCCCTAAATAACATCTAATTCAAATTAAACTCTATAAAATGGTGTCACAAGCAGTTCTATAAACCCCTATGGTTGAAGGCTCAGCTAAAACCACTCTTAATCTATCAATCTCTCGGTCTATATGTACTCAAAGGCCATCCATATCGGTGCTGCACAAAATTAAATCAAGTTCTAATTTAAATTTACATAAGTCACATGCTACACATATATTCATATCATGTTAGGGTAAGGCCAAACATGTACATGAGGATGAACAACCTAAGGTCTATTAAATTATGAAATTACTCTTTAAAATAGTTTATGGACAAATGTAATTAATATTGACATGGGATGGAAATATTTTTATAAATTGGTTCTAGAAATACTTTTTCTAACATCATTTTCCTCATCTATCATTTAGAATCCATAATGAACTTTTGGAGATTATCTAGAAGAGGCTAAAGTCAAGACAAAGATGTAATAGATTCTAATTCTCAGAACAAGCTCCAATCTAAGCCCTCTATCTATAGAAATTCAAACTAGGAAATAGCTCTCAATGCTATCAATATCTAAGAAGTAGCAATCATAAATTCAAATCAAATTAAGTAGTAAAAGATTGGCATGTTTGCATAGGGAAAAATAAACAATTAAGTGTACATAGCACAATTTTTTCTTCATAGAAGATAATTTAACTAGATTGCACTCTTTCTTAAATAAAGTTTACATAATTATTTACACTTGTGACGATTTTCTTAGTTTCTTGTGCATCTCTCTAAACAATAGAATAATGGTTATTCACTAAGTCCTTTTAAATTGTTGGTATAGCTCTTGGGATCTTTCGTGTGCATTATCTAAAATTCAACCTAAATATATTATATGGTAATGGATTTAATGTTTCTTTATACTCTACACTTTTTTCCTCAATAAGGGTCTACAAATCATCCATTTGAATAATAAGTGATCCTAAACCTCTTTTGGAGTCAAATTGAATCTTAGTCAAGAAATTCTACTCAAGAGTATAAAGGTTTCTTTTAGGGTTATAATTGTAGATGCCACATATTTATTTAAATGTGAATGGAAGGTTGAACATTAAAAAGAGTGTTGATTGATCACATTTTTCTACTACATCTCCTTTTAAGATGAAGAACTTAGGCCTGTTTCCCTACTTCCTTGAAATGAGGGTTTCTACTATATTAAAATTACAATGGAAATGACATGTTTCTACTATAGTCAAGGTGCAAGTTAAAATAACTATCAACAACAACATGCTTGCTAAAAATGTGGATAAATAAATTGCTACAAGCTCACACCCTAGGATGTGCATATATTAAATATGTGCTATGATTTAGATCTAATCAAAAAACAAACATCACAAATAAGATTTCATATATCAAAAATCAAGTTAAGAGATTAGTCTCATAAAAGTTTAAGATAAGTTATGAGTGCCTAGCTATTTCACAAGTGAGGTTGATTTCCTCTTTGACGTACTAGTGTATATGTGATACATGAAACAAAATGGTTATAATATTAAATAATGATGACATGATAGTGAGACATAATATGTTACGCCCTTAATATTGGTGTACATTAGGTTATGAATAGTCATCTTGTGGCTATCTTAACTCCTAATTAAGTCATGTTGTCATTATTATATTATTATTTAGTTAGATAGGTCAGACTAGGTCTTATATAGGGGTGTGTCTATTCATCCTAAGCATAATTAGGTATATATAGGAGGATGTGAGTCTTATTTCATCATCATATTGTGAAGTGTGTTCTCATTGGAGATATTTGGAGGTTGCCCCCTCGAAGTGGCCTGTTATTCTCAATTATTATCAAGTATTTGCAAAATATTTCATATCATCTTCTTCCATTGTGCAAGTTATTTCATTACAAGTGGTATCAGAGCATGATCTTGGCACCATAGAGGTAAGATTTTTTCTCAATATTGGAGGCGATTTTGGGAAGAGCATATCTTTCAGATTTTAGCAAATTTTTTTCTAATTTTTAAAGAGTTTTTAAAGACCATATTAAAGAAGCTACTGCCCATATTTTAGAGGAATTGGAACAGAATTGAGCAAATTATCACAGAATTACAGTTTCTACACAATTTATTTGGGATCTACATATCTCTCATATTCGGCTGAATTAGAGCCTGATTTTAATTGGGTTTTTGAAGACATACCAGAGGAGACTACAATCCAAAATTTAGATAAATTAGAGCATAAATAAGAGAGTTATTGCAAAATTAGTGTTTCCACAAAATTCACTCTCAAGGCTGCAAATCTGCTTATTTCTTGGAGATTTTTCTGGGTGAGAGGTATTTTGACACTAGTAAGTTACAATAAAAATTTTAGATAATTTAGGTGTCATTTGTCTGATTTACTTCAAAATTATTGGTTTTGATCATGATGGGACCTGCAACAAGTGGCAAAAAGAATGTTGTCACACCGGGGAAGACTCCTGATAAGGATGGGGTAACAATAGAGGATACTAATCCTAATTAGGAAATCATTAAGGTCAAGGAAGGCATTTCCTCAATTAAGGTGGATATGTGTGACCTAAGAGGAGATATATTGGATATACGAAGCATGTTAAGCACCTATATGAATGAACCAAGAAAGGAGTTCTCAAGAAACCAAGGTGAAACCTCCAAGATGGATAATACTGACACAAATTTTAATACTCCTATGGGATCTAGGAATTTGTTTTCAAAGGTGGATACGTGCAAGTTCGATGGAAAGGATCCTCTAACATGGATAAACTAAATGGAGAATTTGTTTGAAGTACATCAAATCCCATATGGACAAAAGGTCATGATGGCTTCCCTATATCTAGAACCAGATCAATTCATTTGGTATCGTTGGCTTTGTACTCATCAGAGGAAAAAGGGTCTCACCGTCTCATGGTCAATTTTTACAAAGGAACTCCAAGCATAATATAGCAATAGTGCGACAGACAACTTCTTCAGCCAGCTTGCTAAACTTCAACAAATAGGATCAATTAAGGATTATATTCAGAAATTCTAAAATCTATCCTTAAGAGTGGATACAATTACAGAGGAGAACTTGAATGATTTATTCTTGGGTGGTCTCAAGGATCACATTCAACATGAGGTACACATGTTTAGTCCTAACTCGGTAAATGAGTCTTTTATCTTGGCACGCAGGGTAGAGGAGAAGTATTTGATTCCTAAGAAGCAAGGGGCTAATGTGACAAGAGAGAAAGGATATTCAACACCTTCTCTTCCTCAACCTACTAGGTTGACTCCACAACAAATTAAGGAAAAAAAATGAGTTGTGTTTCAATTGTGATAGAAAATACAATCGAGGACATAAATGTAGTGAAAAGAAATTGTTCTATATTGAAGGTCCAAGTGAGGAAGAAGAGGAGGAACCCATATTAGAGGAGGATAGGGAGTCAAGTGAGGAATCACATGATTCTCAACCAATCATTTATTGCCATGCACTCTCAGGTTTCAGTGTGCTACAAACTCTCAAGGTGTGGCTTTCTTAAAGAAGCAGAAAGTAATAGTGTTGATTGACTCAGGTAGTATTCATAATTTCATCAACAAAAATTTGGCAACTTGTCTAAATTGTTTTATATATCTAGCCCTAGAGTTTCAAGTTTTGATTGCAGATCGTGGTATAGTTAGTTGTTCGGGGAAGTGTCATAGCATTAAATTATCCATGGGAGATTATCAACTTGATACCCCAATGTATGCGATATCCATGGGTGTGGTGGTGCCTGCATAAACATTCAAGTTTCAAACATTTAAATATGCAGGCCCCTTCCCAAAATATCCAAAAAATTCCAACACTTTTGGCCTCTGTAATTGAAAATATGCATCTGCGAGTCAGAAATCTCCATCGACCCTTTAAAATGTTAAAAAATGGGTCACATGTGTTCCAGATGCTTATTGAGCTATAGTTTCAACGTCTCTAAATGTTTCTACAAGTGGCTGCGAGGGTTTCATGTATCAAACGCCACAGGCTCTGCCAAGTGTCAAGCCCTAGTTTATTGATGCGCCTTCACTTTTGAATGCTTCTCGCGGAGCGTGCCACGTGTCTGCAGCGGAGGTGGCCCCTTAAAGTTTCAAGAATTGCTACGGAAGGCGACATGTGTCAGCTTCTGCTAAAGTTTCAATAAGTTTCTAAATGTTTCAAAGTGCTGCGGAAGGTGCCACGTGGAGGCACCCAAAAGACCCTAAAAGTTTCACAGCATCTGCCAAAGTTTCTGAAAGACCTTAAGTGTTTCTCAAGTGATGCGGAGTTTGCCAAGTGTCATTTTCCGCTGAAGTTTCAAAAAAGTTTCTAAGTTGGGGCAGAGGATGCCACGTACCCCTTGAGGTTGCTGCAGAAGCCGACAAGTGTTGGCTTCCGAAATAGTTTCTATTTTGTTTCTGAGTGTGGCGAAGTAATGCTGGGACCCAGTTCTAAGATACAGCTGCAGTGGAAGATGACACGTGGCTGCCTCTGCATAATGTTTCGAAAAGCCCCTTTTCTCTCCTCTAACATTTATATAAGCACGGAAGGCACCAAGTGTCGAGCAGTGGGGGTAGTTTCTTTATGTTTCAACGGGTGCGCGGACAACGCCACGTGTCCCTTGTGGTTGCTGTGAAAGCTAACAAGTGTCAGCTTCCGCATAAGTTTCTTTTTTGTATCCCGCGATGCTAGTAACAAATTAGGTGGGCCCCAGCATAGATATTAAGTGAGGCAGAAGGTGATGCATGGCGGAGGGTCCCGGAACTTAAGGACTATTTCTCATTAGTTTCTGTGTGTTTCAAGGTGAAGCAGAACTTGCCACGTGTTCACTTCCGCTTGAGTTTCATGGTAGGTCTCTATTGTTTCAAAGGGGATGCGGAAGGCACCAGGTGTCAGTTTCCGCGTGAGGTTCCGGTGGTAGGCTCTCAGCGGGGAAGATAAAGGAAAATAGACTCAACATTAGAAACTTCAAGTGTCTATGTGGCACGTTTTAGTTGGTGGGTGACTTTTCATTATTTTTGGGGCTGTTAGATCTCAGCGACTAGTAGACATATCGACGGTTAGGTTTTAAAGTTACAATGTGGGTTTTCCTTGTATCTGCGGCCATTTTGGCAGGAGAAACTTCTAAGGTGCGCCATTGCTGCACTCTGGGGCCTGCGGGTTGGTGAAACGTTAATGGTAGTTTGTTGCAGAGGCATGGGTCAAGTTGACGGGTCAACCACCTGATTTATGAGGAATGTCCCTGGCGGCAGCACATCTCCCAAGTTCATCTGTTCCCTCCTCCTTGTCCCTCTGCTGCATTAATTATTTTGAGCGCCATTTTTCTGATGCATTGTATCTGGTAAATTTTTTATGTACCTTGTAACTAATTTGCTGAGGGCATAGTTTTGCTATAAAAGGTAGACTATGTCACTCATTTGAGGTTGTTGAAGGCCTGGGGCATTTTTGTGTAAATAATGAAGAACAGGGCATGAACTTGGTTGTTCCATCACATTTTGGAGTTTATGTGTTGCAACATGATTGTATTTTGCACATATTTTTAGTTTCAGTGTTGACTTATATGAAAAATAGTTATTACATGTGTCTATCTGCTTGTCTCCATTTATTGCATGTCATCCTTCTTTTGAATCTGGTTGCTAAGGGTTTCATAGATTCTAGGGTATAGATATCTATACTGCATGCTTGATCTGTAACTTCCATTCAAGGAGTGGATCAAACTGTTTTAGGTCAATGTATGGAGAAGGTTATATGTCTGTAGGGATATCTGTAAGTAGAGGCAATTAGATACCCTTTCTTGGGTGATGTTTGTAAGGCAAGTATCAAGTCCAACCCCCTGAAACTTGAGTGAAAGTTGCAAACTATCTGCTATATACGTCTAGTTGACTCCTTGCCCAATGGATAGGCACCAGTCTATTTCTGGGTTAGTAGTTATGAGCCAAAACCCCTTGTCTTGCATCCAGGACATTATGTCCACCCATCTCATCACTTCCACCTATTAGTTGTAGGAGTAGGATTAGGAACCCCCTGCATACTCTCATACCCAACCAGACAAATATGTCCAAGAATGTTGCCAACCTTGTGATCTATCATGAAGATCTTGGTCCACACATGAGAGTATTCTGCCTATTATTGTAAAGCTAAATCATTGTGTTATTGGTCTAGTCAAGATTATATCTTTAGTTATAGGGATACCCCCTTGGTGCGGCAGAACCAGAAGTGAAGGGGAGGCATCTCACGCAACCTCCCGTAATCTGTTGGCTAAATCTGCCTGTGCATTGGAGCTGGCAAACCCTCTGCAGATTTGGTAACCAACAGATTTTGGTGATTCTGCTGGGGAGACAATGTCACATCCGTGAAGCTTGAATATAAGAAATTGAAGAATCAAACCTGGAGGTGCCTTGTTGCAGCAAAAGAAAATGTTTTATGTGTGGCTCTACTGTTGGGAGACCCAGAAAAGAACAAATGCATTTTCAGCTTTAGCCAGTTTGAAGCTCATTCCTCTGCCAAGGAGGTGGCGACTCTATTGAATGAACCTATCAGTAGCTGCAACATATCCAGGTATTTGTACAAGTTTTTGAAAAGTTCCCTATTTGGTGAAATAACACTGGTTAAAAGGGAAACTTTGGTGAAAGCAGAGCTTGCATGCTTTTGTTAGAACCTACTATGTACTTCAAAAGGGCATGCAATGTTGTTCAAAAGACTCATATAGAGGACTTTAGGCAGGTTGAAACAACAGTTTTGTATTTTAAGGGCCTAAGGTCATATTGTGATTGAAAATCTGAGTAGAGAAGAGGGTTGCAAAAGCATAAAAAGATGTATTGTCAGCCCATGCACCCTTGTGAAGTGTCAAGTGCAAAAATGTATAATAGTTAGTCTGAACCATGTAATAAAAGAAGTTTCAACATAGAGAGATATAAGCCCATAAATTTTAGTGGCATTTGTGGCTACCCAAATGCTTTTCCACCTAAAATCAAAAAGTATTTGCCTAAATTCAATGGTATAAAGGATGAATTAGCTGAGAGACACTTGCAACAATTTAGAAATGTGATGGATGACTTTGAGATTGACCATGAGGATGTAGTCATGAGGTTATTTGTTCAATTTCTAGATGAGGATGCAAGGGACTGGTTCTCCTATCTTCCAGCTTGCTCTGTCAGCTCTTGGCATGGTTTTAAATCTGCATTTCTAGTACAATATGGTGAAAATTTTTTTGATTATGCAGTTATTAGTAATTTTATGTACATCCATATTGAAGAAGATGAGTTGATCCCAGCCTTTAACCTCAGATTTATGAAGGCATTGAATAGAATTCCAGAATGCATGAGACCTAATGATGCATTGTGCTTAGTTGTCTATTTGGGAGCATTTGATAAGAAAATGAGTTATAGATTAAGAGATAAGGAGCCCACCTCATTGTATCAAGTGCATCAGTTTGCAATTGATATTGAAAATAATTGGAGATATGGAATTCAAAAGGGTTCTTTTTCTAAAAAAATTTGTTGTCCTGTAGCCCCCATTGTTGATAAAAGATTTAATTTAGGAGTTGGCAATGAATGTCAAAGTGCTCACACCCCTGTTGTCCCAGTTTTTGCATCATCCCAAGTTGATAATGTTTCTATTATAGAGGAGGATGTCCTTTTTTGCCCAACAAATGAAGTTGAAAATAATGATTTTTCAAGTGATATTTACATGCCAGTCCTCATCAAAGAGCCTCCATGTTTAAATGATCCAGTTGTGCAAAGTCGTGATCATATGGATCAACAATCAATATCAGTTTCATCAGAAAGTATCAGAGGGCTAGAAAATGATGTGGATTGTTCAACTTTAGATTGCATTGAAGTAGCAAAAATTTTGTATGTGGGGCAATCAGATGTTAAAGATGATGAAGATAATATCCATGATCAACTTGTGGATCAGGTTTGTTCTTCTTATGACTCTGAATCTAATAGTAATGAAGAAGAATTGGATTGTCATGAAGAAGAAGCAGAGACCTTTACCATGAACATGAATCCCCTTTATGATGAGCCTCTGGATGTATTTATTGTTGTGAGTCATGACCTTCATTGGTGTAGGATTAACCCTCTATTTGATGATGATGCTGATTTACAAACTATGAATAATGAATGTTCATCATCACCTGATTCAGACATGTGCAACATTGGGTGTGTGGATCAAGATTTGTTTTCAATATCAATAGATATTAGGGGTCTCATATTTTCTGAGTATTTTGAATCTTTGGATCAACTGGATGAGTGCTTGACAATGTGTAATAGTCAGGTAGATGATGAGTATTGCCAAATGCAATATGAGGATGTACTAATTAAGGAGTATAACATGCATATGTCACCCAGTGCTGAAGAATTTTATAGTATGAATGGCTGCATGTTTGACTTTGAAATGCAGAGTGACAGAGGCAATACTACAAGTGGCAAGTTGTCAAAAATGGTGGAATATCTAATTGAGCAGATGACCTTGTGGGAAGATTGTTTTAATATTTTCAGCTGTGGTTGGGGTTATTTAGTTTGGAATTAGGCATTTGACAGGATAAAGTTGTGGTTTTTCCTTTTTGGCTACCCAGGGCCGCCAAAATAATGTTTGAAAATATAATTTATGTGCAGGTTGGTGCAATGTTTGACTCTGTTTCCCAATGGACAAGGCCCAATCTGTGAAACTAGAGATTCTAAGGTTCTCCCCATGCCTACAAGAGGCATGTGTCCCCAGACAGAGCCACTGGTGATTCCTGCATAAACATTCAAGTTTCAAGCATTTAAATATGCAAGCCCCTTCCCAAAAAATCCAAAAAATTCCAACACTTTCAGCCTCTGCAATTGAAAATATGCATCTGCGGGTCAGAAATCTCCATCGACCCTTTAAAATGTTAAAAAATGGGTCACATGTGTTCCAGATGCTTATCGAGCTACAGTTTCAATGTCTCTGAATGTTTCTACAAGTGGCTGCGAGGGTTTCATGTATCAAACGCCGTGGGCTCTACCAAGTGTCGAGCCCCAGTTTATTGACGTGCCTTGGCTTTTGAATGCTTCCCACGGAGCGTGCCATGTGTCTGCAGCGGAGGCGGCCCCTTAAAGTTTCAAGAATTGCTGCAAAAGGCGCCACGTGTCAGCTTCCACCGAAGTTTTAGTAAGTTTCTAAATGTTTCAAAGTGCCGCGGAAGGTGCCACGTGGAGGCACCCGAAAGACCCTAAAAGTTTCACAGCATCCACCAAAGTTTCTGAAAGACCCTAAGTGTTTCTCAAGTGACGCGGAGTTTGCTAGGTGTCATTTTCTGTTGAAGTTTCAAAAAAGTTTCTAAGTTGGGGCGGAGGATGCCACGTACCCCTTGAGGTTGCTGCGGAAGCTGACAAGTGTCAGCTTCTTAAATAGTTTCTATTTTGTTTCTAAGTGTGGCGAAGTAATGGTGGGACCCAGTTCTAAGATATAGCTGCAGCGGAAGATGACATGTGGCTACCTCCGCATAATGTTTCAAAAAGCCCCTTTTCTCTCCTCTAATGTTTCTGTAAGCGCAGAAGGTGCCAAGTGTCGAGCAGCGGGGGCAGTTTCTTTATGTTTCAACGGGTGCGCGGATAGCGCCATGTGTCCCTTGTGGTTGCTGTGGAAGCTAACAAGTGTCAACTTCCGTGTAAATTTCTTTTTTGTATCCCGCGATGCTAGTAACAAATTAGGGTGGGCCCCAGCATAGATATTAAGTGAGGCAAAAGGTGACACGTGGCGGAGGGTCCTAAAACTTAAGGACTATTTCTCATTAGTTTATGTGTGTTTCAAGGTGAAGCAGAACCTGCCACGTGTTCGCTTCCACCTGAGTTTCATGGTAGGTCTCTATTGTTTCAAAGGGGATGCAGAAGGTGCCAGGTGTTAGCTTCCGCATGAGGTTCCGACAGTAGGCTCTCGACGAGGAAGATAAAGGAAAATAGACTCAGCGTTAGAAACTTCAAGTGTCTACATGGCATGTTTTAGTTGGTGGGTGACTTTTCATTATTTTTGGGGCCGTTAGATCTCAGCGACTGGTAGACATATCGACGGCTAGGTTTTAAAGTTACAACATGGGTTTTCCTTGTATCTGCGGCTGTTTTGGTGGGAGAAACTTCTAAGGTGCGCCATTGCTGCACTCTGGGGCCTGCGGGTTGGTGAAACGTTAATGGTAGTTTGTTGTAGAGGCATGGGTCGAGTTGATAGGTCAATCACCTGATTTATGAGGAATGTCCCTAGCGGCAGCACATCTCCCGAGTTCACCTGTTCCCTCCTCCTTGTCCCTCTGTTGCATTAATTATTTTGAGCGTCATTTTTTTGATGCATTGTATCTGGCAAATTTTTTATGTACCTTGTAATTAATTTGCTGAGGGCATGGTTTTGCTATAAAAGGCAGACTGTGTCACTCATTCGAGGTTGTTGAAGGCCTGGGGCATTTTTGTGTAAATAATGAAGAACAGGGCATGAACTTGGTTGTTCCATCCCATTTTGGAGTTTATGTGTTGCAGCATGATTGTATTTTGCACATATTTTTAGTTTTAGTGTTGATTTATATGAAAAATGTTTATTGCATGTGTCTATCTGCTTGTCTCCATTTGCTGCATGTCATCCTTCTTTTGAATCTGGTTGCTAAGGGTTTCATAGATTATAGGGTATAGATATCTATACTGCATGCTTGATCTATAACTTCCATTCAAGGAGTGGATTAAACTGTTTTAGGTCAATGTATGGAGAAGGTTGTATATCTACAGGGATATCTGTAAGTAGAGGCAATTAGATACCCTTTCTTGGGTGATGTTTGTAAGGCAAGCATCAAGTCCAACCCCCTGAAACTTGAGTGAAAGTTGCAAACTATCTAATGTATACGTCTAGTTAACTCCTTGCCCAATGGATAGGCACCAGTCTATTTCTAGGTCAGTAGTTATGAGCCAAAAGCCCTTGTCTTGCATCCAGGACATTATATCCACCCATCTCATCACTTCCACCTATTAGTTGTAGGAGTAGGATTAGGAAACCCCTGCATACTCTCATACCCAACTAGACAAATATGTCCAAGAATGTTGCCAACCTTGTGATCTGTCATGAAGATCTTGGTCCACACATGAGAGTATTCTGCCTGTTATTGTAAAGCGAAATCATTGTGTTATTGGTCTAGTCAAGGTTATATCTTTGGTTATAGGGATACCCCCCTTGGTGCGGCAGAACCAGAAGTGAAGGGGAGGCAGCTCATGCAACCTCCCGTAATCTGTTGGCCAAATCTGCCTATGCATTGGAGCTGGCAAACCCTTTACAGATTTGGTAACCAACAAGGTGCAATAGATATTGTTTTGGGAGTACAATGGCTTACTACATTGGGAACAATTGAGATGAACTTCCAAGAACTATTCATGAGATTTCAATCAGAATGAAAGGTAGTAGAGCTAAGGGGGTTGAAGGCAAAATCCCCACAGATGGTAAGCTCTCATCAAATGCAAAATTTTCTTAAGAAAGGAGTGGATGGATTTGTGGCCCAACTATGTTCATTAGAAGTCTCTCAATCTAATGCTCCTACTCATCCAGATTTACAAGCAATAATTGATCATCACTCAGTGGTTCTTAGAGATATGCCTAAAGGACTTCCTCCTAAGAGGGATCATGATCATGCCATACATCTATTTCTAGGGAGCCAACCACCGAACATCAGGCCTTATAGGTACCTACACATACAAAAAAGTGAGAAAAAATTGTTGAGGAAATGCTAGAGGCAGGAATTATCAGGCATAGCCAAAGTGCTTAATCCTCGCTTGTGGTGATGGTGCATAAGAAGGATGAAACTTGGTGCATGTGTCTAGATTATAGAGTGCTCAACATGTACACCATTAAAGATAAGTTTCCTATTCCAGTCATTGATGATTTGCTAGATGAATTGATTAGAGCTATGTATTTTACCAAGTTAGATCTTAGATCTGGTTATCACCAAATTCAGATTGAGTAAGATATTTGTAAGATAGCATTTCGAACTCATGAGGGTCATTATGAATTTTTGGTGATGCCATTCGGTCTTATCAATGCACCATCTACATTCCAAAGTTTGATGAATTCCATTTTTAATAAGTTCTTGAGAATGTTTGTGTTATTGTTCTTTGATGATATATTGATTTATAGCAAGACTTGGGAAGAACATTTGCAGCATGTAGATCGAGCATTACAATTACTCAAAGATCATCAACTCTATGCTAAGCCATCCAAGTGTGCTTTTGGTCTTAAGGAGGTGGAGTATTTGGGACACATAGTTTCACATGAAGGAGTAAAGGTGGACCCTAACAAAATTAAGGCTATCATGGAATGGCCTATTCCAAAAAGCATTAAGAAACTAAGGGGTTTCTTGGGATTGACATGGTACTATAGAACATTTGTGAAGAATTATGGTCATATAGCAGCACCCCTCACCACTCTATTGAAGAAGGATTATTTTCATTGGAATGTGTCCGCTAATGCAACATTTGAGAAATTGAAGGATGCTATGTGTACAACTCCAGTGCTTGCCACTCTGGACTTCACCAAGGAATTCATTATGGAATGTGATGCTTCTAGAAATGGGATAGGAGCAGTTCTCATGCAAGAAGGTCAACCAATTGCTTTTGAGAGTCATTAATTAAAGGGTAAGAATCAGCTCAAACCTATTTATGAGAAGGAAATGCTAGCAATCCTTCATGCAGTTAAACAATGGAGGCCTTATCTAATGGGTCGACACTTCAAGGTTAATACAGATCATGATAGCCTAAAATATTTTTTGGAACAAAGATTGTCCTCTGAAGAGCAACAAAAATGGGTCAGTAAGATGTTGGGATATGACTTTGAGATTGTATATAAGAAAGGGAAGGAAAATATTGTGGCAGATGTACTTTCTAGGAAGGATGAGAAAGATGGAGCCTTATTGTGTGCCCTTTCAATATTACAAGCAGATTGGGTGGAAGAAGCCAAAGCAGAGTGGCAAAATGATGTTGCAACAAGTAATCTCATCCAACAATTAAAAAGTGATCCTAGTAGTTTAGATAAGTTTTGTTTGAAGGGGAATACTCTATGGTATAAAGAGTGCTTGTATCTCTACAAGAATTCCACTCTTAAACACAAGATTCTCACAGAGCTACATGAGTCCCCAATTGGTGGTCATTCAGGATTTTTGAAGACATATCATCAGGTCAAGCAAGATTTTTTTTGCAAGGGACTAAAAGGTGATGTTCAAAAATTTATGGCTAAATGTTTGGTTTGTCAAAGAAATAAGGGGGAGATAATTAAAACACCAGGTCTCTTATAGCCCTTATCTATTACTAGCCAACGTTGGGAAGAGGTATCCATGGACTTCATCACAGGGCTTCCCAAATCTAAAGGTCATAATTTCATCATGGTAGTAGTTGATCGCCTCACTAAATATGCACATCTGATTGCATTATCACATCCTTTTACAGCAAGTGTAGTGGAAAATGTTTTCGGAGAATATCCAAAAGCTACATGGTACACCTATCTTTACTAGTCACTTTTGGAAAGATTTATTATCATGTTTGGATACTCAATTGGCTCATAGTTCTTCATACCACCCTCAATTAAATGGACAAATTGAGGTTGTTAATAAGTGTTTGGAAGGATATCTACATTGTTTCACTTTAGAGAAACAGTCTTAATGGGTAGATTGGCTACCACTTGCAGAATGGTGGTATAACACTTCTTTACATAGCTCATCAAAAATGTCTCCATTTTTGGCACTTTATGGATATCATCCTCCTTCCATCACATCATCATTAAAGGTGTCACCAAGAGTTCAGGCAGTAGAGGACCACTTGCTTCATCAACAACAGGTACTTTTAGGACTAAGGGAGAATTTAGTCATGGCACAAAATTGAATGAAACAACAAGTGGACCAACATCGTAGTGAAAGAAATTTTAAATTTGGGGATTGGGTCTTCTTGAGATTATAGCCTTATAATAAAATCTCACTGAAGCAACAAAAAAAGAATAATAAGTTGTCTCCAAGATATTATGGGCCATACCAAATTATGCAAAAGATTGGTAGTGTTGCCTACAAGCTAGAGTTTCCACCAACAACAAAGATACATCCATTTTTTCATGTTTCTTGTTTGAAGAAGGTAATTGGGCATAATATTCCTACTCAAACAGTACTACCAGAGCTCGATGAAGAAGGAAGAATCATTTTGGAACCAGAGTGCATTCTTCAAACACGCATGAAGAATCTGAGGAATAGAGCCCTCACTGAGTATCTCATCCAATGGAAGAATTTACCAGTTGAAGAGGCCACATGGGAGGACAAGGAGTTCATTCAAAAGAATCCACACTTGGTTAGCATTGAGGACAATGCTCCTTTGAAGAGGGGGGCATGCTACGCCCTTAATATTGGTGTACATTAGGTTATGAATAGTCATCTTGCGGCTATCTTAACTCCTAATTAAGTCATGTTATCATTATTATATTATTATTTAGTTAGATAGGTCAAACTAGGTCTTATATAGGGGTGTGTCTATTCATCCTAAGCATAATTAGGTATATATAGGAGGATGTGAGTCTTATTTCATCATCATATTGTGAAGTGTGTTCTCATTGGAGATATTTGGAGGTTGCCCCCTCGAAGTGGCTTGTTATTCTTAGTTATTATCAAGTATTTGCAAAATATTTTATATCATCTTCTTCCGTTGTGCAAGTTATTTCATTACATAATAAAAGAATTGATACCAAAAATTTGGCTATATAAACTATTGTGCCACACCCTATAGTCTTAATTTTAAATGTGCTATATGTGACCCTATCCTACTTGTGTGACCTTGTTTCCTACCACTAATGCTTTTTTGGATCTTTCACGTGTTCCTAAACTTGTTTCTAAAAAACTTGTCATGCTAAGAAGCATAATGGTGTTTACTTGAAGGAAAAAATTTTATGACCTAATCTAGTATCAAGACAATAAATCAACCCCCTGGAAGAAATGACAAGTTTCATTACACAATATGCATGTAATGATGATACAATTGATAAAACACTAAGATGCACATTTTGTCCTTATATTCTCTTGGAATTGAATGATATTGTAATTTCATGCTTATGTTGGATCTTATTTTATGTTTCTAATTATTAGGATAAGAGTATTAGTATATGTTCTTCATTGTTCAACTCATTGTATTTAGTGTATGGGCCGATAGGGTAATCCAAGTTTCTGGAAATGTTATCTCACAAGTAGGAAAAAACAAATTTGAAATAGGTAGACTACATTTAGGACATGATAGTGAGACATAATAAAAGAATTGATACCAAAAATTTGGCTCTATAAACTATTGTACCACACCCTCTAGTCCTAATTTTAAATGTGATATATGTGACCCTATCCTACTAGTGTGACTGTGTTTCCTACCACTAATGATATGTGGGATATTTAATGTGTTCCTAAACTTGTTTCTAAAAACTTGTCACACTAAGAAGCATGATGTTGTTTACTTGAAGGAAAAATGTTGATGACCTAATCTACTATCAAGACAATAACTCAACCCCTTGGAAGAAATTACAAGTTTCATTACACAATATGCATGCAATGATGATGCAATAATAAATCACTAAGATGCATATTTTAAATGTGCTATATGTGACCCTATCCTACTTGTGTGACCTGGTTTCCTACCACTAATGATTTGTGGGATCTTTCATGTGTTCCTAAATGTGTTTCTAAAAGACTTGTCATGCTAAGAAGCATGATGGTGTTTACTTGAAGGAAAATTGTTGATGACCTAATCTAGTAACTTGAGACAATAAATCAACCCCCTAGAAGAAACTACAAGTTTCATTACACAATATGCATGTAATGATGATGCAATAATAAAACACTAAGATGCATATTTTAAATATGTTATTTGTTACCCTATCCTACTTGTGTGACCTTGTTTCCTACCACTAATCATTTGTGGGATCTTTCATGTGTTCCTAAACTTGTTTCTAAAAAACTTGTCATGCTAAGAAGCATGATGGTGTTTACTTGAAGGAAAATTTTTGATGACCTAATCTAGTATAATGAGACAATAACTGAACCCCCTAGAAGAAACTACAAGTTTCATTAATATTACACAATATGCATGCAATGATGATGCAATTTAATAAAACACTAAGATGCACATTTTTTCCTTAGATGCTCTTGGAATTGAATGATATTGTAATTTCATGCTTATGTTGGATCTTATTTTGTGTTGATAATTATTAGGATAAGAGTATTAGTATAGGTTCTTCATTATTCAACTCAAGGTATTTAGTGTATGGGTTGATAGGGTAATCCAAGTATTTGGAAATGTTAGCTCACAAGTACAAACAAACAAATTTGAAATAGGTGGACTAGGTTATGCCATATAATCTACTCTAAAGAATGTGCTATTTATTGGAAACTTGCTAGTGTTGTCATTGATGTCAACTCCCAACAGATGGTTCACTTGCTTTCTAAGTGCTTTTGAGAAAATTTGATAAAAAGGTGTGTAGTGTGACAGAGGTACCCTCAGTATTATGCTTCGCATTTCTTCCTAATTGAAGATATACTTGTGTGGTTTGGAAGTATTTATAATAGGTGTTCAAAGGTATTATATCCAAAGTTTCAGGTTCTAGATTGTGCGGAAGTAGAAGATGTGTTTGACAGAATATTTGACTGTGAAGAAGGGTGTCTGAGAGAAATAAGAATTCTCCGCATTTCTTTGCATGGTGCTTTCCTATCTTGTGGTTTTGGGAGAGTGATTATATTATCTATATCCACCTTTTGTTGAAGTTTCCAATGTTGGGATGCTCCGCAAGTTTAGTTCTTGTGTTAGTGATTAGTAACAGTGTGTCCTAATGTGCATAATGAAGAGATTCTTTGATTCAAATGGTTGCGGCAGTGTTGTAGATGTTTATGATGATAATGAGTATTCTGGGAAGGTGTGTGAATGATTTGGAGTGTCTCTCTTTGGTCTACATGATGTTCTTAGACTTGGAGAAGTGTGAATATGGTGATTAGCTCAGGTTTGGCCAACCTGGCTTACTAGCACCATTTGCGGAGGTACCTCATGGATTATAGATGTGATGAGTAGCTTGGTGATATAGATTTAAGTCCTAGTTAACCCTTGACATGGTCCACTTTCACTTCTTTCCATCATTGAAGTTTTTAGTGCCGACCTATGTAATGTTGCATGTGTGTAATGCACACGCTTCATTAGGACCAACCTAATTGAGAGAGGTCTTGGTTATAGATGGTATAAATGTAAGATCAAGTTGAATAGAGAAAAGTAGAGAAGAATATGTGAATGTGAATCAAGGGTAGTGAAGTTGTGAGCAAACTTAAATTCTTATGACTCTGGAATGCAGTGAGCAGAAGGTGTCTACATTTTAGTGTGTCAGAATTTGCTGGAGGCAGTGAGCCAAAGGTTGCAAATGGAAAGGAGTGGAAATGGTGGATCTCTCTTGTTTCTTTGAGATAGTGAGTCTCTCTGTAATAGTCTTCTTTTTTCTTCTCTCTTCTAGGCAATGAGCCTTTCTCTGGCAGTGAGCCTTTCTTCTGGGCAGTGACCCTGTTGATTTTTGATGTTGTTATTCATATATATTGTGAGCTAATCCTCACTATGTTTTTTCCTTTATTCGGTTTTCCACATAAATCTAGTGTTCTCATGTGTATGGATGTGTTTACATTGATGTTTCATATGTTTACATTCTGCTAATGCATTATAAGTGGTTGATGATTGAAATTGCTTTAAGGGTTTAAAGTTTTAACATAAAATTGATTCACCCCCCTCTTAGTTTTCCTATGCATTCTAACAATTGGTATCAGAGCCGAGTTCCCTGAAGAAGCATAACTACTTGGGGTAGATCCAAATGGCGCATAGGAAAGGTATTGAGGTTCTAGTGTTTGATGGAACAAATTATTCTTTTTGGAAGACCATGATGGAAAGCTTGATCATCTCATTGGGATATGGCATATGAAAGCTAGTTGAAAAAAAGTATACTATACCTACTAATGGTCCAAAGGATGAAGATGAGTTTAAAGAATATGGGAACAATGGCAAGGCAAGGAGTGCCCTTCTAAACAATCTTTCTGATTCTAAATTAGTGAAGGTAATGAGTTACAAAATTGCACATGAGATCTAGGAGAATCTAGAAAGTACCTATGAAGGAGATGAAAAGGTCAAGCAAACAAAGATACAAATTTTTAAGACCACGTTTGAAACTTTGAAGATGTCAGGAGATGAAAATATTGCAAGCTACATGCAGAGAGTGGATGAAGTTGTCAACTCCATCAATGGTCTTGGTGGAAAGCTGGAGGAAAATGAAGTGGTAAAGAAAGTACTAAGAACTCTTCCAAAATCTTATAGTGCTAAAGTTTCTGCTATTGAAGAAACTCAAGATCTAGATAATTATTCTAGGGATAAAATGTTTGGTACTCTAACTACTTTTGAGATAAGAGAATTTAGTCAAGAAGATTCAAGAAAGGAAACTACTTTTAAGGCTAGTAAGACAAAAAAGAAGGTTGAATCAGATCAAGATGACTTTGATGAAGTGGAAGCAAACTTTGTAAATAGATTGAAAAAAGGCTCTAGAAAATACAAAGGTAAGTTATCTTTCAAATGTGGAAAGATAGGTCATTATGCTTCAAAATGTCCAATCAAAATTTCTAATGACAAATACAAGGAGAAAAAAGGTAAATCATTCAAGAAAAGTTATTATGTTAAAGAAGATGACAACATATCTAATGATGAGTCTGACTATCTGAATGATGACGGTAATGAATGGTTGTTCATGGCTTTGAATGTTGGTACTAACTCTACTAATCCTAGAAGATGTATGAAGGATGTTGCTCCAAAAATAGGGCACCACATTGAAGGAGCATTGGTTACTGCTTTCCATGCAAGAGAGGAGGAAGATCTCTGGTTAATTGATAGTGGATTTTCAAATCATATGATAGGTGATAAGAATAAGTTTGCGAAGCTTGAGAAGTTTAATGGAAGTTTTGTTAATTTTGGAGATGATGCATCTGCTAAGGTCTGTGGAAGAGGTTCAATCAATTTTGATAGTAAGCACAATACAGATGATGTTTATATGTCAAAGGTCTCTAGCATAATCTTCTAAGTGTAGGTCAAATGTGTAGCAAAGGATATAATCTTGTGTTTCAGGATGGTGGCTGTGAAATCAGAAAAGAAGACTCTAGAACTCTAATTGTTATAGGAACAAGAACAAAATGAAATATATATCAGCTCAAAGCTACTGATGGTGTGTGCCTTATGACTCAAGTTAGAAAGTTGGCTATGACATAGAAGAATGTGTCACATCAATTTTTATAGCCTAGTGAAGATCGGCTCTACTCAAGTTGTGAGGGATCTGCCAAAGATTACAAAGCTTACCAATGCAACCTACAAGGAATGTTAGATTGGGAAGCAAACAAGGAAGAATTTTAAGACCAAAGAATATTCTATCATTGGACCTCTAGAGTTGGTGCATACAGATCTATGTGGACCTACAAGAGTAGGAAAATTTCAAGGTGACAGGTATTTTATGTTGTTGATTGATGATTTCTTTAGAATGACTTGGGTAACTTTTCTCAAAAAGAAATCAGAAGATCTAGCTAAGTTCAAATATTTTAAGGCTATGCTTGAAAATGAAATTGATCTGAAAGTCAAATGTTTGAGGTCTGATAGAGGTGGTGAGTTCACCTCCAATGAGTTTAATTGCTTTTGTAAAGATCATGGAATAAAAAGGCACTTGTCATCACCTAGGACTCCTCAGTAGAATGGAGTTGTGAAAACGAAGAATGGGACTATTTAGGAAGCAGCAAGGATAATGATGAAAGAAGCAAATCTATCAAATATCTATTGGAGAGAAGCCATCCACACTGCAGTCTACATACAAAATAGAGTACAAGCCAAGGACAACAGTTTAAAGACTCCATATGAACTATGGTATGGAAGAACTCCTACTGTAAAATAGTTTAGAGTGTTTGGAAGTAGATGCTACATTAGGAGAGATGAAGAGAACTTGGGGAAGTTTGATACATTGGATGAAGGAATCTTTCTTGGATACTCTACAAAGAGCAAGGCATACAGGTGCTACAAAAAGAGACTAAAGAGATTAGTGGAAAGTGCAAATGTTAAAGTGGATGAAGAATCATACCAAATTCCAATGCCATCAAAAGGATATGAATTGGATGAGAACCATTGCAGAGAAGTAGAAAGTGAGGAAGAAAAGGAAAAAAAGAAGCAAGATGATGAAGAAGATGCTCCGGAGAAGATTCCCAAGACTCCCAAGTATGTAGATTAATCATTCTAAAAATTAGATCATTGGAGATAAGAACAAAGGTGTTTTAACAAGGAGAAGTATTTCTATGGTAGATGAATAGGTAAACTTGTGCTTGGTGTCTCAAATAGAACCAAAACTATGACTGAAGCATGCAGAAATGAGCACTGGATCAAGGCTATGGAAGAAGAATTGGTGCAAATTGAGAAGAAACAAACTTGCAAAATTGTCCCAAGACCAATAGACAACAATATGATAAGAACTAAATGGGCCTTCTGAAACAAATTGAATGAGAATGGGGAAGTAGTTAGAAATAAGGCCAGGATGGTGTGTAAAGGGTACTCATAAGTGAAAGAAATAGATTATGAGGAAACATTTTCTCTAGTGAGAAGATTGGAGGCCATCAGATTGTTCTTGGCCTTTGCAACTCACAAGGACTTCTATCAAATGGATGTGAAATTTACATTCCTAAATGGAGAGTTGGAAGAGGAAGTATATATTGAGAAACCAGAAGGATTTCAGCTATCAGATGATCCAAATATGGTTTGCAGATTGAAGAAGGCATTGTATGGACTCAAACAAGCTCCTACAACTTAGTATGCAAGGTTGGATAGGTACCTTCTACAACAAGGATTCAAAAAGGGCACTGCAAATAGGAATTTGAACTTCAAAGTTGAAGAAGATCAAATCCTAATTGTGGAAGTGTATGTAGATGATATAATCTTTGGAGAAAATGAAGGTATGTGCAAGAGATTTTTAGAAGAAATGTAGAAAGAATTTGAAATGTCAATGTGTGGGGAAATGAACTTCTTCCTTGGGCTACAAATCAGTCAATCAGAAAAGGCCATTTTCATTTCACAGTCAAAGTATGACAGGGAAATGTTGAAGTTTGGAATGGAAGACTCCAAACTGGTATGTTGAAGAAGTTAAGCAAAGATGATGAATCTCTTAAGACTGATCAGAGCAAGTACAGATCAATGATTGGTGGACTGTTATACATGATTTCTACTAGACTAGATATCATGCATGCAGTCTATTGTGTCGCTAGATTCCAAGTTGATCCTAGAGAGTCACATGTCATAGCAGTAAAGAGGATATTCAGATACCTGAAAGGTACTCTGGAGTTCGGCCTATGGTATCCCAAGGATACTGATTTCTCCTTGAGTGCATATACAGATGCAAATTGGGCAGGATGTACAGATGACAGAAGAAGTACAAGTGGTGGTACTTACTTTCTGGGAAGAATACTTGTCTCATGGTTAAGTAAGAAGCAAGACTTGGTGTCATTACCTACTGTAGAGGTAGAATATATTGCAGCAACATCTTGTTGCATACATGTGTTATGGATGAAGCAAACATTGAAGGATATCAAAGTGTCATATGATGAACCTATTCCTATCCTATGTGACAATACAAGTTCTATCAACATTTCAAAAATCTAGTGATGCATTCAAGGACAAAGCATATTTCAATCCGATATCACTTCGTAAGAGAAAAGGTTGCAGAGAATGAGGTGAAGTTGGAGTATGTGCCTACCAAGGATCAAGTTGCAGACATCTTTACAAAGGCTCTCCCTAAGGATACTTTTGAGTATCTCTGACAGAAGTTAGGGGTTATTACCCCTCCTTCTCTTAACTAGATGCATAAGTGTGTGCATCTATCTAGGAAGCATTTCAAGATATATTTTTGGTCTTGGACTAATGCTGAAGGCTACCTCTCAGAGGGAGTAGGTAGTATTGTATGGTGCAATCAGATGGAGCATATCTTATGACCCTAAGGGGGAGAATACAAAAAAGTGAAAGTAGTGAAGTGAGAGAAAAATGCTTGTTGGTGTTGTAAGTGTTTCGCTTTGCCATTGATGTCAAAGGGGGAGAGAGAGTCAAAGTGATTGAAAAACCATTGTGCAAAAAGGTGTATGAAAAGTAAGAGTTGTTTCTATTAGGGGGAGTAAGAGTTGCTTTAGGTCTTGTTGGTTTTTAAAGAGCTGGTGTTCTGATCAATGACAAAGGGGGAGATTGTTGGAAACTTACTGGTGTTGTCATTGATGTCAACTCCTAGAAGATGGTCCACTTGGTTTCTAAGTTCTTTTGAGAAAAATTGATAAAAACGTGTGTAGTGTGACAAAGGTACCCTCAATATTATGCTCCACATTTCTTCCTAATTGAACATATGTGTGTGTGGTTTGGAAGTATTGATAAGAGGTGTTCAAAGGTATTATATCCAGAGTTTTAGGTTATGGGTCATGCGGAAGTAGAAGATGTGCCTAATAGAATATATGACTGTGAAGAAGGGTGTTTGGGAGAAATAAGAACGCTCTGCATTCCTCCGCATGGTGCTTTCCTATCTTGTGGTTCTGGGAGAGTTCTTATATTATCTGTATCCACCTTCTATTGAAGTTTCCAGTGTTGGGATGCTCTACAAGTTTAGTTCTTGTGTTGGTGATTAGTAATAGTGTGTCCTGATGTACATAATGAAGACATTCTTTGATTCAAATGGTTGTGGTAGTGTTGTAGAAGTTTATGATGATAATGAGTATTCTGGGAAGGTGTGTGAATGCTTTGGAGTGTCTCTCTCTGATCCGCATGATGTTCTTAGACTTGGAGAAGTGTGAATATGGCCATTAGCTCAGGTTTGGCTGACCTGGATTACTAGCGCCATTTGCAGAGGTACCTCATGGATTGTGGATGTGATGAGCATCTTGGTGATACATATTTGAGTCGTAGTTAACCCTTGACATGGTTCACTTTCACTTCTTTCATCCGCAAAAGTGTTTAGTGTCAACCTATGTAATGTTGCATGTGTGTAATGCACACACTTCATTAGGACTGACCTAATTGAGATAGGTCTTGGTTATAGATGGTATAAATGCAAGATGAAGTTGAATAGATCAAAGTAGAGAAGAATATGTGAATGTGAATCAAGGGCAGTGAAGTTGTGTGCGAACTTAAATGCTTATGACTTCAGAATGCAGTGAGTAGAAGGTGTCTACATTTTAGTGTACCAGAAGTTACTGGAGGTAGTGAGCCAAAGGTTGTGGATGGAAAGGAGTGGCATTGGTGGATCTCTCTTATTGCTTTGAGATAGTGAATCTCTCTATAATAGTCTTCTTCTTTCTTCTCTCTTTTGGGCAGTGAGCCTTTCTCTGGCAGTGAGCCTTTCTTTTGGGCAGTGAGCCTATTAATTTTTGGTGCTGTTATTCATATATATTATGAGCTAATCCTCACCGGGGTTTTTCCCTTATTAGGTTTTCCACATAAATCTGGTATTCTCATGTGTTTGGATGTGTTTGCATTGATGTTTCATATGTTTACATTCTGGTAATGCATTATAAGTGGTTGATGATTTAAATTGCTTTGAGGGTTTAAAATTTTAACATACAATTGATTCACCCCCCCTCTCAGTTGTCCTGTGCATTCTAACACTATCTACCATGCATTAATCCTATTTAACAAATTTTGGTAAGCTTCTATAAATTTGTTCCTCGGTTGTCTCATCAACTACAATGTAGCATGTTTCTATTTTTAATTTTACATTAATATGTCTATTTTCTCAAGGAAATAAAATTAGGTTTCATAAATTTTCCATGGGGATTCATAAATTAGGGTTATTTTATGCATTGATTAGGGTTATTTTACATTAATTAGGGTTTCAAATTTTAGAGTTTTATAAGTAGGGGTTCAAATTTACATTTTTGGGTTTCAAATTTTAAGGTTTCGAATTGTAAAGCCCTAAAATTTGAAATTGTAAAACATAAATTTGAAACCTTAATTGTAAAACCCTACGTGTGAAACCCTAATTAATGCAAAATAACCCTAAAATTTATGTTTCAATTGCACATTTTAGGGTTTGAATTTGCACATTCTATGGTTTGAATTTGATGTTTTAGGGTTTCAATTTGCACATTATAGGCTTTAAATTTGACATTTTAAGGTCTCAATTTGCACATTCTAGAGTTTGAATTTGACATTTTAGTGTTTGAATTTGTGCATTCTACGGTTTGAATTTTACATTTTAGGGTTTGAAATTGAATTTATCTTTCACCATGAAAATTTGTTTGAAACTAAACTTATCTTTCACCACATTGAAATTTTCAAGTGAACACTGTGAGAGGAATACCTGTTTGATGTTAGCCAGCTAAGGTGGATGGTTGAGGTGGAAGGAGTTCCTTGGACACCTTTGTTCAAAGGCACATGACAAAAATCCTTTAGTTGAACCTATGTATGCCATGGAATAGTTTGTCGCTTTTAGTTTCAAGGGATTTTCACAAATGATAGCGAAAACTATTGTTTTCGCTTCATATTCCTTTTTTTAAAACCATAAGATTATATCCCCTTCATTGAGCTCTCCTAATGAATAAATAAAAGATTCTTTATTTTGTCAAAAGATTCTTTGTTTTTGTCAAAAGATGCTTTCTTTTTGTCAAAAGATTCTTTCTTTTACTTTTAAAAAAATAATACATTTTAAAAACCTTGCAAGTTTATTAGAAAAGTTGGGTTAAACATGAGTTAAATTTATTTATTTTTTATTTTTTTGAAGAAGTGGTAAAACCACTAAAATTATATTGATTATATAGTAAGAAATACAAAATGCCAGATTCAAGAAGGCATACTGGCAGGAAAGAATCGGCAAAGAAAACCTCCGGTTGTAGCCCTTTTTTGACAATTACAAAACAAAATCGACTCAAAAGGATGAGTCAATCCAAAAATAACAGTCTGTATCTCAAAACCTAACAAGATTAATTCTGAGACAAAATAGTATTTATACAAAATAAACAACTGACAAAATTGACGGAATCAAAACTAAAACTTTCTGCTAACACAAATGTTAGAAGTTCCCCTGTAATTCTTCAACATCAATAACCTGCGGAGCACGAGCCTCATCTTCTGTTGGCTGAGGAGGAGGAGGTGGAGGAGGAGGAACATAATGCAGCAGGAAATGCAAAGCATTAAAAATTTCTGTAGCAATGTCTACCAATTGGTTCCCCAATTCTCGCATGTGGCAGTGAATGGAATTCTGGAAGGATATAACACAGTTATTCTGGAGGCCATGCATAAATGCATTGAAAAGGCAGTGGAGCTCAGGGTTGCGGAATAGATTCCTAAGTGATAGCTCTTTCTACTGAATCCTCATAGATCTTAAAAACTTCCTGCATAGAGTTCAGAATAAGAAAACCAAGAGAGGGTCGTTCCCAATTCCGGATAGGCAAAAGAATTCTGTTGTTTCGATGGACGGAGCCCATAGTAGAGTTTAATGCTTGAGAGAAAAATAAAAGATAGAACTAAACAGGAACAAGACTTGTAATAGATTGAGAGTATCATATCAATGAATGAAATCATTCCTGTCAGATTACCATTGTGCGAGAACTGCCACCCTGTACCCAAGAAATACACCAAAGTACTACACACCAAATGAAGTTATCCTCAAGGAACTAAACAATGTCAACTTGTCAGAACGGAAGGTGCCGCTCAAATAGAGATGAAAGTAGCTTTTAATGAACAAAAAAGCCACTAAAAAATTACAACAAATGCTTACCAAGTTAAATATGATTGTCCTTATCCAAGATATAACTAACTCTGGGGATCAATAGAAAGGAGTTAGAGTCCCATTCTTTAGAGGAATCATTAATGCTAAAAGCAAAGTTAGCCAAAAAGTCTGCTAATAAATTGCCTTCTTTGTATGTATGAACTATTTTAAAAGATTGGAAGTGTTCAAGTAGATACCTTCCAAATTTTAAAATATAATCAATTTTCCAGCTGGGAGAAGAATTACTAGAAAAAGCTCTTATAATATTCAGTGAATCCCCTTCCACTATAAGATTTGTAATGCCACATTTTAAAGCTAAGTTTAAACCAGCTATTAAAGCCAATGCCTCTGCCTCATTGTTTGTGCTTACACCAAGCTTAACTAACAAAGCTCTAAGAACTAAACCATTATGATTTCTCAAAACACAACCAGCACTAGAATTACTAGGATTACCTCTGCTCGCACCGTCAAAGTTTAGTTTTATAAAAGATTCAGGCGGAGGGATCCATTTGATAGAGGATCTATCAATCTTGACATCAGAATTAAAACAGTTTGAATTAGACAATCTTAAAAGCTTCCAACTTTTTAATATCAAATCATCCCAAGACGTAAAAACTAGAGAACAACTTTTCTTGAAAATAGCAAGGCTAAAACTACTTCTGAAATTATTTTCTCAATTTTTCCAATAACTATATCAAAGGGACTGCTAGTTTTATTAAATATTCTCCTTCCAACTGTTTCCAATTTCTTTTTTGCTTTGTATTTTTTTATTTTTTCCAAAAAAAAATTTGGTTTTTATTTTTTTTTTCTATTTGGGTTTTTATTTTTATTTTTTCCAATTTCTATTTTTGTTCAGCTTTTGTTCCTTCAACAATTTTTAATTTCTTTTTTAGTTTTTATTTTTTCAAATTTGTTTTGTGGTTTTTATTTTTTTATTTCTAAGTTTTATTTTTTATTTCTTTTTTGGTATTTTAATTACTTTTTTATAGATTTTAGTACTCAAAAAAAATGAGTGCTCTCATCCCCACCCGGCTATCCTTTTGGTGTAATAAAAAAATTAAGATAGAGTAATTGTGACTTTTGAAATTTTATTTATGTTCATTTATTTTGCAACTTTTTAATTTTTATTAATTTTTAGTCAATATTGCTGCACAAAAAATAATAATAAAGAAGTATCAATTGCAAATTTATTTATTTTTATATGTAGTCAATCTTGTTTAATTTTTTAATTTTTAGTTATTATTTGTGGCAACTCTTTTGATTTTATATATAATAGAAAAATTGAAAAAAATTAAAATTCATCTTCATCTCCAATATAATACAAAAATTTGGCAGGTAAAATTTATATTTTAAATTTTTTGAATCTAAAGCAAGAAAAAGACTAAAATTTAGCGAGTTAAATTTTATATTTTAAAATTATTTGAAACTAAAACGAAAAAAAGACTCAAATTAAAGAAGTATTGAAATTTATTTATTTTTATATCTAGCCAATCTTGCTTAATTTTTTAATTTTTATTTATTATTTGTGGCAACTGTTTTGATTTTATATATAATAAAAACACAAAATTTTAGAAATCTTTATTTCTATAAGTCAACTTTAAAAAAATCCAATTCATAATAATTAAAAAAATTAGAAACATTTATTTCCATAAATCTTTTAAAAAACAAAAAAATAGATAACTCAATTTAAAAAAACAATAGGAAATTTTATTATATATAACTCAACTTAAAAAAACAAATTAACTCAGGTTAGCTTTTCAATGTTTTTAATTTTTATTTTATTTTTAGAGAGAATATGTGCACATTTTAATGAAATATATATATTTTTAACTTATTTAAAATTTTAATTTAATTTTTCTAAATAGGAGAAATTTTGGGGTTGGAAAAACCTTATTTGAATAAAATAAGACCTTCAAACAAAGGTGGCCTTTGCTCAAAGGTGATTTTTGTAAAATCTTCAAGCAAAGGGCCTTTGTTTGAATAAATTTCTTCGAACGAAGATAACTGCAAAAAATATTTCCATCTGAAATAAAAAATTTGATGTCCCAAGTTTGGGACCCATTATTGTGGGATGACCCATCATGATGTCATGATTAAGTTCTTGATTCTATGGTTGGAGCTTTGACATTAGTCTTATGTGATTCTCTTGGTATTGAGTACATAGGTCATGTTCTTGGGTGCTTCATGATAGTGCGTTGTTGTATTTAGAGTTTAGCATGGATTGATCATGGAGGTGCTCATGAATACTTGGAGACTTAGGTGAGGCTGGAGTTCTCTTGGGATTAGAGACAGTTACTCTTTGGAGGTTTCAACAGGAAAACTAAAGGCCTAGAGGAGATTATTCTTGGAGAGAGTCATTGTGGCTTGGTGTATCCTAGAGGAGTATTCTCATTCCCTACTCTTGGTCTACTCAGAGGTTTATCATCTATGAGGTATTGCCCATCCTTTTAGATGCATTTTTCCTTGTGTTTTATCTTCTCATGGATATGGATCTTGAGCTATGGTTATTGGTTCTGGAGGGTTCATTTGACGGATGTTGGCATGGTTATCTCCTTGGTCATATGGTTTTATTTATGATGTCCATTATGAGGAGTTTAGAAGATGTGATTGGGCTTATTCTTGGTTATGCAAAGGTTATGAGTTTTATCTACCTTGGTTAGAGAGGCTTACATCCATGTTGGTTACATGATACATATGTTCATTTGATCTATGAGATTGAGTGGTTGGGTGTTGTTAAGGCTTTTCATTTAGGGTTGCAAAGGAGATCATACTTGACATAGCTTAGCACTTTGAGGTGTTGGTAGGACATTATGATTTATAGGTTTTCTCCTTTTGTTTTATGGCTACTTCCTAGAGGTTCATGTTGATATGGTTGGACTTGGGAGAGTTATGGTGACATGTTGTGAGAGAGTATGTAGTGATTTATCTTTCATGTGTGGATCATTGTGATTGTTCTTGGTACTGCATTAGCCACATCTTGGTTGAGTGTTGATTGGTAGACTTGATATGCCTTGATCTATTTTCAAATTTGACATTACCCATGCAGTATAAGTTCCTGGGTTTGTATGTTATTCATTGACATGATTTATACATGGAGCTTGTGATTGCGGTATATGGGTTGGATATGTTGTTGGAATAAGTTTATTGATGTTGTCGATACCTATGAGGTATGGATGGTTGGATGTATTAGCATATGATGTGGGTGTTATTTCTGATCATGTGGGTTTGACCTTTGACAATAGCTTGGAGCTTTTGTTAGCACTTGGATTTGATGCTTGTATCCTTTAGATTGGTGCATCTTCACCTTGGCATGTTCCTTTTCTTCCATAGGTGGCATGTTGGAGGATGAGAGTAGTTCTTTCTTGAAATGGTGGTTACTTTGATTTTATTGCAGGTATCTTGATGGAGCACAAGAGCATGTTGGAGATTCATGTGGTTTCATGTTTGCCTATCATGACGTATTTCATTGATTGACCCTTATGCACTGTTTACAATAAGTGAGAGAATGTTGGAAAAAGGTGTGTTGTACACCTTGCATAAAATGAATTAATTTAATTATGTAAAATAAATATTTATTCAAGTGGTGCATCTTAATTGATGTGTTTAGCCACATTAGATATTTATTTGGGTGTCACTTGTAAATGTTGTATATAACATTGGGTTAATTATTTTATGTGTGTGGTACACATAGAATAATTAATTGGGAAATTATTTAATATTGGGCATAAAGTGAAAACTTAGTTGCAAATATTAAATGAGGGGTCAATGGTTTTGTGTATCCATGGTTTTGGAACACATGGTTTTCTCCATACTACATCTTGGATTTGTGTGATCTTGATTCTATAAAAGTAAGTACATGGTTAGTAGTTGGGGTTGGCTATTTGGTTATTAGTTGTTTTAGCTGTAGGTTGTGTGAGAGGTTGTCATTGTATTGAGTTTCTCTGTGAGTGCATTTTTTGAAGCATGGCATGGGATGTGTGGTTGCATGCTTGGGCACATGGAGGATGCATTAGAGGAGATTGATTTTTCAAAGGTGTTCATGGAGACTCATGTGAGTGTATTGTATTATCTTATTGTTGATTAATACATTGGAGTATGGATGCTTTTGGAGGCTAGATTTTTCCCTCTTGAGGGTTTTCCCAGGGTATATCTTGTGTTATATTGTGTTTATCTATTAATATTTGTATTATGGTAATTTGGTATGATTGTATGCATCATTATCTCCTTTTGGGTTATGTGGAATTGGTTTGATCAACCTGATAATTCCCAACACTCCTCACTACCATGCAGTAGCCCAAATGTATAACTGATGCAGAGGTCTTCAGCAAAAACATGCAAAATGTTTGTTTTTGTCAATATCGGCAAGAGACTTTCAACATCTTACTGAACTATGCTTCTTTATCCTTATCGGCCTGACTTGGCTTATCGACCTTCCCCCATTCTTTCTTCCCGATGGTCTCCCTCTCGTCGAAACTGTTATGTTCATTGGCTAAACACTTGTTATCGGCCTAGCTTTCTCCTTGCTCGCCGATACCCATCTCACCCTGATGAATATTTCGCTTATGTGCCTATCGGGCTCTCCACACTGACTTGCTCCGATGATTGAGGTCACACCGAAACATGCAAACCCTAACCTACTGAACAGGTTCCCGTTACCTCCACTACCGGTCACCTCTATTGACTAAGTTGCTTATCGGCAACACTTACAATGTCGGTCTAGCCGCGGAAGGTCTCCCCGACGCTCCACTTCACGCCGACGCCAAACTCCTTATCACCAAGACATATAACTATCGGTGAAGACTTCATTCCCTCTACCTATGTCACTTGTCACTCTGAAACCCTTTACACCAACTCCTTCGTCGGCCAGACCTCCACCGTCGGTCCAACTTTAAGCCACTCCGCCGATACACCTCCTTACGCCGATGGGCATCTCATACCAATCTCTATTGTCTCCCTGATACTACCAATGCCAGGTTCCACCGTCGGCCAGACTATGACTATCGACGACACCTTTAACTTCTCCACCGATGGCATATCTCATGCTGATATACTCTTCATCGACAAGACTGTCTCTATCAATGAAACCTTCTACGCACTCTCCAATGGTTCATCTCTTCCCGACCACTCAATTCTCAGACTCCCTTTATCAGTGAGACATTCACAATCGGCCACAGTGAATCTCCCTCCGCCGATTTGCCGATGAACTATCCATCAGTGACACCTTCAGTTGTCACTCCGATATAACTCGATCGATGAGACTGTATACTATTGGCTCAACACAATTTCGTCCACCTGATGACTCTTAAATACACAATTTGTCACTTTCCACTGTGCATACACAGAATGAAGCTCGCAGCAGGTGTGATATATTCATAGACTATCTCAGACATACAATCCATGTATATACTTCAAATGTATATTTGAATTTTCCCACCGATGACCTTCTCTGAGACGGATTCTACAATTTCTACATTTCCATGTTTATCTTAACAAAAGAATGAACCAAAAATGGGAAAACTATTTTACAAGTCCATTCCACTGATTTCACAGAAATCCACCAGTGGAATGGATTTAACCTTGCATCATGGCAACAGAATAACTAAAATTAAAAATACAACAGTTCTATACAAATAATAAATAGAACAATTCGGTTCACCAAGATTTCACACAGGATTCAGAATTTACAAAATATAATTTACAGAATTTTCTATTCTTTCGTTCCAGCTTCTTACATTTGAACAGTTTCAGAAAAGGAAAAATGAAAAGGACTTCTTTCTCGACCATCTCTCCCCATTTTTGTTAACCCCTCTCCTCTATTTTTGAGATTTTGAATCTTTCAAGATTTACAGCAGAGACCCTAATTAATCACACGGCATCTGTATTTCTGAAGACAACAAACACATCAGATAATACGACATATGTGATGTAATCCTGCACATAACCCAAATGCCTGCTGTTGTCCATGATGTCAAATATTGACCTTAAGAAGAGAGATGTTAAAACATAACATGTCAACATAAAATGTTACATTAGTTAATGACATACAAATGCTACATGGTAACATTAAGTGTCAAAATATATATTAAAACCTTATTCTTCTCCCTCTTATGCATATTTGTCTTGTTGAAGGGTGTTGAAGGGGTGCCCCTGCACCAATAACACTCAATGAAACAAATAGGTTACTCCTGTTCCTATTTCCTTTCCTCCACCACATCCTAATCTTCCACCACCTCCTCATTTTATATAGAGAATACAAAAGAGTATGATCTTGTTAAGTAGCTAGAAGCTACACAAGCTAAGATCTCTCTTTGGGACCTGATACAAGCTTCACCTTCTCATCATAGTGCCCTCCAGCAAGCCTTGCAGAAGATATCTATCCAATCTTCCACAAAGACCATGGATATGGTTGTTATTCTTGAAGGTTTTTCATTCTAATTCTACTAATATAACTTTTCTTTTCTATGAACTCCCTTCTGTTGAAGTTCATAAGAAAAATGATGCTCTTATGATTGTTATTGGTATTAACTCAACAGGGGCTAAGTGAACCCTTATTGATAATGGTTTTGGTCTTAATGTGTGTAGTTTAGACCTCCTTAATTATCTTAATATCGATGCTTCTTTTATTTCTCCTTCATATCTATCCATTAGAGGTTTTGATAATGTGGCTCGCCCAACTTTAGGCTCTATAACATTGCCTATTGCGTTAGGCCCCATTACATTAACTACTAAGCTTCATGTTATGCAAGAGAGTCTTTCTTATAATCTTCTTCTCGGTATACCATGGATTCATGCCATGGGTGCAGTTCCATCTACCCTTCATCAATCTCTTAAATTTTTTCATAATAGTAAAGTACATAAGATAAGTGTTGATCCTAACCCCTTTCAATACTATCAATAGGATGAATTGGGTCATGAGAAGCCTGCTCTTTATTATTTGCATAATTTTATACCTTCTATCAAACACCATTGTCACCCTTTATTGATGATGATTGGGGCTCCTTAGACTTGACCCCCATGAGCCTAGTGAATATAAGATTGACCCTTCTCACTCTGACATTCCCACATTCAACAAGGATCTACATTCTAGTATTAGAATCGATCCCTCTTCTCATGTAAATTCTACTACAACTTTTTTTCCAACATGTACATACACTTCTCATTTCAATAAGGCTACTAATGTTAATTCTCCTCCTCTTTCTAATTTGGAGACATGTTATGGTCTTGGGTTCAAAATTCTTTCTAAACATGGATACAATGGAAATGGTCTAGGGCACATGCAACAAGGAGTTAACATCCCTATAGAACCTACACTGCACTTAAATTATACAATGGGTTTAAGTCACTGGCCTTCTCCTCTGTCTACATCCCCTCCTCCATTGTTTGAGGTCTCTATTGCTTCTTTTTAAAAATCAAACCTTTCTCCACAACATAAAGGGTTGCTTCCTACTCCACCTTCTTCTCTTCTATCTAAACAAGAGTGTATTTTGTTGAGGCTTTTAAAATCCAACTTGATCACTCTTATTCACCCTACACACAAAATTCTTTTGCAACACATTCAATCAACACTTCCTTTCTATGCATATCATTGAGTGCTTGGCCATTCCTCCACCGAATGTTGAGCCTTGAAAGACAAAATACAACTTGACACAGGTGATCTCACTCTTCCATTTGATGAAGCACCTATCTCTTCTTTGAATGACAAGTGATATTGAGGTTTACCTCTATCCAATCCATGGTTCTTTCTCTATTTTCTCATGAGACTATTGTCTTGCTACCCGCTATCTGGCACCTATAGCTTTCTTTGTTTTCTCATTGCCATTCATGGTGGTACAATCTAACATGCAACCATACTTTATTTTTGGTAACAACACAATATTCTTTTTCATGGTTGTCCTCACACATATTCGAGGGGGCAAAGACAACTTGTTCTCAGGGTGTGCATTCATTATAAGGATCTACACTCTTCATTCTTCCCCCTTTTATTTACCTTAAAATATTTGTATATTATACATGCTAATATCTTAAGGGGGAGCATGTACTCTATTTACATGTGCATCCATACATGCATCTTGCTTTGTCTGCCCCCTGAGGTGTGGCTTATTAATTCACCCCCTGTGGTGGTGTTTATTTTTATGCTCCCTGAAGCATTCATCCCCTGCGGTGTTTGTGCTTGATATGCTCCCTAAGGCATTGATAGCATGTGAGCCCCCTATCATAATACAACTTACTGACTTGTGTGCTTCATATGACCTACCATTTTACACCCATGGTCACCTAGCATAATACAACTTGCTAGTCTACGTCCATGAGGGTATTGTGATTTACATGACCCCTAGTGATAGAACAAGCTACTGTCTGAGTCATGTACTCTCTTCATTCATATTGATTGCTTCCCTATCTATTTGTATGTCTTCTCTCCTTGAAGCAATTGATTGACTCATTATATTCTTCTATCTATGTTTAAGGATTTCCTCAATTTTTTTCTTTCTTTATTTTTGTTACATTTTAGGGATGGCACATAGTATTGAGACAACCTTTCACATTGAGGCCTTTTTTACTTTGAGCTGACTCAAAATTTTTCTTTGCTTGTTGTGTGTTTTTCCTAGGACTCTATGTATGTGTTGTTTATATTTATATATATGTTTGTGATGCTTTGACATAGTGGTTTTGCAATATTATGCTTGTTAATGTTGTTGTCGTGAAGGTTTTTGTTGTCTAATATTGTCATTTTGCAAGTTCTTGGCCTGGGGGCTTGATTCCTTTGTTTGAAGACTTCTACATCCTCTATAGTATCCTTTTGGTGTTGTGACATTATTTACTTTTAGTACTATAATTTTTACTTTAGCATGTATATTCACATAGTGTCATAAGCCTACTAAAGTGGGGGCTAAATGTAACATAAAAATTTGTATACCCTTGCAATTTCATGCTATATTTTGGTCTTGCTTTACTGTCCATTCCCTTAGTTTGTTTGTAGGCTCATTTTAGCCCTTGCATTAGCCTTTTTTATCCCATGGTGCTTAAGCCTTGTTCCTTGTGTGATCTTTTTGTCAAGTTGTGTCATCACTTTTGTGTTATCCCCATGATGTTCTTGTGTCTCGTCATTTTTGAGCCCAAACTATCTAGAAACTAGCACTTCGCATGGACATTCGTGTGACGTGCTAGCGTCCCATGACAATTTTATTGTTTGATGGTTGTTTCTAAGAGTTTTTCCATTTATCATTTTTGTTGGTCAATTGTAACACCTCAGGAATATTTTGAATGACTCATTGGCTCCTTCCTCTTCCCTCCTCTCATTTTTGAATCTATCTTCTGGTTGTGGTATTTTCTTGGCTCCCTTTGGACTCTCTCTCAAGCTTCCTACATCTCTCTAAAGTTTTTTACAGCTTTCTACAATGTTCTACATCATCTTCTTTTAGCCCTCTTGTTCTCTTGGCTTCTTCAAGCCCTAATAGGTGATATTGTTCTTGTTTCTTGCTTGTTACAAGCATTTTTTTGTTTTTCCCTTGAGCACCTTGGGATCCTCACATACCTTCTATTTCTTTCATTATAGTTTTCACTATTTGCACAATCACAACTCTTACCATTCCCAAGCACATTTGGGATAGGAGCATTCACACACTTTTATATCTATCTATCTATTGGTTGATGTGGAGGTAGAAATACCAAAATAGGAGTTTGACCTAAAGGAAAACCCCTAGTAAGAATAGCCTAGAAGTCATATGCACAATGAATGATAAAAACCTCAAAGTTGATCAATATCTATGCCCCCAACACCAAAAATGGCAGAAAAGAACTTTGGGAAGAACTAAGCATTAAAATCAATGATGAGAGAAGAACTTTATGGATGGTGGGGGGAGATTTCAACACCCCACTTTACCCCTCAAAAAAATTGGGGGAATAATGGACTACTCTGATAGCATGGTGGACCTAGTGGACTTCCTGAGTTAGACTGGGCTTATGGACCTAAAAGTCAAAAACCAACTCTTTTCCTGGACTAATAGAAGATGGGGGGACCAACTGATCCAGGTCAAGCTTGATAGATTCTTGGTCTCTTCCAACTGGAATGTGATTCAAAACTCTAACTTATATGCTCTTCCTCGCACAATCTCTGATCATAACGCCCTCATTCTTGATTGGGATGAGAGAAATCCGAAGGGCCCTTTCCTATTTAGATATGAAGTGATGTGGGCTACTCACCTGGACTTCAAAAATTGCATTGTGGATTGGTGGAGAGTGCCTATTCATAGATCTCCTATGTTTAGACTCACACAAAAAATCATATTTGCCAAAAATAAGGTCAAGGGATGGAACAGATACTGCTTTGGGAATGTGATGCATAAAAAAAAACACATCTCAGAAAGACTCATGGAAGTTCAAGATAAGATGGCTAAGGGGGATGGTTCCGAAGATAACTATAAAACTGAAGAAGATCTCATCAAAAACCTAAAGGACATAATTAGAAGAGAAGAAATCTTCTGGAAATAGAAGTCTAGGATTCAATGGCTGAAGGAGGGAGACAGGAACTCAGCTTTCTTCCACCAGTTGGCTATGAAACATAGAAAAAGAAACAAAATCACCAGATTGATAGATGAACATAATAGACAAGTGGAGGATGACAGGGAACTGGGAAGAATTGCCACTAATTACTTTTGCAACTTCCTAGTGAAACAAAACAACAGAGCTAATAGTGGCAATGACAACACTCTCCTAGACTATATTCCTTCAATCCTTTCAGAGGAAGATAATGAGGGGCTCCTCAAACCTGTTATAGAAAAGGAAGTCAGGGTGGTGGTGTTCTCTATGGGGGCCTTCAAAGCTCCCGGGCCAGATGGGTTCCCCCTGGCCTTCTTCCAAGATTTTTGGGATATTGTGGGATTTGATGTTACCTCTATTGTTAAAGACTTCTTCAGGACAAGTAAGTTCCTTAAACAAATTAATGCAACTTTTATTGCTCTAATCCCCAAGAAAAACAACACTGAATGTATGACAGATTTCCACCCCATTAGTCTATGCAACACCATTTATAAAATTATCACGAAAACCCTAGTTCTCAGACTCCAGCCACTACTAGATAGCCTCATCTTAGATTGTCTGAAAGGTTTTGTCCCTGGGAGACAGATTTTGGATGTTGCTATCTCGACCCATGAGATCTTTCATTCTATGGAAAAAAGCAATAACCTGAGCATGGCCCTCAAACTGGTTATTTCTAAAGCCTATGACAGAATCTCTTGGAAATTCCTATTCAAAGTCCTTACGAAGTTTGGCTTCAACGACAAGATGATTAACTTGATGAAGGTTTGCATCACCATGGTCAAGTACTCAGTCTTGGTTAATGGTACCCCTAGGGGTTTCTTCGAAGCAGGCAGAGGGATCTGCTAGGGTGACCCCCTCTCTCCTTACTTATTCATAGTGATGGCTGAAGTGCTGGGAAGAAACATCCTTTCCCACTTGGAGAGACATTCCCTCATTAGTGTCAGCGCTACGTCCACCCTGAGACCGTTGGCAATCTAACAGTTTGTTGACAATACTATGCTTTTTGGCGCTGCCTCGATGGTGGAGACAAATAGATGGAAGAATCTTCTTAACTTGTATGTGGAGGTGTCAGGTCAAAACATTAATTACGAGAAGAGTAATGTGTTTTTCTTCAATACAAAGGAGGACCTCCAAGCCAAGATTAGAAACATTCTTCAATGTAATCAGGTTGTTCTCACGGCCACCTACCTTGGGCTGCCTCTCACTATGAAGAATGTGACCTTGACTTTCTGGAATACGATCTGGAACATATGCAGAAAAAGATGGAGGGTTGGAAAGGTAAATTGCTAAGTCAAGCAGGTAAACACCAGCTTCTTAAAGCTTCGCTGCAAGGTATTCCCACCTACATTCTATCTCTATTTAAAATTCCTAATTACATGGAGGACAAGTTAGAAAGGATTCAAAGAACTTTTCTATGGAGTGGAATGGAGGAAAGGAAAAGAATCTCCCTCATTGGTTGGGACAGGGTGTGCCAGCCCAAGTGGCAGGGGGTCTGGGAATCAGAAGAATCCAGGGAATGAACAAGGCCTTACTCACCAAAGTTGGATGGACTTTTCTTAAAGAGGAGAAAGACTGGATCCAAATAATGAAAGCCAAGTACCTTTAGAATGGTCCCAATATTAGAATCCTGGAAAGAGAATCCCTTCCCAAAGGCTCTATCATTTGGAACAAAATGACTAAAACCAAAAACATGTTATTGCAAGGCATCAAGTGGAGGCTGGGAAAAGGAGATAAAATTAGGTTCTGGGAGGATAACTGGTTAAGGGAGGGTCCCCTGTCTGACAGAAGATACAGTAGAATCAAAGAAAGAGCAGTTAGTCATTTTGGTAACCTGGTCTACAACTACATTACAAGTCTCCCCCAAAAATGGAGGACTTGGAAGAACATTTATGAATGCGGCCTTAACCTGATTGAGAGGATAGAGTGCCAAAGTCTTCAAAAGGAACTTGACATTCACAGAATCCTGATCTTTCAAAGAGAAGATGAAATGCTATGGGGATAGGATCAGAAAGGTAACAGCTGCTGACCAATAGTGAATAGGTTAACCAGCTGTGGAAGAAAGTCTGGAATAGTAAACTTATTTCCAAAATTAATTTTTATTGGTGGGTTGTGGCACAAAATAAGGTTCTAACCACTGATAATCTCAACAAAAGGGGGTTCCAAATGGTCAACAGATGTGTCTTGTGCCTCAAGGAACAAGAGTCTGTGCAGCATATATTATTCCACTGCGAGTTCTCAAAGAAGATTTGGGAAAAAACCCTCCAGAAACTTGAGCTTAATTGGGTTTTTCTGGAAAACTTTATGGACTTTGCCCTAAGCTAGGCCTCCCCCTTTTCTCACCCTAGGATAAGGGAACTTTGGAGATAGATACCACCCCACCTTGGGTGGAGTGTGTGGAAGGAAAGAAATAACCATATTTTTCAGGATAAAACCTGACCTGCTAACGATGTGTTTTACTCCTTTTGCAAAGTTGTTGCTAAGAACATGTCCTCCTGCACCTTGCAGGTGGCTGAGAATCCCCCTACCCTTGTGGAAACTTAGATTGCCAAGAACTGGTGGCCGGAAGCTGATATGAACAAGGTTGATAATTCTAAAAAGATGTCCAGACTTCAAACTCGTTGGAAGCCCCCCCCAGAGGGTGGTCCGAGCTCAATTTTGATGGGGCAAGGAAAAAGAATATGGGTCTGGCTAGTGGTGGCGGGATCTTTAGAGATAGTGAGGGAGCCTACTTAGCTACCTATGTGGGTGTGATTGGTATCCAATCCAATAATGTTTTCGAGGGTTTAGCATTGTTAAAAGGTCTGTAATTAGCACATGTTATGGGGATGGATAAGCTTCAAGTCGAAGGAGACTCCAAAATTATCATTGACGCAGCCCAGGGGAGGTCTACCAGTGGATGGAAAATGAAAAGCATAATGGAAGATATCATTTGCCTTCTATCTGGGTTCACTCACAAGGAGGTTGGACATGTTTACAAGGAGGGAAATAAAGTGGTTGATGCACTGACCAACTTAGGTCAGAGTTTGGACACTTGGCATTGCTGGAGAAGCGCGAAAACCTCCCGCAACAAATTCAAAATCTTATTGTCAAAGACTCTAGTCCTACCCCTAGTTACCCATGTATCTAAACCCTCACTACACTATGGTTAACTGGAATATTCAGTGGAGAGTTAGAATCCCTTGCCAATTGGATACTATTAGGAGAATTACAAAGGCACTGATGTGGCTTCTTTTTTGTACTTGCTATCACCTGCAGATTGAAGATTGCACTAAAGTCATGCTAAGTTGGAGGCCCGTGGAGACATTCCACCTGTCTAGGCACATGAAGTCCTGGGTCTGCTTGATGCCACGTAGCATGAACAATGATGATGATCATTTATTGTTCCCCCATTATGAGAAGAAAGGTTTTGATAGTCCGCATAAGATGAATTATAGCAAGTACACCACCTCGGCCGATGGGAAGGTTGTGAAAATCATTGCTACTATTTTTATCGACATTGTTGGGAATGGGAACTGTAGAGGCTTAATTGCTAAGTTTTTTCCCACTTCCTGCTCTGCTAAGTCTGTTACCTCCAGGGTTTTTTTGCTTAAGATTGTCGATTGTGTGATGGGGGGATAAAACATGCACAGAGACAGAGTCGTGTGAAGAGTTTAAACAAAATGAGATTGTTTGGCATATTTTTCAAGAAGGCGGTGTTGCTTCCTATCTAGAGTGCCTTCAAGGCTTTGATGAGAACCTTTCTGTTCAGTTCCTGCATTCTTATGATAACTGAAAGGCTAAGGTGGGCAATGTGACTATCGACATCTCTGAGGAGGGGATTGGTATGGCTACTGGCATGCCCTTTGATGGCACCAAGCACCCTAGGAAAAGAAAAGTCTTTGATAATGAGGGTTGTATAGCCTTCAAGGGGGTTTCGATAGGCAGAAGCTTCCTCAACCTTGGGACGAGGTATGTTTCATGATTATGAAATACTTTACTCCAGAAAGAAGGTTTAGAAGGTTTTTTCATTATCATTTCACGCTCCTAAATCATTTTAGATGCAGTAAGATTATTAGTTTCTTATTTTACCTCCTCTCCTCCCTCGAGTTATCCATAATCACTCCTAAGGAACAACATGCTCTAGACCCTAGTAAACCTGAACTCCCTCTTCACCAGGGGCTCATAATGAGGATGTATAAATTCAACCTTGCTCTTTGTCCTCCCAAAACCCTCACCCTTGCCAGACTTGAGTCGTCCCCTTCACCCAAAGCTGCCAAGGAAATTTACAATCCGGTGATCATTATTGAAATTACCTAGGATTCCTATATTAAAATTGGTAAAAAGCAACCCTCTGTGATTACTATCCCTGAGCCCTCCACTGAGGACCTAACCCCTAAATCCCTGGTGGCTACCCCTACTAAGAGGAAAACTCTACATGCTTCTCCCGCTCAAGTTACCCCCCTTAAGAAAATTCACAGTGGCACAGTTGATGAAAGGGGCACTGGTAGTGGTACTAGGGTTTCTAAGCCCATGGTAGTGGAGGAAGTGAGTTCGGAGGAGGAAAGTGAGAATACTGACAGTGTGGATGAAGACTACACCATTACTAAAAGCAAACCTAGGATTCCGTTGGCTAGAAGATCCTCCAGACTTGTTGCTAAGCTGGCCCCCATGCCTCAACAGTTGTCAGCTTTGAAAAAGGAATCCACTGAAGCTATGTTGACAAGGGACATGCAAAAGATTGAGTATAGTGAGCAGTAGGGGGAAGAACAGACTGAGGAAGTGAATAAGGAAGACTCGGGAGGTCAGCAGGGTGAGGAAGAGTCAAAGGAAAAAAACCAAAGGATGTCGATTAAGTAGCATGACACTGGTTCTGAAGGAAATAACAAGGTTGACACTGAGGTGGCAGAGATTGAATTCTTGGGTGGTGAAATTTTTGTTACAAAGAAATGAAAAGTGATAAGGTTGTGGTGGAAGATGAGGGACCCAACAACTTCCTTGAAATTAATGTTCATGGTTCGGACTCGGTCAGTTCTGAGAAAGGGAAGAAAGGTAAAGGTAAAGGTAACTAGAAAAAAGGTGCCAAAATTAGTAAGAACAAAGAGATTGAAGACCTGATGGCGAGGGTTAGCAAGTTGGAGCAGAAATATAGTGCTCTGGCTAAATTCTCTGCTAAGGTTGTGCACAAATCTGCCACGACCCTAGCGGTTCTTCACGAGGTAGAGCTGGATGACAAAGGCAAGAAAGGCAAGAAGCTGAAGGACTACCAGGATGTTTTCTAGTTTCTGGTTGATGATTGGGATAAAATGTTTAGTTAGCTGCTGGAAGCTTGTTTTTGTCTTCTGTTCGTCTGCTATTGAACTGTTGGTTCTGTGTTTTTTGTTTGTTTCGTTCTTCTGGTCTTCTTCTTAAACTCTGATGGATGTTAAACTATTATAGTTTTTGGTGTGCCTTTTTTGGCTTTACTGTTATGGGATTGGCACCCTCTTTTGTCGCTTATCTTGTCAAAAACATTTCTCTTGTTTCAGCTATAGGTACTTGGAAAGCATACAACCACATGAAAGTTTGTTGGTTTCTTCCTTCCACTTGTAATTTATATCATTTCATTTGGTTTAATTAGTTTATTTGTCATTTCTATCATCTAGTACCTTGTTTCTAGGTTCCCTTGTTCTCATTTTGCAGACTAGGTGAATTGCTGGATTCAATTTCATGCTTTTTGGGAATTGTTTACATTTCTAGTCCATACAAATGATAGTGCTTAGCACGGATGTCCATGCAACGCGCTAGCATCCTGGGTAGTTTCTTTCTCCTTCTAGATCTAGGTTCCTCTATTCATCCTATTTTCTATTCTATAACTTGTTTCTAGAAATTATTTTAAGGTTTTCAGATAATTAGTATTTTATTTCCCTACTCATATGAATTTAATGTAGAAAGTAGAGGTATCACTTTCTCTATATTACAATAAGTACTACTTGTTATTTTTTAAACAAATCTCATACTTCTAGTCTAGTTGATAAGACACCATATGAGATGTGAATAAGTAAAAATCCATTTGTTTCAAACATTAAATTTTTTGGCTATGAGGCTCATGTTCATGTGCCTAAAGAGAAACAATCTAAGTTGGATTTTAAAGCTAAAAGGTGCATTTTCATTGGTTATGGTGAAAACATTCAAAGCTATGTTTTAGAATTCTTATCTATTTGCCTTTAATCTTGATAGGCACTAAGACATGATCTTGAAACATGCTTTGGCAATCTCTTGACATAGCAAATGACCAACTAATATTTGTCTAGATTCATTAAACCTAGACACTCTCACAAAAATCAAACTAATTTTATATCTCCACTATTCATTTCCATACTACATCTTTTAATCCTAGCTATTCACATAAGGATAATCCCTAGAATCTTCCATCCTTTCCCTAATTCTTCTCACTCAATCTCAATCATCCATCCTTTTAGCTTTCCCTAGAAACTTCTAACCTTGCCCTAATTTGTCTCATCCAATCCTAGCCATCCTTTCTAATCAAATCTTAGCCCTCCATCCTATCATCCAAAAATATATAAATCAATCCTCACCCTCAACCAAGAAGGAGAAGGGAGAAGAATCCATATGTATGTATGTTGTTGATTTGAAGAGTAACCAATATCTCTACATCAAGCATCCAAGAGCATATCCAACATATCCAAGGTTTGCATATGGTAATAGATTGTTGATTTTATGTTTTATTTGCATTCCCTATTTTCTCTATCTAAGGTATTCATAGGTTTGAAATGGGTATCTTAGATTTGCATTAGTTTCCTATTGTTTTGATTCCAAATCTAGGGTATACACTAATAATATAATTTTAAGAGAACTTAGAGATTTATCTGATGTGGAACAATCAAAGAAAAATAAGAAAAGACAAATGTGCATTTTGAGATTAAAAATGAGCAGCAATAAACTACACTTAAAGAAGAACAAGTTGGACAAGAGGTAGGAGAGGAAGAAGAAGATTCAAATGATAGTTTGGAAGAACATAAAGAGTCTCTTACTCCACCCTTAAGGAGATCCACAAAGCAATAAAAACTAGTTGAAAGGTATATCCCACTAGATTTTTGTTGTGCATTTGCATTATCTTGTACTAATGATGAACCTAGATTTGTGAAGAAAATTCTTTCTTAAAAAAGAGCAAGTGAAGTGGAAACAGTCCATGAAGGAGGTGATAGTGGCCTTAGGTAAATGTGAGACTTGAGAACTAGTTGAACTACCTAAAGGAAGGAAGCCTACAAGATGCAAATATAGGTATTTAAAAATAAATTTAGAGTGGATGGTAAGTTGGAAAAGTACAAGGTTAGATTGATGGCAAAAGGTTATTCTCAGGTTGATGGAACAAATTTTGGGGATTTTTTTCTCCTATTGTTAAATTGAATTCCATTAGATTTCTACTTTCTATAATTGTTGCTTATAATTTAGAAGTAGAGAAAATGATTGTTAAAACTACATTTTTGCGTGGGGATCTTGAAGAAGAAATTTATATGAAATAAACTGACAATTTTGTGGTGAAGGGAAAGGAAAATCTAGTTTGCAAGTTAAAGAGATTTTTATATAGTTTGAAGCAATCACATCAGATGCGGTATCAAAAGTTTGATGATTTTTCTTTGGAGATTGTTTTTGTTAGAAGTAAAGATAATCATTATGTTTATTCAAATAGGTTGATGGCTATTTTCTAATCATTATCTTATACATGAATGATTAGGGAACTTAAAACTCAACCTTCAAGTAAATTTGATATGAAGGATTTAGGGGATACAAATATATTTTGGGTATGAAAATCAATAGGTATTGGACTACATAAAGCTTTAGTTAAATTAGAGAAAATGTTTTGACACTATTTTTAAAGATTTGGTATGTAGAATAACAAACCCACGAATATTCAGGAGCAAGGACTTTACCTGTTGGCACTAGACTTCCTTAGGAATAATGTCCTAAATTTTTTATGATAATTTTGAAGATATGCATAATGTTCCTTATGCTAGTGCTATAGTAAGCTTGATGTATACTATGGTATGTACTAGACTAGATATTGCCCAAGTACTGGAAGTTATTAGCAAGTTTGTGTCTAACCCTAGCAGGGAACAATGGGCCTATATGAAGAAGGTGTTTAGATATTTGAGTGAGAATTTTGATTATTGCATTTTTATCATGGGACTAGATGTGGGCAAGTCGTTGGATATATATGGCTTTGTGAATGTAGACTAAGCTAATTTGGATATAGCAAGAGGTTAATGAGTGGTTATGTGTTTACTTTATTTAGAGGTGCAGTTAGCCAGATGAGTAAGAGGCAACTCATAATTGTTCTTTCCACTATAGAAATAGAGTCTATGACTTCAACACATGCAAGGAAGAAATGTGGCTATAGAAATTATATTTAGGTGAACTAGCTTTGAGAACAAGATAATGAGGATCAAGTAAGAGAACTTTAGAGTGTTATCTATTTGGGGAGGATTCAAATGTACCATGCTTGTATTAAGCATATTGATATTCAATAGCACATTGTTCATGACATGGTTGAGGGCAAGAGGGTCGAGATAGAGAAGGTTGATTCTTTGGAGAATGTTGTTGATTCACTCACTAAGCGAGTGAGCACATACAATTTTTTTGGTGTAGAGAGGCTATGGGCCTTTCATTTCCTAGCACTTAGTTCTTTTATATTTCTCTATTATGCTCTTGCAATGTAAATATCAAGTGGGAGAATGTTAGGACTAAGTGTACTATTTGCCTTACAAGTTATAAATATCACTATAGTAACTTGATTGTTTGTAGATGGTTAATTATTATGTATCTCCAAAGTTCATAAAGGCTGAATTGGGATGCCCATGTGAGGGTGGAGACATATGTAATTATTTATTCTTCTTTTGGACACTTGGTAATATTGTTTGTAAGGGACATTGAATAGGGAGTTACACTTGAAAATTCATCCTTGAGTCTTGGCATAAAGTGGAAGAGAATCTATGATGGTTATGAAAATGTGTAAAAGAATCTCACATTTATGACATATTATATAATGCTTAAGGTGTGTATGACATGTATGATGAGTTATGTATTATTCCAAGGGTCTCCACATATGTAAGGGGCATGGGGGTTTGACTGTGAGACTTGAATGCCTAAATTGGGCTCATTATTTAGTTAATGGTTTTGGAAACTATTTATGGTTTCTTGGATTGTATTTGCCCATATATTAGAGGCTTGGGATAGTAATTTGCATCTTGCAAGTTGATGGAAGCTTACTTTATTGGAATGTTGTTAGATTGAAGGGAGGAGTTGGATGTATTGATATACTATATATTTGTTTAAGGTTAATACAAGCTTGTGTTTTCTTTGGTGGTGGAGTTTTACTAGAAATAGTTTTCTCACATATATCGATATTTATAAATTTTTGGGGGGCAATCTTGTAGTTTGCATAATTTATATTATTGCTATTGATAAACCATTTATGATTTATCATGATGGATTTAATCATATTTGATTACTTAATTGAATATTTTATTGCCTAATTTCTTAACACTTATCTTGTAATAAGGATAAGAATATGAAAACAAAATGTTTCTCAATCTTAAATTCTAAAAAGTAGATTTGACAAATATAATACTCGACGGATATAATGGTTTGTTTCAAAACAACAAACTCCAAACTAAACAAGAGGGAACCCTCATGCTATAAGGTCATTAAAATCTGATGTATCCTAGAGCTAGATGAATCCATCACTAAAATAAAGATACAAGATTAAATAGTTTTGATGTTTTGAAGAGGACTCTTTAAACTCAAACCATGTGAAGTAAAGGTGGGGTCTATGAATCTAGATATAAATGCCCATATTTGTCTCCTCCTTAAAATGATCACGAGGGAAGAAAAAAGCACAAAGATCTACCATATGATAGGTGCAAAGATAATACAAAATCCCCCACACTTCAAAACCTAGCAAAGCACACCAACCATCGTTTCTGTTTTCTTAAAAAAAAGTAGTTAGATCACAAGTCAAATATAATAACTAATCGAGCTTAAAAGAATATAAATAAATGTTTGAATGTAAAAGACAAAGACAAATGTGGGCTATTAACCATATTAGGCTTGACATATACATTTTGGAATTAGGTGGATGTCCTCAACGACCAAATATTAGGTATAAAGAATCCTTGTTGAATGCACATCCAAGAGAGAAAAAACTGTAAACAAATGAAAAAATAGAATTATATGAAATAAACATGCTATGCTGTGAATAACGTGGCTAGTGGTAGTGTGAGAATGATATGACTAATATCCCACTAACTTAGGTGGATAAGCATATAGAGAATTGTGTGCATTTTATTAAGTTGAACATATTAGTCAATTCGGGTGTGTGGTAAAATTGGCCAAACAGTTTAAGGCGGCTGGTTTTATGCATTGCCATCCTACTTCCAAGAGGTCGACCTAGAGAGAAGAAAACTATTTAGATCTTCTAAGCAGCTTCTCATCTAATCAATGATAATCTTGTCTTTATTCTTCTTTAGGAAGATTCTCAAACTTTTTAGGGGCAGATAATTATATACTGGGTATCAAAGCTTTAGGTCATATGTGGACATATAATTTATTTGTGCACTAGTTTAGCCTGCCTTACAAACCAGGGTGGCAAGAAAATACAATATTTTTAATGTTAATACCAATGTTTATAATCAGTCAGTGTAGCAAGAGACAGAGATATGTATAAAAGATAAAGTGGGACATGGATGGAATACTTAAATTGGTGTTGAACATGGGATGTCTGGCTTGACAGTGGCAGGCCTGATAGTGCTTGCCAAGCACTTCTCATTTTACCATTTTTATAAGTCCTCGTAATCAGCGGCAAATCACAGGACTTTTCATTGCAAAGAGTCAATGGAATACCTATCGCCATACCCACCAAAGATACCAGAATTTATACATAATATATATATCATTAATTTGCATGTGAAAGGAAGCAGAGACATAGGAGCGGGATGCTCTGAGAACCTATAGCTCTGGCATGTCTTTTGGAGGGTGCCTTGTAAGGCCCTTGTCCTTTAAATTAAGTGCACCAAATTCTTTATATCCTTGCCAACAAATCTGCAGGTTTTTGTCTATGCATGATTTTTTAAGGTTGGGATTTCTTTTATTGAACCAAGGACTGGGTTTTTATTGATTTTTGTAACTTGTGGGTTCCCGCCAAACTCCCCATATCTAATCTATTTCAGGAAGGAGTTGATATGGGCGGGCAGTCAGGTATTGTGTCTTGGTCTCCTGCCATGTAGCATGGCAGTTGCTCCTCAGAAGAGCCCTTGAACAGCTGTCTTTAGCTCTTCACCTAGTGAGAATCTAATTTTTTTTCTTTTTGGATTGCATGTTCAATAAGTACACATCCTTGTCTTTGTAACAAACCCATCTCCTGCAGAGGTCTTGAATTGATCAAATAAGTAGGTGTCAGGCACAGGAGTTTTGCAGGTGGAGACTTGGGGTTTGATACAAAATTTGAAGAGAAAGGCTTTTACATGTTTCTGTAACATATCTGCTAGTGGCAGGGAGTACATCTTCTCTGTTAGAGTCTTAGAGGGCAATAAGAAATGGTTTACAACCACTTTTAGCTATCTGAGGTATCTGGACTTCCCCTGAAATATATTCAGTTCGTTTATAACCTTTTCTTTGTACCAAACCCATGTGTTAGTGAGATTGGGAATAGGTGTCCTGCATCATAAACAATTGGGAAAGTATTGAATTCTGCCGGTGAGTAATTCTTCGAATATATAAAAGATTTTTTATTTATTTTTGGGTTCAGTGTTTGGTAGATATAAGTCTCTGTTCTTGTGACAACCATCTGATGGATAGCTTGAGAGTGAATTACATGATTTAGAATTCAAGGAGAAATAGCTAAGGGGCACTGGTTTTTGTTGAACATAGTGCAACACTGCAACTGGGTGACTCTGGAAGTTCAGGATTACAGAGGTTTAGAATTCAAATCATGCTTTGCTAAAAAAATTTGAGGTGATACCAAATTGGGTAGCTCAAACCCTCTTGCAGGGTAAGCAGAGGTGAGACTATTGGGCTTGTACAGGTTACAAGATTGAGGGGATTTCTCCCGCAATCAGGTGGATACTTTCAGCAGGAAGCATCACCATCTATAAATAAACAGTATTGAGGTTCTTGTAGCAATTGGTTTATCAGGTGAGATTGGGATTGTCAGATGGGTGTGGCAGAAGAGGGTGGTCGGAAAGTGGGTTGCAGAGATTCAGGTCCTTCTCGATGGGCTGTATCCTATTTAAAGCTCAATTTTTTCTCAAGACTTTTTAGGCTGATCAAGAGCAAGAAGAGAAAAAGTAGCAACCATCAGGTGATGAGTATAACAGAGACATCATCCACGCTAGACTCTGATAATCAAATGGATGCCAAAGAAGTTAATATAGGGATGGAAGTTGAGGAAGAGAGCAAGCAGAAGGATAGCTCATCCGGTGAGCCTTCCAGTATTATTGATGGGGGAGAGAGCAAGAGTCAAGGTTCAAGCCTCAGACAAGCAGTTACTCAGGTGCACTTTGGCAGCCCTGATGAGAAATGGAAGGCTGCTGCTGAAATTCAACGATTGGCTAAGGAGAATGCCAAGACTCGAAAGTCCCTTGCTCTCTTAGGCGTGATACCATCCCTGGTGGCTATGTTGGACTCCTCTGTTCCTGAGCACTGTCATTCTGCATTGCAAGCTCTTATCGAACTCGCCAATGGAAGTTACACGTAAGTTTTTACTATGGTTTAAGGATCACTTTGAAGGACCCTTTGTATTCAGTGATAGACTTAGGGAATTGTAAATTTGGAGTACTGTTTCTGTTTTAATGAAAATCATTTTTGTAAAAATGAAATGAAAAGAAAATTTATTAATGTGCAAAGATGAGCAAAGTAGCTCAATGGAACTCGAAATAAGTACCTGTTACAATAGATAGTAATAGGGTAAAAGGAACCGTAAAAGTTGAAGATACAAAAAAATTTAACCTTAGAGAAACCTGGAGAATCTAACGATTTAGATTCCTTGCTTGACAGATGCCTACATTCTTAGTGTTTGTATTGATTACATGTTTTGAATTGAAGCAAATGGATCAATTTAGTACTCCTTGAGATCAATTAGGAAAAAGACCTTTTAGTTTATGCTCCATATTGTCTATGTCTTAGTAGTTGTTTGATATTGAATTCATTTCATTATGATTGGTATGGGACAGTTTCAAACATTAATAAGTGGGACATAGCAGTGATACTTTTGGGAGTGTTCCATTCTATTGATTTTCAATAAATAATCAATTGTTATATGAAACATATATTCAAGTGGTGAATATTGCTTCTAGAACTACGCCTGTCAAATATAAAATTTGGGGTTAGTTGTAAATAATTGTACCTCAATAAGTATGTTTGTCAAATTTCCTTGGAGATGAAAAGTTAAGCCTAATTCTTTGATCTGTTTGTAATGAACAGAAACAAGGGCTTGATCGTTGAGGCTAGAGCAGTGGATAAGGTAGCACAACTCATAGCTACGTCTGACTCAGAAATGCAGGAGCAAATTGCCATTCTCCTTCTGGCAGTTTCAGCTCTTGACAAGAACAAGTCCATACTAGGGTCCTCTGGTGTGCTCCCTGAATTGATATCCATGCTGGAATCTGGCACTGATCAAGGAAAGATGGCTTCTCTAGCTGCCCTCTACAATTTATCTACTTGCTTGGAAAATGTTGAGAGCATGGTAGCAAATGGAGCAGTGCAGCCCCTGTTGAAGATGTCACAGTCCTCAAAGACAGGGGAAAGAGCCCTTGCAATCCTGGGGAATTTGGTGGTGACTGAATCTGGAAGGAAGGCTATGGAAAGTGGCATAAACATGCCCAAAGGCTTGATTGATATCCTGGGTTGGGAAAAATGTCCCAAATGCCAGGAATTGGCTGCCTATATACTGATGCTTTTGGCACACCGTAGCTTGATTCAGAGGAAGGTTATGATGCGAGAAGGCATAGTCCCTGTGCTATTAGAACTTGCATTGTTGGGAAGTACTCTTGCTCAAAAGAGAGCTATGCGAATTTTGCAATGTCTTAGAGATGACAAGCGTGGGGTTTCAATGCCTGTTTCTGGTCCAGTGACTGCTAGAGTCTGGGATACAAGGAGACAATTGAGTTCTCCAGATGATATGACTGAAATGAAGTTGCAGAAGAGGGCTGTAACAAACATGGTTAGGCAGAGCTTGCAAAGGAACATGGATCACATTGTCGAACGGGCCAATATGCCCACAACATGTGTTGAATCTTCCACGAGACTGAAATCTTTGATATGCAGTTCTAGTTCTAAAAGCCTTCCCTACTAATAATCAGAATGTTTTACATTTCCTTCTTGTATAAAGTTTATTGTAGCAGCAATATTTGGATAAAGAGAAGTTTGTCATAGCAAAAACATTTGAATTGCAGAATTTTTGTCTTCATGAAGAAATTCTGCACTGAGGCTAGGCTGATTTACTGGATTATGCGATGTTTTAATGGTTTAGTGGATCCTAAAATGTAACTGCACTAGCTGGTTTCTCGGGTGATACAAGCTGCCAAATGTCATATAAGTGTTTGCACATAGTTGTCAGAAGGTTGGGTTCTTTAATTTCAAGAAGAAGGATGAACTATAAGTGGTTAAGAGTGGGGTTCCATGTCAGGAGCATTTAGTTTATTTGTGTATAATCCACTAAATGTATGTTTACACTGTTACAGTGGGTGTATAAAATTTAGAGGTCATGCAAGACCTATTCATGGTGATTACAAGATCACCTAATCTTGAACACCCTTCAGCTATATAGCACTGCAATTTTCTGTTAATCTCCTCGTGATCATGGCAATGTTGGAATTGCACATCATGATGCAGACTATGTGCTCTAAAGGGTTGGTATGTTGTCATAATTTGAGGTGCTTTCTAAAATATAGAGAGCCTCATGGTGACAGACTGCACTTGTTTTATGTAGTACTGATTAGAGGTGACAATAAAAGCTTTGAAACTGCTTCCACCACATGACATTCAAGCTATAAAATTATGTATGATGTTTGAATGAACAAGGATGGTGACAGTAGCGAGGGCCTGGAGATAGCTGCCTAATTTCTATCCCCAAATGACAGCAACATGCTATTGACATTTATGCTGACTTCCAATTGGGGAATTATGTTATTTGCAAACTATAGGTATATTTGGCATCTTTCTCTTAATACCTTAATGGCACTGATCATTGCACTATTCCAACACACAATAAGATTCGCTTAAATATGTGTTCACTTTTCTATTTTGTGCTCTCCAATTCAATTTGTAGTTAGAGTGCATGTATTGAATGCCCTATACATGTGGGAAGAAGAGCAATAGTAGAAAGTTGCCTTGTGTTCTGTTTTAGTTTGTTGTAGTGATGTAAATTGCTTTTGTTGCTTTGCCTTGCTTTCAAGCTTTGTTTGTAGCCAGATAAGAAGTGCTAGTTTTAGATTAGAAATAGAAGTCTTTCACTGTTATCAATATCTTAAACCAAAATTTCATTTTCTGTTATTTATAAAGCAAACTAATACGAATTTGAAGATGATGTACACGAGATTTTGTGTGTAGATTCAATATATATAATTTATTTTATTTCTAAAGATTTGTTAATAATTTGTTTTTACACTTTATAGTATATTAATGAGTAATATTATGTTATCCAACATAACCCTTTAGAAATAAGATAAAATTCATAATTTCTTAGACATATGTCATTAACATTGATATCTATGGCGTGCATTTTTTTTGGGTAAGTTTTTGTTTCATATTTTAAATCTATTATTAATTTTTTAATTCAAATTAATTATAATTTAGAGTAATATTATGTCATCATTCATAACTTTGTGGTATATATCCAAATTATTATTATTTTGTTGAAACAAGGACATCGATACAAAGGGCACTCATATTTTTTTAGAATTTTATTGTACTTTTTAAAAAATTTCATGTGTCCAATAGATACCTTTATGTTTGGTAAAACACCTAATGTTCACTAGAAAATAGAATATAATTAATAATTATACAAGTTATATTACAAACTATACTTTTCAAAAATCTTACTCAAGGGCTACAATCTTGCAAAATTTCATGTCATGGTGACTTCATTTGATTGTCCAAACCTTGCTCTGAAATAGAATTTTATGTCAAAAACTAGGTGAACACAAATAAAAGGTTCACCCAAGGACTTTCGTATGAAGAGCCTTCATACAAAGGACCTTTGTTCGAAGGTACCTTTGATTGAAGGTTCGAAGGTACCTTTGGTTGAAGGTCCCTTTAGTCAAAGGTCACTTCTTAGAGGTCTTTTGGGCATGCAACATTAAAAAATGGGAAAATGGCCTTCATTAGAACCTTATTTACACATGGAAGACATTGTACTTTCAAATGAAGGACCTTCGTTTGAAGGTATACAATGATTTTTTCCTTCCAAGACTCATTTTTGTGCCTCGTCCCATAAGTGGTTACAACTTTATGCTTCCACCCATATGGAAAGCAAAATCATGTTTAGTTTTACTCGAACTTTGCTAGATTTGTAGGGATTTTGGACTTGAATTATCTAGTGATATGCTTGGTCATGTTGATGTATCGTCACCTGCAAAATCGTTGTAATGTGTTTTTCCATTGGTGATTTCTCCATGAAGACATATGTCTAATTTCTCAAGCTTAAATCTAAGGTCTTCTATAGGTTCAAAGAGTTCAAAGCTCTTGTGGAGAACAAGACATAAAAGAAGATCAAGGTGTTAAGAACCTAAAATGGAGGGGAATTCTATTCAATAGAGTTTAATAAATGTTGTAAGGACAATGGTATTATGTTGCTTAAGACAACTCCCTACACCCCTCAATAGAATGGAGTTGCAAAAATGATGAACATGATGTTGATGGAGAGGGCTAGAACTAAGCTTTGTGGAGTTGGTTTAGATCAAAAATTCTAAGCAGAAGTTGTGAGCACAACTTGTTATCAAGTTAATAAATCTTCTAGACATCAAAACTTGTTAACAAAACCTTAAAGAAGGCTTTGATGGGGAAAAAACTATCACTTCAATATACCAGAGTTTTTGGTTGTGAGGCATATGCATGTGCTTAAGGCGAAGAGGTCAAAGTTGGAATTCAGAGTGGAGAAATGTATCTTCATTAGCTATAGTGATGGGGTGAAGGTGTTGGTTCCCAAAATTGCTAATCCAAAACCCTAGAGTGTGATGTAGTCTTCTAGGCTAGGGGTGTCATCAAGAAGGATGGAAAGGGACTCATCAACAGATTATGGATAATTAAGGGGAAACTATTAGGAGTGGGTAATCTTCTCTTCTCTTCAAGCTCAACTAAATTTAGGAGGGTATTCTTAGAGGTATCCCTCAATAGGGATTAAAGACAACACAAGATGTGTACAAGTTCATAGTATTACAATAGTACCCAAAATAGATTTTTAATCCCCCAATGTTCTCACTAGATTAAAACAAGCCTACCGAATTATAAAACCTCTATCTAAGCTAAGAAATGTGTCTCTAAAACATAAAAGATGCAAAGGGCATACATTTAGTCTGAGAAACTTGAATGTTCATGAACTTATACTGGATTTTCCTCGTTAAAACAAAACCAAATAATGCATAGACACTATTGTTATTTCTACCTTACAAGAAAGATTTTGTTCATTTTATGAGGTTCTGGGTGGTTAAGCAACATCAGACCGGTGCCTATTCTAGGTTACAGAGTCATCAATCTATCAAGGAAAACAAACATGAAAAAACATATGAGTGATGTCCATAAAAACTGATTACAAATGGTGGATATACTTAATTATCCATTACTTCAATGCATTCATTCACACATAACACTAAAATGATCATTGCAATGGCTATAATGTATTAAGAGTCTATCTCACTACTTAAATCAATGATTACATTCATGTTATTCAACATAACAAGAGGAAACCCTAACAACATTCGAGGGTGACCAGGAACACAAAAACCATGTCAGGGATTTCCTTGGTTCCAGGAACCAAGGGAAATGCGAATATCCCCTTCTTTATCTCTTTTTTCATGCCTTCTAGGGGTTCAAGTGTAAGCAAGAACTAGGAACATCTTTGGTGTTTTCCTTGGTTCCAGGAACCAAGGGAATCACTGAAATTCTCTTTACATCTTTGCATTGCTTCCTCTTGTCGGCAAGTTCCTAACAACCAGGAACTCACCAAAATTTCCTTTCTTTGCCTTGTGCAATTTTTCTTTGTTGGCGATGGGGGGCTGATAGGGAACCCAAAACCATTTTGGGGATTTCCTTGGTTTTGAGAACCAAAGAAATCTTTGAAACTATTCTTGGTAGGCCTGAAATGGCCGACAAGGCCAAACACTTAGCAATTTTAGGTTTTTTAAGATTTTCAAAGGTTCTTCAAAGGCAAGAAACAGGGTAAAAACACATGGGGCCACTCAGGATTTTCAAATATAGGCAAATATGTGAGAAATAAAAAGGGGGAATGATAGGGGCCTAAAAAATAGGACCTTTGCAAATTTAGGATAGGGAAAAATAGGCACTAACACTCTAGCTTTAGTTGGGGACGTGTGCCAAATAGGTACAATGAGAATCTAGAAATCTCTAAGAAAGTAGACCACATGAAAAGAAAGGGGAAAAAAACACAATCGTATTTACATAAGGCAAAACAAAAAGGAGAAAATATATAGGTCAAAAAGGAGTACCTCATTACTTAGGAGAAGTGATGCTTCAGATATCAACCATGATTGGTAGCTCCATAGCTTCTTCGTCCAAGCCCATGAGGTAAAATGTGTCCTGGATGCTTTTTTCAATAATCTGGTACAAACCAACCCATAAGGCCTCAAAATTTCCATGTTTTCCTTTATCCTCTGATCTAGCATTCCACAAGAGAACCATGTCTCCAACCCAACAATTTCTTTGAAGTGTCCCTTTGTCAAACAAATGTTTGACCTTCTACTATTGCAGTACATTTTTTTCATGTGCAACCCTCCTAGTCTCATCTAGTTCAATCAATTCGTGCATTCTCATTGTCATAGCATCATCTTCACCCTCTCCAATTTGTTGCAATAGTTTATACAAGTAATTCTAGTTTGATTGGCATTTTAGCTTATAGTTTGTATACAAGTTTAAATGGACTCTTAGTTGTAGCATGTTTATAAGTGATCCTATCAGGCCAAACTGCAACATGCTATTGACATTTATGTTGACGAGTCCAAGTTATTTGAAAGGTTAAAAAAGCCTACGCTTGGGGAATTATGTGTTGGAATTAGTCTGGACAACTGAGAGGGGGGGGTGAATCAGTTGTCCCTAAATTTTAACCTTTTTTGCACTTTTAATCTTCTTTCTTAATTTACAAACAAATTAATGATGTAAACATTTAAGCATGAATCAACACATGACTAGAAACAACATGAACACACAACACCAAAATTTTTGACGTGGAAAACCCGGTTAAGGGAAAAACCATGGTGGGGGTTAACCCACAAAAATGCATACCTTGTTAAAAGTACTTAAGAAAATAGAAGGCACATGCCTTCGGGCGTACTACTCAAAAGCAGGCCCACTGCCTGTAAGAAATTATGATTTACACAAAGATAATGAACTGAGAAATAGCATCTACATTCATGCCTAATTTAGTCCCTTTGAAGGCTCACAAAAACTTCTGCTTCTATCTTCAAATTCTTCTTTACTGACTCTTCACTCTATACTCCTTTCACTCCTCTTCTTCTTTGCTCTGCTTTAGATCCTTTCTTCGGATTTAATTCATTTTGTACAAGGATGATTTTTAACAACTCTTCAACAAGTATTTATACACTTCATCAACCTTGGAATGATCAACAAGGTCGTCTAAACTTAACACAGATCTTTACACTATCGGCCAAACATAGCTGAGACTTGAATCTTCCTCTACTAACACACCACACTTCATAAAATGCTCTTTAGATCATCCGCAACATGCTAGGAACATCTAGTCAGCCAAGACTAGGAAGAACATCAACTTCAAAGAGGAAATCTTCAACAACAAGCTTAAACTTCAATGTAGACCTCCAACACAATAGCCACACGATCCAGAGACCTCCACAAGCACATTGAATTCACCAATAACATCCACTCTATACCAAATTACTAGAATCATTTGTATCTTCCTCTGGAACCTCAAGAACATTGTCTAACATGACTGTTAAACTAGAAAGATAGCTTGCGGACCTCCAAACCACAAACAACTGAAGTTGATGATACACACTAACTTCCCAAACATGCCTTTAGATCTTTAGACCATAATATTTCACTGCAGAGCAATCCAGACCAACTTACTGTCACTCTGTCTCTTTTGAACACAGCAAAATCTAGTTCTACTCAGATGGCCATAACTTCTTCAAATCTTCATGCGGACTTCTCAATTCTTAACTAGAACAACCTCTAACAATCCTCTACACAGAAATATGGTCCACGAACATTGAGTCTTCATTAATTTTCTCAATACCCTCAACATTCCAATCTCCTCTTGAACAGACAACAAAATAAGGCACAGTTAACACCAATGACAACAAGAATATGTTGACATCAATGACAACACCGCTTAGGCACATATTTGCAACAATCTCCCCCTTTGTCATTGATGGCAACATATGATGTGAAAAACTGATTCAACCATCACGACAAGAACTTCTCCCCCTGACTTCTGCAACCCCTTTCTTCATTGCTCCGATGTCATTAGCAATTAGTTTTTCACATGTCTTCTTGACTTCTCTCCCCCTTTGACATCAATGGCAAAGGACACATATTTGCAATCTTTGCACCCCTAATTATTTTAGACTGATCTCCAACATTTGCATACTGACTACTCCTTAGAGTAGTATCTTCTCAACATCAATCTAGATCTCAAGATATGACTGAGAAATCCACCAGACTGATGCACATAAGTGCATCTTAGTTCTGATCAGGAGGGGTAATAACCCCTAACTTCTCTCTAAGATACTCAAAAGTATCCTTGGGAAGAGGCTTAGTGAAGATATCTACAATCTGATCTTTGGAAGACACAAACTCCAACTTGATTTCATTCGCATTTATCTTCTCTCTCAAGAAATGAAACTTGATAGATATATATGCTTTGTCTTTGAATGCAACATCGGATTCTTTGAGATGCTTATTGCACTAGAATTATTACAAAAGATTGCGACTAGCTCCTCAAACACAATTCTGATGTCCTTTAACATTTGCTTCATCCACAGAACCTGAGTATAATTATTTGCTGGTGCTATATATTCTGCTTCTGCAGTAGACAGAGATATTACCTCTTACTTTTTGCTCATCCAAGAGACCAATCTTCTTCCCAAGAAAAATGTACCACCACTAGTACTTTTTCTATCATCCACATCTCTTACCCAATCAATATTTGTATATGCATGAAGAACTTGAATTCATTGTCCTTTGGATACCACAATCCAGAATCAATTGTCCCCTTGAGATATATGAAAATTCTTTTGACTGCCACAACATGGGATTCTTTTGGATTAGCTCAAGAAATCTGGCAACAAGTCCAACTGCATTCATCATTTCAGGTCTGGTCTGAATCAGATAGAGCAATCCTCCAATCATTGATCTATACCTTTTCTAATTTGCCTTGGGGGAGTCATCATCTTTACTTAACTTGCATCCGGTTACCATAGGTGTACCTACTAGCTTTGAGTCTTCCATTCCAAACTTCTTCAATAATTCTTTCACATACTTGGACTGAGATATGAAGATACCTTTATCTGACTGAACAATTTGCAGACCTAGAAAGAAATTCATCTCTCCAAACATTGACATCTCAAATTCACTTTTCATCTAATCAGCAAAAATGATATCATCAACAAAGACCTCAACAATCAGGATGTCCTCATGATTAATCTTGAAGTAAAGATTACTATCAGCAGTACCTTTGCTAAAACCTATCTTAAGTACAAATATTTATCCAATCTTGCATACTAGGCTCTTGGAGCTTGCTTGAGTCCATACAAGGCTTTTCTCAGTCTACAAACCATATCTCCCTGATCAAACAACTGAATCCTTCTGGTTGCTCAATGTAGACTTCTTCCTCCAAATCTCCATTCAGGAATACTGATTTGACATCCATCTGATACACTTTAAAATCTCTAAAAGCAACAAATGCAAGAAACAATCTAACTGCCTCTATCCTTGCCACTAGAGCAAAAGTTTCTTCAAAATCAATTCCTTTCACTTGAGAATAGCCTTTGCATACCAACCTTGCTTTGTTTCTTACAACTTCACCATCTTCATTTAGTTTATTCTGGAAGACCCATTTGGTTCCAATCACATTTTTGTCCTCGAGTCTAGGAACAAGATCCCAAGTGTGGTTCTTTTCAATTTGCATCAATTCTTCTTCCATTGCTTTTACCCAGTTTTCATCATTGCAGGCTTCACTTACCGATTTAGGTTCAATCTTTGAAATCAAATAAATCTCTTATTGATCTTCAACAACTCTTCTCCTAGTATGAACACCTTTATTTCTATCTCCTATGATTTCATCTTCGGGATGATTCATTCTTACATACCTGGGGGTTTTGGGAATTGCTTGAGCTCCTATTTCTTGAGCTTGTTCCTCATCATCTGCACTAACCTCTTGAGTTACTGGAGTTACCGGATCAATCTAGATATGAGTCTGAGTTTGGACTTGCCTTTCTTCACTTTAACTTTCATCTTGATCATTTGAATCATACCCGCAATGCCTGGAATGTCCTTCTTTACTCTCATCAACTCTAACATTAGCACTTTCAACAATCTTTTTCAACCTCTTGTTGAAGCACCGGTAAGCCTTACTTTGAGTAGAGTATCCCAAAAATATTCCTTCATCACTTCTTGCATCAAACTTGCCTAAATCCTCATCTCTTTTGATATAGCATTTACCACCAAAAATTCTGAAATATCTCACGGTAGGAGGATGACCAAACCATAGTTCATAAGGGGTCTTACCAGAATTTCCTTTGATCTGCACCCAGTTAAGAGTGTAGACAGCAATACTTATAGCTTCTCTCCAATAAACTTAAGGAACATTTGTTTCCATCATCATGGTCCTAGCAGCTTCCTGAATGGTCCAGTTCTTTCTTTCCACAACTCCATTTTGCTGAGGAGTCCTAGGAGTAGATAACTGTCTTTTTATTCCATGCTTTTCATAGAAAGCATCAAACTCTCCGGAAGTAAATTCTTCACCTCTGTCAGATCTTAGACACTTTAATTTCTCACAAATCTCATTTTCAACCATCACCTTGAACACCTTAAACTTGTCGAGAGCTTCTGATTTTTCTTTTAGGAAGGTTACCCACATCATCTGGGAGTAGTCATCAATCAACAACATGAAATATCTGTCTCCTTGCACACTCCTAATTTTAGCAGGACCACAGAGATCAGTATGTACCAGTTCCAATTGTCCACTTGAAGCTTGTTCCTTACTTTTGAATAAAATTTTGTTCTGTTTACCCAAATGACATTCTCTACATATGCTATCAGGTTTCACAAGTCTTGGAAGATCTCTTACAACCTGAGTGGAACTTATTTTGACAATGTTATCAAAATTCACATGACACATCCTCCTATGCCATAACCAACTTTGATCTATCTGAGCAATCAAACAACTTTTGCCAGAACTACTTAAATGAAAGATGTTACCTCTAGTTTGAGTACCAAATGTAATTTCAGTTCTGGAGCTCTCCAAGATTTTGCATTTTCCATACTTGAATCGAAGATCATAACCCTTATCAACCAACTATCCAACACTGAGAAGATTGTGTTTCAGTCCTTCCACATACAGAACATCATTGGAGCAATTCTTACCATCAAAAGAGATGGATCCTTTGCCATGGATTCTACCAGCTGAGTTGTCTCCAAATTTCACAAGCCCACCTTTATATTTTTCAAAACTCACAAACTTACTCTTGTCACCAGTCATATGATGAGAACATCCACTATCAATCACCCATTCATCCTTTTCAACAACCTAAGCAGCCAAGGCACTTTCCACATTTGCACAGCTAGTAGATTCAGTAGACACCAGATCTTTGTCCTTGATAGCAATGAACACCCAATCACTTTCAGTGGAACCTCCATGATCAGATTCATCATATGTGACTCCTTCTTCTCCAGCTTCTTGGACATAGTAACATTTTTTCTGACCTTTATATCTGTTAGGGTTTGGTTTTGAAAACCTCTCTGGACATCTTGAGGCAAAATGACCAATCTTATTACAAGCAAAACATTTGAGTGGCAGCTTTCCTTCATACTTACCAGATCCTTTTGGAAATCTTTTGGCAATAAGAACTTCAAGATATGCAGTCTCAATTTCATCATCTTCAAGATCCTTTCTTGTCTTCACAAATCTGTTTGATCTTCCTAAAGAACTTTTACCTGGATCATATCTTTGCTTTCCATACACACTGGCCTTGAATACAGATTCATACTTAGGGACAGAATCACCAAACTCACTCATTTCAAATGCTGAGAGCTTACCAACTAACTGATCCCTTGTGACAGTTGTTACTGTCTTGATTTCTTCAATGGCTGTAGCTTTATGCTTGTATGCTGCAGGTAAGGATCTGAGCACTTTGGCAACAATTTCTAATTCTTCCAATACTCCACCTGCATTTCTGATACTGATCACAAGTTCATTTACTTTCTGCATGTAGGAAGTAATGTTTTCATCTTCCCTCATTACCAATCTTTCATATTTACCCTTCAGGCTTTGGAGCTTGGCACATTTAACATATTTGTCACCTTCATACAGATTTTCTAGCTTTTTCTAGATTTCAGGGGCAGTTTTCAAATCTAGGACATTTGCTAATTCTATATTAGACAGGGCACTCAATAAAGCTTCTTTGGCTCAAATATTGCATTCAACTTCCCTGAGTTCGTCTAGAGTAGAAGGGCCATTCTTCAGAATCTTATACTCATTCTTTGTTATCATCCAAAATTTATTACCAATACATTCCAAATGACACTGCATGCGTACCTTCCAAAGGGAGTAATTTGTTCCATCAAATCTCAGACTTTCCTTCTTATAAGTCGACATCTTGGATCTCCTCAAGCGGTCAAGCTTCTTTTAGAGGAACTTGGCTCTGATACCAATTGTTGGAATTAGTCCAGACAACTGAGAGGGGGGAGGGTGAATCAGTTGTCCCTAAATTTTAACCTTTTCTACACTTTTAATCTTCTTTCTTAATTTACAAACAAATTAAAGATGTAAACATTTAAGCATGAATCAACACATGAGCAGAAACAACATGAACACACAACACCAGAATTTTTGACGTGGAAAACTTGGTTAAGGGAAAAACCACGATGGGGGTTAACCCACAAAAATGCGTACCCTGTTAAAAGTACTTAAGAAAATAGAAGGCACATGCCTTCGAGCGCACTGCCCAGAGCTCACTACTCAAAAGGAGGCTCACTGCCTGTAAGAAATTATGATTTACACAGAGATAATGAATTGAGAAATAGCATCTACATTCATGCCTAATTCAATCCCTTTGAAGGCTCACAAAACCTTCTGCTTCTATCTTCAAATTATTCTTTACTGACTCTTCACTCTATACTCCTTTCATTACTCTTCTTCTCTGCTCTACTTTAGATCCTTTCTTCGGATTTAATTCATTTTGTACAAGGATGATTTTTAACAACTCTTCAACAAGTATTTATACACTTCATCAACCTTGGAACGATCAACAAGGTTGGCTAAACTTAATGCGGATCTTTACATTGTTGGCCAAATAATAGATGAGACTTGAATCTTCCTCTACTAACACGCCACTCTTCATAAAATGCTCTTTAGATCATTCGCAACATGCTAGGAACATCCGGTTGACCAAGACTAGGAAGAACATCAACTTCAAAGAGGAAATCTTAAACAACAAGCTCAAACTTCAATGTGGACCTCCAACACAGTAGCCACATGATCCAAAGACCTCCACAAGCACATTGAATTCACCAATAACATCCACTCTATACCAAATTACCAGAATCATTTGTATCTTCCTCCAGAACCTCAAGAACATTGTCCATATGACTGTCAAACTAGAAAGATAGCTTGCAGACCTCCAAACCATGAACAACTAGGGTTGATGATACACACTGACTTCCCAAACATGCCTTCAAATCCACAGACCATAATATTTCACTACAGAGCAATCCAGACCAACTTACTGTCACTCTGTCTCTTCTAAACACAACAAAATCTGGTTCTACTCAGATGGCCATAACTTCTTCAAATCTTCATGCAGACTTCTCAATTCTTAACTGGAACAACCTCTAACAATCCTCTACATAGAAATATAGTTTGCGAACATTGAGTCTTCATTAATTTTCTCAATACCCTCAACATTCCACTCTCCTCCTGAATAGGCAACAAAATAAGGCACAGTTGACACCAATGACAACAAGAATATGTTGACATCAATGACAACACTGCTTAGGCACATATTTGCAACATTATGTTATTTTCACTTTCTATCACTTATATCAAGCAAACTTGTAGGAATTTGAAGATGATGTAAACTAGTGATTTTTGAGATTTTGTGTGTAGATTCTATATATATAAAATTTTAAAGAATAATTTATCTTATTTCTAAAGATTTGTTAATAACGTGTTTTTACACTTTATAGTATTTTAATAAGTAATATTATGTCATCCAATGTAACCCTTTTAGAAATAAGATAAAATTCATAATTTATTAAATATATATCATTAACATTGATGTCTAAGGCATGCATTTTTTTTAAAGTTTTTGTTTCATATTTTAAATTTATTATTAATTTTTAAATTCAAATTAATTATAATTTAGAGTAATATTATGCCATCATTCATAACTTTGTGGTATATATCCAAATTATTATTATTTTGTTGAAATAAGGACATCGATACAAAGGGCGGTAATATTTTTAAGATTTTTTTGTACTTTTAAAAAAAATTCATTCGTCAAATAGATACCTTTATGTTTGGTAAAAAACCTAATGTTCAATAGAAAATATAAAATAAATAATAATTAAGCAAGTTATATTACAAATTATACTTTTCAAAAATCTTACTCAAGGGCTACAATCTTGCAAAATCTCATGCCATGGTGACTTCGTTTGATTGTCCAAACCTTGCTCTAAGATAGAATTTTATGTCAAAAACTCGGTGAACATAAATAAAAGGTTCACCCAAGGACTTTCGTATGAAGGGTCTTCATACAAAGGACCTTTGTTCAAAGGTACCTTTGATTGAAGGTTCGAAGGTCCCTTTAGTCAAAGTTCACTTCTTAGAGGTGTTTTGGGCATGCAACATTAAAAAATGGGAAAATGGCCTTCATTCAAACATAGTCACATCAAGCATTAAGTCGTTCTTGTAATCCACTACTATTTTATAACTCTTAGATCTCATGCAACATGCATAACACACATGCCTTGACTACGTTCATCATTGAAAAGATCTGCTGGGACTGACAAGAGCCATAGCACATTCAAGTAACCACGGAGCCAAGTATCTAACCTAAATACCCATGTAGTTGAAGGACCGTTGCGCCAACTTTTGAGCGATTGATGAATTCATCCAACCTTATATACAACAAAACCAATAAGAAAGTATATAGATCTAAATGGAAATAAGATAATCTCAGGGTCTATCCCAAGTATTTCTTCCTACTATTCCTAGTAGTTTACTCATGTTCGCTTGAGGGTTTAGCCACTAGAAGGAAAGTTCAAGAGGAACACCACCTCAAACTTATGAAAATAAAAAGAAGAAAAAAAATCATGACTATACCTTATTAGTTCTATTTACCTCATCTAACCATACAATTTCACACCCCAACCATCTACTCCTCTTTAATTTCTAGCAAGTACCCCTTTATGGATGTGGTAGTTCACACGAGTCACATTGCTACACATGTACCAGCAATATAGAATTTAAGAAAAGCCTCAAAATGATAAAGCTTATAATAAGATAAGATCACAAATTAAATTCACCAATAAAATTTTAAGACATAAATTCCAAAAAGGAAAACAAGTTTCAAAAGTGGCCACCAATGCAACGTTCAAAATTTACACCAAAAATAACATTAACAAATCCTTGAGGCAAGAGGAACATTTTAACTTAAACTGGCTAAGTAGCCCAAGATAATAAAATTCAAGACTGATAGTTTCACAAACAAGGCAATTTGCAAAGAATTAAATAAAGAAGTAAAAAATTAACATCACATAGAGGTTACACAATACAACACCACATGAATTTATCACAACCACCAAAGGGGAGAGGAATAATGGTGGTATAAACTATATGAAGATTATAAAACATCTTATCCTAACCAGCAGCCATATGTCTCCTACAAATTAGGACATGATTTGGAATGAACGACAAGCGTCACATGCCCATAAGCATCACATAAGGAAAAAGGTCTAGTACTTCTTGGTGGGGATATGAATTTAATTTCCCAAAGGGTATTACTAACTCCATCCCATAAAGCCAAGTTACCTCTATATCAATGTGATGATACAATAGCAATACATATTACGCATCCTACCTTTCTACTCATGCTATCAAGATGGTAAGACAATTGCCATGCCATATTAACTCCAATAGTGACTAGCATCACATCAACTATCTTTGTAAGACTCCAAGCGATAGAGTTGAAGGTTTCTAAACCAAAAGGGTTCACAATAAAGATCAACTTCATGACCATGTCAACTGTTGTCTATATCCACATATGATGCTATGGATCTACATAGATGGTACTCCCAAAAGCTAGTACCCATAATGACATAAGTACACAAAAGTCAGCAACTGGCCTTAGTATTTTAACCAAAGGAAATACTAGGTTACTAGAATTAATATGAGTATAGGATCTAGGTTCAAGTGCACAACAACCAAGGGAGAATACAATTTTCCCAAAGATCCCTCTCACATTCTACCTCTGTCTATACTAGCGTATTCTCAGCACAAAGGAAGGTTTGACACTAGGGAGGGCACCCACTCAAAATGGAATTAAAGAACATAGAGAGGGACACCCTCAATTGTTTTGGGAATAATTGTGTAGTTTTTTTCAAGAGATATATAACCCTTCTCCTCTGTTTAGGTACCTTAGATCACCCAATAGATATACAATCACAAGGCTTTCTAGGAATCACTTAACACACTCGACATACCTAACACATACTACCAACACCACAATATCCCTATGAGGATTACCCAAGTGACCACTCACATTATCTACATAGCCTAGGGAGCAACCTTACTCGACCCGAGTTTACACCTAGAACTATTATTATCTACAAACAATCATTCCTGTAGACCTAATACATTCAAAGGTGTAATATTGTGCAACCAATTGTACAAGGAACTTGTTTCCAAGAATCTCCAATATGTTATAATGCTCACAATACATGATATAAGGGGTGACATCAAATTATCTAATTATAACCCTACTTGATCATCTTAAACATCACCATGAGTCTTTTCATACTTATTGACAAAAGGTTCTAAATAAGGAGTTTTCGTAACAACCCTCCAAGCATCTATAAGCCCCTAACTTCTTTTCCTAAAAATATCTCAACATCACTAAACTTGACTCAAGCCTTCCCTACACATGAAAGAATCCACTTTCTAAAGGTATCTCATTCCTTAGCAAGAATTATATGTACATATATAGTCAAAAAGAAAGGTAACATTAAAAGGGTCAAGTTGTCCTTAAATTACATTTCATGAATAACTAGCATTCTATTCACACCACTATTTCTTATTCCTAGAGTATCTTAGTGTGGCTTAATTTCCATAAGGTTATCCAAACTCTTCAATAATATTAAATAAAGTATATTTATAAAGGCGATTAAAAGGCTTCACCCTATAATGCTTAAGAGCATCACTGGAACATTATCTAAACACAAGACACACCTACGATATAAGATGCCTATTTGAAAGTGACACATAAGGTGTTACTAAGTTCATACAATGGAAGTGGGTCACTAACCACTATTATTATTTTACTCTAATAAAAAAATACACAAGATGATTGACAATAGAGAGATCCTTATACACTATACAATCATATGCACACTCTAATCATGCTCAAGGAATAGATAATATGATCACAATGCATGAGTGGATAGGTCATCATCATGTTCACACATCAAGGTGGCCAAAATCCAAAAGGAGTAATTAACACTCTCACGTGAGACAAGCGTAACCTAAAGTCCTTTATTATCTTAGTTTTCCAAACAAGAGCCTCCTAAAATAGATAGAACTTGCTTCCATATCACATAGATTACTAATTAGTAATATGGTGAGAGATAAATGAAATAAGGCACAAAATTCATTGCTCAAGGTTGATAACTTCTTTCAAAGAACTTCCCTTGCTTGTAGAATACACACTATTCCACTAACCAATTCAAGTGCATTTGCTAACTCATACAAATGCCTTCATCATGCCACATGAGAAGCACAAGTCTATAAGGGGAATCTTAAATATTTATTGCTAGCCGAACGTTGTAAAATAAATGATCTCATTCCTAAGGGTATTGAGCATATGGTTGTCAACAAATCTTAGCTCAAGTTGAATATGCTACATTTTCTAAGAGGAAGTTAGAGCTTCACACATCTTAATCATGAAACCACTCATTTCCTAATAAAGCCTTCTATGGAAACACCCTACGGATTACTTATGCTATGGTAGTTAGGACTTGCGAGATCATTAAAAATAATGAGCACATAAATAACACAATTCTCCAATGTCTAAGGTATCAAATCCTATATGAGGTTTAGTCAAATATAAAATAGAGAGATCTACCTCTTTCTATGCAAGGTATCCTACCACCTTATTACGAACATAGTACATACTACTCAAAGGTATATACAACCACAATAGGCCCAACACATACACGTGCACACATGCCCAGACTTCCCAGAGTTTTGTATGTTGGCAAGAGACACTGTGTGGCTTCATAAGTGTTGTCATTGATGGCAACAAAGTCTATCTCATACATCCGCAGTACATAATATGCCTTTACTGGAAGTCAGATTAAAGATTATTTTGGTCCGGTGGACAAGAACAGAGTATGTAACATGGTCCAACAATCAGGCCTGGATCTCTTAGTAAGTTGCAAACTCGGACAAGTCAAAAGGGGTATCATGACTATTGTATTCCAGAGATTTAGCCTCTGATGATAAAGCATGAAAAAGTTATGAGCATCTGAGTGTTGGGTCCCAGTCAGGCAGAGCAGATAGAGGAAGAACTAACCGATAGATATCAGACTTCAATCCAGACATGTAAAAGGTGTTGATCAAGCAATCTGTGGCATCATACATTGTTGGCCGACATGATTAATGACTTCTATACCTAATTTTTTGGTGCACATCATCAATCAAGTATGGATTTAGCTGACAGAACAGTAACTTGCAAATATCCTAAGTCTTTTTGTTGCCAACTAGAAAGTTGTTGGAAATCCTTGATGCAGATATATATACCCGATAGACTCAAGCTTGTGAAGGTGTAATAGTGATGGATTTTTGATAGAAGTGCGAAGAAAAGTAGAGAAAAGTGAGAAGACAGTAATCCAAGCTCAGAATGTGACAGAAAAAGTGATACTAAGCAGAAGAACGAAATGTGCTAGATCAGTATACTGAGCCTAACTGGAACTAAATTTCTACATATGTAGATGTTGTTCATTAGTTCAAACACATTGGTATTATCTGTAAGTCTCTAGTAGGCAGTGAGCCTCTTGTGAGCAGTGTGCTTGGGAAGTGAGCCCTAACTGGCAAGTGTCATTTTGTACTCTTCTATTCTTTTAACAGAGAATACAATCTTGGGTTAGTCACCCCATGGTTTTTCCCTTAACAGGGTTTCCACGTAAAAATCCTTGTGTTATGTGTGTTAATTTCATTTCAGTTCTTATAGTTGCTTATGCTTTCATGTTTTGATATAGCACTGAATGTTAAGAAAGTGAAAGTAAGAAAAGTTTTAAGATAACTGATTCACCCCCCCCCCTCTCAGTTATCGGCCTTGTTTCCAACATTGTAAACCTAGCTCTCATACCAAATGTCATGCCCACATTTGCATGTGGACATGTACACCCGAACCAACAATTTTTTTTTAAACCAACATTAACGCATGTTACTATTGTGTATTATATGATCACCTTAACGTGCACACTTAGTTTCTTTGTCATGTAATGTCAAGCAAAGCACGCCACACAAAGTGGGGAGATGAATTTTTAGATGTGATGGGTATAGCGAACACCATTCGTGCACCATATGAAAGTGGAGGTAACCTAAAGGGATCGACATCGCATTATGTGACACCAGGTCAGAGAATAATTTAGAAGATAATTCCCTCCTAGGTTTTCTATGTGAGGATGGAAATGGCCCCACCTTAAGAGGATGAGGTTCAATGACTAAAGTTCAACTAAATTCCTAGCATGCTAATGTCTAACTAACACTAGACCCGTTAAATAATTTCTACATTCTACAGAAAAAAAAACATTTAAATTTAAACTAGTACATTAATTTTGAATCTCAATTTTTACATCATTACTAAAAAAATATATTACTGTTAAAAAGGAATTAAAATTTAAATCTACTATTAAAAGGGAAACTTTGATTAGTTTAAATAACAACATTCAATAAAATTTAATACAATATTTTCTCTCCTCTCAATCATATTAAATTTCCCCAAACAATAATAATTATTCAATTCCAAAATAAAACAAATACACCCTCAACTATAGAATCATTGATTTAAAATAAAATAAAATTACTACTTTCTTCTCTAAGGAAGACATTTGAGAAATCAAGCCACTAACTTTTAATAGCCCATAAAATAAATCAACTTAATATTCCACTCCAATAGAGTCATTACTTAGACACCAATTTTCTGAAATTATTTTACACCCACTATACCTTATATACAATATGGGAAAAGTTAACTAAGCTAGATTAACTAACACTAAGTATCATTAGTTTACCACTAACCTCTAGGGCAGCATTACTAATACCAAATAAGAGTTATAAAAGAGCCTATTATACCCATTTATTCTCACTTTCTTTTGCAGATTTGAAAGGAGACAAGGAGGGAAGAGAATCTTCTCAAGTTTTAGGTTTCTTGCTAAGTTTCCTTCTTCATCTATATGTTTTTATTTTTTTTTAAAACATCTATTCTCTAACTATTTGTTTTATTTTTATATTTATTTATAACCCTACATTCTATTTTGTGTTCATACAATTTCTTCTTGTAAAAATAGTACTTCTTATTTAGTTTTACCTATTTTAATAGAGAGAAATAATCTATATATTATACAAAATATATATTTGTGTATACATACAGAACCAAATAAAAAAATATAATATGTATCTATACAAATTTTAATACTCTGGATATATGCATTTCATCTTTTGTATATCTAAAAAAAACCAGAAATATATATATACATATTTCAAGCAGAAAAAAATATTTAAAAATTAAATAAATATTAAATAAATAAAAAAATATAGAAATGATGGTCGACGGCCCTGTGCACGGCCTGTGTTCCCCATGCCTCCTTCCACCATGGCGGCGGGAGAGCAGAAGGCCGGTGCCCTAAAATAAAACTGCAATCTATTTTTTTTGCTTCTTTAAATATTTAAAGAAAATTTAATACATCTTTATTTAAATACATGGTTTGTGTTCATATATATACACATGAAAATATTAATTTATTTGTATGTCTTCTCTTTGTTTTTTAAACAAAAATAAAATGTTAAACAAAACATGTTTATTTATATATGTATATCTATAATTTATGGAGCCATATTAATAAAATGGATTCCCTTATTCATTATTAACTATTCATACAAAAGCGCACCCCCCTCACACACAGTTGAAATAATAAGAACAAATAGTTTAACTACATTCATTATACACATAATCAACTATAATTTTTTTTTCACATGAGTTTAATATTTAGATGTACATCCAACTTTCAAATGCACCACCACACATTTCAACTTGAAATCTAAAGTAAAAGGTGAAAATACTCTTTTATCCACACACAACTCATTTCTTATTTATGAATACTAAATACATTGATTTCATTTTCTTCAACAACTTAACATCACATAAAAGGAAGGTAAAGTAAATCTATTTATATTTTTTTTATTGCCATAATATACTCAAATTTTACAATGAAAGAAAATGATTTTCATTCACATTTGTATAAAAATAAAAATTGTAACATTGGAAAATGTCCCCTTGGGGGCTTTTCCCTCATAAGGTTTAGCTCCCGGGTCTTTTGCAAGCATTTAGGACATTTTACTTCATAATTTGACATCCCGATGGAATGAGCCCTAGGTAACATGACAAATGGGACCTAGGAGGACCCCTTGAGCTTAACCCTGCCCAAAATAGGGGGGGAGGACTTGGGCGCCTATGCCCTAGTCCTGCCCTATTTTGGGGCAGTCCCAAATTTTAAGTGTCGGTTTGTGACCATTATTTGGGTCCTTTGCCGACACGGTAAGTTTGAATTTACGAAATCTTGGCGAGAATGTTTGTAGTTGCATATAAAAGCATGTTTAGGCATTCATTTGTAAACTAGATTTCAACTAGATGATTACTAGAAAGCTATTATGTTCTCAAGGTGATTCAAGGCTTTCATTGTGTTACAAGAGCAGATTTGTGTGGTGTATGTGTTTGTGTTTGTAGATTTGAGCATCTATTTCATCATGGAATGAAGAGCATCTTCCTCCCATGATATCTTCACTACAAAGTGACATTATATTGTGTTTTCATCATTATTTCATTTGAATTTTTACCTCTGCCTCCCTAGGCACGCACTCTCTATCTGACAAAGGTGTTCGGAGACTTAAGTGTCCTCTAGGGCTTGACTGAGGCAAGCCTCTAAACACCACAACCCCCTCCCAAAGTTTTCATGATTGCAAGTTACAGGTTGCAGCGCTGGACAAAGTGAAGTTGCAGGAAGGCATCTTGGAGTGTTAGAATTGCAGAACAGAAGGAAAAACAACACCCTGGACTTGGGTGCCTGCTCATTAGTCCTCCAATTTTCGTGACGGGAAAATCTTTGAAACAGCTAGAAAGAGTTGCAGATTGAGTTTCCAAATCCAGACAAAAAGCAGGGCATTGGACTTGGGCGTCCACTCTTTTGTCCCTAAATTTTTCGCCTCGGAACCCCGAAAACAGGTATTCTGTGATTTGATATTTTGCTTCCCTCTATAAGAGCTTTTTCTGGTTTTCTTCCGTTTACAGTTGTATTTATGAAATTAGGGTTTTAATGGTCAATTAAGTATAAGATAAGGAAAATTGATAATTAAATTCCCTAATCCAAGTTTCCCTACATCTCATAGTGATCTAGGGTATGATAGTAAATTGCCACTCGACCCTAGATCCTTGAATGTAACGTGGAAAGGCGGATTCAAGCATCTAAACACTAAAACATTAACAAATCCAATTTTCCACTAAACAAAAATAAAATTAAAAAATACAAATGTATTTAGTTTTTCTTTTAATACCTTTGAGTGGAATATAAATCAAAATATCTACATTCTTCTCTTTACTTTTCTTCTAGTGCATACACACAAATCCAAAAGGAATGTTTATTTACCCATTTAATGAACTTTTAAACAAGGAGAAGGTTAACACATGTAGTAACACATAACTATTTATTTACATTGCAATAGACTCATACACCCATTTACACTTTCACTCCTTGACAAAATATAATTCCATCTTAAACAAGTCTTCAACTTCAAAATAGGTGACTTCTCCTCTTTCTTGCTCTACTTTTCAAAACCTACAAAATAAGAAAATTCCAACCAAATACCAATGGGGGTGCTCACCTCCCAACTGTTGGCTTGCTCAAAAGCCACCCCCAAGATAGGAGGCCAACTAACTATGGAACCTAAGGTTCACAAAAATATATCACAACATTTTTTCACAAGGAATAACACAAACTCCCAACCAAGGCTTACACAACACAAGGATACCAAGGAGTCCATCATAGGGGGAGTAGAGTGGAACATCTCTACTTGGGGAAAAAAATGGAACTACTTCACCAAATATCACATAAATATATTTCTATACTTCTTTCAATCTCCCAAACTTCTAACATATTATTTTCATCACAAATCCACAATTTCCAAACCACCAAATGGCACCCATGCCAACCCAAAATACAAATAAGGCACTCATGCCAATTTTCTCTCTCAAGAGAGAACATTTTCCCCAAGGAGGTTCACACCATCCTCAAACCCCTCACATGGCTTACTCTCAACCATTTGGGGAGCCAACCCAAGAACACAACACCCAAACCAATACCACAATCAACAAATCCAACAAATAACATGGAGAAATCAAATGAAGAGAAAGCACAACACATAAGCTACTATCTCATTTTACATTCACATACATAAGCATAATTAATCTAGAAAGGAAAATAAAACTACCTCACAAAGCTATTCCATATGATGATAAAAAATCTTGGTGAAGTCCCTCCAAGAGCTCCACTTTCTTCTCCAATCTCCCAAATCTCTCAACTCAACAAGTGAAAATGAAATGGAAAAGTGTTTTCTCCATTTGCAAGGAGGGTATAAGTAATGGATGACATGTCACACCTCCTCTCCAAATGAGAAGGTGCCACATGGAATCCACCTCATGCCTCTCAACCAATCTTCAAACCCCAAGGAGTGATTTGACTCTTCATGGTTCTCACACATGTGTGAGACCTATGGGGGAGGAGTGTACTTGTACACTCTTCTCCAAATATCTTCCTAGGTTGGGCTCCCACATGTGTGAAGCCTTGGTATGAGGTGATACTTGGTCAAACCCTCATCCCCAAACCTAGGAGGATGGAAGGAGATGGTGACGAGTGCACCATCTCTCTTCCCAAAACTCACTCACGCCACATTTTTTCCAAGGAACTTGGGAGTGATCTAAATCACTCAAATTTTAAAAATTCAAAGCCCAAAAGACCCCCAACCCCAAGGTACATGACCTATGGACATAAAATCAATAAAATATTCATGAAAAGACTTGTCACACCCCCTTAAAAGTGACCCCAAATTTTAAATTTCAAAATAAGACACATAAGCCAACAAATCATCACCCATGCCAACTCACATTTACACACAATTTTAAAAACCAAATTAATCATAGTAAATAAATCACATTACACAATGTACATTTATAAAAGACTTTAGTCTCCATATAGACTAAGGTGAGGCATCACCAGGAATTCACATGGGTTTCTAGTTGACCTCCAAATTTCCATTGGTCATGGAAGGTACCTGTACATCTCAATTACACACATTAATTTGTCCAATAAGCATATATAGCCCAAGCAACTTGGATCAAATTCCATTTATAATCATATTCAATGAAAACATCTATACTCTAAATGATAATCAAAATCCATATGACTATCAATTACATTTCAATACAATTTCAATCATCATTCCACAATATCTCCTACTATCATCACATATGCATCATAATGATTTATCAACCCATATATCCAATTTCAATTCACCTCAACTTGTTTAATAGCATAATCCCAAGCTTAATTCAATTTTCAATAAAATCAACTAGGTAATTGAATCATCTCCAGTCAACATATAATTAATCCAAGTCAAGCACACATTCATTATATACGGCTCAAATGAAGCATAACTATATCCTAGTTAAATCATCATCTTCATAAATAAATTAACTCAATTACTCAAATCAAAGCATTGTCCATGGTACTCTATCACAAGGAACATAAGTCCCAAAATCAATTAGTCTTATATTTAAGTGAATCAACAATAATAGGCTCAATAGCGCCAACAAATATGCTCCACGAGGATGGGCCTCATAGAGTGGAATGATAACCTAGCTATCTCATGAATATTCCATCATAACATGCAAAGTGAGTCAACTATGTTAATCAACATAATCCATCACATGCCATTTAAATCCACAACTCTAATCTAGGCATCTTCGTCTAATGTAACTTATTCAAGGGGATCACAAGTCCATACGCAGTGTCCAAATTCTAGGAGTACCCAACACCATAATAGGACCCCATCATGCAATTAAATTGGCCACATAAGGGTGGGCCTCACACATCCTTAGCTACCAAAAGGAATAATTTATTCCATCAAACATAGGTACCTTGTGAGATCCATTAGGAGCCATCTCAAACCTTCCTCAAGTGGTTAAGCTTCTTCTAAGAAACTTGGCTTTGATACCAATTGTTGAACACACTAGGATTCTGAGAGGGGGGGTGAATCGGTATCTAATCAAACTTGAAATCCTCCAGAGCAGATTAAAACTTAAGCATTACAACATCAACATGAACATGAAAGATTAAAACAATGCACATCAACACCTAACACTGGAAATATACGTGGAAAACCCAAGAAGGGAAAAACCACGGTGAGGATTAACTCACAATATATGAAGCCCAAAATTACAACTTTGTTTTAGGGATACAACCCAAGGAAGCTACTACTCCCTAAAATTTTTTATTTAGGGTCACTCCAAAGGAAGCTACAACTCCCTGCAGACTTTGTTTTAGGGTCACTCCTAAGGAAGCAACTACTCCCTGAACTGAAAAAAAACTTAGAAAAGATTACAGTAAAACAATCCTTCTATTGCCTGAAAACTGACATTGAAGCTCACACCTTTAATGATTGAAATTTTGCTTCTTCTAATGATTGGATCAATTAGGCACACTCTTCACTTCCCTCCTATCATAAAAATGTCTTCAACACATGAATCAAGACAACTTCTAACACATCTGCTCTTTCTCCTTCAGTCAGACATCACAATGCATATGATTCTCATATTCTGCTCTTCACACTTTCATATTTTCATTTTCACAATCATACCTCACCTAGACTAACCAATTTTACAATATATACATGACATTACATTGATTTCAATACAAGTCGAACAATACAATGATGATGTTACATTTTACAAGTCAGCCAGAGATCACACAACATGAAACATACATAGGCTAAGCCTTATCATGAACTACATGCTAATCCATAAGGAAATACATGCCTTGCGGATCCCAATGCATGCTTAGTCTAGTAATAAACATTCTTCACAACATCATTCTTCAAGGAATATCATCCGCACATTACACAAATTTGAATTAGGTTGCCCTTAAGCAAGAAAACATGAACCTTCTAGCACATCGGTCTTCACAATATTGGCAGTACTCATGAATGATTAAACATTGCTTATTCTTCTTCTAGATGAGTCAACAAGACCCAAATACTATCTTCAAGCACTTCTTGAACTATGCACAATAGGAATTTTGTAGCACACATCATCAGCATATACTCTAGGAATAACTAGGCATCTGGAACTATCTGTATCACACATGTTAATTGAAAACTAAGTTTGCAAATCTCCAAAACATCTAAAACTCATGTGGATGCATTCATACACTATTGTGAACATATCCTCTAGCCATGTCTATCACTGCGAAGAAATGCAGAGCATTCTAAACAGTCTTCTTCAGCACTTAATTTTGCCAAAGTACAGACCGGAACTCTGTCTCTCATAACTTTCACTATGGAGGGACAAATGATCTAAAACTTTGGATTTAGCACCTTTACATCATACTTAACTTAAGTTTTGAACCACATGACCATATCTTCAAATGTGGAGGAATGCGAAGCATTTTACCAGATAGTCTTCATTATCACTTGATTCTACCAAGCACATACCTGAACTCTATCTCTCATAACTTTCACTGCGGAGGGACAAATGATCTAAAACTTTGGATTTAGCACCTTTACATCATGCTAAACTTAACTTCTAAACCACATGACCATATCTTCAAATGCGGAGGAATGCAAAGCATTTTACCAGACAATCTTCTAGGCACCTCTCTATGGCAGAAACCTTCACCAACTTGCAGAAGCTAAAATCTTCAAATAATAGCACATACATCCTTGGGAACAATAGGAAGGATCATGAACCATTCCATAGGTCCTCAGCAACATCTTCTCATCCTCATCATAACCTAATGTATCATCATTCATATTAGTGCTTCTAAGTCTCATCTTAATATTTCATCATGAACTCATCTTTGTGCTTCTAATTCCCATCTTAATATTTCATCATTCATCTCAGTGCTTCTAATTCCCATCTTAATATCTCATCATGAACTCATCTTTGCTGACCAACAACTTGACTTGACACTAGGCATTTTACAATAGGAATTATTTGACCTTCTCCTTAGAATTCTTGCAATTTGAAGATGAGGTCTCATTAGCTACTTTTGAGGTAGCTAGTTTCTGATCCTTCTTCTCCTTGCCATTTTTTTGTTTCTCATCCTTACTACTTTGTCCTTTTTTTTCTTTTGTGCCTTGGTTGGTATCCAAGGCATGTGACTTAGAGGATTTTAGAGTGCCCATCTAGATTAGCTTATCTTTCTCCCTTGTGAGAGAGATAGAAAAATCATCCAAAGATGGCATGGTGAACTAAGTTCCAAGTGCACCTTTAGTAGCATAAAATGTAGAAACAAACACTGAATATTTAGAACTAATCTTGGAACAAATGCTAAGAATCGGATGTTCATATTTCTTTTCAATTCCACATTGTTTCAATGAAAACCTTAGTGATTTCAATTTTGTGAAGAAATCTTGAATAGTGTTAAAATTGGTTGGACTTAAACTTATGAGTTCATTCTCTAACTAATGGCCTCTCATAGAATCTTGTGCCCCAAATAGTTATTTTGTGTTAACCAAGCTTTCTTAAGTAGATTACCATTCATGATTTCCACTCAAATTAGTTGTATGTTGTTAGATTAGGAATTATACTTTTATCCATGATGAGCTGAAAATTGGAGATGAGCTCTTTCCAGCCATAGTGGTTTTGATCAAAGATTTTTGTAATTTTCTCCAAATATTGTTGCTTAATGTTGGTAGTTGTTTTTATTTGACAAGTCATATCTTGTGCCCTAGATCTCCATTTTTTTACAAATGAATAGGTGTTGGAAATCTATTAAAGAGCACTACACAACCATATAGTTTATTTTTATAGATTTTGTAACAGGTCCACTTTGGATCAAAAGTCAAATTTTGGCCATTTATGAGCCTTGTGACTATTGTAATCTGGCAAAAGAATTGTGCTAGCACTGAATTATAAAGTGTCCAGCTTGTAATCTCTATTGGGGGGGGGAGTAATTTCTAAGACTAGTGAAAAGGGGGGTGTACTTGTGTTCTCTTTTTTTTAACACTTCATTTTTACATTTTCTAAGTTGCCTATTTGTTTGTAAAATTTTGTCTTCAGGAGAAAAATTTATGTAGATTCAAAAAATACCCAATTAGGCTTAAAAATAGGCCTTAGTGGCCCTTGGGTGGTGCTGCTAGTGGTGGTGGCCGTAGGGGTGGTCAAAGGGAAGTCTACAGGTGGTTGGTAGGCCAAGTACAGTTGGAGGTTGTGACTAGAGTGGCAGTAGTTTTATGATTGGTGGTGGTATATGGTATAGTTGCTAGCACCTTAAGGAATGCTACAAGGGTCATGTATGGGGGAGCGGTCCCCAATGGGGTCGAAGCCCCTTATACAAGGCAACACTTAAAGTACTTAGATTAGCATTTAAGCAATTAATGCTTAAAGTACTTCAATATATATATATATTGGAATTTGTATAATTTTTCACGTCGTACTGCATGCTGGGGAGGTCGTATGACCTTGGCAAAACTTTTTACCACAAATTCTCTCGACACCAAAAGTAGGCAAATTTTATATCAAAATAGGGGTTTAGGGGCCTTTTGGACTCAATGGTGAGGTCATTTTGGCCTGAAAAATGCCCTATATGGAAGATGATAACCAGATCTATGCACAAAAACCCCATTTGCAAACTGGTCTTTTGATCTCTGATTTTAGTGAAACAAAAGCCAGATCTGACTTTCTTGAGCCTTCTAGATGTTATGGAATAGTCAAAAACACTACCAAGATTAGAAAACTGGTGCAACCACCTAGATTTAAGAAATACAAATGTTTAAAACCCTAGAGGCTAGCCTTTTCTGTCAAACTTTTTCAATTTGCCAGATCATCTGAAGATGCAAGAAAAGAGCATACTGAGTTTTTAGGAAACTTGTAAGAAAATAGTATTAGCTCCCCTTGAATTTCTCAAATAAGGAAACTAAAATATATTCTTGCACTAGAAACGCTTTGTTACTATGTTAGAATCTGAAAAGATGAATAACCCAGAAATATAGTGCAACGAATAAATAATAAAATGTATATGTAAATGATACAGAAATCAAAATAACAAAATAGAGTTAGTCTCCAAGAGATAAATGCAAATGCTCATAAAGAAAAATAGCATTAGGAGAATGGAAAAGCAAATAGCTGCATGAATCAATACACAAGACTAGTTAGGAGATGAGTATTTATAGAAAATGAGAGAGGGGAGAGGTGGAAAACATGACCAATTGGAAGAGTCCACCACAATAGCCTAAAATAGGTAAGTATAACTCCCCAAGAAGAAGGTGACACATCACACCCACTCACACTAATACTCAAGTTACTATCCTTTAAGTAAAATTAATTAGAAGTGTATGAAAAAACTAGGACTTGTAGGAAAATAAATAACCCACTAGGAAAATAAAAAGCTACACTAACAACAAGGACATTAATATAGAGTATAGTGTAATTTTTTGAAGTTTTTATAACATAGTTTGTTGTTTTCCCAGTGTCTCAAATAGAGGTTATTATTTTTGTAATGGAACTGTGTTGGTTATAAAATTTTAAAAATAAAATAATACATATTATATTTTTAGAAATCTATCAATGAGCACTACAAAAACATGGCATAAATTGGAAATTTTGTCAATATGTGGATAGGACCTGGGAAGAGGTTACCCTGGAGGCAGCACATAGACATGTTCAATCTAAAGGAGGTTTGATCTAACTCAGGAGATTAGATCAAACCTCTCATGTTAGATTCAACCCCCTTGCTTAGATCTAACTTTGATGTGTTTTCAATTATTTTTTCTCATTGATCCACTAATGGGACACAACTCCAAGCTCTTACGTAGTGAAGAGGGAGGTGGTCAACTACTTTTTTTTTGTAAAGTACACTTTAAGACAAACTAGAAAATCCTCTCTTTCTCAAGTCATAAAAATTCACAATTTTATTCAAGGCCACCAACCACATGTAGAAGTGTTGCATTTTATTTTGGAAGGGTCAAGCTACTCGAAATCATTTTAATTAGCTAATCCTACAAAGTACAAACATTTGTATTTGAATGGAGTAAGGAGTAGCATGACTTCACTTGTGCTCACTAGAGGGATTTTCAGATGGAGCTCATCTTCCCTCTAAAGTTGGGGGATCCTAATAAAGCACAACAAAGAGGACAAAAGATCTTTTTAGATAGCTAGAAAGAGAGGGAACCAAAGCCTTTCCAACATTGAAGAAGGTTACCTTCAATCCAACACTACTCCCAATTTTTATGATCTTTAGTTCCCTTAGAAAATTCTAAATAGGTTCAATTTTCCTCAAGACTAAGGAGATCGCCTAGAGAGGAGCAACCCAACCATGAATCTAACTAAAGAACATCCTTATCCCTATCATCAATATCCCATACGAATTGTGATCCTATAAAATCTCTAGATTTAACCATAAAGTTCTAAATGGAAGAAATGTAAGGTAAGACATATGCATAGAAGAAATTGAGGGCTTTCTTAAGCCCTGATTATTTGTTTCTAAGGGGAGACCTCCAAACTTGACCTAGCTCTACAAAATCTTCAAGCAAATTTTGCACCTAGAGCCTTATTATGCAATTCAAGGTCTCTCCGTATAAATCCAACATAGGACTCATCATGATAAACTTTGGAATAAATAAGTAGGGAGAATATTCTTTCATTTACATTCCCCTACCAATAAAATTGTGGCAAATAGAAGTTGTCTTTGAATGGGTGGATTTGGGGATTTAAGGAATTAATATAAAATACATTGGAATGGCTTGGATGATCACCAAGTAAATCATGTGGATTTATAGGAATCCATCCTAGTTTGGACCTTTTATATCATTTCTTCCCAAAGATTGGCTCTACAAGAACATGTGAACAAGGATTCCATAGTATTTACTAGGAATGGAAGCATACTAGAAGACTAAAATTTCCTTAATCTTAATTGAGGCTAAGGAGAAACATTTAAAAGATATTATATTTCTTAGAGTTGATAAACTATCCCAAGGCTAAATGGAAACAATCTAAGGTCCTTTTAAAAGCACAAGTTTTTACCACTATAGTTGTGCCAAAGAGGGTAGTATCATCAATAAATTATAGAAGAGTGAAGGGGTCTAGGAAAGGAAAAATACTAATGCCATTGAGATCTTCTTCACAACATAGAGAATTAATAAATCAACCTAAATCTTTGACCATAATTATACAAAGATAAGGAGATAAAGTGTCTCCTTGACATATGCCTCACAACTACTTGAAGATGCTCAAAGGACATCCATTAATTAGGATTAAGAACTAGATGATTGTCATTAAATTAAAAGTACAATTCACCCATTTTGTAGAAAATCCTTGAAGCAAGTAAGATACACAATAATAATTTTTATTTCACTCTATGATATGGTTTGGCTATATCCAACTTAATAACCACCCCTTTCTCTAAGCTATTACATTTAAGAGAATGTAGAACTTCATGAGTCATGTTAACTTCATCCAAATATTGTCTACCTTTGATAAAACCTCTTTGTCTTGAGGAAATGATGAGAGGAAGGAATTGTGTGTCTTTATACAATAGCCTTGGAACTAATCTTATTGATGGTATTATAAAAGGATATAGAATATAAATTAGAAAAGGAAGAGGGTTAGTCCTTGTAGGGATAAGAACCACAAAGGTGCATTTGAAATCTCTTATAACTTTACTAGAATTCATATAATAATTCACAATGAAAATCAAATCTTGCCCTAGAATATCCTAGAGAGTCTGAAAGAAAGCCACCTAGAAACCATCTAGACCTAGTCTCCTATCCCCTTGAAGGAAAAAAAAAATTCTATCCACTTCTTCTTTAGAAATGGATTAAGAAGAATCTCATTGTACTTTTCAATCAAATTAGGTATGACATCTAGAAAAATAGACACAAAATCTATTAGGAAAAGTGTCTCAACCTTGTATCCTAATGTTAACAACACAAAAAAATGTAATTTTGGGCTATAAAACATAAAAACTCAATTTCTAGGCTATAGAGGTCATTTTTAGCCCTAAAAACATTTTTGAATGGTCCATAACTAGTTCCCTAGTTAGGGGGACATAGATCTCTTTGGGCTCTATAATTTTAAAAAAAGGGACTCAAATGACTTACCAGATCAAAATTTATGACCTCTAGAAATTGTTAGTCATCCCACATTGGAAATGTAAGAGCATCTATTATGCATAAGAGAGTTGTAAGAGGGAGTTACACTTGTTGAACAACTAATGATATGTGTTATGTCATAATGCATCTTTGAATGGATATAATGGAGCCAAAATGTAGTGCCCAAGTTGGTAAGTGGGTTATGATGACCATATGGTTGGTGGAAGGAATATGTTATTTTTAACATATGGACTCATCTTATTTAGCTATGGATTTGAGAACCATTTTTGGGTGGTTTTAGCTCATAGTTTCTTAATTACCATTTGATGGTTTCAAGTATTTATTCTCCTATTTATTGGTTTCTTGAGATAGAGGTTAGATAATGAGTATTGTAGGTACTATTATATTACCAAGATTGCTCCAAATCTCTTATTGGTGATACTCCTATAAGTGCATATCCTTGTGACTGTATTGTAACCTTTGTTTTTGATAATATAATTGGTTCATGCTTTAGAGTGTGGGGTTTTTCTCCTGAAAGGGTTTTCCCCATGTAAACATATGTTTGGTATAATTTATATTGTGTATTTTCCTTGTAACTAAAATTTTTTAATTTATTTGCATACACCTCTCCTCGAAGGTTAGACTAGGAAGTATTTCCACACTTTTGATTCCTTTCACTTGGTATCAAATCCTAGTCACCTTGAATTCTAAGCATTAGGGACATAATTTTTTGTACTAATATTGGATTGAGTGGGAGCTTGTGCAAATGGGGATCTTGTTGTAGAAAACATGACAAGCATGTCAAGGATAGAAATGGAGAAGCTCTTGGGCACAAAATTTGAACTTTGGAAGCTCAAGATGGATGATATGCTCATGGATAGATATCTATGGGCTACAATAGCTATATCCAAACTTGTTGCTACGTCACAAGAAGATTGAGATAAAATGGATAGAGAAATAAAGGGCCTCATTAGGATCTATTTGGCAAACTCCAAGATAAATAATCCACCACTATAGCTCTCTAGAAGAAGCTGGGTGAGATTTATCAAGATAAATCCTTGATAAATAAATGTTCTTAAGAAAGAAGTAACCATGGGGGATGGTGGTTCTATGACCAAGCACTTGAATGATTTCAACATGATTATTACCCAATCGCACTTCATTGGACTAAAGATGGAGGAGGAGGATCATTGCATGACTTTTTTTATGTTCTTTGCTAGACTCATAGGATCACTTGGTGATTGAAATTGAGATAACTACCTCTAAACTCAAAATGGATGAGGTATTTGCATCATTAATTTTAGAGGAGATTCATAGAAACAATTCTAAATCAACCAAGAAGACCCTAACTATTCATGGGAGACCAAAAGAGAAAGAAAAGAAGGATAAGGAAAGAGACAAGTCTAGATCCATATCTAATGGGAAATCCAAGTCTCCTAGAAAAACCAAGGATAAATGTTGGAACGACAACAAGCCTCAACATTTCAAAAGAGATTGCAAGGAGGAGAAAAAGAAAAAAGAAAAATAATTTATATGATGAATATGAAAAGTATCATGATGATGATCATGCTTTTTTCATGATCTTGGTAATGCATGTATTAGAAGGTGCATGGTTGATAGACTTTGGGGCTTCTTTCCACATGAGAAAACAATGTTATGACACCAAAGAATGGGCCTCATAGGTGAGAAGGGTCTACATAATCTAAGAAAAATCTTGTAGATGGTTTAAATGATTGTGCTCTTGAGTTTAACTTCTATGAACATTTCATATAAGGTAAACCAAACCATGTTTAGTTTTACTCGAGTTGTCAGAAATACTTTAGGGTGTTGAATCTAATTCATTTTGATGTTTTTGGTCTTGTAAATGTTCCTTTGATTTCAAAATCTTTGTATTATGTATCTTTCATAGAAGACAACTCTAGAAGGACTTGGATGTATTTTCTTAAGAAGTAAATCTAAATTATTTAGTTATTTTAGAGAGTTTAAGTCTCTTATAGAAAATAAGACTGGTATGAAGATTAAGGTTTTGAGAATTGACAATGGTAGTGAGTTTTGTTAAGCAGACTTTGATATATTTTGTAAGGAGCATGGGGTAGAGAGACATAAGATAACTCCATATACCCCTTAGTAGAATTGATTTGTAGAAATAATGAATAGGACACTAAGGGATAAGAGTATGCTTAGTAGAGCTAGCGTAGAATAGAAGTTCTTGGAAGAAGTAATTGCTATGGCTTGTTACCTAATTAATAAGTATCCTATATCATCTCTTGTGGATAAGACTCTTATGGAGGCTTGGTTCATAAAAAATCCCTCATTATATCATCTTAATGTTGTTGGTTGCAAGGCATATGCACATGTTCTTAGGGAGAAGTGATGAGCGCACACTTATACTAAGAGGGGGGATGAATCAGTATAAGGTAATTTTTCACTTTTGCAAAACTTAATCAACTGCAACAACCACAAACATACAAGATCTAACAATTAAGAACACAAGAACACAAGATTTATGTGGAAACCCTTTCGAAAGAAAAACACGGAAAATGATTGCTTATATAAAATTTTGTTACAAACTTTGTAAGCACTAGACACCAATCTTCATTGCTGAGCACCAACTCAACAAGAGACACCAATCTCTTTAATATGAGGCACTAACCTCTCCAATATGAAGCACCAACCTCTAAAATATTTCCCTTTTGAATTTGCTCCTTCAAAAAATAATATTCATATAAATTTTTCACAAAATCTGCCTTGAATGATCTTCTATTATATCATTCTCCTCAAATCTGCTTGTGTTTGTATGATATGTCTTCTACACTCCACACATGCTTCCTTCCACTTCTTATTTAATCTTCACATATCTCTCACTTGTTACTACTTGATCTTCCTTTTATATACCTTCTTTCTTGAAAAGATATTTCTTATTTACTCCATTGCTCTCCTCACATTCATCTCATGGAATGACTTCTCTTATATATCTTGTCTCATCATAAGACACAACCTTTCACCGTACCTTTGACTATTCTTAAATAGATCTTCAGTTAGTTAATTTATATTAAGCACTTTCTTAATTATTATTGGTGTCTTGTCATATGCATTTGTATACTTCATAGTCACTTCATTGTGTGTTATCAACTAAATCATCATAACCCACAGGTCAATTCAACACTCGGCCTCCCTCTTTCAGCTATTTGTATTGGCAGTGTTTTCTGTCTTCATACTGTGATCTTTTGTGACCTCTTGCAATTCCTTGGTGTCTTCATCCCTTTTATTCTGCGATAACTTTTATTTTCAGCAGTAGCCTATTTAATACTCGTGAGACCTTTCACGTGAGTGCTCACGATCTTGCTTCCCACTATGCTCTCCTTCCAATCCATCTGCGATTATGTTTATCTCTAATATGATCCTACTTGTTTGCCACCTTAGCATAGGAATTATGTAAAGTAACAGTTCGGTTGTGTGTTTTTGGTTGATGGTTTATTTTGCTGGTAGACAATGCTGGAACTTATTATGCATCCTAACTCTTTATTTGTCTGGCTCTATGTTGCCTCTATCCAACAACTTGCACAATGGTATCGAAGTTCAAAAAATCATGATTGGCGTTATTCTTCTATTTGTTAATCATTTTCTTATCTAGCCACTCAGAATGTGGACATTCCTTCCAAATCCACTCTTCGCAATAATGAAGACACCAACAATAACTAGAATGCGACCTGTTCGATGATATCCTTCGTCAAATGAGGAACCAGACATTTTTTGCCTATAAGGAAAAATGTAAGATCACTTTACTTAAATATCATCCACTTCAATGGTCAAACAATCAATAGTATTTTTACACCTCATTCGCAACAAAAAGCGGTAAATATTTGTCCTATTTTTATTTGCCAAAATTAATCTTTGACTATTGAAGTGGATGATATTTAAGAATAGCCTTGTGTGATCCCGCGCCTTGTGAAAAGGCTCATTGCTCAAATCATCCAACCCCGATTAATTCTTTCAACTTGAATATGACTCTGGAGCTTTTTCTATCAAGGATCTGTTGGATGACTTGCTCTCTGTCTTTGTTTGTGATTCTTTCATGCACAACTACACTTTATCAATGAACAATGTCTTGAATATGATCAATGTATTCATGTTTTTCAGCTTCAGGATTTGTATCATCATATCTTAAATAGCAACAACCATCACATGCCACCAATTAAATCATCATGACATTAATTTCCCTTTGACATCAATGACAATATTTCCAACAAGAAGTAGTCGAAATTAGAGAACAAGGTAGATAATTGTACTTTCATCAACTATGGTGATGGTGTGAAAGGGTACAAGCTTTAGGATCTTATGGCTGAGAGAGTTATGTATAGTAGAAGTGTTATTTTCAAAGAGATTAATCCTTCTCCTACATTTTTGTAACTAGAAAAGAATAAGAAGAAATATGTGGTTCAATTACCCCCAAAGACTAAGAAAGTTGAACCAGAGGCTCGTGAAGGACCTAAACAGGAGCAAAGATTAGATAGTTTAGATAGTTTTGAAGAGGAGGTAGAACCTTCACCTCAACTCTTGAGGAGGTCTACTAATCATAGATAATAACCAGAGGGGTATACTACTCCTAATTGGAGATGTATTTTTACTTTGATTACTAATATAGATGAGCCTAGAACTATGAAGGAGGCATTGGGTATGGATTATTCTAACTCCTAGAAAGTGACTATGGATTATGAGTTGGTTGCATTGAATAAAAATCACATGTGGGACTTACTACCTTTTCCTGATGGTTAGAAACCCATTGGTTTTAAATGGTTATGCAAAAGGAAGATTGGTTTTGATGGTAGTGTTGAGAAGTACAAGGCTAGACTAGTTGTGAAGGGATATTCCTAGGTTGAGGGAATTGATTATGATAAGATTTTTTTCTCCAATTGCTAAGTTGACATCCATTCAATTCTTATTATATATTATAGTAGTCTTTGATCTTGAGATTGACCAAATGAATGTGAAGACAATTTTCCTTCATGGTGATTTGGAGGAAGAGATCTACATGACATAGCCAGAGCCCTACATGGAAGAAGGTAAATAATTTTTGGTTTGTAAGTTGAAAAAGTCTTTGTATGTTCAAGGGGTTGAGCTTAATTGGTCAAAGAATTGATTTTTCACTATGGAGACCCAAGTTCAAATCCCAAAGGGACATCTAATATGGAACTCTAAGTTGTGACTCTTGGTCTGAACCATAGTTGGCTTCTAGTGTGGAGGTGGTTTCTAAATAAGTGGATTTATAAGTTGTGACTCTTGGTCTTCCATAGGTCGTTTCTAATGTGACTGCTTGAAAGAAGCTTGTATTAGTCTCATGCTTTTTCTTGTAGGATGTAGAACCAGAAGTTTGATTCATTTGTGTTGGGTTTGGGATTTCTAAGATCCAAATCAAATCTTTACATCTATTATAAGATGGATAGTGATCAAATCCTTGTTATTACATTGTATATTAATGACATGTTATTTTTTGATAATAGTAAGGATGTGATTTGTGACTTGAAGTATTAGCTTTCAACATAGTTTGAGATAGACTTAGGGGCTACTAGATATATCTTAGGTATGAATATTAGAAGAAATAGAGAAAATAGAAAGCCTTGGTTAGGCTAGTTAAAGTAGGTTAACCCAATGTTGGTGATATTTGGTATGACATCTTGTAGAGCATTGTGTGTTCCTATCTCGGTGGGAACCAAATTATCTATAGAGTAGTGTCCTACTTCACCCAATGAGATGGAGGATATGGATGAAGTACCTTATGCTAGTGTTGTTGGGAGCTTGATGTATGCTATGGTCTATACTAGACCATACATTTTCCAAGTAGTGTTAATCTTGAGCCATTTTATGGCTAATCCTAGATGAGAGCATTGGGATGCAATTAAGAGGGTCTTTAGATATTTGTGAGGTACCTTTAAGAACTCTATTTATTATTATGGTGATTCTATAGGGAACTAGCATTCAATGGATATTCATGGATTTATGAATTCAATTGTGTAGGATATGTTATTTTGTTATAGGTTGTAGTCACTTTGTTCACTATATAGGCTAAGTACACAAAATCTACTCATGACTATAAGGAAGCCATCTATCTTAAGAGATTATGTTCAGATGTGAGGATGAGTTAGGGAGCTATCAAAGTTCTTTGTGATAATCAAAGTTCCATATGTTTGGTAAAGGACCCAACCTTTCATGTGAGGATGAAGCGTATTTATGTTCAATACTATTTTGTTTGTGACATGGTAGAGGATGGGAGGTTGATGCTTGAGAAAGTTGACACTTTACATAATCTTGCAAATGTATTGACAAAGCTAGTGAGCACATAAAAGTTGAGGTTGTGTTGTGAGTCTATGGGCCTCTTGGCTCCTAACAATTAGTTGGTAGTGTTGGTACTCCCTTTTCTCTTGCAAGATGTTTGACAAGTGGGATAATGTTAGGAAAGGTGTCTCAACCTTGCATCTTAATGTTAAGAACACAAAAAAATGCAATTTTTGGACTATATAATAGAAAAACTCAATTTCTAAAGTATAGAAGTCATTTTTAGCCCTAAAAAAATTATGGATAGGTTGTGTTGTCACTAAAAATTGCTGCGACAATGAATCAATATTTTTGCCTATTATGAAGGTGAAAGCATAATCTAACTAGTTTAATCATGGATTACTTAAAATCAAATTTAAGCATAAAGGGTAGTTTAGAGTTAGGTTAGCTAACAACATGCAATTGGTAAAGGAAACCTAACATATTCTAGGAAATGAGAAATCGTTTATGAGAAGAAAAGAACAAACAACAAGCAAAAATAAAAAAGGTAAACAAATAGGCAGATACTAAAAAAACTAACTCTACATTGTGATTAACTTATACAAAAAATAATCTATGAAGAGGATCACCTCTTTTAAAAGCCAAAAGCAACTAACCCTACAATATGATCACTACAATTTACTTATAGTATATTGAAGGATACTTTGAATTGATTGAAATGAATGTATGAGAGTTTTAGTTATTAAATACCTACTATATAGTCTTACTTCAATAAATAAATATTTACAATCTAAATATTCTTTAAATTAAGCAAGAAAAAATTTGCATGTAAAAGATAATAAGGAAATACAATGTACACATGAGAATATTGAAAGTTAAATAATTAAACATATTGCACATATGACACAAGTCGTTGAGACCAACAAATCCCTATATTAATTTATAAGAAAATAATTTCATGAATATGTCTTTCATAAAGAAAAGATTTACAATACACTTATTGGGCCATTTAGATAAATACAATCTTCACACAAATTGTCAAACATTTTTCCATGAAAAATTCAGTAGTAGATGATGATTACATATTCAAAATAAGCCAAGGATTACAAGAATATATCCAATCATTAGAATAGTTAGATATGAAATATTATTCAAATATTAGAAAGATTAATTAAATACTAGATATACTGGAAAATTTCAAAATAATACTCAACCATTAAGAAATATGTCCCAAGAAGATCTTGTAAACTAGATAAATATCTTAGAAATCGTATTGCAAAGAAACCATGGTATAATTTTTTTACAAATGAGTTCTTGCAAAAATACATGTGTACTCCCCCCTTATTTTATGTATCATAAAGTCTTTTAAATAGCCTTCCATTAAAAAAGTAATTAGTTGTAAGTTCTGACTACAAGTAATAATAGTGAAGTTATAGACTTTATAATTTGAAGACTATTAGTTTTATTTCACTCATTTAAGATTCAAAAATATTTTAAATAAATGACTTTTTTTCAAAGTCATTAATGCGACATACTCTTTGGGTGGACATACAACTTCGACTTAATTTAAAATACATTATCATCTAACTCAAAAAAGCATGATAATCCAAAATAATGAAACACTTTAAAACTTCCATCATGCAGGGGATATCAAAAAATCATCTTGACCATTTAATATCACTTTGATCACATCAAATGTTACATGAGGACTGAAGTGAGAAAATAGCATATCATCAATTATAATATCACCCTCAAAGCATAACAAAATCAAGGAAATTACTATTCAAAGTTAAGCATGCAAAATATTCATTGCATCAAATACTATCAACCACAAGTTTTTAATTGTTGACTGAAAATTAGTAAAAGAAATCAACTATCATTCAACCCAAAATAAAATTTTAATCATCATCTTGATTCAAATCTAGTAACATTGTATTAGTTTTTATAGCACACTCTATGTACTCATTTGGAGTTCTTGGTGATTCAATGTAAGTCAAAACCCCAACTTCATCATGTATTTCAAGCTTAACTTTATTTAGTACTTGTGTCACCAAAGGTAGCATAGAAGAGGATTTGGCATGCTTAGATGTGGAGGGGAAAATTTTAGTGAAAGATTAGTGGGATGGGATGAAGAACAAGCATGAGGTAGAGAAATAGAGTAACCAACAATGTTTTCATTAGCTTGCAACAAATTAAGGGACTGATCAAATTTTAAAGAACCAAGAGTAACATCCTAAGCAATAAGAAAATCATGAGGATGCCTGAGTGTATAGACCACTAAGAATGAGAAGTGAAATGAGTAGGTTGATTAATAATGAGACCCATAGGATTTCCAAACTAGTTAGGATTAGGTACATAAGGGTATTGTTACTCAATAATAGGTTGGTTAAATTCTCCCTATGTAGCTAAATCAAGAAGATTCCACAATTGAAGATTATGAGCATCTACATGAACATGTACATAGGTATTCCTACCTTGACCTCTATTACCTAAACTAGGAAAAGACTTGCCACCTCATAGTGTGCTAGTGCCTCTTTCAATCTCTAGGGTTTCCACCTCTAATAAAATCATTATTCCTAGAATTGGATTGATTATTCCATCCTCCTTGAGATCCACTCTAGAAATAATTATGTCCTTGGTTCCAACTCGACATTTATGAAAGAACATCTCATTATAACTAAGCACTAAACAAATCAAACTAGATTGTGTTTAAAAATAAGCAACTTGTCAAGAGACCTTGCTTTGAAATCACTTTGAAAGTGGAACCAATCATAGAACAAAAACTTGCAAATAAACTCAGTCAATACCAATGATAGAGAAATCAAATTTTCAACTATGGCCTCTATTACATGTTATCTTTTCATATCTAACATATCTAATTGCAACATATTCATACAAACCATTAAATTCTCCCAATTTCAAAGAAAACTATATTTGCTTGATCAATTAAAACCCTAAATTTAAAGCATTGAGGAATCACTCTTTCCATATTAATAAACTATTAAGGGTTTTAAAAAAATACTTACCTTATGACTCCAATGATCAAAGGATTGTGTGGTAGTCAATGGTCAAATTGAACAAGACTTCATTGATTAGATTGAAAAAACAAAAGCAACAACCCAACAAATAAATACAAATAAATAAAGAAATGAGCCCACTGAGAAACCATTAGTAGCTCACCAACCAAATCATTAATCTTTATAAATGAATAGTAGTATCTTGTCATTAAATAGAGTCACCAAAATGATAGAAAATTGTGAAAATAATCAAAATTGCCTTTTAAACAATGCAATGATTAATTTGAAGTTAAATGACATATCATTTGTATGCACTCTCCAAAGTTTAAATACCACCTTTATAATCTTCAAAATAGTTGATTAATTTAAAACACCTCCCTATGTCCATAGCTTCCACTATGTAGTGGATCAACAAGTTTATCCAAATGATAATGTATGTCTATCAACCTTCATTAGGTATTCCAACTTAATCAATGTCAAACAATCATTTTGGAGAATCTATTTTAAAATTTATTACTTCAGCAATACTTGATCAATAAAGGATTCTACAACCTTGACAAAAACAACAATCATTACCATCATAGTTCAAGGAAAATTAGTGGATTATATAAGCATGCCAAACTAGTGTTCATTTAGATACACCTTGATTATTTTAACTTAAGAGAGATAAAAAAATTAAAAAATAAGCAAAGAAGTGGCCCCCGCCAAGGACAAGATTAAAAAAAAAAAAATTAGAGGTATTCTCAAACATGTATTTTTAACTTGAATTGGGATAGAAAAGAGGGGTACAAAAATTTAGTATAACAAGCTATAACTAGTTCCATGTTTATAGGGACAGATCTTTTCAAGCTCTACAATTTAAAAAAATAGGATCAATTGGCTTGTCAGATTAAAATTTATCCCGAATCAAAATTTATGGCCTCTAGAAGTTAGGCCTCCCACACTATCAATGTAAGAGCATCTATGATGCATAAGAGAGCCATAAAAGGGAGTTACACTTGTTGACCAACTTATGACACCTACTATGACATGTCATAAAGCATCTTTGAATGGATATAATGGACCCAAAATGGGGTGCCCAAGTTGGTGAGTGGGTTATGATGAGCTTATGGCAGGTGGAAGGAATATGTTATTTTTAGCATATGGACTCATCTCAGGTTTGAGCATTAGATTTTTAACTAGGTATTTGGGCACCATTTTCAGTAGTTTTAGCTCATGGTTTCTTAATTACCATTTGATGATTTCATGTATTTATTCTCCTATTTATTTGGTGCTTGAGATGGAGATTATATATAAGCAAGTTTTGTAGGTAATGTTATGCTACTAGAATTGCTCTAGATCTCTTGTTTCCTATAAGGGAATGTCTCTATGATTGTATTGTAACATTTGTTGCTAATAATACAATTGAATTTTGTTTTGGAGTGTGGATTTTTTTCTCTAGAAATAATTTTCCCCATGTAAAGTTATGTTATGATATAATTTTTGTTGTGTATTTTCCTTGTAAATATGAAGAATTAATTTACTTGCATTTATACCTCTCCTCAAAGATTATATTAGGAATATTTTCTACACTCTTTCTTCCTTTAAAAATCTAGGTCCTCATCCCCCTATTTTTTGAACCAAGCCTAAAAGAAGTTGGCCTCCTACTTGTGAAGAAGATATAGACATACTTGCAATATTTCTAATTCTACAAATATGTTTACATTGATGTCTAGCCATAGTAGATAGGTGAAAATACCTAGAGTTACAATCAACTTCCAATATCCATCACTCAATATTCTTGATGCCAAAATATTTCCTCTTTGGCAAGATAGTCATCCAATTAAATAAGAAAGTTTGTTTCCCTTAAAGAGGAGAACATCTATGAAATTGAAAGAGTGGAAATGACTAACAAACTTCTTGGTTCCCAAAGTTGCATCTCTACATTCCTAGGGACAAGACAAATCCTCAAGGCTAGGGAATTTATCAAGAGAATAAGGCTAGAACCATCAACAATATGCAACCAACTAAGTGCCAGTTCTTGAGAGAGGATAAACTCTCCTTCATCTTTAGGAATTTTCTAAGCTAAGGGGGTAATCCCTAAGGTCTTATTTATAGGACAACTAAAGATAAATTAAGAAATAGCCTCAAGACCCTAACAACCATACTCACAATACTATGAATTTCTAAAATTGTCACTAGAAACGCATGCCAACATTAGATTCAAATAGACCTAAAATATCTCTTATAAGAATATAAGAACATCTTCTTACATGCATCATAAGATTACAATAGTATACACACCCCTAAGAGTGGAAATACATGACTTTTCATACACAAGTAAGAGAAAAAACACAATAGCATGATACTCTAATAGCTCATCATTTTTGGCATCCATAAAACTAGGCCTTAGTTATACTATTGGATCATAAGACCATGAAAGAACCTAAAGCTACTCCTAAACCAACAAGAGAGACATAATCATTAGATTAAAATGTGTTGACCTTTCACCAATTAGATTGGTGCCTAATGCAATGGGAAATTGTAATTCCTACCCTTGTGTCTACCTGGTGTGATTTTTGATTCATATGTTTTATGTTGTGTTGAGTGCCTATCAATGTATTATGTGTTTCTCATGTTATGAGTTGTAGCACCAAACTTTCTGATGAGGTCTGTTGTGCCATCGAGGGGTTCTGATGGTGTATTTGAGATGCTTTTCTAGAGATGTTTTGCATGACTATCAAGGTCTTTCCGATGAGGTTTTGTATTGGCATTGGATTTTTGACTATGCATTATGGGATGCATATGTTATGCTTATGTATGTTAGATCATTACAATGTTTTAGCTTCACTATTTTCACCATATTTATTATAGTTGTGATTATTATATTTTTTTAGTATTGTGAAATGTTTTGATTATACATATTGTTCCTAGATCATGCTAGTCGTAGATGATTTATAGTTAGATGTAATGATTTGATATCATGTTATGATTTATACCACATTGGGTGGATTATGTTGCTTCAACTATTTTTATGTGGAGTAGGTATGCCTGATGTTTGACTTGAGTGTGAAAGTATAGGGTTATTTCCCCAACAGTGGTTATATATTGGAGATGATCATCTTTGGGTTAAAACATCCGAGTCAGCCTCTATCTCACTCAATTTGAGTATGAGACAAGTCTTGTGAATTCTTGTGCTAACCTGGATCTGAATTAGTGGTGATTCCAAAGTCTACATGTTGTGAAAACTCATAAAGTGTGTATGAGTCCTTTGCATGTGTTTCCTTTTATCTTTTCACATTGTATTTAAACTTATCTCAAAAAGCATGTTTTTCATGTTTGCATAATATTTTATGGTTGAGTTGAAAAAGATTATTTTTACATTCGTGAATAATTTCTATTGCATTATTTTATTTCTATTTAATCCTTTCTTCGAGATGGAATATTTTATATTCAAAAGGTATAATTGCATTTGCAAATTTACTTTAATTCCATAGGTTATCAAAAATTACTAAATGTAAGTTAAATTATGTTTCTTTGCCTTGTGGAAATTATTGTGTTAATTTAACTATTGAGTTTTCCTATGTTCTCAAAAGTTATTTTTTAGAAAAGAAATATTAGAAAAAAATTAAATTAAAAAGGAAAAAGAGCTTTTGGAAAGTAAAAAGCAAAAATAGACAAGTGTTATTTCATTCAATTTTGCATTTTTTCTCCAAATCCTCTTCTTGCTCCACAAAAGAAATTGATTTTTGGAAAGGATTGAAGGGAAGGGAGAAAGAAATTCTTTGATGGGAGATTTCTTGGGTTTGGCAAGGAAGTGTGTGTGATGTGTCTACTTCAAACAAGGATTCTTCTCTATTATGTATGCTTGTATTGGGAGATAATTTCCCCATTTGATATTCATTTTTAAATTTGAAATTTAAATAGTTTTTCCATTGCCATGCCACAAGAATTGATTTTCTTATGGCCTCCTTGTTGAAGGAGTGAATTTTATTTATTTTGGATGCTTTATTTGTATGTTTTAATTATGTTTTAAAATTTTCAAGATGTGTCATAAACAACCATTACTATGCCCAAATTTTATTGAAATCTTCTTTTTCAAATTATAGTTGAGATTATGGTTGTTGTGCATTTTTGGGATAAGAGGGTATATTTAGATTTTTTAAATTCTCTTTAACTTGGAAAAAAAAAAAAGATGCAAGGTAGAAACCACTTCCATTAATGGATAAATTGGGGTTTTTTTTATCATTTTTCTTACATTTGTAAATGAGTAAAAATTGCATTATAGGCCTTATATGGATGTGTTATAATGTGGGATGAGTAATCTCCCTAATATTTTAATATTCTACATCTTTTAGCATATTGTTAATATGTGTGTGTGTGTGTGTGTTTTAAAATTGCATTGATTCTTGTGCCACACCCAAATGGTCAAATGGTGCATTAGACTCATAGGATTGAGGTATAAAATAGGGAAGGAGTGGGCTCTAACCACTAGCCGTGATACACATGGATTGGTGGAAATAGCAGGTGGAGAGTTTTATAATCAAGTGATAATCCAATACAAACTAGGATAATAAAATGTATGAGTCATTAAGATATCTACACCATGAATTGAATGCTCAAAAAGGTTCAGTCTTGGGTGTAAATGGCATGTCACAACACTGGAAGATGGTGATTGTCAATGTATTTATCATATGAGGATTGATTTTCTGCTCAACCACTTCATAGTCGTCATGCTATTTAAATGACAATCTTGGGTCTACTTCTAGGATCATCATCCTATCCTGGCCTCCAAAATTTGTCTAGATCACCTGCATGTATGTTGACATATTGTTGTACCCTCATATATGTATGTGTGGATGTATTGGTTTATGCATTGAATGTGTGAGAATCCCTTATGCATAAATGTTGTGTTGGCATTATTTTATGCTTGTACTCATTGATTGGATTGAGTTGCCACATGTGATTTGTGAGTTATTCATACTTGGTATGCACTTGATTGGTATGAGTTACCACATGTGATTGTATGCTTCTAATTGGTGTGAGTGTGCTTGTACCCAATTTGACCATCTTCTAGGATAGTTGAGTGGGCTTGAGGGTACCACATGGTTGGGTCATGCTAAACCACCCTTGGGGATCGACGAATTTGGAGGATTCTTCTTAGAGACATGATAAAACTCTCATGGTATCTTATGCTTGTGTACCTCTCATTATTATATATTGTTATTATTGTAAATTGGTTCATTGGGACTATTGTAATAAGATTGAAATTATGTTTTGATGTATTCTCTTATGTGGATTATGATCCATCCATGTTGGGGATGAGATTCTTTCAATGTTATATTATTTTGAAATCTTTTGGGATGTTTTCATGCCTCAACTTGTCAGGATGTTGGTGTGATTCACATGTTGTAATCTTGATATTTTAGCATGTTACGTTCAATTATTGTAATGTTTTATTGATGGTATTAGATGTTTTAGTATTGGATCACATTTTGCACATGTAGGAGGTGTTGATCCTATCTTTCCTTTTTACATGTGTCAACATTGGTGCCAACATATTTGGTATTTTGTGATGCTTTTATCATATTTCTCCATATGGTTATTATGGTTTAAGTTACCTAATTTCATATTCTATTTATTGGATATACATCTTGAGTAGATGAATTAGTGCTTTTTTCATTTAGTTAATTGTGTCATTTGGAAGTTTGTGTTATCAATAGTATACTGATGGAGGTTGTATCCCTACTCTACTTGTTGTTCATGTCACCTTCGTGTGTCCATGTGAGTTGGAGTGTGTTTTAGTTGACCTTCCTTGTGACATTCCTCATTGTCTTGTGATTGTTCCACTCAACGACCATTCCTCTTGGCTACGAGTGTGTCAGCTTTGTGTTGTTCAAAGGTTGACAAGTTGGAGACCATAGAATCATCTTTTGGAGCTTGTTTAGTCTTCTAACAATTTATAGGAGGCCTAGGGATGGAATTCTTGGTAGTAGATTCCTTGTGGGACCCTTAGTCAAGCTCCTAACCATGTGCCTTGAGTAAATTATCCGTTTGGACTCTATGAAAAGACTATAGTGTAAAACTTGGACACTAGCACCAATTTTAGATCTTAGCATTAAAATTGAACTCTAGAACCATTTTTGACACTAGATGGATGTGCTATAGTCCTCCTCGGATGCTATAGTCCTCTAAAATACTCAGGCATCCATGAAGTCTTAGATAGCAAGCATTTTCTATTTTTTCTCAAAGAAACTTTCTATACAAAAGTTGTTCCCCTTACTCTAATGCATCTTCCCATTATAAAAAATTATTGATAGGTGTCCTAATATATAATTTTTTCCCTCTTTTGCATTGGGAAGCATGCCTTTGCAGTAAATCAACTAGCGTTTATTTCGATTGATCGAGGTCTTATACCTCATAGTTGTCGAACCTCTTCTATATGTTTCCCCTTGTGTTTTGGTGTTGTTTGAGTTGTCATGGAATGTATTTGAGGTAGTTTTCACCCTCATCCTACTCCATGTGTTGTGATAAAATGAGGTAGTGGACTTGTGTATGATCGTCGTCATGGAGGAAGCTCCATTCTCTCACATGGGTATCATGGTAACTTTGTCACATGATGGGTGAAGTCTTCTGCTTTTGCCACCTTGCTAAGGGTAATGGTGAAATATTCTAGTTTTTTTTTTTTCTTTTCATGACACTTGGTGTGCATGTGAGTGTTATTGAACATGCAAATATTGCACTTGCATATGCAAAAAAATTGTTCATCCAATGTTTGTTCAGTTAATGTCCTGGGTGAAATCTTGGGGCATTATAGAAACAAAGTCATAGATTGAAAGGAATAAGAGGGCACATCTGAAATCCAAGAATAGAACAAGACTTTCATTCATACACAAATCAAACATAAATACATTTGTAACTAGACATGCTTAACAATCTATCTCAAAGTTACAATAACTCATATGAATTAAGAAAATACCATTACAAAAAGGTTTGCAATGATTTGGAATGTCTATCATATGTTAATCTAATCCTATTAGAATCTCACTTGTGTGGAAAGAGGGAACCTACAACTAGGTTCAAAGACTCCCTTGAATTGTTGCAATCTACCATGGAGAAATCTATCTATAGTCGCACCTTGTATGAATAACCTTCCTTTAGCTTACAACACATACTCTCATCTCTCAGAAATCTAGGCTTGCACTTTTTGATACCCTAGACTGACATGAGACACATATAGCTAGAAGATTATCTTAAGGACCAACCCTTTGAACCTCTTACAAACATGTATATATGGTTTTTTCCATACAAAAAACCCTCATAGGCCTAGACAGCCAGTTATGCTAGCATTTAAGTCCATAAGATTACCATATCCAAGCATATATCTTGACTAGCACACAATTTATTAAGGATAGGAATACACTTGGAGGAGTGGGAGATCCATATTAGATCATAAATTAGGTACATGGAATAGGGGATTATATCTTCCACCAAGAAAATAAATCATTCAAAATCATGAATTAGATCTCCAATGGTACAATCTACATACATATTCAATGTATTCAAATCAACACATTCTTATAGTCCTACAGAAACAATGGTAGCAACAATAGGTAGCTCATAAATGATAATGAGGTCACATAGAGAAGAATAGGGTAGGCACATAGTGCATTCAACACAATAGATGACCTATCAATTCAAATTCATGCAACAATCCAAAGGCAACATTTGAGCTCATGAATGCAAAAGATAAACCTTGAGAGGATGTAGACATCTCTAAAAAATGATTCCTGTAGAAATACACATGACCCAATGGAATGGTATCACCCCTGCCAACATGCATGAACTCATCTACAATCAAAATCATGCTCATGGAAGAGAAATTGAGCATGAGAGGGCCACCATGAAGTTCAGAGTTTGCCTACATAGAGATAGCCAAAGACTATTGGACAAGCTAAAAACTTTAAATAAAGAATTAAGGCACAACATAGAAATGTCCATAAGCATAGGAATGGAAATATGTGGTACCCAAAATGTAAAAATGAGGTCTAATAGTTGCTATTCTACATCAACAAACTACCAACCACCATTTGCACAATCCTTGAGAAATCTAGCTATAGTTGTATCTTGCATGAATAACTTTTCTTTAGCTTACAACACATACTCTCATCTCTTAGAAATCTAGGCTTGCACTTTTTGATACCCTGAACTGACTTGAGACATATATAGCTAGAATATTGTCTTAAGGACCAAGCCTTTGAACCCTTTACAAGAATGTATATATGGTTTTTACATATAAACAACCCTCATAGGCCTAGACAACCAGTCATGCTAGCATTTAAGTCCATAAGATTACCATCTCCAAGCATATAACTTGACTAGCATACAATATTAGGGATAGGACTACACTTGGGGGAGTGGGAGATCCATATTAGATCGTAAATTAGGTACATGGAATATATTTAGGGGATGATATCTTCCACCAAGCAAACAAGTCATTCAAAATCATGAATTAGGTCTCCAAAGGTATAAATCTACATACATATTCAATGTATTTAAATAATCACATTCTTATAGTCCTATAGAAACAATGGTAGCAACAATAGGTAGCTCATAAATGTTAATGAGGTTACAAAGAGAAGAATATTGTAGGTACATAGTGCATTCAACACAATAGAGCTCCGTGAAGAAGGAAACAATAGATGACCTATCAGTTCAAACTTATACAACAATCCAAAGGCAACATTTGAGCTCATGAATGCAAAAGAATAAACCTTAAGAGGATGTAGACATCTCTGAAAATGCTTCTTGTAGAAACACACATGACACCATGGAATGGTATTACCCATGCCAGCATGCACGAACTCATTTGCAATCAAAATCATGCTCATTGAAGAGAAACTAAGCACTAGAGAGTCACCATGAAGTTCAAGGTTTGCCTACATAGAGATAGCTAAAGACTATTGTACAAGCAAAAACCTTTAAATAAATCATTAAGGCACAACATAGAAAAGTCTACAAGCATAGGAATGGGCATATGTGGCACCCACAAGGTAAAAATGATGTCTAATTGTTGCTATTCTACATCAAAAAACTACCAACCACCATTTGCACAACCCTTGAGTTCACCACCTTAGTTAACATGGCTAATAAACCTATTGCCCTAGAATTTGATTGTTTGAACCATATATGGTGGGTAGGCATGGTTAACACATTCGAATTCTGTTTGAAACTAGTAGCTATGATTATGCTAGAGAGTAGACATGTCGATCAAAGGACCTCATGAAGTCATGTAGGATGAGAGGCACAAAGACTATGCATTGAAAAGTCTTGCCTAGCCATGAAGAAATCGAGCCTCGCTAAGAAGACTATGATGTACTTTGCTTGATAGAAGAATGACTCGACAAAAGAAATCACAAGCTTTTATTTGTAAACATTGATTCTTTGCATAGAATTTTATTGCATGGGATATGGATATGGATATTGATACGGAATGCTTGCTAGATATGTTATGGATATGGATATGGATATGAAATGCAATTGGATACGTTATGGATATGGATATGGATACATGTCATCTTGATATTGCAAGTACTTTGCTTTCATCATTGGGCTTTATTATGTTGTAACAAAATAAAAGCATCTAGGTATAATTAAACCGAGATGACTTGAGTATCACTTACATGGATTTTGATATAGCAAGTTGATACAAGCATCTAGTCAAAATTGAATCTAGATGACCTAAGTACCTCTTGTGTTTCAATAGACAAGGATTTTTTCTTTTCATGTTCAAACCTCCGAAGTCCTCGATGATCTTTTTCTGATCATGTCGTTAGACAAAAGTCGTGTCATTACTAAAGTTTAATCCACAGACAACAGACAAAGAAAAAGATTATGCCCCCATCATAGCATCTCTAGCTTTTGGCATCCTTGAGTAGCATAGGAAGACATAATGACAAAAATCCAAGACTTAATTAAGTTTACCTGTTCACAAAGCATTCTTGCATTAGATGTGTCATTTTGCCATAATTGATATAGAGTCAGTTTGAGTGTTTCGGTATGGTGTTCTACTTTTGCTTTGGATAGGTTGATGTTCTGTGCCAAGATTTTTGTTGTTTTGGGAAGCTTGCTTTGCTGCATGCGCTTGTCTAGTGAAATGTATCACAATCCTTATTGGGGGAATGGACCCTAAAGGATTGATCAGTGCCTCAAGGGTGCATTGATAATGGCCTTGCCTACGTGACAATGCAGAGGCAACGTAGTTCAGTACGTGGACCATGGACCTAAGCTACGGATTGGATGAGACATCATATGAAACAGATATGGATCAAATAGGGATCAAACATGGAACATAAATGGATAAGATATGGAACAGATATGGATCGGATATGGATCGGATATGGAACAGATATGGATTGGATGATACTGATGACAAGGAAACACCATGAATAGGTAGTTACATGGGTGATAAGGAATGAAATGCACATGGAAGAGGGCAATAGTGGATAGAAGGAATCAAGGATATGATCTCCAAGGACTATGTCGCATAGGAATAACTCAAAGCTAATGACGAAGGACGATGAGAGGATAATGAAGGATTTGTGTGGTTTTGGAGGGATAAGGTATGTTAAGAGACATCTAAAACATTTGTCAACATTGTGCCCCAAATATTTATCAAGATCAAGAAAAATAGAGGAATGGAAGATTAGGATGGATGGACTGGACAGTATATGTATGTAATGGATAGAGGAATAGGATAGGAACTGGTACAGAAGGAAACTGATAGGAAAAAGGTGATATGCTGATGAGACAAGGTGCCCCCAAGTGTAGGTGATGTAGGAGATCAACTTACACATGACGCCTGTTTGCCAGGTTTTCATCATGGCACTTATCCAAGGCGCCTATTTGCCAAGTTTTCACCATTGGACGAAAGGATTTTTCTTTACTTTTTTTTTAAAAATATTTAGATAGGAGATGGTGGATATGGATAAGAGAGAGTCAAGTATCTAGTTCCTTGAAAGGTGATAGTCCCACTAGAAAGATGCTGTCGAATGGACCATGTCAAGTGTGCTCATAGATGTTGGTATGGAATTGCATGAAGGTGAGCTATGGAGAAGGTAGATATTGGATAATGGAAGGTGCGATAGTGGATGATGATGTGAAATACATATTAGAAAGCTTATGCAAAAGCATGGACCATGGGAGTAGGATGGGGAAGATATGTAGGATAGTAGTGGAAGGGAGGGGAGATGGAGTTATACGTAAGGGTTGTGGAATGGAAGGGAACCATGACCAACGGTTGCACATACTATGATAAACATTGAAGCTTATGATAGGTAGGTGGCATGGGAAGCAATGGAGATTTTTGCTTGGTGGATGAATGATTTAGGAATTTAGGGACCCACATAGACTTAGTATTTTTCTAATTTTTGCTTGTCTTGTGGGATGGAGGAATTGGATACTTTTGGATGGAATGGGAGAAAGTGAATGGTTGGAATTCTTGAGAGGTGGATGCCTCATGCAACTTTAGGGCTTTTTGCTTGGGTACCCAAACCATTTTACCTTTAGATTTTACCTGTGAAGGTACGGGCTTGGGTATATGCGGCGTTTGTGCAGCTTCAAAGGTAATTAGTTGTTGCTTGGGGACCCACACCTTTTTTAGTTTGGCATTGAAGTGTATGGGTGTATGTAGCTTTTGATATGGATAATTCTTTGATTCTTGGCTTTTGTATCCTAGGTCATGAGGACGCTTAGGATTTTTGACTTGAGAGGTAGAGGCATCCAAATTTTTACTGTTGAATTCTCTTGGGATGGTGGAAGTGAGGTTGCTGGAAGCTCATTGTTTAGACATGTGCAATTGTTGGCCATGATTGGGATATTTAGAGGAGTTATAGATGGATGGATAAGGTGTTGGAAGAAGTGGTGGTAAAATGCATGGAGGGATATTAGGAGTTGGAAGTAGCGGAGGTAGATTGGATGGTGGAAGGTGTATGGTCACATGCTTTTGGGATGTGTATGATAAGGGAGGTGGAATGACGACATATGTTTTAGGAATATGGTAGGATTTGCAATGGAAAGTGGTAGACTTAGGAGGAGTGGAGGAAGTACCAACATCTTAAGATTGTTCACCTTGGGGTATGTATCCGAGACCGTATGAATGAGGAGGAACATTGACACAGACAGGCTCCAAAATACCTTGTTCATGAAGGCCTAGACCTTTACCTTGATAATTCATTTGTTGGAGTATGCGGTGGATAGTGGGATTATGTATAGGTGGAACACTAGCAGCGAGCTCATTATTTGATGGAGAAGGTGAGATAAAGGATAATGGTTATTGGTGTTCTATGGAAGAACATTCATGCATGAAGGTAGTGGGACCAAGGATATAGGATAATGAATTTGCAGCTTGGTCAATACTGGACGGTGAAGGATCACTAGAATATTGATCATCATTATGCTCTTTAGGATCTAAGTTATTGGGTTGATCATTCATGTGCACTTGGGAGGCAAGTGTCTCATCAGAGGAAGTGAAAGTTGTTGGATCATGGATGGGATTATATGGAAGAGGGGTAGAAGTAATGGAGGTTTCTTGCTCACGGATGGGTATGGGATCAAGTTGTTCAAGGACATCTTCTTCATAGGGAATATCTTGATCATAGAGCAAATAAAGGTTATGGATGGGTTGGAGTTGGATTTCCTTCTCATGTATAGGATCAAGTTGCTCATGGATAGCTTCTTCATCAAAGATAGTATCTTGATCATAGAAAAGATAAAGGTTATGGATGGGTTGGAGTTGGATTTCCTTCTCATGTATAGGATCAAGTTGCTCATGGATCGCTGCTTCATCAAAGATAGTATCTTGATCATAGAAAAGATAAAGGTTATGCATGGGATGGAATTGGATCTCTTGCTCATGTATAGTTGTTGGGAGATGGATAGGATCAAGTGGCTCATGGAGAGGTTCATTATTATATATATCATCTTGATCATGGAAAAGATAAATGTTATGGATAGCTTGCATGAAAGTGATTTGATCTTGACTTAGACTAGGGCTTAATGTTTCCACATGCTCTAAAGTGTGCTCTTGACATAACTCTTGAGGTACTTGAATTGGAGTGGAGGTAGAAGACTTTTGGATAGGATCTTGGTCAACAACATGAAGGTGCGATGGACCTTGACTTCGGTTCATGGTAGGAGGCTCTTTGATAAGCTCAAGGGGTTGAGGATCACATGAAGGATTTTTGGTAAGGTCAAGGACCAGAATTCGGGGACATGGTTGACTCTCTGCTAGTAGCCCTTGGATCACATCATTGGTAGGTGTATGAATAGGTGAATGAGGGGATTTAGCTTTCTCCCTAGCTTTTCTCTGCTTGTATAAATTTGGAAAGACTCTTTTCCACAAATCATCTGAGGATTCCTTGGTTGTCAGTTTAGAGATTGGGGAACTCGATGGTGGTGTCGGCATAGGACTGGTATGTTTTGGAATATGTGTCTCATAATATGGTGAAGAAGGACTAGTAGACAAAGTGGTATATGATTTCCAACTTGGTGTGGTGCTTGCCTTGTCATGAGTATGGGAAAAGGATATATGATTTTGGGGCGAGGCGTAGCTAGTACTGGCACGTTCAACTTGCAAGATTGCCATTTCTTGTTGTAAGACTTGGATTTGTTGAGAAATTGCTACACAATCTTGGGGCGAGGGACATAAGTTTATTTGCAATTGTAGATATTGGATTTTTTGAGCAATATATTCTAATTGGTTTTCCATCTCTTCAAAAATTGACACAAGACCGGAAAAGCTTACTATGATAGATGCGCAGCTACAAATGCATGGAAACAGAGGATAAAAGCACAGTGGGTCAAAGCATATGCATAGATCTAGCAAAGTTTGCTTTTGCAGAGTTTTTTGAACATTTTTCAAAAATTTTCTATTTTTGGTTTGAAAACTTGGTCTTTACGAATTCTGATTTTCAAGTATGGCAAAGACACAGCAAACACAGAAGTTTTCATGATTTTTATCTTTTTTTATTTTTTTTATTTTGGACTTTTTGACTCAAAAACAAGTACAACCTAGGCTGGATATGACAATACTTGTTGAATCCTCTAGCTATGTGTTGTGTGGTTACACAACACACCCCATTTTGACTTGGCAAAACAGGGACCCAACTTCTTTTGGCTTGGTTTGTGTTTCTTGCTTTCTGGCGGTTTGGTAAAAATCAGTCAAGTGCATCATCACGTTGAGTCAGGATGAGGTAAGTCCCCAATATGAGGTTAGTTTGTCAAAATTCATATTTCATATCTGTGACCTCATATTCTAAAAGAACATTAAATTTCATGCAGGTTTGCCTTTTACATCACCCTGGTATTCATCAGGATGTGAGAGTTATGAACAGTCAAAGTCTTGGTCAAACCTGATATTCGCAAAAGGGGGGGTCATATTTTATAATCTGAGTCATGTTGTTTAAAGACCATCATCATATTCGAGCATCCCCTGATATATCCTGCGGCTCAAATATCCAGACGTCAACTTTAAATGGTAGTAAGTCTTCCCCGTCAAGCGATCTTTTGTATCGCGAACATCATGTTGTGAAAAGTAACCCGATATTCGTTAATATCATCCTGACGTGAAATATCACCCTTAACAAACATCCTGATGACATCATCCGAATACAATAAACGAAGAAACAAACATCCTGATGACATCATCATCATATTTACATTTCAACAGGATATTTTGTAAACATGATCATGTTCGCCCAATATGACGATGACGTCATGAAGCATTTTCGATACAAAGAATGAATATCATGATGATGTCATCTTGATATTCAGAAAGGAAGACGAGTAAGTTTGTCTCGTCATCATCATTTTTTGAAACATCACCCGATAAACCGAAATATCCTCCTGATGTGCTAAAACGTAAACAAAGGGTGCATCGTCACCCGAATCTTGTTGCGATAATAATTTCAATGCTGGGGAGGATGATATTGAAACTCAACCCGATATTTGTGAAATATCATCCTGCCCTCATGATATCCCGTCATATGGATATCCCCCCGCTCCCTTTGCCGCCATTATCATTAAATGCGCGCAGATATGGTAGGTGATTCCCACCGACCCCGGAACCCAATGAAATACCTAGCGAGATCCTGAGTTTTCGCATGAATGATCAAAGATTGTAATCTAACTTCTCAGAGTTGCCCTAAAGTTACCCTAACTGCAAGGTTAAAAAGTAATTCAACCGCCATTGTTACGTTTACCTGCGTTAAAATTGTTTTACAGAGCACTAGCCTCCATATCCGCATAACAGCTACCGTTGCGCAATTCGAGCTCACAGATAGAAGGAAGGAAGTGATCAATAGTTGAATTAAGAGTGTCTTGACGATATACTGGTATAAAGGAAAATCTGCATAACCAGGTAAGTGAACTGAAACCCTCATCATGTTGTTTCTAAATGATGTTGTAAGTTCTGGTTATGTATCCATATAAGTAAGTAATGTGAAATTGATGCAATAGGCATGATATTTGCAATATGTATGCATGCATATCCCTGTTGTGAGAAGAAATGTTGTTAATTGCAGGTACCCATGGCTGAAAAACGCTTAGTCAAGAATCAGGAGGAATTCAGCAGGCCTATGTTCTCTTCTCAGAGAGGGGTCCTGCTCAAATATGGAGCAATTACAGACACCCATCAGGGGATTACTAACCTGGAAGCCTGGTCAGCCAAGCTAAATGATGGACATGACAAGAGTCCGGTATTGGACGCAGTGTTTGTATCGGGTATGTGGAACGCTGCTGGCTTCCCATACTCCATGGAGTCTCTGGAGCTAGTCATTGAGTGCGCCCGAAATTATAACCCTCAGACGAGGCAGGTGGTGAAGCATGGGAGAGTGTATGCAGACCTATCCATCAAAGGTCTCTCCCAGACATTTGGACTGCCAATGGGCAGTAAGGTAAAGAGTGTAAACTTGAAGAAGTCTGAAAGAGAATACGAGGCCAATAAGAAGGCGGCCAGAAAGAACATGTATGCTTTGCGGGCCGAGAACAGCACATACAATGCGGCGGCCAAGCTCCCCGTGCACATGTTCAAGTTTGACTTCAATGAGGAGTATCAGTATGTGATTTCCCTTCTGAACAGGGTGACTGGCCAGCCTGATACTGGTGAATTTAGAGATTGGATGTATGGAATCATAATGATGTGTCTATATGCAGACATCAAGCCACTGTGGGGCCAAATAATAAGCGATGCTCTGCATGAGCAGCTGATGAACCTGGGAGGTTCAGATTGTACATTCTACATGACATCTTACATCGTGTATTCCTGTGCTTATAGAGGCACTTTTGATGCCCTGGTGATAGATGGAAAACTGACGGGCACAAATGCAGCATATATCTGGGATCATCATCCCCAGCTGCAAAGAACCAACTATATCAAGGACTACAAACTGGTCAATGATGCATTCTCTATGCATCTGGTAAGGACCATGGAAGATGACAGAACTAAAAGACTGAGCATGGAGGCTCAAGAGGCAGTATACAGGCATGGGGCATGGTACATACAATTTGCCACCTTTTCCTATATCAGGATAGAAGGCTTTGAAGGACATCCCCTGATGCTGCCAAGATATCCTACGGATGCAGTAGTGTTAATGGAATTTATCAGGCAGGGCTCCACCATGATACAGATGTATAAGGATGCCAAGAAGCTGCCACCAATTTTGTTCCCAGTCAGCATCGGCAACTACATGTGCCCTGACTCTGACAATATAAAGAAGGTGATGGTCACCCTGAATAAGATGAATCTACAACCTTTTCCAATAACCAGACCATATGATCCTTACGGCCGAATACAGAAGATTCTAGGAAAGCCTATTCACCAGAGGCACCTAGAGGATTTTTGGGCTGACTGCGAAGATGAGGCAGAAGCCAGGAGGAGGAGGTATCAGAGGTTGACTCTGAACCAGATCAGAACATTTGATTGCATATCCCTTCCTCAGCAGCTGAAGAGTGATGATGGCAGGATAATGGCAGACGAATATGAGCAGAAGAAGATTTACAATGATACCATCTCTGCACCTGACCTCACCATGCAGGAGGATATGTCCTTAGACCCATTCTTTGCCAGAACCATACACTTGACCCAAGCTTGGGTAGATGCACAGGTAGAGGCATTGAAGAAGAAGGGTGTTGCCATCACGGTGGACAACAAGAAGGGACAAGACATCCCTACAGATGAATATGACGACTTCCTGCTGGAGAAGAGGAAGACTAAGGGAGAGAGGATCCCTCCACCACAGCAGCCTAGCAAAAGGGCCCCAAGGGGCAAGAAGGTGGAAAAGGGACCCAAAGGGGTCATAATTGAAAGGGCAGTATTCACAACGGAGGAGGCAGCCAAATCAGGATCAGAATCAGATGCTCCTCCAAAGCCCAAGAAAACCAAGATAGCAGAGGCTAGAATCACAGAGACCCAAGAAGTGGGTCAGTCATCCAAACAACCAGGCAAAAATATCCTCATGGAGGAGGAGCCTGAAGAAGAGGAGGAAGCTCCACTAATAATAAGAAGAAAGAGGAGAGCTCCGCAGGTGTTGGTTCCCACCACACCTAAGAAACCAAGAACCTCCATGAGAGGTGAAATAAGCCAACCCCCTGCACCGGTACAAGGGGCAGGTAGTGAAGTGCAGAAGGAACTTCAGCATAACGTTCCACTTCCTACCATTGTCAAGTTCAAAACTGAACTTGCTGAAGAGCAACAAAAGGAAGCATCTCAGACACAAGCGGAAAGGCATGTCTCGCTAGACAAGGCAATCGACCTGTCTAATGATGAGGTTGTACAGGATGTGTCTGCACAGAAGATGGAAACACTGGCTGCTGGCATCAGCATGACTCCTCACAAGCCTCCATATGTCTAATCAGTGCTTGAGGAGATGAAACAAGCAGAAGCGGAGCAAGAAAAGAGCCCGGAACCAGAAAAGAGCCCGGAGCAGGTAGCTCAGGACATAGGGCTGGACACACTGATCGCTGAGGTGACAAGTCCTGTAGTGGTAGACTTGGCAGAGAAACAGGATGCAAGTCCTGAGAAGCCAGCAGGATCACCTGATAAGGGCCACCTAACAAAAGAGATAGAGATGACAGAAGCAGAAGGTCATACTCTTGAATCAGGCCAGCAAAGCCCATGAGATACATCAGCAGGACCTGCTATAGTGGAGGTCCAAGAAATAAAGGCTGATGAGAAGAAGGAAGAAATAGAGGATCTAGCTGCTAAGGCACAAGAGGTGGATAGTGCAGGCACAGAACAAGTAGCAGCCGTAGAACAGATGCCATCACCTCGGGCGGATCCTATGATATTCGGTACGGTGGACATACCACCAGAAATAGAGAAACAAAAGGAGGATGATCAACCTCCACAAGGGGAAGAACTGGGGATAGATGAAGAAATGATGGAGAAAGATCATGATCATTATGATCTACATACAGGTACACCGTAGGGTTCCCCACACAGAGAAGATGCTCCCCCAGAAAAGGAAGTTCCTCAACAAGAGGAGGCACCACAGGATCAGCAGCAAGGCAAACATCAAGAGAGAGAAAAGGAAAAATCACCATCTCCACAACACTTGTTGATAAAAATGGGAGATAGGGGTGAACAGCATCATGATGCTGAAAAGCATGATCAGGTGCCTCCATGGTTAGAAAAGGAGGTAAATGTTGAGGAAGAGATTGAAATTCAAGAGTTCAACGTCTCCACCTTGTTCTCCGCGGATATAATGAAGCCCAAGAGGAAGGCCAGGATGACATCGGCCATCAAAAGAGATCCGGCGACAGGGAGAAGGACCGCACAAATTGTTGTACCTGCGGTGGAGAAGGAAAAAGGTAAAATCACTGTCGATAAATTTCAGATCAGTACAGTTGATTTAGGTTTTGCTAACGAGGACCAGGAAGGTCAGGAGGGAAAAGACATCATAGACTCTCTAATTCAGAAAGTGAAAAGAGAGAAGGAGAAAAATAAGCAACATAAAGAGCACATTGCTCAGTTGCATGCATACATTAAAGGCTTAACCAATCCTGATGATACTACAAGTGAAGCTGCAGTCCCATTGACTGCCATTTCTCAGGAGGAAGTAAATAAATTGGACCTCATGAAGCATGAGGCTTCCGTAATAAGGAAATGGATGTCATCCACATTGGATGATGCTATAGAAATAATGAAGGGTTCTTTGAAGAGGTGGAGCATATTAAGTGACTCCAAAACCAAGGTGGACAAATTGCAGATGCAGACCGGGAAAAGGTCTTATAAACTGGAGAAAGTCCTCAGCCTGTTGGGAGAAATAAGGAAGATAAACCCACAACTGCTTATCAGTAAGCAGGTATTGAATAATAATACTGCATTATTAGTGGATATCTGGTACAAAGATGTACAGTTTGAATGCGGAGTCCTCAAGAGATGCAATAATAAGCTGAGGGAGATCAGCATGAGGCTACGTGATTTAATGGGCATTGAGGCAGACATGCTAGAAACACTAGAAGGCAAAGTAGAGGGAAAAATAGAGAATCAAGATGAAGACTCTGCCCTTAAGGCTCTGCGCAGTAACTTCCAAATGGAAGATGATGGTCCACTCATCCACTTGACAGAGGAGATTATAAATAAGGTGATGAGGATCAAGGTCAAGATGGAGACCTACAATGAGACATTGCAGGACAGGGAAAATAAGCTGGATAACAGCAGGGATAAGTATGAAGCACACAAGCACGCCATTATCAAGGCAAAGACTCAAGATGGCGGAGGAATAGATCAGGTTGTGCAGTCATATGAACAGATCCAGAGCAGCATGCAACCCCATATGCAGTAGCATCATCATCAGGATAGCGAAGGTTCAGGAAGTGATGCACATGATGATGATCCGCATGAATCAGCTGAAGAGCATGATGGAGATACATCATGAGGGGGATATTTGCATATGCAATATAGATAGTTGCTAGCTGGCAACTTGTGCCATTTTGTAAAATTGACAAGTCATGGAATGATGACCGTTGATTTGTATTGACATATCAGATCCATAGATCTTTTGTAACAGATTCCTCACCTTACTCTATAAAAGGTGGTGGAATGCCTTGTTGTAAGGATTCGAAACTTAATTGAAATTTGTTTGCTGAAGTATTCAGGGCTCATTTCAAAGCTGCTGTATATGTACATGTCTTTTGCATACTTAATGGAAGAGAAGAGTATTTTGGTTACAAACCTTCGTAAATCTTGAGTAATCTGTGTTTGAATTCTGGATATGTGCTTTGATTAGCTGCGTCCCTTGGAGTGTTCATCATGTTGCATGTATTGTTTTCATTCATTATCCTCTGAAGTTTGCATCAACTGTATCTAGCTGTGGAATGTCCTGGTGAACATATGGTTTGATTTCTTCTCCTCATGACAGTATCAAGCATGTATGTGGATCAATAGCTGAAGATTCAACATAATTAGAAGTATTTATTTTAATTTCTTTCAATTTCAGAGCATTTCACTGTCACAATTGCAAATAACTGCTGATCTTAAGCAAATAACACAAAATATGCAGACATCCCGTAGATAATAGTAAATATTTAGCATATTTGAACACTAAGCATGCACAATTGAAAATATCATGCAAAGATTGAGGTATTTTACTTCTTTTCATCAAATAACTGCATAATTTGACTTCTCTATAAAGAATTTCTGCAGGAACGTCATGATGATGGTACATTTTCACGTAAGGCCCCAAAATGGAAACAGCAATTCACATTAACTACTGAGTAACGTCAGTCGATTAAGACCTAATCACCGGAGACTTGGGATCATGAATTCTCTGGATTCACTGTATCTTTCAAGATGAATAAAGGTTAATGTGTACTTTTATTCTATGTTTGTTTGTGACTAACATCATGACCAACACTATGCATATTCAAAGCGTGTAGCTCCAGGATCTGGTAGCACCGCTCCTCTCCATGGCACTCACTTCTCACGCATACCAGATCTAAGTTTCCTTAGACTCCTACCCCCACCAAACCATAGGATTGTCCCTGCTACCTCTACTAAGAATCACATGAACCGAGGCCACTTCAAGAGCTCAACCCTTTGTGTCAACAAATAGGAGTTTTGGGTATACTACACAAGTGGTTCATAGTCAAGGCAACCATTTGAGTGGTTACATGTGCAGTGGCACTAGTCTCCATTATGGAGTCTCCCAGGTGTAACACAGCAGCACTCATTGCATGAAGTTTTCACCTCAAGCACAATTTATTTTAATTGGATTGGTAGGGCTTGGCTTTAGCCTATTACCACTCAGGGTCGTTCCCACTTGGACAGGCATGCATCCAAGGGCAGCCCCCTCTAAAGGTTAAACAAATGGAATAAGAAGTTTGGCATTTTGGTCACCCAGTAAAGGGGAGAGCATAAGCCTATTGTCATTTGGTAAGCACAAAGAACACTGATTAATCCAAACCTAGTTAAAAAGAAAACAACTAAATGGGCTATCTACTTGTGCACTCACGCATTTGTTAACTTTGAAGTGTTTAAAAAGATAGAAATGATCTAACTAGGAAAGAAATCAACAATGCAAAGATAGCAGTGGTTCAGTTACTCTCCCTCCTAGTTAAAGACTACGTGAAATTTGCATGCATTTTTTTTGGTTACTTTTTCCCCTAATTAATCTAAATGAACTAATCAATGCAGCTATATGATCTAATCTAGCCTCTAATCCTGCAAAACAAACATTAGTTTAAACAGAAAAATCAGATGAAACCCTAAAGCCACAGTGTAGAACAGAAGTGTCGCTATGCAGTCTAAATGCACAGAATTAGAGATTGCATGCGCCATTTTACAGATGCACTAAGATAGGTGTCAAAAGTGTTGTAAGAGGAGACATATGCACTATTTTAACAAATGCATCGTTATACAGTATGAAAGTACCGTAAACCAGGGTAGATGCGCCGAAGTTAAGCAGGTGCCAGAACAGGGAGTATAAACACCAAAATAGAGTATGTATGCGCCATATTTGTAAAAGCACTGGAATAGAAGTTAAAAGTGCCGGTTCAGAGATTGAATGCACCTGACTTCTGCATGCATCGGGACAGGAGGTATATGCATCACGGGGTCACTCAGATGTGCCAAATCAACCTGTCAGAAGTCTGTGCGAAACTTGTACGGAACCTACGTCTCAAAAACTCAGATTTTTTATTAGAAAAATGGGTCAAGGGCCCCACGGTGGGCACCAAAATGTGATGGGTGAAATGTGGGAATAATCAATAACAATAACAAACCCAAACACCAATGAAATATGAAGATAAAAGATTTTGAAATAAGAACAAGATGATACTTACAACCTTTACCTTACGCCTTCCATTATTCGCCTTTTCTTTTTTGATCTTGATGAGATGAATGTTGGCCCTCAGGAAGCTTGCTTCCTTGCTTCAAAATCCTCAAGATGATAAGGAGAAGTTGGCTAGGATACTTTTGTGATTGAAGATGAGCTTCAACACACTTATAAAATGGATGATATGAAGTGCTATGGAGATGGGTGCCAATGGTGCGCTATATTTCCTGTAGCATAAATTTACTCAAACAATGGATATGAAATGAAGAAGGAGAGAGTTGTAATTATAGAGTTGTGTGAGAGAAGATCAATGGTTGAGAAGATCAACGGAGGAGAATGTTTGTGCAAACATGCGCGAATAGAAGAAGGACATGTGTCATTCAAAAAGAAGCTTTGTTGAGTTAAATGCTTTCTTGATGAGGATGAGTTTTCATTTTCTTAAATTAGAATATATTTTTCTAATTTAAGAGCAAAGTTGCTTTAACTCGGCTTTTGCTTTTGTATGACAAGAGGAATTTATTTTTAGAAGATATTGAAGATAAGAAAGCAAATTAAATAAATAAATAAATTTAATTTATTTTTAGAAGATTTAGAAGATAAGAAAGCAAATTAAATAAATAAATTTATTTAATTTATTTTTAGAAGATTTGGAAGATAAGTAAGCAAATTAAATAAATAAATTTATTTAATTTACTTGCAAATAATTTTGGAAGAATAAATAAAATATTTAATTATATTTTATTTTTGAAGAGTGAGAGGATTTAAATAAATTTAATTTATTTATTTAAATTTGGAGGAATAGACTTTGACTTAATTAAATAATTTAGAATTATTTAATTGCTTGGAAGAATTTAATTAAATAAAGGATTTTATTTAATTTTGACTTTAGAAGAGATAATTAAATATTTTGATATCTTAGAGGAAATATGAATCGAATAAATAAATTTATTTATTTATTTATTGATAGAGGAATTTAAATGGAATAAATATTAAGAATATTTATTTAAACAGAGTCGTGTCATTTTTAGGTGTATACAGTGATCATTCAATGGAATACATGCTTGGTTGGAGAGTTGTTAGGTAGAGACACAAGCATAGAGGGCCCACCACCACTCCATATAGGTGTTATGTGTGGAGACTAATGATTCATTACCAAGATTAAGTTACATACCACCAATATATAGAAAAGGCCACCATTGTTGTAGGCAACATGTAGCAAGCCATCATTTTCCATTTGACCCATGCAAACCAACATGAGAAACAAGGCACTATTGGGAAAGATAATTGGAGCCCAATGCAAATCCCAAGACACACAAGGCACAAAGCTAATGGTCCACACATAAGTTAAATGTCACCAATAGAAAAGCTGGAGAGTTTATCATTGAAGGAGTAATTGTTGAGCTCCTTGGAAGAAATCAAATGGATAGCACAATAGAAAATTTGATCCAGTGGTGTAGTGCATACCACATAGAATGAAGATGCATGCTCATAATTTAGTTCTTGGTCCATTTTGTGCATGTCATAAATCAACAATTGCCATGTATCCCTGCTGAATAGTAGCCCCATAACACAAGCCTACATTGAGAAGTCAATTCCATTACTCCCTTCAATAAAGTGCCACATGACACCATAAGATATCATGTTTCCTAAATACAATACATGCTATCATGAAAAGATCTAGACCTACCATATAGCATCATCAAGGAAGCATGTGGCACTAAGAAGTTGACCTAGTCTACCAAGAGGAAAATGGAGAAAGTAGCCTCGTAAATGAAATACATAGTTTGGACTTCAAAATCTACTCAATCAAATCATACAAGGGTAGCTAGGTCCAAAAACCCCTCAAACTTAGAGAACATGCAAGAGCAGACATGGGAGCTAGATATAAAATGGTTTAATACATGTTTTTGGGTTCAGACTTAAGATAGAGTTACAAGATGAAGACTACAAAAAGTGTTATCAAGGGCCGAGAGTAAAGATTTACTGGTGATGGGATGCAAGTGGTGAGGAACCTAGACCAAATTGTGATGAAAATGTGGTGGAAAATAAGCATGTACTTTAAGTTATACAAAAATCGGTCCAACAATTTATTGAGCAATTAGATTTAATAAAGTGCAGGGTTCATACATGACTTGACAATTTTGAATTTATGTGTGAGTTAAAACATTAATTTGGATAAGGCAAAGAATACAAGGCATATAGGGCTTTAACTAGGGTCAAGAACACATGTAGGCTTGCTTCCATTAAAATACAATTAAATCACAAACCAAAGGGCCCATAGGAATCTCAAGGTATACATGGACACCATAGAGAAAAAGACCATAACCTTTAAACAGTGATAAGGCCAACCAAATGATACTTGTTCGGTGAATATTTTTTTATCAACTAACTGAAAACAAAATGGTTATATCAACCACAGTGTGATGAGATATAATCTCTCCTCTCAGAAAGGGGAGGCTCCCTTCTTATTACCCTTTACAATCAACAAGTACTTAACTATGTTTATCTACACTAAAACTAATCTATGGATGCTACCATATCATCTATTTCTCTTATTTTAGAAAAGATGCTCACTTACAAACTCTAAATAACAAACTCTTGATTCTTACAAAGTGTGATAAAGTAAAAACTACTTGTTGGAACAATAATAATTGATATCCAAATTGAATAAATGGAAGAATAACCAAGATGATACCACGATATGTTAATACCCAGAAAACCCAAAAAAGCACAAAGTCTTTTGTTGCTTCTTATGTTAACTTGAAGTTGAAAAAAGATAGAATAAGGTGCAGCCCAAAGTCTTCACCGTACGCTATAATGAGATCAAACGAACATAGAAGATAACTAGTAGCTCAAAGTCTTTCAAGTATCTTCCCAATCACAAACATAAACACAATCCCAATGACAATATTGCATCCCAAAGTCTACAAAATCAGATTTGGAGCACCTTCTAAAACACTTGATTCCATGCTACAATTCAACCACATATAGAAGATAATGTAATTGAATAAACGTAAGAACAATTCTAAAACATCAAAAACTTGATCTAAGACAAAGATTGGATGCCAACTTGCTTTCTTTGTATTTATTGAAAAATGATTTACAGTATGAACTCAAATTTTTAATTTTCTCTTCAAAATGGCAATGCTTCACTTCAATGGATAAAATATACTAATTACAAAAGATCCCCTCTTTATTTATAGGGAGAGTCTATGAGCAAAAATAGGGAATTTACAACTAATTTGACTTATTCAAAAATAGAGTTCGATTTGACTTGGGACTTTATCTCATAACTTCATGTAATCTAATTTTACAAAAAGACATGGAGTTTGTCATCTACAAATTACAAAATACATAACTAAAGCATGGAAAATAAACTAAGTGTCCTTAGACACTTCTTCATCATCTTGATCCTTCTCCAAAATGTCTTCGTATCTCTTCATGGTGGCCTAGACTTCATTGTTGTTAGGTCCCGGTGTATGTTCGAAGATGGTAAGTACTCAAGTGATGAAATCTGTGACGGTGTCAGGCATGCTCTTGAGCTTGTTCAATATCTTATGTAGTCTATTCAGAGTTATCTGGAATTCTACCAACCTGTCAATTGAAGCCAATGTGAAAACTTTTGTTTCTATCTCTATTTGTATTAAGGTGGTAAACTCCTGAACGAATGCATCTTTAGGGGGTGTCTATTGGTTATCATCTAGCGTGTGACAAGGAAGCTTATCCAGTTTGTCTAAAATATCTAAGCCTTTATTTTATCCCCTTTTCAAATCTTCTTTCAAGTCTTGGATCAAGCTAGCGATGATCTCTTTCTTATGTATCATGGCCTCCCTATATTCCACATATTTCTTTCTATTTGGGATCACTTCATTCTCAACCAACACTTCTATTGTAAAGTCCCGCAGCTTATTCCATGAGTCCAAATCTTGTTCAACGAGCTACATATCTTGAGAAAGAATGTCAAGCGTCTAGCTAATCTCTTTGCCTACTTTACCCAGGTGATTATAATGTTCAATTGATGACTTTATTAGCTGTGAACCTTGGACAAGTACTCTTTCAATCCAACCATCAACTGCCTAAACTTTAACACCAATCCTCTCAGCCTTTTGAATAGATTCATTATTTGAACTGGTCTCAACAGGTTCTACTTGTTCTGATGATTGGGCTATCTCCAAAAGTACCAATTTCAACTAATCCACCTGTAGCTTGATTTGATCCTTGATTGCTTTGTCTAGATATCATATCTATCCAGCAATGTAGACAATTGTGCTAGCAAATCTTCCTTTGCACTATCATGTGTTTTCTTGTTGAGCTCAACTCTTGATATAGTGTAATCAAAAGCTTGAACTTCTGTGATGCTCTTATCAGGTGGAGGCACAACTACCCCAGCATATTTGTTGCCTGACTCATCAATAAGCATCCTGGATAGGGTCTTGGCTTTCTTGGCTGCTTTTGACTTCAATTGAACCAATTGACCAAAATCAAAATCTTTAGGTGGCACAACTTGTTTCTTTCTTTTTGACTTCTGTGTCATAAGCCATGGTTGAAGAACAAAAGAATCACTTCTTGTTATCAGAGTTTGGGTGGATGAGGTAGTAATTATAGGTTCTTGTGAAACAGGTGGGATAGAAGACTCTTTCACTGGCATGGACACATGTGAAGTGATAGTAACAATAGGTGGAGTTTGTGTTTGCACAACAATGGGATTAATATCAAATGATACTTTGGAGGAAGATGAAGAAAAAAAGTTTTCAAACTCAGATTGTGTAATTGAATCAATCAATGATGTAGGTACATCCAATAAACTGGGTCTGGATGAAAGAGAACCAAAAGCATTATTAATATTATCATGGGGAATCTTGAACAATGGTTCATTAACAAGTGTAGAGGGGGATGAATGGACAGAATGTATTGACATATTGGGTAACTCAAGATTGGCAGAAACAGATAACAATTGTTGTGCACTTGAAGATATAGGAGGCACAAGATTTTGAACACTTGAATCTAAAGGAAAAGAATGAGGTGTTACCTATGCATATTCAACTTGAGAGTTAATAGGAAGTTCTTGTTCCTCCTCATTAGGCATTTCCTCATGTTCAACATTTGGCTGAGTAGATGTTCCTTCTTTTTCCTTTCTCTTGCCTTTATCTCCTATTCTAAAGATATACTTAGGCTTTTTTCCACTGACCGAAGCTTGTCCTATTTATTCTTTGTCCTCAACTCCTCTCTCTTCCCCACAGGTCCCTTTGTCTGCTCTTTCTCTTATCCTATTTTAAAGGGCTTCAGTTTTATCCTTTCTTATGTAGCTAGACATTGGTGTTAGCAAGAATGGGCTAAAACCTTTCTCTTACCAAGGTCATATCCTTTTGTGACCATTGAATTGCAAGAGGAGTATCAACAATCTTGTTACCCATATACACACCTTCCACTATACCGCCTTCATCTTGCATATCCTCTAGGATATCAGCCAATTGAAAATTCCTAACTTGATCCAAATAAAGTTGACTATAGTCCATCCTCCTTACATCTACCTCAATTCAGCATTCGGCCCAAACATCTTCAGCCTTATGGACATGAGTGTAATTAATTTTCATCTTATCCTTCATCCCTCAGTAATCAAAATCAATTCTTTTCCTGTATCTCTTCAAGGTAATCCATTGCAATTTCGTTTCCATTGCTTTTGCCTTGGGAGTCATGGAAATACCATATCTATGAATTTGAAATTGAAACTTGAAACCACCTTTGTGCGATCCTGCTTGCTTAATATGCACATCCATAACTTGTCTACACAATTCCATCAAAATTAACCTGTCACCTGGATACCTTGGAAGCATGTATTGTTGTCCACTAAAACTCTCAACTTTGATGTAGGTGAAGGTGCAGAATTGTAAAAATATGCATCCAAGCCTCATCTAAGACTCTCTTCTTCTCAAGATCCTACTCTAGCATACAAATGTAATTGTAGAAAAATGCATCATTCACCCTCCTAAAGTGTTTGATGCTCTGTTTCAGGGTTAGCTAAGGGTAGTACTCGTATACAGGAATATTCCTCCTGTCTCCTGAAGAAAGTCCTAGAAAATGCTTCATGGAAGAAGCAACATACACCAAGTATGAAGTCATGTAGAACTTCAATGTTGTAGATACCTTAGACAATTGTTCACAAATGCAGTCATTGATTTGTTGCCCCCATCATATCTTCTGATTCGCATTTTTATCACATGATTGCACTAATACATCCATTCCTAAAAAGTGTTAGATGTGGGAACACCTTTTACCCTTCTGAGGAGGGTTATGAGATCACCAACCTCATCAATAAACTCACTCCTAAAGATGTTCTTAGGCCATCTTTAAATTGTAGGCCTATAAGTTTTGAGCCACCAAGTGTTGATGATTCTCTTGCACTTTTCTATATGAGTTCCATAATGCTTTTGTGCATCTTTGATTGTGAGATTGGCATAATCATCAATGTTTGGACATATGAAGACTGCGTCAAAGAAATCTACATCCAACTTAATGATAACCTTACCATCTGCATATGATATGCTTCTGACTCAAGACCCTAACAACCATACTCACAATGCTATGAATTTCTAAGATTGTCACTAGAAACACATGCCAACATTAGATTCAAATAGACCTAAAATACATCTTATAAGCATATAAGAACATCTTCTTACATGCATCATAAGATTACAATAGTATACACACCCCTAGGAGTGGAAATACATGACTTTTCATACACAAGCAAGAGAAAAAACATACTAGCATGATACTCTAATAGCTCATCATTTTTGGCTTCCATAAAACTAGGCCTTAGTTATAATATTAGAACATAAGACCATGCAAGAATCTAAAGCTACTCCTAAACCAAGAAGGGAGACTTGATCATTAGATTAAAATGTGTTGACCTTTCACCAATTAGATTGGTGCCTAATCCAATGGGAAATTGTAATTCCTACCCTTGTGTCTAACTAGTGTGATTTTCGATTCATATGTTTTATGTCATGTTGAGTGCTTATCAATGTATTATGTGTTTATCACATTATGAGTTGTAGCACCAAACTTGTCGATGAGGTCTGTTGTACCATCGAGGGGTTCTGATGGTGTATTCGAGATACTTTTCTAGAGATGTTTTGCATGACTATCAAGGTCTTTCCGATGAGGTTTTGTATTGGCACTGGATTTTTCACTATGCATTATGGGATGCATATGTTGTGCTTATGTATGTTAGATCATTACAATGTTTTAGCTTCACTATTTTCACCACATTTATTATAGTTGTGATTATTATTTTTTTTAGCATTGTGAAATGTTTTGATTATACATCTTGTTCCTAGATCATGCTAGTCATAGATGATTTATAGTTAGATGTAATGATTTGATATCATGTTATGATTTATACCACATTGGGTGGATTATGTTGCTTAAACTATTTTTATACGAAGTAGGTATGCCTAATGTTTGAATTGAGTGTGAAAGTATAGGGTTATTTCCCCAACAGTGGTTATATATTGGAGATGGTCATCTTTGGGTTAAAACATTTGAGTTAGCCTCTATCTCACTCAATTTGAGTATGAGATGAGTCTTGTGAATTATTGCGCTAACATGGATCTGAATTAGTGGTGATTCTAGAGTCTACATGTTGTGGAAACTCATAAAGTGTGTATGAGTCCTTTGCATGTGTTTCCTTTTAGATTTTCACATTGTATTTAAATTTATCTCAAAAAGCATATTTTCCATGTTTGCATAACATTTTATGGTTGAGTCAAAAAAGATTATTTTTACCTTGGTGAATAAATTTCTATTGCATTATTTTATTTCTATTTAATCCTTTCATTGAGATGGAATATTTTATATTCAAAAGTTATAATTGCATTTGTAAATTTACTTTAATTCCATAGGTTATCAAAAATTACTAAATGTAAGTTAAATTATGTTTCTTTGCCTTGTGGAAATTACTGTGTTAATTTAACTATTTAATTTTCCTATATTCTCAAAAGTTATTTTTTAGAAAAGAAATATTAGAAAAAAATAAAAGGAAAAAGGAAAAAGAGCTTTTGGAAAGTAAAAAGCAAAAATATACAAGTGTTATTTCATTCACTTTCACATTTTTTCTCCAAAACCTCTTCTTTCTCCACAAAAGAAATTGATTTGTGGAAAGGATTGAAGGGAAGGGAGAATGAAATTCTTCGATGGGAGATTTCTTGGGTTCGGAAAGGAAGTGTGTGTGATGTCTCTACTTCAAACAAGGATTCTTCTCTATTATGTATGCTTGTATTGGGAGATAATTTCCCCATTTGTTATTCACTTTTAAATTTGAATTTTAAATAGTTTCTCCATTGCCATGCCACAAGAATTAGTTTTCTTATGGCATCCTTGTTGAAGGAGTGAATTTTATTTATTTTGGATGCTTTATTTGTATGTTTTAATTATGTTTTAAAATTTTCAAGATGTGTCAAAAACAACCATTACTATGCCCAAATTTTATTGAAATCATCTTTTTCAAATTATAGTTAAGATTATGGTTGTTGTTCATTTTTGGGATAAGAGGGTATATTTAGATTTTTTAAATTCTCTTTAACTTGGAAAAAAAAGAGATGCAAGGTAGAAACCACTTCCATTAATGGATAAATTGGGCTTTTTTATGGTTTTTCTAACATTTGTAAATGGGTAAAAATTGTATTATAGGCCTTATATGGATGTGTTATAATGTGGGATGAGTAATCTCCCTATTATTTTAATATTCTACATCTTTTAGCATATTGTTAATATGTGTGTGTGTTTTAAAATTGTATTGATTTTTGTGCCACACCCAAATGGTCAAATGGTGCATTAGAATCATAGGATTGAGGTATAAAATAGGGAAGAAGTGGGCTCTCACCACTGGCCATGATAAATGGATTGGTTGAAATAGCAGGTGGAGAGTTTTATAATCAAGTGATAATCCAATACAAACTAGGATAATAAAATGTATGAGTCATCAAGATATCGACACCATGAATTGAATGCTCAAAAAGGTTCAGTCATGGGTGTAAATGGCATGTCACAACACTAGAAGATGGTGAGTGTCAGTCTATTTATCATATGGGGATTGATTTTCTACTCAACCAATTCATAGTCGTCATGCTATTTAAATGACACTCTTGGGTCTACTTCTAGGATCATCATCCTATCCTAGCCTCCAAAATTTGTCTAGATCACCTACATGTATGTTGACGTATTGTTGTACCCTCATATATGTATGTGTGCATGTATTGGTATATGCATTGAATGTGTGAGAATCGCTTATGCATAAATGTTGTGTTGGCATTATTTTATGCTTGTACTCATTGATTGGACAGAGTTGCCACATGTGATTTGTGAGTTATTCATACTTGGTATGCACTTGATTGGTGTGAGTTACCACATGTGATTGTATGCTTCTAATTGGTATGAGTGTTTCCATGTACTCCTTATTTGTGTGAGTGTGCTTGTACCCAATTTAACCATCTTCTAGGATAGTTTAGTGGGCTTGAGCTTACCATATGGTTGGGTCATGCTAAACAACCCTTGCGGATTGACGAACTTGGAGGTTTCTTCTTAGAGACATGATAGACTCTCATGGTATCTTATGCTTGTGTACCTCTCATTATTATATATTGTTATTATTGTAAATTGGTTCATTGGGATTATTGTAATAAGATTTAAATTATGTTTTGATATATTCTCTTATGTGGATTACGATCCATCCATGTCGAGGATGAGATCCTTTCAATGTTATATTATTTTGAAATATTTTGGGATGTTTCCATGCCTCAACTTGTGAGGATGTTGGTGTGAATCACATGTTGTAATCTTGATATTTTAGCATGTTATGTTCAATTAGGATAATGTTTTATTGATGCTATTAGATGTTTCAGTATTGGATCACATTTTGCACATGTAGGAGGTGTTGATCCTATCTTTCCTTTTTACATGTGTCGACATTGTTGCCAACATACATGGTATTTTGTGATTCTTTTATCATATTTCTCCATATGGTTATTATGGTTTAAGTTGCCTAATTTCATATTCTATTTATTGGAGAGGCATCTTGAGTAGATGAATTAGTGCTTTTTTCATTTAGTTAGTTGTGTCATTTGAAAGTTTGTGTTATCAACAGTATACTGAGGGAGGTTGTATCCCTACTATACTTGTTGTTCATGTCACCTTCATGTGTCCACGTGAGCTGGAGTGTGTTTTGGTTGACCTTCCTTGTGACATTCCTCATTGTCTTGTGAATGTTCCACTCAACAACCATTCCTCTTGGCTAAGAGTGTGTCAACTTTGTGTTGTTTAGAGGTTGACAAGTTGGAGACCCTAGAATCATCTTTTGGAGTTTGTTTAGTCTTCTAACAATTTATAGGAGGCCTAGGGATGGAATTCTTGGTAGTAGATTCCTTGTGGGACCCTTGGTCAAGGTCCAAAGTAGGTGCCTTGAGTAAATTATCTGTTTGGACACTATGAAAGGACTATAGTGCAAAACTTGGACACTAGCACTAGTTTTAGATCTTAGCACAAAAATTGAACACTAGAACCATTTTTTACACTAGAGGGATGTGCTATAGTCCTCCTCAGATGCTATAGTCCTCTGAAATACTTAGACATCCATGGAGTCTTAGATATCAAGCATTTTCTAACTTTTCTCAAAGAAAAGCTCTATACAAGAGTTGTTCCCCTTACTCTAATGAGTCCTCTTCCCATTCTAAAACTTTGTTGATAGGTGTCCTAATATATAAGTTTTCCCCTCTTTTATATTGGGAAGCATGCCTTTGCATGAAATCAACTAGCATTTGTTCCAATTGATCAAGGTCTTATACCTCATAGTTGTCATGGAATGTATTTGAGGTAGTTTTCACTCTCATCCTACTCCATGTGTTGAGATAAAATGAGGTAGTGGACTTGTGTATGATCATCATCATGGAGGAAGCTCCATTCTCTTGCATGGGTATCATGGTAACTTTGTCACATGATGGGTGAAGTTTTCTACTTTTGCCACCTTGCTGAGGGTAATGTCGAAATCTCTAGTGTGTTGTGTTTTCTTTTCATGACACTTGGGGTGCATGTGAGTGTTATGCAACATGCAAATGCAAAAAAATTGTTCATCCAGTGTTTGTTCAGTTAATGTCCTGGGTGAAATCTTGGGGCATTATAGAAACAAAGTCATAGATTGAAAGGAAGAAGAGGGTACATCTAGAATCCAAGAATGGAACAAGACTTGCATGCATAGACAAATCAAACATAAATACATTTGTAACTAGACACGCGTAACAATCCATCTCAAGGATACAGTAACCCATATGAATTAAGAAAATATCATTACAAAAAGGTTTGCAATGCTTTGGAATGTCTGTCATATGTTAATCTAATCCTATTACAATCCCACTTGTGTGGAAAGAGGGAACCTACAACTAGGTTGAAAGACTCCCTTGAATTGTTGCAATCTACCATGGAGAAATCTAGCTATAGTTGCACCTTGTATGAATAACCTTCCTTTAGCTTATAATACATACTCTCATCTCTCAGAAATCTAGGCTTGCACTTTTGATACCCTAGACTGACATGAGATACATATAGCTAGAAGATTATCTTAAGGACCAACCCTTTGAACCTCTTACAAACATGTATATATGGTTTTTTTCCATACAAACGACCCTCGTAGGCCTAGACAACCAACCATGCTAGCATTTAAGTCCATAAGATTACCATCTCCAAGCATATAAATTGACTAGCACACAATTTATTAAGGATAGGAATACACTTGGAGGAGTGGGAGATCCATATTAAATCATAAATTAGGTACATGGAATAGGGGATTATATCATCACAAGCAAAAAAGTCATTGAAAATCATGAATTAGATCCCCAATGGTACAATCTACATACATATTCAATGTATTCAAATATTCACATTCTTATAGTCCTACAGAGACAATGGTAGCAACAATAGGTAGCTCATAAATGATAATGAGGTCACAAAGAGAAGAATAGGGTAGGCACATAGTGCATTCAACACAATAGAGCTCCGTGAAGAAGGAAACAATAGATGACCTGTCAGTTCAAACTCATGTAACAATCCAAAGGCAACATTTGAGCTCATGAATGCAAAAGAATAAACCTTGAGAGGATGTAGACATCTCTGAAAATTATTCCTGTAGAAATACACATGAGCCCATGGAATGGTATCACCCCTGCCAACATACATGAAATCATCTACAATCAAAATCGTGCTCATGGAAGAGAAATTGAGCATGAGAGGGCCACCATGAAGTTCAAAGTTTGCCTACATAGATATAGCCAAAGACTATTACATATAAGCAAAAAACTTTAAAGAAAGAATTAAGGCACAACATAGAAAAGTCCATAAGCATAGGAATGGGTATATGTGGCACCCACAACATAAAAATGAGGTCTAATAGTTGCTATTCTACATCAACAAACTACCAACCACCGTTTGCACAATCCTTGAGAAATCTAGCTATAGTTGCACCTTGCATGAATAACTTTTCTTTAGCTTACAACACATACTCTCATCTAATAGAAAACTAGGCTTGCACTTTTTGATACCCTAAACTGACATGAGACACATATAACTAGAAGATTGTCTTAAGGACCAACCCTTTGAACACCTTACAAACATGTATATATGGTTTTTTTACATACAAACAACCCTCATAGGCCTAGACAACCAGTCATGCTAGCATTTAAGTCCATAGGATTACCATCTCCAAGCATATAACTTGACTAGCACACAATATTAGGGATAGGTCTACACTTGGAGGAGTGGGAGATCCATATTAGATCGTAAATTAGGTACATGGAATAGGGGATGATATCTTCCACCAAGCAAACAAGTCATTCAAAATCATGAATTAGGTGTCCAATGGTATAAATCTACATACATATTCAATGTATTCAAATAATCACATTCTTATAGTCCTCTAGAAACAAAGGTAGCAACATAGGTAGCTCATAAATGTTAATGAGGTTACAAAGAGAAGAATAGGGTAGGTACACAGTGCATTCAACAGAATAGAGCTCCATGAAGAAGAAAACAATTATAGATGACCTATTAGTTGAAACTCATGCAACAATCCAGAGGCAGCATTTGAGTTCATGAATTCAAAAGAATAAACCTTGAGAGGATGTAGACATCTCTTAAAATGCTTCTTGTAGAAACACACATGACACCATGGAATGGTATTACCCCTACCAGCATGCATGAACTCATTTGCAATCAAAATCATGCTCATTGAAGAGAAATTGAGCACTAGAGGGTCACCATGAGGTTCAAGGTTTGCCTACATAGAGATAGACAAAGACTATTGTACAAGCAAAAACCTTTAAAAAAACCATTAAGGCACAACATAGAAAAGTCTACAAGCATAGGAATGGGCATATGTGGCACCCACAAGGTAAAAATGACATCCAATAGTTGTTATTCTACATCAAAAAACCACCAACCACCATTTGCACAACCCTTGAGTTCACCACCTTAGTTAACATGGCTAATAAACCTATTGCCCTAGCATTTGATTGTTTGAACCATATATGGTGGGTAGGCATGGTTAACACATTCAAATTATGTTTTAAACTAGTAGCTATGATTATGCTAGAGAGTAGACATGTGGATCAAAGCACCTCATGAAGCCATGTAGCATGAGAGGCACAAAGACTATGCATTGAAAAGTATTGCCTAGCCATGAAGAAATTGAGCCTCGCTAAGAAGACTATGATGGTGATCATTCAATTGAATACATGCTTGGTTGGAGAGTTGTTAGGTAGAAACACAAGCATAGAGGGCCCATCACCACTCCATATAGGTGTCATGTGTGGAGACTAATGATTCATTACCAAGATTAAGGTACATACCACCAAGATATAGAAAAGGCCACCATTGTTGTAGGCAACATGTAGCAAGCCATCATTTTCCATTTGACCCATGCAAACCAACATGAGAAACAAGGCACTAGTGGGAAAGATAATTGGAGCCCACTATAAATCCCAAGACACACATGGCACAAAGCTAATGGTCCACACATAAGTTAAATGTCACGCATAGAAAAGCCGATGAGTTTATCATTGAAGGATTAGTTGTTGAGCTCCTTGGAAGAAATCAAATGGATAGCACAATAGAAAATTTGATCCAGTGGTGTAGTACATACCACATAGAATGAAGATGCATGCTCATAATTTAGTTCTTGGTCCATTTTGTGCATGTCATAAATCAATAATTGCCATGTATCCTTGCTGAATAGTAGCTCCATAACACAAGGCTACATTGAGAAGTCAATTCCATTACTCCCTTCAATAAAGTGCCATATGATACCACATGATATAATGTTTGCTAAATACAATGCATGCCATCATGAAAAGATCTAGACCTACCATATAGTATCATCAAGGAAGCATGTGGCACTAAGAAGTTGACCTAGTCTACCAAGAGGAAAATAGAGAAAGTAGCCTCGTAAATGAAATACATAGTTTGGACTTCAAAATCTACTCAATCAAATCATACAAGGGTAGCTAGGTCCAAAAACCCCTCAAACTTAGAGCACTTGCAAGAGCAGACATGGGAGCTAGATATAAAATGGTTTAATACATGATTTTGGGTTCAGACTTAAGATAGAGTTACAAGATGAAGACTACAAAAAGTGTTATCAAGGGCCAAGAGTAAAGATTTATTAGTGATGGGATGCAAGTGGTGAGGAACCTAGACCAAATTGTGATGAAAATGTGGTGGAAAATAAGCATGTGCTTTAAGTTATACAAAAATTGGTCCAACAATTCATTAAGCAATTAGATTTAATAAAGTGCATGGTTCATACATGACTTGATAATTTTGAATTTATATGTGAGTTAAAACATTAATTTGGATAAGGCAAAGAATACAAGGCATATAGGGCTTTAACTAGGGTCAAGAACACATGTAGGCTTGCTTCCATTAAAATGCAATTAAATCACAAACCAAAGGGCCCATACGAATCTCAAGATATACATGGACACCATAGAGAAAATGACCATAACCTTTAAAAAGTGATAAGGCCAACCAAATGATACTTGTTGGGTGATGTAATGTCCCCTTCTGGCAAGCCAAAATTTCCTCAATGTTGCACACAATTTCAACTTGTAAAAGAGAAGATTAGTAATCAATTCCTTCTTATCTCATTATATACATCACAATTATATAAAATCAAGCCTTATAATCATAACTTGTATGCAATATGCCTTTCTCTATTTTAATTAATAATATCATAATTCCCTTCAGAAGAATCTATTACTTTGGCCAATCATGTTAATCCAATCATTCACCCAACAAGAGAGGGTTCCTTGGGCACAATCTTGCCATAGGTCCATTGTCCTTTCCTTTGATCTAGAATGGCAATCTTCACCAACTAGAGTCAAAGGCCTATCCACTTGTCCCATATTGGCAATCTTCACCAATTGGAAACAAAGAGCCATTTCCACTTGTCCATATTAGCAATCTTCACTAATTGGAGCAAGGGTCGTTCTCCACTTGTTTCAAGCTAGCAATCTACACTAATTGAAACAAGGGCCTATCTCTAGTTACCTCATATTGGCAATCTACACCAAATGAGATAAGGGCCTTTCTCAGTTGAGTACTATTCCCTTTTAGGAAAAGCAATCTACACTTGCCTTGTAAGGTTAGAGCATTATCAACTCGAGCCTTAAATACCTTGGTCAATTGTCAAACCCTTGGTCTCACTTACTTGGTGTGATGGATTAACAATGATGTCCTTTTCTCGTTCTGTCCTTTCATAGTTATAAATGATAGTTCCAGTCACATGTTAGCCTTTCACCTTTCTTCAAGATGCTCTTTATAATAATCATACATCAAATACACATTCTTTATAATGCTCATGCATCATATAATAATTCATAATACTATACATATTCTCATTCTATGATATAATCAATTCTTATCTTTTAATGATATTCTTTCTAAAGTGTTCTAGCCATAATGAGATATAATTTCTACTTAACATTTATCACTTTTACTAAGTCAATCCAAGATAAGAATCTAATTAGAAATAAAAACATGATCTTCATTATCATAATAAATTATTCCATCATTCATAGTGAAGTCAATTTATGATGTGGATATAAAATCATACCTTTTTTAGCACTTCGTTGTTTCTTGCTATTTGTAGTTTATTATTAGTATTCACTGATATTTGAATGATTTGATTTCAACTACATGATGAATGCTTTCAATTCGATCTACTATGTATCACTTTAGATATATCTCTGTGTCCTTGGTTCGATCAGATGTTATTATTTATTTGTTGATGCTTGATATGAATGATGTGTTGTTCGATGTAAAGATGATGTTTGATGCCTTGGAAAAGATATTTGATCCTTCTAAATATCCTTGCATCTTTTGAGAAGGCACGATCTTTAATAGGATCACCTCCCTTAGAATCGGTGCCCTTGCTTAATCATAATCTTCCTTAATCATTAGTGTTAAATGGTAAGACGTGTCTTTACCTGATTTTCGTCTTATCTCCAAGTGCTTACTAATATCCACAATCCTTTTTTTAATATTCATATGCTCCAATGAAAAACAACTAACCTTGATACCTTTGGATGAGTGATCATCATATGAACTCTTGCGTCAAATATCTAGAACCCACGATCCATATAAAGAGTGATTTCTTTATTCTCTAACGATGCTCAAGGAAGTGCGAAATGAGTCTTCAATTCTCTTTTAATTCTTGCGCGGCTTTGAATGCTTTTGTCAAAGTCTCTAAGGTGATGTTAAGAAATTGAGGAACCCATGATTTGTATTCTAATTCCATGATGTATTGGAAGCTTCAAAAATTTATTATTAACTCCTCCTTTGATGTATGTGTAATTGTTCGATGGTAAGATGGATGTGATATAACTTCCATTGCATTTTTGTTTTGTGTTTTATTGCCCCTGATGATTCCATGTTGTGAAGTTTGGTCATTCAAATCTTTAATTGGAATGGACTAATCTATTAATCGTAGGACATGATAGGTGAATATTTTGTTATCAACTAACTCATAACAAAATGGTTATATCAACCACAGTGTGATGAGATATAATCTCTCCTCTCAGAAAGGGGAGGCTCCCTTCTTATTACCCTTTACAATCAACAAGTACTTAACTATGTTTATTTACACTAAAACTAACCTGTGGATGCTACCATATCATCTATTTCTCTTATTTCAGAAAATATCTTCACTTACAAACTCTAAATAACAAACTCTTGATTCTTACAAAGTGTGATAAACTAAAAACTACTTGTTGGAACAATAATAACCCATATCCAAATTGAATAAATGGAAGAATAACCAAGATGATACCAAGATGTGTTAATACCAAGAAAACCCACAAAAGCACAAAGTCTTTTGTTGCTTCTTATGCTAACTTGAAGTTGAAAAAAGATAGAGTAAGGTGCAGCCCAAAGTCTTCATTGTACGCTATAATGAAATCAAACAAACATAGAAGATAACTTGTAGCTCAAAGTCTTTCAAGTATCTTCCCAATCACGAACATAAACACAATCCCAAAGACAATATTGCAGCCCAAAGTCTACAAAATCAGATTTGGAGCACCTTCTAAAACACTTCATTCCACACTACAATTCAACCACATACACAAGATAATGTAATAGAATAGACATAAGAACAATTGTAAAACATCACAAACTTGATCCAAGACAAAGATTGGATGCCAACTTGCTTTCTCTATATTGATTGAAAAATGATTTACAATATCAACTCAAAGTTTTAATTTGCTCTTCAAAATGGCAATGCTTCGCTTCAATAGATAAAAGATACTAATTACCAAAGATCCCCTCTTTATTTATAGGGAGAGTTTATGAGAAAAAATAGGGAATTTACAACTAATTTTACTTATTCAAAAACAGAGTTCGATTTGACTTGGGACTCTCTCTCACAACTTCATGTAATCTGATTTTACAAAAAGACATGGAGTTTGTCATCTACAAATTACAAAATACATAACTAAAGCATGGAAAATAAATTAAGTGTCCTTAGACACTTCTTCATCATCTTGATCCTTCTCCAGAAAGTCTTTGTATCCCTTCATGGTGGCCTAGACTTCATTGTTTTCAGGTCCCAGTGTATGTTCGAAGATGGTAAGCACTTAAGTGATGGAATCCATGAGGGTGTCAGGCACGCTCTTGTTCTTGTTCAATATCTTATGTAGTCTATTCAGAGTTATCTGGAATTTTGTCAACCTATCAATTGAAGCCAATGTGAAAACTTTTGTTTCTACCTCTATTTGTATTAAGGTGGTAAACTCTTGAATGAATGCATCTTCAGGGAGTGTTTGTTGGTTATCATCTAGCATGTGACAAGGAAGCTTAGCCAGTTCGTCTAAAATATCTAAGCCTTTATTTTAGCCCCTTTTCAAATCTTCTTTCAAGTCTTGGATCAGGCAAGCGATGATCTCTTTCTCATGTATCATGGCCTCCCTATATTCCACATATTTCTTTCTATTGGGGATCACTCCATGCTCAACCGACACTTCTATTTTAAAGTCCCATAGCTTATTCCATGAGTCCAAATCTTGTTCAACAAGTTGCATATCTTGAGAAAGAATCTCAAGTGTCTAGCTAATCTCTTTGCCTACTTTGCCTAGGTCATTATAAAGTTCAATTGATGACTTTATCAGCTCTAAACCTTGGGCAAGTACTCTTTCAATCCAAGCATCAACTGACTGACCTTTAGCACCAGTCCTCTCATCCTTTTGAATGGATTCATTATTTACACTGGTCTCAATAGGTTCTACATGTTCTGATGATTGGGCTATCTTCAGAAGTACCAATTTCAACTGATCCACTTGTACGTTGATTTGATCCTTGATTGCTTTGTCTAGTTATCATATATATCTAGCAATGCAGACAATTGTGCTAGTAAATCTTCCTTTACACTATCATGTGTTTGCTTGTTGAGCTCAACTGTTGATATAGTGTAATCAGAAGCTTGAACTTCTATGATGCTCTTGTCAGGTGGAGGCACAACTACCTCAGCATATTTTTTGCCTGAATCATCAATAAGCACCTTGGATAGGGTCTTGTCTTTCTTGGTTGCTTTTGACTTCACTTGAACCAATTGACCAAAATCAAAATATTTAGGGGACACAACTTGTTTCTTTCTTTTTTACTTCTGTGCCATAAGCCATGGTGGAAGAGCAAAAGAATCACTTCTTGTTATCAGAGTCTAGGTGGAGGAGGTATTAATTATAGGTTCTTGTGAAACAGGTGGGATAGAAGACTCTTTCACTGGTGTGGACACATGTGAATTGATAGTAACAATAGGTGGAGTTTGTGTTTGCACAACAATGGGATTAACATCAAATGATACTTTGGAAGAAGATGAAGAAAAAAATTTTCAAACTCAGATTGTGCAATTGAATGAATCAATGATGTAGGTACATCCGATAAATTGGGTATGGATGAAAGAGAACCAAAAACAATATCAATATTATCATGGGGAATCTCAAACAATGGTTCATTGACAGGTGTAGAGAGGGATGAATGGACAGAATGTATTGACATATTGGGTGACTCAGGATTGGCAGAAACAGATGACAATTGTTGTGCACTTGAATATAAAGGAGGCACATGATTTTGAACACTTGAATCTAAAGGAGAAGAATGGGGAGGTGTTACTTGTGCAAATTCAACTTTAGAGTTAATAGGAAGTTCCTGTTCCTCCTCATTAGGCATTTCCTCATGTTCAACATCTGGCTAAGTAGATGTTCCTTCTTTTTCCTTTCTTTTGCCTTTATCTCCTATTCTAAAGATATACTTAGGCTTTTTTCCATTGGCAGGAACTTGTCCTCTTTATTCTTTGTCCTCAACTCCTGCCTCTTCTCCACAGGCCACTCTGTCTGCTCTTTCTCTAATCCTATTTTAAAGGGCTTCAATTTTATCCTTTCTTATGTAGCTAGACATTAATGTTAGCAAGAATGGGCTGAAACCTTTCTCTTACCGAGGTCATATCCTTTTGATATCACTGAATTGCAAGAAGAGGATTATCAGCAATCTTGTTACTCATATACACACCTTCAACTATATCTCATTCATCTTACATATCTTCTAGGATATCAGCCAGTTGAAAATTCCTAACTTGATCCAAAGAAAGTTGACTATAGTCCATCATCCTTACATCTACCTCAATTCAACATTCGGCCAAAACATCTTCAGCCTTATCGACATGAGTGTAATTACCTTTCATCTTATTCTTCATCCCTCAATAATCAAAATTAAGTCTTTTCCTGTATCTCTTCAAGGTAATCCATTGCAATTTTATTTCCATTGCTTTTCCCTTGGGAGTCATGGAAATACCATATCTACGAATTTGAAATTGAAATTGACTATAGTCCATCATCCTTACATCTACCTCAATTTGACATTCGGCCAAAACATCTTTAGCCTTATCGACATGAGTGTAATTACCTTTCATCTTATTCTTCATCCCTCGGCAATCAAAATTAAGTCTTTTCCTGTATCTCTTCAAGGTAATCCATTGCAATTTTATTTCCATTGCTTTTGCCTTGGGAGTCATGGAAATACCATATCTATGAATTTGAAATTGAAACTTGAAACCACCTTTGTGGGATCCTACTTGCTTAATATGCACATCCATAACTTGACTACACAATTCCATCAAAATTAACCTATCACCTGGATACCTTGGAAGCATGTATTGTTGTCCACTAAAACACTCAACTCTAATGTAGGTGAAGGTGGGGAATTGTAAAAATATGCATCCAAGCCTCATCTGAGACTCTCTTCTTCTCAAGATCCTACTCTAGAATACAAATGTAATTGTAGAAAAATGCATCATTCACCCTCCTAAAGTGTTTGATACTCTCTTTCAGGGTTAGCTGAGGGTAGTACTCGTATACAGGAATATTCCTCATGTCTCCTTCTAAAGAAAGTCCTTGAAAATGCTTCATGCAAGCAGCAACGTACACCAATTATGAAGTCATGTAGAACTTCAATGTTGCAGATACCTTAGACAATTGGTCACAAATGGAGTCGGTGAGCTGTTGCCTCCACCATATCTTCTGATTCCCATTTTTATGACATGAATGTACTGATACATCCATTCCTAAAAAGTGTTAGAAGTGGGAAGACCTTTTACCCTATTGAGGAGGGTTATGAGATCACCAACCTCATCGATAAACTCACTTCTAAAGATGTTCTTAGGCCATCTTGAAATTGTAGGCCTATGAGTTTTGAGCCACCAAGTGTTGATGATTCTCTTGCACTTTTCTATATGAGTTTCATAATGCTTTTGTACATCTTCGATTGTGAGATTGGCATAATCATCAATGTTTGGACACATGAAGATTGTGTCAAAGAAATCTGCATCCAACATAATGATAACCTTACCATCTACATCTGATATGCTTCTGACTCAAGACCCTAACAACCATACTCACAATGCTATGAATTTCTAAGATTATCACTAGAAACACATGCCAACATTAGATTCAAATAGAGCTAAAATACCTCTTATAAGCATATAAGAACATCTTCCTACATGCATCATAAGATTACAATAGTATACACACCCCTAAGAGTGGAAATACATGACTTTTCATACACAAGTAAGAGAAAAAACATACTAGCATGATACTCTAATAGCTCATCATTTTTGGCTTGCATAAAACTAGGCCTTAGTTATACTATTGGATCATAAGACCATGCAAGAGCCTAAAGCTACTCCTAAACCAAGAAGAGAGACTTGATCATTAGATTAAAATGTGTTTACCTTTCACCAATTAGATTGGTGCTTAATCCAATGGGAAATTGTAATTCCTACCCTTGTGTCTACCTGGTGTGATTTTCAATTCATATGTTTTATGTCGTGTTGAGTGCTTATCAATATATTATGTGTTTCTCATGTTATGAGTTGTAGCACCAAACTTGTCGATGAGGTCTATTGTTCCATTGAGGGTTTCTGATGGTGTATTTGAGATGCTTTTCTAGAGATGTTTTGCATGACTATCAAGGTCTTTCTGATGAGGTTTTGTATTGGCATTGGATTTTTTACTATGCATTATGGGATGCATATGTTGTGCTTATGTATGTTAGCTCGTTACAATGTTTTAGCTTCACTATTTTCACCATATTTATTATAGTTGTGATTATTATATTTTTTTTAGCATTGTGAAATGTTTTGATTATACAACTTGTTCCTAGATCATGCTAGTCATAGATGATTTATAGTTAGATGTAATGATTTGATATCATGTTATGATTTATACCACATTGGGTGGCTTATGTTGCTTCAGCTATTTTTATGTGGAGTAGGTATGCCTGATGTTTGACTTGAGTGTGAAAGTATAGGGTTATTTCCCCAACAGTGGTTATATATTGGAGATGGTCATCTTTGGGTTAAAACATCTAAGTCAGCCTCTATCTCACTCAATTTGAGTATGAGATGAGTCTTGTGAATTCTTGTGCTAACCTGGACCTGAATTAGTGGTGATTCTAGAGTCTTCATAGTGTGGAAACTCATAAAGTGTGTATGAGTCCTTTGCATGTGTTTCCTTTTAGCTTTTCACATTGTATTTAAATTTATCTCAAAAAGCATATTTTCCATGTTTGCATAATATTTTATGGTTGAGTCAAAAAAGATTATTTTTACCTTGGTTAATAAATTTCTATTGCATTATTTTATTTCTATTTAATCCTTTCTTCAAGATGGAATAAGTTATGTTCAAAAGGTATAATTGCACTTGCAAATTTACTTTAATTCCATAGGTTATCAAAAATTCCTAAACGTAAGTTAAATTATGTTTCTTTGCCTTGTGGAAATTACTGTGTTAATTTATCTATTGAGTTTTCCTATGTTATCAAAAGTTAGTTTTTAGAAAAGAAATATTAGAAAAAAATAAAATTAAAAAGGAAAAAGAGCTTTTGGAAAGTAAAAAGCAAAAATAGACAAGTGTTATTTCATTCACTTTTGCATTTTTTCCTCCAAACCTTCTTCTTGCTCCATAGAAGAAATTGATTTTTGGAAAGGATTGAAGGGAAGGGAGAATGAAATTCTTGGATGGGAGATTACTTGGGTTTGGCAAGGAAGTGTGTGTGATGTGTCTACTTCAAACAAGGATTCTTCTCTATTATGTATGCTTGTATTGGGAAATAATTTCCCCATTTGTTATTCATTTTTAAATTTGAATTTTAAATAGTTTCTCCATTGCCATGCCACAAGAATTAGTTTTCTTATGGCCTCCTTGTTGAAGCAGTAAATTTTATTTATTTTGGATGCTTTATTTGTATGTTTTAATTATGTTTTAAAATTTTCAAGATGTGTCAAAAAAAACCATTACTATGCCCAAATTTTATTGAAATCCTCTTTTTCAAATTATAGTTGAGATTATGATTGTTGTGCATTTTTGGGATAAGAGGGTATATTTAGATTTTTTAAATTCTCTTTAACTTGGAAAAAAAAAGAGATGCAAGGTAGAAACCACATCCATTAAAGGATAAATTGGGGTTTTTACTAGTTTAAATCTTACATTTGTAAATGAGTAAAATTTGCATTATAGGCCTTATATGGATGTGTTACAATGTGGGATGATTAATCTCCCTATTATTTTAATATTCTACATCTTTTAGCATATTGTTAATATGTGTGTGTGTTTTAAAATTGCATTGATTTTTGTGCCACACCCAAATGGTCAAATGGTGCATTAGACTCATAGGATTGAGGTATAAAATAGGGAAGGAGTGGGCTCTCACTACTGGCTGTGATACAAATGGATTGGTGGAAATACAAACTAGGATTAAAAAATGTATGAGTCATCAAGATATCGACACCATGAATTGAATGCTCAAAAAGGTTCAGTCTTCGATGTAAATGGCATGTCACAACACTGGAAGATGGTGAATGTCAGTGTATTTATCATATGAGGATTGATTTTCTGCCCAACCACTTCATAGTCGTCATGCTATTTAAATGACACTCTTGGGTCTACTTCTAGGATCATCATCCTATCCTAGCCTCCAAAATTTGTCTAGATCACCTGTATGTATATTGACGTTTTGTTGTACCCTCATATATGTATGTGTGCATGTATTGGTTTATTCATTGAATGTGTGAGAATCCCTTAGGCAAAAATGTTGTGTTGGCATTATTTTACACTTGTACTCATTGATTGGCTTAAGTTGCCACATGTGATTTGTGAGTTATTCATACTTGGTATGCACTTGATTGGTGTGAGTTACCACATGTGATTGTATGCTTCTAATTGGTGTGAGTGTTTCCATGTACTCCTTATTTGTGTGAGTGTGCTTGTACCCAATTTTACCATCTTCTAGGATAGTTGAGTGGCCTGAGAGTACCACATGGTTGGGTCGTACTAAACCACCATTGGGGATTGACAAACTTGGAGGATTCTTCTTAGAGACATGATAGACTCTCATGGTATCTTATAGTTTTTGTACGTCTCATTATTGTATATTGTTCTTATTATAAATTGGTTCATTGGGACTATTGTAATAAGATTGAAATTATGTTTTGATGTATTCTCTTATGTGGATTACGATCCATCCATGTCAGGGATGAGATCCTTTCAATGTTATATTATTTTGAAATCTTTTGCAATGTTTCCATGCCTCAACTTGCGAGGATGTTGGTGTGATTCACATATTGTAATCTTGATATTTTAGCATGTTAGGTTCAATTTTTGTAATATTTTATTGATGGTATTAGATGTTTTAGTATTGGATCACATTTTGCACATGTAGGAGGTGTTGATCCTATCTTTCCTTTATACATGTGTTGATATTGGTGCCAACATACTTGGTATTTTGTGATTCTTTTATCATATTTCTCCATATGGTTATTATGGTTTAAGTTGCCTAATTTCATATTCTATTTATTGGATATGCATCTTGAGTAGATGAATTAGTGCTTTCTTCATTTAGTTAATTGTGTCATTTGGAAGTTTGTGTTATCAACAGTATACTAAGGGAGGTTGTATCCTTACTCTACTTGTTGTTCATGTCACCTTCATGTGTCCATGTGAGCTAGAGTGTGTTTTTGTTGACCTTCCCTTTGAAATTCCTCATTGTCTTGTGAATGTTCCACTCAATGACCATTCCTCTTGGATAAGAGTGTGTCAGCTTTGTGTTGTTCAGAGGTTGACAAGTTGGAGACCCTAGAATCATCTTTTGGAGCTTGTTTAGTCTTCTAACAATTTATAGGAGGCCTAGGGATGGAATTCTTTGTAGTGGATTCCTTGTGGGACCCTTGGTCAAGGTCCTAAGCAGGTGCCTTGAGTAAATTATCCATTTGGACACTTTGAAAGGACTATAGTGCAAAACTTGGACACTAGCACCAGTATTACATCTTAGCACAAAAATTGCACACTAGAACCATTTTTGACACTAGAGGTATGTGCAATAGTCCTCCTCGGATGCTATAGTCCTATGAAATACTCAGATGCCCATGGAGTCTTAGATAGCAAGCATTTTGTAACTTTTCTCAAAGAAACATTCTATACAAAAGTTGTTCCCCTTACTCTAATGAGTCTTCCCAGTCTAAAAATTTGTTGATAGGTGTCCTAATATATAAGTTTTCCCCTCTTTTGTATTGGGAAGCATGCCTTTGCATGAAATCAACTAGTGGTTATTCCAATTGATCGAGGTCTTATACCTCATAGTTGTCAAACTTCTTTTGTATGTTTCCCCTTGTGTTTTGGGTGTTGTTTGAGTTGTCATGGAATGTATTTGAGGTAGTTTTCACCCTCATTCTAGTCCATTTGTTGTGATAAAATGAGGCAGTGGACTTGTGTATGATCATCGTCATGGAGGAAGCTCCATTCTTTCGTATGGATATTATGGTAACTTTGTCAAATGATGGGTGAAGTCTTTTGCTTTTACCACCTTGCTAAGGGTAATGGTGAAATATTCTAGTGTATTTTTTTTTCTTTTCATGACACTTGGTGTGCATGTGAGTGTTATGTAACATGCAAATATTGCACTTGCAAATGCAAAAATATTGTTCATCCAGTGTTTGTTCAGTTAATGTCCTGGGTGAAATCTTGGGGCATTATAGAAACAAAGTCATAGATTGAAAGGAAGAAGAGGGAACATCTAGAATCCAACAATGGAACAAGACTTGCATGCATACACAAATCAAACATAAATACATTTGTAACTAGACATGCTTAACAATCCATCTCAAAGATACAATAACCCATATGAATTAAGAAAATACCATTACAAAAAGGTTTGCAATGCTTTGGAATGTCTATCATATGTTAGTCTAATCCTATTACAATCCCGCCTGTGTGGAAAGAGGGAACCTACAACTAGGTTCAAAGACTCCCTTGAATTGTTGCAATATACCATGGAGAAATCTAGCTATAGTTACACCTTGTATGAATAACCTTCCTTTAGCTTACAACACATACTCTCATCTCTCAGAAATCTAGGCTTGCACTTTTTGATACCCTAGACTGACATGAGACACATATGGCTAGAAGATTATCTTAAGGACCAACCCTTTGAACCTCTTACAAACATGTATATATGGTTTTTTTCCATACAAACAACCCTCATAGGCCTAGAAAACCAGTCATGCTAGAATTTAAGTCCATAAGGTTACCATCTTCAAGCATATAACTTGACTAGCACACAATTTATTAAGGATAGGAATACACTTGGAGGAGTGGGAGATCCATATTAGATCATAAATTAGGTACATGGAATAGGGTATTATATCTTCCACCAATCAAACAATTCATTCAAAATCATGAATTAGATCTCCAATGGTACAATCTACATACATATTCAATGTATTCAAATCATCACATTCTTATAGTCCTACAGAAACAATGGTAGCAACAATAGGTAGCTCATAAATGATAATGAGGTCATAAAGAGAAGAATAGGGTAGGCATATAGAGCATTCAACACAATAGAGCTCCATGAAGAAGGAAACAATAGATGACCTATCAGTTCAAACTCATGAAACAATCCAAAGGCAACATTTGAGCTCATGAATGCAAAAGAATAAACTTGAGAGGATGTGGACATCTCTAAAAATGATTCCTATAGAAATAAACATGACCCCATGGAATGGTATCACCCTTGCCAACATGCATGAACTCATATACAATCAAAATCGTGCTCATGGAAGAGAAATTGAGCACGAGAGGGCAACCATGAAGTTCAAAGTTTTCCTACATAGAGATAGCCAAAGACTATTGCACAAGCAAACACTTTAAAGAAAGAATTAAGGCACAACATAAAAAAGTCCATAAGCATAGGAATGGGAATATGTGGCACCCACAACGTAAAAATGAGGTCTAATAGTTGCTATTCTACATCAACAAACTACCAACCACCGTTTGCACAATCCTTGAGAAATCTAGCTATAGTTGCACCTTGCATGAATAACTTTTCTTTAGCTTACAACACATACTCTCATCTCTTAGAAATCTAGGCTTGCACTTTTTGATACCCTAAACTGACATGAGACACAAATAGCTAGAATATTCTCATAAGGACCAACCCTTTGAAGCCCTTACAAACATGTATATATGGTTTTTTACATACGAACAACCCTCATAGGCCTAGACAACTAGTCATGCTAGCATTTAAATCCATAAGATTACCATCTCCAGGGATATAACTTGACTAGCACACAATATTAGTGATAGGACTACACTTGGAGGAGTGGGAGATCCATATTAGATCGTAAATTAGGTACATGGAATAGGGGATGATATCTTCCACCAAGAAAAAAAGTCATTCAAAATCATGAATTAGGTCTCCAATGGTATAAAGCTACATACATATTCAATGTATTCAAATAATCACATTCTAATAGTGCTGTAGAAACAATGGTAGCAATAATAGGTAGATCATAAATGTTAATGAGGTTACAAAGAGAAGAATAGGGTAGGTACACAGTGCATTCAACACAATAGAGCTCCATGAAGAAGGAAACAATAGATGACCTATCAGTTAAAACTCATGCAACAATCCAAAGGCAGTATTTGAGCTCATGAATGCAAAAGAATAAACCTTGAGAGGATGTAGACATCTATGAAAATGCTTCTTGTAGAAACACACATGACACCATGGAATGGTATTACCCCTGCTAGCATGCATGAACTCAATTTCAATCAAAATCATTCTCATTGAAGAGAAATCGAGCACTAGATGGTCACCATGAAGTTCAAGGTTTGCCTACATAGACATAGCCAAAGACTATTGTACAAGTAAAAACATTTAAAGAAAGCATTAATGCACAACATAGAGAAGTCTACAATCATAGGAATGGGAATATGTGGCACCCACACGGTAAAAATGACGTCCAATAGTTGCTATTCTTCATCAAAAACCACCAATCACCATTTGTACAACCCTTGAGTTCACCACCTTAGTTAACATGGCTAATAAACATATTGCCCTAGCATTTGATTGTTTGAACCATATATGGTGGGTAGGCATGGTTAACACATTCAAATCATGTTTCAAACTAGTAGCTATGATTATGCTAGAGAGTAGACATGTGGATCAAAGGACCTCATGAAGCCATGTAGCATGAGAGGCACAAAGACTATGCATTGAAAAGTCTTGCCTAGCCATGAAGAAATTGAGCGTCCCTAAGAAGACTATGATGGTGATCATTCAATGGAATAAATCTTTGGTTGGAGAGTTGTTAGGTAGAGACACAAGCATAGAGGGCCCACCACCACTCCATATAGGTGTCATGTGTGGAGACTAATGATTCATTACCAAGATTAAGGTACATACCACCAAGATATAGAAAAGGCCACCATTGTTGTAGGCAACATGTAGCAAGCCATCATTTGCCATTTGACCCATGCAAACCAACATGAGAAACAAGGCACTAGTGGGAAAGATAATTGGAGCCCACTGCAAATCCCAAGACACACATGGCACAAAGCTAATGGTCCACACATAAGTTAAATGTCACCCATAGAAAAGCTGGAGAGTTTATCATTGAAGGAGTAATTGTTGAGCTCCTTGGAAGAAATCAAATGGATAGCACAATAGAAATTTTGATCCAGTGGTGTAGTGCATACCACATAGAATGAAGATGCATGCTCATAATTTAGTTCTTGGTCCATTTTGTGCATGTCATAAATCAACAATTGCCATGTATCCCTGCTGAATAGTAGCCCCATAACACAAGCCTACATTGAGAAGTCAATTCCATTACTCCCTTCAATAAAGTGCCACATGACACCACATGATATGATGTTTCCTAAATACAATTCATGCCATCATGAAAAGATCTAGACCTACCATATAGCATCATCAAGGAAGCATGTGGCACTAAGAAGTTGACCTAGTCTACTAAGAGGAAAATAGAGAAAGTAGCCTCATAAATGAAATACATAGTTTGGACTTCAAAATCTACTCAATCAAATCATAAAAGGGTAGCTAGGTCCAAAAACCTCTCAAACTTAGAGCAATTGCAAGAGCAGACATGGGAGCTAGATATAAAATAGTTTAATACATGATTTTGGGTTCAGACTTAAGATAGAGTTACAAGATGAAGACTACAAAAAGTGTTATCAAGGGCTGAGAGTAAAGATTTATTGGTGATGGAATGCAAGTGGTGAGGAACCTAGACCAAATTGTGTTGAAAATGTGGTGGAAAATAAGCATGTGCTTTAAGTTATACAAAAATTGGTCCAACAATTCATTGAGCAATTAGATTTAATAAAGTGCATGGTTCATACATGACTTGACAATTTTGATATTATGTGTGAGTTAAAACATTAATTTGGATAAGTCAAAGAATACAAGGCATATAGGGCTTTAACTAGGGTCAAGAACACATGTAGGCTTGCTTCCATTAAAATGCAATTAAATCACAAACCAAAGGGCCCATAGGATTCTCAAGATATACATGGACACCATAGAGAAAATGACCATAACCTTTAAAAAGTGATAAGGCCAACCAAATGATACTTGTTGGGTGAATATTTTGTTATCAACTAACTCATAACAAAATGGTTATATCAACCACAATGTAATGAGATATAATCTCTCCTCTCAAAAAGGGGAGGCTCCCTTCTTATTACCCTTTACAATAATCAAGTACTCAATTATGTTTATTTACAATAAAACTAACATGTGGATGCTACCATATCATCTATTTCTCTTATTTTATAAAAGATGTTCACTTACAAACTCTCAATAACAAACTCTTGATTCTTATGAAATGTTATAAACTAAAAACTACTTGTTAGAACAATAATAACCGATATCCAAATTGAATAAATGGAAGAATAACCAAGATGATACCAAGATATGTTAATACCAAGAAAATCCACAAAAGTACAAAGTCTTTTGTTGCTTCTTATGCTAACTTGAAGTTGAAAAAAGATAGAATAAGGTGCAGCCCAAAGTCTTCACCGTACGCTATAATGAGATCAAACGAACATAGAAGATAACTAGTAGCTCAAAGTCTTTCAAGTATCTTCCCAATCACGAACATAAACACAATCCCAAAGACAATATTGCAGCCCAAAGTCTACAAAATCAGATTTGGAGCACATTCTAAAACACTTGATTCCACGCTACAATTCAACCACGTACACAAGATAATGTAAGAGAATAGATGTAAGAACAATTCTAAAACATCACAAACTTAATCCAAGACAAAGATTGGATGCCAACTTGCTTTCTTTGTATTGATTGAAAAATGATTTACAGTATCAACTCAAAGTTTTAATTTGCTCTTCAAAATGGCAATGCTTCGTTTCAATAGATAAAAGATACTAATTACAAAAGATCCCCTCTTTATTTATAGGGAGAGTCTATGAGCAAAAATAGGGAATTTACAACTAATTTTACTTATTCAAAAACAGAGTTCGATTTGACTTGGGTTTCTGTGTCACAACTTCATGTAATCTAATTTTACAAAAAGACATGGAGTTTGTCATCTACAAATTAAAAAATACATGTTTAGACACTTCTTCATCATCTTGATTCTTCTCCAAAAAGTCTTCACATCTCTTCATAGTGGTCTAGACTTCATTGTTGTCAGCTCCTGGAGAATGTTTGAAGATGGTAAACACTCAAGTGATGGAATCCTTGAGGGTGTTAGACACAATCTTGTGCTTTTTCAATATCTTTTGTAGTCTATTCAGAGTTATCTGGAATTCTTCCAACCTATCAATTGAAGCCAATGTGAAAACTTGTGTTTCTACCTCTATTTGTGTTAAGGTGGTAAACTCTTGAATGACTACATCTTCAGGGAGTGTATGTTGGTTATCATCTAGCATGTGTCAAGGAAGCTCAACCTGTTCGTCTAAAATATCTAAGCCTTTATTTTATCCCCTTTTCAAATCTTCTTTCAAGTCTTGGATCAAGCCAGCGATGATCTCTTTCTTATGTATCATGGCCTCCCTATATTCCACATATTTATTTCTATTCGGGATCAGTCCATGCTCAACCAACACTTCTATTTTAAATTCCCATAGCTTATTCCATGAGTCCAAATCTTGTTCAACGAGCTGCATATCTTAAGAAAGAATCTCAAGTGTCTAGCTAATCACTTTGCCTACTTTGCCCAGGTCATTATAATGTTCAAATGATGACTTTATTAGTTGTGAACCTTGGGCAAGTACTCTTTCAATCCAAGCATCAATTGCCTGACCTTTAGCACCAATCCTCTCAGCCTTTTGAATGGATTCATTATTTGCACTGGTCTCAATAGGTTCTACCTGTTCTGATGATTGGGCTATCTTCAAAAGTACCAATTTCAACTGATCCACTTGTACCTTGATTTGATCCTTTATTGCTTTGTCTAGATATCATATCTATCCAGCAATGCAGATAATTTTGCTAGCAAATCTTCCTTTGCACTATCATGTGTTTGCTTGTCGAGCTCAACTCTTGATATAGTGTAATCAAAAGCTTGAACTTCTGTGATGCTCTTGTTAAGTGGAGGCATAGCTACCTCAACACATTTGTTGCCTGACTCATCAACAAGAACCCTGGATAGGGTCTTGGCTTTCTTGGTTGCTTTTGACTTCACTAGAACCAATTAACCAAAATCAAAATCTTCAGGGGACACAACTTGTTTCTTTTTTTTACTTTTGTGTCATAAGCCATGGTGGAATAACAAAAGAATCACTTCTTTTTATCAGAGTCTAGGCGGACGAGGTAGTAATTATAGGTTCTTGTGAAATAGGTGGGATAGAAGACTCTTTCATTGGCGTGGACACATGTGAAGTGATAGTAACAATAGGTGGATTTTATGTTTGCACAACAACAAGATTAACATCAAATGATACTTTGGAGGAAGATGAAGAAAAAAACTTTTCAAACTTAGATTGTATAATTGAATGAATCAATGATGTAGGTACATCTGATAAACTGGGTATGGATGAAAGAGAACCAAAAATATTATCAATATTGTCATGGGGAATCTCAAACAATGGTTCATTGACAGGTGTAGAGGGGGATGAATGGACAAAATGTATTGACATATTGGGTGACTCGGGATTGGCAGAAACAGATGACAATTGTTGTGCACTTGAAGATATAGGAGGCACAGGATTTTGAACACTTGAATCTAAAAGAGAAGAATAAGGAGGTGGTACCTATGAAGATTCAACTTGAGAGTTAATAGGAAGTTCATGTTCCTCCTCATTAGGCATTTCCTCATGTTCAACATCTGGCTAAGTAGATGTTCCTTCTTTTTCCTTCCTTTTCCCTTTATCTCCTATTCTAAAGATATACTTAGGCTTTTTTCCACTGGCAGGAACTTGTCCTCTTTATTCTTTGTCCTCAACTCCTCTCTCTTCCCCGCAGGTCCTTCTGTCTGCTCTTTATCTGACCCTATTTTAAAGGGCTTCAATTTTATCCTTTCTTATGCAACTAGACATTGGTGCTAGCAAGAATGGGCTGAAACCTTTCTCTTACCGAGGTCATATCCTTTTGTGACCATTGAATTGCATAAAGAGGAGTATCATCAATCTTGTTACCCATATACACACCTTCCACTATATCGCCTTCATCTTGCATATCCTCTAGGATATCAGCCAATTGAAAATTCCTAACTTGAACCAAAGAAAGTCAACTATAGTCCATCCTCCTTACATCTACCTCAATTCAGCATTCAGCCCAAACATCTTCAGCCTTATGGACATGAGTGTAATTACCTTTCATCTTATCCTTCATCCCTCGGTAATCAAAATCAAGTCTTTTCCTGTATCTCTTCAAGGTAATCCATTCAATTTTGTTTCCATTGCTTTCGCCTTGGGAGTCATGGAAATACCATATCTATGAATTTGAAATTGAAACTTGAAACCACCTTTGTGGGATCCTACTTGCTTAATATGCACATCCATAACTTGTCTACACAATTCCATCAGAATTAACCTGTCACCTAGATACCTTGGAAGCATGTATTGTTGTCCACTAAAACACTCAACTCTAATGTGGGTGAAGGTGGGGAATTATAAATATATACATCCAAGCCTCATCTGAGACTCTCTTCTTCTCAAGATCCTACTCTAGCATACAAATGTAATTGTAGAAAAATGCATCATTCACCCTCCTAAAGTGTTTGATGCTCTCTTTTAGGGTTAGCTGAGGGTAGTACTCGTATACAGGAATATTCCTCCTATCTCCTTCTAAAGAAAGTCCTAGAAAATGCTTCATGGAAGCAGCAACGTACACCAATTATGAAGTCATGTAGAATTTCAATGTTGTAGATACCTTAGACAATTGTTCACAAATGGAGTCGCTGACCTGTTGCCCCCACCATATCTTCTGATTCCCATTTTATGACATGAATGTACTGATACATCCATTCCTAAAAAGTGTTAGACGTGGGAAGACCTTTTACCCTGCTGAGGAGGGTTATGAGATCACCAACCTCATCGATAAACTCACTCCTGAAGATGTTCTTAGGCCATCTTGAAATTGTAGGCCTATGAGTTTTGAGCCACCAAGTGTTGATGATTCTCTTGCACTTTTCTATATGAGTTTCATAATGGTTTTGTGCATCTTGAATTGTGAGATTGGCATAATCATCAATGTTTGGACACATGAAGATTGTGTTAAATAAATCTGCATCCAACTTAATGATAACCTTATCATTTGCATCTGATATGCTTTTGGTGTCTTTGTCAAATTTCCCTGCCATTGCCAATATGAAATCAAGATTCTGTACAGACACTAGGAAGGTGGAGACCAAATGGATGTCACTATTCAGGATGCATTGCATGTGTGCTAGCACTGGTTGCTAATTTATCCTCTCTAAGAATTCAAACATATCCACGTGTCCAATCTCTCTATCTTTGATGTCATCAATGTTAGACTCTACAAAGGTCACTGGGATGATCCCTTGATATTTGTACTTCATCTTCTTCTTTGGGGAAGTTTCAGACATCTGTCAATCAACTACAAAAATTTGGCTTTTAGAAATTTTCCCAGAGATAGAAAAATTTCATACATTCTATTGGTTCTTTCTCTTCGAATCAAAAAAGAGTTTGCCAGTTCCAATGCACAAGCAGATCCGGCCAACAAATACAGGAGGTTGCGTGAGTTGCCTCCCCTTCACTTTTGGTTTTGCCGCACCAAAGGGGGTATCCCTATAGCTAAAGATTTAACTTTGACTCACCCAATGATAGAAAGATTTAGCTTTACAACAACAGGCAGAATACTCTCATGTTTGGACCAAGATTTGAATGATAAATCACAAGTTTGGCAATGTTCTTGGACATATCTAACTGGTTGAGGATGAGAGTATGCAGGGTCCTACTTATAATCCTACAAACTAATAGATTAGAATTAAGAAATGATTTGTATTTATGTTTGGAGTTATGATATTTTCCTAGACCCTTTGAATAGACAGATTCTCAGACCACTGCCTTATCTGGGTAGCAGAGTCAAATCTATGCATGTAAATGTTTCCCTATGACAACATGACTTCATATCTAGAGGACTTAGGTAAAATATTACTGCCTAATAGCAATATCTCCAAGAAAGAGTATTACCTATGATCATACTTTGCAAATCCTATGATGCAATCCATTTTCCTTTGTATCTAATCAAAAGCCTATTTAATCCACCCCTTGAGTAGACGCCAAGAACCAATACACAGTATAGCAAGTATATACTGAAAAACTTGGAAGCCCTTGACAACCTTGTTTGAAAGGAAAACAAATAGCATGCAGGAGACAATAATAAATAATACACACATCAAGTGTTTTTCATTTAAATTCAATCTGCATAGAAAGTCATCATACAAAAACTTATCATTTACAAAACAAGAAAGACTGATGCACCAGATCAAGGACCGAATCTGCAACAAAAATGCCTTTCAAAACATGAACACCTTGGATTCAAGGTCAATGCAGGAAAAACCCCAAAAAACATCCAACCCCTATAGAATGGCCATTGATACATTTTAAAGGAGCACACAAGCTTCTGGCCACCTACACACTGACAAACTTCATAAATGCAAAGATCACTTCTTCCAGATTTTTAATGAAACAATCAGATCCTCATTAAATTTTTTGGTCGCTGAAGCCATCAAATATTCCATGAAAGCCAGCGGTGCAAGCAACCTGGACCTCGATCCTACAAACAGATGTGACATTCTTTCCATCACCGTGCAGCAAGGTTAGTTGACTATGGAATGAGCGTGCAAAAATGATGCCAACAGACAGTCATTTGAAGCTTCAAACTCAGCCACAGAATCGAGCTCCAAATATGCAAGATCGACAGTCCAAATCCACCCATACAAGTTGAAAATCCACATCAACAACATTAAAAAGTCCATTGCCAATGATATCGCGCCACGGAGGTGGTCCCTTCTTCCATCACTGAACTTTCCCATATTCGTGAGATCTAATTATCCCACATTCACCTTGCAATGCTCCTTTGATCGCTTTATATACTAGACCACAGGTAAACTTAATGTCATGCATTTTTCCCTGATGTGGCCAGTGATCCATCCGCTAGCGGTCTATTGCTCCATCTCCCGCTGATGCTAAGACCCTATTGGAGTGACCTCAAGTGTCGGAGTGACATCCTCCAGGTACACTGATACATATTACCTCGCCTATGACCCACTTGTATCGGTGTGACCCCAACCCGTCGGAGTGACACTTCCACAGCACGCCGATGAAGATTGTCATGCCAACCCATCCATCAGAGTAACACAACATACCCTCTCACTGATATGCCCCTTGTATCTTCACATACATCTCATCGGCCTGTCAGAGGGATGTCAAACCTGGCTGCCGATAGGTAAGGTCTCACCGAAGACCATTGTATGTCTTTTCGTATCTCCATCGGCAATCGGTAGGACTGCAGAATGAGATGCCGATGTAGGTTGTCTTGGCAATGATCCCCCTTGGGTGTTCGCTTGTCTCTTCATCGACCTATCGGTGAAAACATAAAATGGACCGCCGATGATCACTGTCTCACCGATGCAAGGAACAAATCACTGTGAACAACGTGATCCCTGAGACAAAGCGATACTCTTTCTGATGGACTTAGAATTTTTCTGAAGGTTTACAATGAAAATGCCTTCAGATTTTTAGCTCAAAACCCTGACTCCATGTGGGCACCACCACATTCATCCTTGTGCAATTGCAGAAAAAATATGCACTCCTAGACTTATAAAATCTTCATATGTAATACGAAAGTAAAGCTCCCCTTAGGCAATTTATGTCATTTCCTTGGGTGTAAATCAGAGAAAAATCTCCACATTGCAAGTGTTTGGAAGTTCAAACAAAAGCGATGCACTTTAGAGAAAATTCTCTCAAGTGCATCCCTTTATAAAAATCTGAGTGGTTTTACTTAGCATTTTACAAGGGCTATCGAACATGTTGTGCGGACTTTAAACTCTGCGTGCAACATATTCATAATAGTGTTGTGCAGAGTTTGAAGTCCGCACAACATGTTATGAAGTATTAAAGCAAAATAAGTAGGATGGGTTGTGTGGGCTTTAAACTCCGCACAACACATTACTAACTATGTTGTGCGGACTTTAAAACCCGCACAACACAGGAATGTGTTATAACTTTTGGTGTAAGGCATGTCGTGCAGGTTTTAAACTCTACACGACATCTAATATTAGTATGTCGTGCAGAGTTTAAAACCCACACAACATCTCGTGTAAAGGATATCACAGGTGATGCTAAGGGATGTTATACAGACTTTAAACTCCATACAACACCTTTAACAACAGGTGTTCTGTGGATTTTAAAGTCCACACAGCACCCCATAGATGTAAGGTCTATAAAACAATGATCATGTTGTTCGGGTTTTATCTTTCAAACAACATGATATCATAAGATCATGTTGTTTGGAAGTTGAACCCGAACAACATGATCATCAAGGATAGATCACAGTCACAACGAAAATAAAAAGGGGGACAAAACTATAGACTAGGGTTTGACAAACAAAGATATGGAGAAATGAAACTCAGAGGAAAATAAAAATGATAATGAAAAACTAGATTTATAAATTAATCTAGGGTTTTGTAAAAAATGATCACATTACAAAGAAGCGACAATGAAAGAACAAAGAAACAAAGAAGAATAACATACCTGCAACCAAGTCAAAAGAAATCCAAATATGAGGCTCATGATTTTGATGAATTTTCTTTTCTCAGGACACGAAGGAAGGTGGGAGATGCAACACGAAAAATGAAAATGAAGAAATAAAACCTAAATCGAAAGAAATAAGGAGACCATAGATTTTGAAGATCTGCATTAATGGTCATTAAAGACCATACGTGCCACAGGAGGAGCGTAGTTGCCGGGATTTTTTCCCAACTACATGGAGTGTGTAATTATGAAGAAAATCTCCACAATTACATATCTCATGTAGTTGCTCAAATTTTTAACACATTTACACAAAACTCAGAAAAAGACAACACTGAAAAGCAAAACATGCAAGAAAACTAAAAATGAACGACGTCTCAAATTGATGAAATTTTTTGAGGGGTTGAACTACGCTCGAGATGACCTAGAATCATCTCGATTTGTAGGCTTTGAGGGTGTGGGCTACGAGACAGACAAGTTTCGTAGGGGTTATCCCACGAATTGAGAGAGCTAAATTCGAGGATAACAATACTGTTTTATAGACCAACATTTAGACACATGGGACAAATGTACACATATAGACATCCTTATAGGCCAAGACAACACAAAACCCTACTGAATAAATATCTCAAATTAGTAATTACCATAGGGAAACCAAAGCACAAGGAGAGATGAAAATTTGTAGAAATGAGGGGTACCAACAAAACCAACTCCAAATCTTACTCAATCTAAGCCTCAACTTCAAAAATATTTCCAACACCTCTATGTTCTAGATCATTAGGCATTGCTTGATATATCAAATCTTATGAGAAAAGCATAAAAAAAAACATGGGGGTTGAGGACAATCCTTCCACCATTTTTCCATTGAGATACAAGTCTTGATCTAGAAGCCACATAAGCTCAAATTTAGAGAGGCATTTTGGAGGGGGTTCATCTGGTGTAATCTTTAGCTAAATAGCAAATTGATAAGAGCCTACTATAGGAAAAATGGAGGATTCTAATGCTCAAGATTTCCTCAACCAATCTATTGAGACTAGAAAGTTGTCTAATCTTTCAACAATGTTGCAAAACCCTTACCATTAGTTGTTCCAAGAGATTTTCCCATCTCTAGGGACCAAATTCATATGATTGTTAGTCATAATGAAATCTTTGTAGTCTAGTTCAAATTGAGGCAATTTATTAGGTCCTCCATGTTTTTCTATTAAGCATGTAATGCAATTGAAATCTCCTCCTAATATAACATTTTGATTTGGTAAGAGAGTAAGATAAGTAGATATTTCCTCCCATGTTTTTGTCTAGCTAATGGGGCTATTAGGCCCATAGGTAATGAACACATAATCAAAAATTTCTGATGACAAGATTTGAAAGAGTGGCCTAACCAATTAGAGATTTTGGCTACTAATTGAAGTCACATGTGGGGTGTGTGCTTGAGAAGTTGGGTCCACATATAGGAGAAGTGTCGAACACAAAAAAAATCTTGACAGGAACGGAATCTCGTTTTGAAAAAAATGGGATCCCATTTAGCCTCTGGGTCTCGATCCTAAATGGGACACCATTATGGTTCGGGATCCCACTTATAAATGGGGCCTCATTCATCAAAACTATTTATTTAAAAAAAAATGGTCTGAGCTTGTGTTTTTGAGAACGGGTACCTGTTTTAAAGCGGGATCCCATTCCAAAAAAAATGAAGTGTTAACCCACCTTTGAAGTTTTATTTTAGGCTTGGGAAAGGCATAGTAACCCAACCCTTAGCCTTGGACCTGCAATTACAAGGTCATGTCAATAGCAAGAGAAAAAACTGACTTTGGCAATATGGGTGACGACTTTTTTTTAGAATTTTTGTATGAAATTAAAACTCATTATAGATGACGATGTCTAGTTTTCAAATATTTAAATTTTTATGATTGGATTTGATTTTCTATTTTTTAATTAATTTCTGAGGAAACTGGTCCATAAACTTGAAATGTCAAGTCTTCACAAAATTTTTAATAACTTCTAATTTTTTAAGTTTCTTTGAAGAAAAAATATATGTCATCAATCTACACACAATTCTTCACACAATGAAAAAATAATAATAAAATGATTAGTTTAGCTCAAATTATGCTTGTTGGACACGAGGGGTTTTCAGAAATAGCAATTAGGGCCAATAAAAAATTAATTAAAAAAATATTTGGAAAAAAATTATAAAAAATATCCTCATCAATTTTTAGTATAATACACATCTTTTTCCTGAAGAAATTAGGAAAATACTTTTATTTAGGTCAAATAATCCTAGTCAGACACGTGCATGGTATGGTCCTAAAAAAGTGACTTTTAAAAAGTGGTTTTGTACAAGCCTATACAAAATTATTTTGTATCATCTAGGTATTAGAATAAATTACATATTTAAAAACTAGATTCAAAATCCTACATTTCATATTACTAGACTTTTTAAAGATTCTATGTGTAAATGCTTCAAATTTTTAGTCCAACTATGACAAACTTTGATTTTTAGGAAAAATACTTCCACTTTTTGGCCAAAAAGTGGACCCAATTTCTTGCAAACACCTTGTGCCTGAGGGTTCCATAGTATACACAAGCGTCCCGAAGCTCCTACAACATCTAAAGTAACCCCAAGACAAGAGAACCAAGAGGAAGACAAAATCACTGAAACATTTCATTCCAATAGTTTTATTTCTTGGATGAGATCCATATGTGGCTTATGTAAACGGAGTCCTTTGTTACTTGGGCATTCAAACCCATAACATTTCAAGATACAAGCTTCATTTCCTCTAAAGAGGGCACTTCCCCTTTGTTGTGTAGCAAAGGAATCCATGGTTTGTTGAGCATTAGCTCCATTCTCTTCCAAAATATTTTCCTTAAGTTTATCTACCTTTGGTTGCCTTCCACGTCTCTTCTTAGCACTATAGAGACTGGAAGAAGAAGAAAGGTTATATTTAGAAATCTCACCTAAGTCTTCCGAGACCACTTCAATTTCCAACCCACCCAAAACAAGTCCTTCCTCTTTGTCATTATCCAAGAGTTGGGTAAAGCTACAAACTTGCGCCATTTGTCAAATTTAACTTTATTTCAAAAATACAATAATAACATTTAAAGTTTGATCCTACCTCGAGCTAAATGTCCATTTTAATAAAAAAAAATATATAATAACAATTAGCAATACATTTGTTGTATGTTTGTGTGTTTTAAGTTTGTTAAATACTTATGTGGAAGAGAATTTACTTCATTTCTTCTTCAAAAGACATTTAAAAACAATAAGCTATCATTAATTGGCCCTTGGTTTGTTGGTAAAGTTGAATGACTCACAAAAAACCTATAGAAGTAAATGGATACCTCTCAATCTTTAACACTAAGCCAAATGAAATCAATAATTCATTCACTCAATACTTTTAACAGTTTAGACTGTTAAAAGTATTTATTATATGTTTTAATAAATATTGTTGTTCTTGATGTATTTTCATTAGTATCCTTTGCATATCTCTTTAGTAAAGAGGAATTAAGAGTCTTCTCAATATAATACTCATTATTTTCACAACAGAAACTGAACGAAAAGATTCATTTGCTGGTGTCGACTATTTTAGCAAATTTGTTCTCATAACTGATGTTTGTTCTGTCAAGCAAAACAGGACATAACATATTAAATGGTTTACAACATTTGTGAAACGGTATAAGAGTGATTAACAACGGTAGAATTATTACAGTTCGAATCCATGGACATAATTAACTGTCATTTGGGAATGGACTGGAAGTTCGAATCCATGGACATACCCTCGACATTGTCCACGTTTGCATAACTCTGCTGCTGCTTTTCATGTTGAGTGGCATTCATCCCATGGCTACTGCCAAAAGCTTCGCTGGTTTCTCTCTTATAAACATACAGCCATGAAACTACCAGAAAGAAAATCATATTTAAGAAACTGAGAACAGTCAACAGTGCATAATAATAGTAAAGCCGAGATGCATTTAGATTGTCTAAAACCCAACTTGTATGGCCCTTTTTGCCAGTTATATGAGTCACTGTAGTCAGAAGAGAACTACTGATAAAATTCCCAATGCCTAATGTGCTGGCAAATAATGCAGTTCCTATGCTCTGCATGCTCTCAGGGGATTGATCATAGAAAAATTCCAACTTACCTACTTCAAGGAAGGCATCTCTTATTCCCATAAGTATAAACTGAGGAAGCAAAATGAAGACTGTGAGGGGTGCTACTGCTTTTGGGTTGCCTTCAAGCCCATGTGCTTTCACAACCCTAATCCTTTGTTCTTCTGTTATTGCTGCAACCACCATAAGTATTACTTCAATAACTAGACCAATTCCCATTCTTTGCAAGATAGTTATTCCTCTGGGTTTTCCTGTAAATTTTCTGAAGAGCTGGACAAGGACTCTGTCATAGATTACAATAGACACCAGCATTGACATGGTCACAAATGCTGTGAGGCAGCCAGAGGGGATTTCAAAGTGAGGGCCCATGTTCCTCTTCAGTGTATTTCCCTGCTTTATGAACAGTGTGTTTACTTGGGCTACTATGGTGCCTGGTATGAACATGGCAACCCATATTGGGAGTAGTTTTATCATGAGCTTGGTCTCTTCAACTTGAGTCACAGTGCATAGCCTCCATGGACTTGATGTAGAATCGTTCTTTGTTGCTGCTTTATCCAGAAATCTGAAGCAAAATAAATTCAAGTATTACTATTAATATTAATCATCAAATGTATGAAGCAATTTGAATTTGATTTTTATCATTTACAGCACTAATCTTTTTAGGATGTTCTAAGAAGAGAGATCGGGTTTTGAAGAGAGTAATAATTCTGCAAGGAATGGTCTTTGGAGACTTGGGTTTCTAGTCTAGGTTAGTTCAACTATCAAAGTGAATTACATGTGAATTATATATGCATATGGTCATAGGTTAGTTCAACCATCAAAGCGAATTACATGTGAATTATATATGGATATGCTCAAATCGACATAAAGCCTGTTAAAAAAGAGAAAAAGAAAAATGGAAACGGGAAGAGTACACTGATAAATTAAAAAATAAAATAAAAGAGTACAACTATTAATAATCAATTATAGTGAATATAATATATTATTGTAATTTTAAGTAATTAAGTTTTGTATTCAAATTTGAGGATATTTTATAAAGAACATCATCTGTTTGTTAGAGTATTTTTATAAGGAGATATCTATTTATTTTAGAAGTCATATCTAATAACTATCTTTTCAAAACAATAAATGGTTCTTTTTATGAGACTTGTCTTAACTATTTATGAAGTCTAATTATTATATAGTTATACAAATTACAAAAGTTTGACTTAGAAGAATATACAAGGGATGAAGCTAATAGTTGTGAGGGTAGTTAGAAATTAAATAATCACTTTTTGTTTTAATCAAAGTTATTGAATCTGTCATCTCAAAATAGTATTGGAAAAAAATAGTCAATCACAATATTTCACATCAAAAAATAGTAAATTATGTGTTTCTACATATATACACCAAAGCATTTATGGATTAATATATAAGTTATTGTCTAACCTACCTCCCTTTGTGCTTAAAAGCTCATCTTACAAATATGTTACAAAATAGTGTTTTACTCAATTTAAATGTTCCAAATAAAAATGTTAGTTTGGGAAAATACAATTAATGGTGGTTCTGAAAAATGATTCACCAATGTAATTCCAGATAAAAACAATAAACCCATTTTCCCAACTACAATTAATGGCATTGGTGACTCCCCAAAAAAACAGCAAACCCTTCAAATTATTTTATGTTTTATCAAGATTGAACACTGTGTTAGTTTTAAGTCTATCTTATTGACCCATATTTCATGAGAAGTGGTTGAGAAGAGCCCATCTCTCATGAGCATGAATGGTCTACTTAGCACTCATTGCATCTAGGATATGCTCATAGGGTGAAGCATTTGGACTTTTTGGGAGGTTACCTATCCCCATACTACTCTAACTCAAGCGTGCTTAACCATGAAGTTTTTCCCAAGATCAAGCCCACTAAACTTGCTACTCCATTTGCAAAACCTTTAGCAAGTGTTGTGCCTTATGAACCATTCATCATAGAGCTCCTAGCTCATTCATTATCAAGTAGGTGACATTTTTTGTGTCAAATTATACTTTTATATAGTTGCCCAACTACAATCAATGGCTTGTCTCCTTTAATATATTTCTACTTTCATATTAGTAAATTTGGAATGAATATTTTAAAAACAATTTAAATGTTTGATGAAGGGTTGTATTGAACTATTTTAACTAAAAGGAATATATAAACAACATTTTAATATGTTGAGAATAAGTTTTACTTTGTATCTAGAAGAAACCTTCTATTGATCATTACATCTAATTTATTCAATAGTTGTCAAGACTCATTTAAGAGTAAATTTGACAGTAATTTGTACTACCTACATAAATATTAGAAATGGAAGTTAGAATGAATTCTTAATGTTGGAATAGCTAAAATGTTGTGTATCTCTCTTGATTGATTTATGTTTATCATATTTTGTTCTTAATATTTTATTGTCACTTTTTAATTCTTATCTAAATTTTATTGTAAACTTTATCTTATGACTTCTTCAATATAAAAACACTAATTTAAAGGTGTCCTAAAAACTAATAATTGATATAATTATTTTAATATAAACTCATAAAAAATCACATTAAAAAATTATTTAACAAATCATTCAAACTTCTGCTTTAAAATATATAAAAAAGTGATTCTCTTGTAAACCAAAAAAATTAAATCATATAAATTAATTATAAACAAATTTGCTCGCTTCATCTATGATTAATCCTAGGAGGATAAAAAATTCCCATTCCCAGATCCAATTACCCTACGTGACATACAAAATCATTACAATAAAAAAGTTTTAGAATATGATAATAATATTATCTACCAAAATAGACAAATTACTTTCACTATCTCTCTGCAGGCCAATTTGGCCTCGAGGCATTAAAAATCTCATCTATGCAAGCATAAAATAATTTCTTAACAGCAGAAGGGAAAAAGAAAATGTCAACAACTAATATAGAGAGGATTATATCACAGATGCAATATTAGTCTCTAGGAAACCTTACTAAGATTGAATTAGCCTGTTAAATTATATCGTGCAATGGGGAACAGTATTGTTAAACTGACCTCAAGAATGGAGTGTTAGAAATGGGGAATCTTCCTTTGGCAACATACGCTATAGGCTCCAATTCATAAAGCTCTTTTGCATCAGCAGGTACCTTCACACTCCATTTATGAACTGCTGCAACTATTACCTGAGCAATTCGACCAAAAGGATTCCCTTTCTGAAGCTTATGTCTGTAGAATGGAGTTCCCACTAAAAATATACCCACTGATATAATCAAGCCGAGAGTAGGAACTGCATATCCCACAGCAAATCCAATATCTTCCTGGATGTATATCAGAAAAGTTTGTGCAAACAGTGATCCAAAAAACACACTGAACATCCACCAATTGAAGAAGGAGGCCTTCTGAGCCTTCTCTTTGGGCTCAAACTCATCAAATTGATCTGCACCAATGGTGGAAATATTGGGTTTTGTGCCACCTGTGCCCAAAGCAAGCACATACAATCCAAAATAAAAAACTCCAACCTGAAGTGTGGAGGCCTTTGCACAAACGCTTGCATTTTTAGCACATTCTGGTGGTCTCAGAGATGGCAATGAGACAGCCAATGTCAAAACAACCATTCCCTGCACACAATATAGCACTATAAAAAATCCAATCTCCCTTAGTTGTGTACATAAAAATATGTTTTTAAGAGGTAGAGATGAGATGCAGACCACTATATAAACAAAGGAAAATATTGTAAAAGTCCAGTAGCGTCCCCAGTGGGTATCTGCAATATATGCACCAAGTATAGGAGTGATCCAAATGGTACCACTCCAATTGTTTACATTCCTTGCAGAAGTCACTGTGCCCTCATGTAACTTACTGGTTAAGAAATTCACTAAATTGGAGGATATTCCATAGAAGGCCATCCTTTCAAATATCTCGTAGCCTGCACCAATCCAATCAAGATTCTACTTAAATATCACCTATTTCAATAGTCAAACAATCAATAGCAATTTTACACCTCATCCATAATCAATAATTTATTATAAATAGCCTATAAATGATTTATTGGGATTTAACTGCAGAGTTTGAAGTTAATTTTTATGAACGTCTACATAACCCATTTCTCATGATCAATAGTTATGAATAACTCCCCAGGGAGGTCAACCATCTGAACTGTTATTCAAAAAATATAAATCCACTGGAAGTCATCCATCTAAACTGTTATTCATAAAATATAAATCGACCAAAATAATTTTTCATCACATAATTTGATACACTGCAAAAACACAACATATTTGAAGATGACTATTTCTTTTATATAAATGTTTTACCTACGAGAAATGAGCAGGCTTTCCATCTTCCAGTTTTGGACCTGAGAACAGGCCTGCCCTTCAAATCAACAGAACCATCCATAGTGAATCCCTCGTGAGATTCCATACCACCTCTCTCTGTAGCTTCCTCAGCAACCAGAATTTCTTTTCTTTGTGAATTTTTTCCAGAACTATTGTGACAGTTTGATAATTAGTACAGAATTGTCAGTATAACTATTAGCTGAATCAACTGCAGAGGGAGAGAATTGTTCCACGGGGAGATTAGCATGGCTTACATCAATGAGGTCACGCATCTGCACAAGATCTCTCTAAGAAAGAAAAACAAAGACTCTTGCATACAATCTAAATAAACAATAGGATTAGAATACTTTTATCCACACTTTCAATGTATGTCATTACACGGCCTGGATAATCTTCCATCTTTGAAGTGTCGTTTAGTGAACTATGAGCAGACGTCAGATCACGTAATGAACTAATTTTCATTCATTTTCATTTTGTAAAAAGAAAACAGATAAAACCTGAATATATTTTGGGATATTTGATTTGGTCCATTGGGAGTATTATATTATTACATGATCGGTGACTCACTGATCTTGGTTTTCCCTAGGGGATTCCTTTACTAGAGGTTTGGGGTGTAAAATAGGGAGAGAGTACCCCTTATCATAGGAAGAGCTTGTCCAGTCGGTGAGTTGTAAATTTGACAGTAGTCAAAATAACATCAACCCAAAGTAGATTGCATTTATACATGGATAAGCAGAGCAGTTGATAAAGTCGTTTCAATTGAAATGAGCAAATCACGGGGTCGAATACTTTTATAGAGGTGGCACGACAACGTGCCGGCTGTTTATGTGAGGCATTTACCATATAAGGTGTGCTTGCTAGGATCTACATTTGGACTTAGAACCATTGAAACATTGAGTTTTTTTATTGATCCCTTCACAGATGTTAATGCAATTAGATGATGAAATACTCATTGTGAAGATAAATCAATATAATTTAAAGTTCAGATAAATGAATGATAATTGAGTAATTTGAGAAAAAAAATAAATGATTAAGATAGATTAAGGTTCACCTCAAAATTAATATAATATGGATTATGAATGTTGTGATAAAGAGAAAAAAATTGAATTTGGAGTTCGATATGATATTAGAGACTTGACACAATTGAGATCTACGAATTTAAGGATTTGGGATAAGATTGTACTTGCAATTTGAGTCACTTGGTGCAATTTTATTCTTATGGCACAACTTTGTCTCGGGTGGTAACAAATCTTTGGTACTTTCAAAAAATGGTTGCTTGATGTATAATTATGTAAAGAAAACTAGGTGGTGTATAAAAGCACCATTGGGGCCTACTATGACAGAGGGAAGAGCATTTGACTTCCTTGCTAGCAGTTAGGCCCCTCAATTGCTTCAACATTATCAAAAAATAAAGATAAACAAAGATGTTAGATCATGATATAGATGAAGTAGAATCTAGAAGTTGAACCTATAGTTGATACAATAGTTGCTAATATGTTTTAATGTAGGTCTTTTCCTAATTGTCCTATGATTAAAGTGACCCAAGGTGATGTCCTTAAACACAAGTCCTAAACATGCAATTCTAAACCTTTGGTGCGATGGATGCTAGATAACAATCACATTTTGGAAGAATTGACACAGGAAATAAGTATATTTGAATTTGAAACCAAGGGGATGAGGTCGCAAGTATAGTTCAATCCAGGAGATAGAACCACATACACAATCTAGTCTAGGACAAGTAATGCTCTAGGAACTAGGTCAACAATATTCTAAAAGTTCAGTGATGTGCCAAAAGAGACCAACTAAGTGCTAGGACCATGTATTAATGACATCCACTCAAAGTGGTGTAAAACAATGTCACATCCCCTACAAGAAGTCACATTGATTGATTCGTCAATAGCAAAGTGTTAGATTATGCAAGATTTTACAGTTTGATTGGAGAATATACCTTTACCCACTTCAATTTTAAAGTCAAGTGGTGCTTGTCAGCACCCAAATTTGATGTTAGAATGTGAACGTAAATGATATTGTCTTCTCATTTAATTTTAGTTTTAACAAATATAAATTGTAGTGAAAATATCAATAAACTTTACCTATCAACCTAACCTAACCTAACCTGCAGACATCCTAGGATAGGGGTATGAAAATAAATAAATAAAATTTAAAAAGATCTTCTGATGAAAAAGTCGAAGGGGTGACAAAAATATTGGAGGAGGCAAGCTGGAGAAGGCAGGACGGTATGGAGTCCATCTGTTGCAAGGCATGGGCGGCAGGAAAATGTCAATGAGGATTTGACAAAAGTTTGGTGGGAGGAGAGTGTGGACGGCCATCAAAGCATAGAAGGCAGGAATTTCGTCACCACATAACTCTTACATTGTTGGCATTGGGTGTTTCTATTCATGGGAACTGTTATTGGAAAATTTAGATTTACATGCATTTTGGAAGGCCATAAATGGTGGAAAAACCCATGATTTATACTTGCATTTGGATCCATCTTAGAGGCTGGTGCATTGGGGTGTTTGGTGGTTAGTTCATGTGATTTTTCAGAGCATGCTTTTGGAGTATCTTGGTGCCACGGGTAAGTGGTTTTGTTGCCATTCTTTATGTAGTTTTGGGTGCATGAGTTTGAATCATTATGACTGTTATATTGCTTCATTTTCTGATTGTGAACGGGATTCTCGAAAAGTTGTAGGCTGCAATTTTTATGTATAAGTTATATTGGGTGGCCATGCAAGGGCTGACCTGACCCACTCACATGGCTTAGCTACACAAAGCAAGAGATTTGTGCAATGATCCATGGCAATAGTCTGCCCCTCCTTGGCTAATTTCCCAATCTATATGCCAACACCGTATGTATAAATCTATTGTGAAAGCAATAGATAGTTTAACATAGCATAATGCAAACTGATATGTCAATGTGGAACTACTGATACACAAGTTAGAAGTCAGAAAAATAAACCTTAACCAGATGATGTCTAAACTAAAGCCTTCATTGGAAATCCTTACCTGTACCTTGCGATAGATAAATTAGATATATAAAAATGGAAAAACATGTGGTATTGATGATATGTGAAATTAGAAATCTGAGATAGAAGACGGTTGGATGGGCATGCCGAAACTCTACTGTTCATTCAGATTTAACACTTACTTTTTTGGTAAATGTTGAAACGTAAAAGTTTGGCATAATCTAGTCCACCTAACTAAATAGTGGGGTTGTTTAAAATGGTACCACACTTGCTTGAATAATATTTTTTCAGGCATAAATATGAAGAAAATAATTATATAGTTCATTCATTTAGGCTACTTCGAAAGAACTCAAACATGTTTCGCCCACGGTAAACAGCCACATCGTCGTCTGTGGACGGATTATGTGTCGACCAGTCAATTTACCTGCATTCGACCAGTCAATTTACCTGTATTCGACCAGTTTACCAGCATTATTTGTCAATGAATTTGTTGACAGCATTTTTCGTTGATAGATTTCGACCAGCCAATCGTTTTACAACCCAAGGGCTGGTTAAACTTTACCAACATGTAGTATTAAGTATTGGAACCAAAGTCATATGACATCTCTTTACTTTTACTTCAGTATTAAAAGAACTATAACATAGTTCTACAAAATGGTTCTTCATGTATCTGTAAACCTGATTTGAAGATGTGATGTCTAAATTATCATATTACGAAACATAAACTAAACTGCATGATAGACCTTCAGATTTTGGAAAACAAGTTGGTATGATAAGTTATTAGTAAATCTGTAGCCTTGTCACAATGATTTTGATTTTTTTTTTTTTTTTTTTTTTTAGTCAAAAGCATGCTGATTTATGCAGTAGTTGTAAAGACAACAAAGTCATACCTGACTTTATTTGAGAAATAGTATGAACATTGTACCTTTTTTTAAACCATAAGGTGTTAGTTACACGATTGTTGTTTTTATGTCTGCTTGTGACCTATTTCAAAGGCTGCATTAATGTATTAAGTGCCTAAATATTGTATTTATTCTTTGTCAGTTTGCAACTTTAATCTAACCGGAAACTAATATTTTGGTGACTTTTGTATCAAGGAAATCCTTTATAAATTTGTGATGGTTGAATGTTGAAAAGAGTGTAACGATTGATGTTATTTTTTTATGAGTTTTTATTAAAAGGTGTTAGTCATGTTGAGTTATGTCAACCATTTCATTATGGAATTGAATACTTAGTAGATTAGTTACACATAGTGGTGCTAGATGTGGCTTATGTGACCCTTATCTAATCCCATATGTTTCCAATAATATTACATGTACTCAATAATCATAATTATGTTTGAGTTATGTATGGGGAGAGTTTAGTGGTTAAGGTTAAGGGGTAGTCCTCTCGAAGATCTCAAAGTGTTAGGTGACCTATGCTTCCATCCCATTGTATAGTTGCAATTTACTTACATGTGTAGGTGAGTGTGCCAAAATAAGAGTTAGGCATATACAAAAATATTATTTCATTCAAATTGTTAGGATTAAATATGCAATCATTATGTCTTATCCCCTAAACCTTGGCTAGGGTTGACTCTTGTAAAATTGACTAGTTATAACTATTCTAGTAGATTGTGTTGAGAGATAAAGTTTGAGAATTGAAATGTCAACTATTATGTACAGAATATATTAATTGTTGTCTATTTATTATTATGAATACTTAGAACCATTGTATCTAGTTGTGGTTGAATTTGTTGTCTAACATGAGTTGTTTATACTCTCATTGAGTTGTTATGGGTTTACCAATAGGTTTGGTCTCAAGGCCTTGTCAAGGAAGTATTGCAATTCTAAATTATGAACTTAGTTGGGTTTCTTTGCATATTGATAAGTATTATTATTTGAAGGATGCATTCAGTAAGCTAATTTGCATGGAAGGTTTCCCTTATTGGTTTTAGAATATAATTATGTATATGTGATTTGGGCCCTTTTTCATTAATGTACACTTGTATACTAGGGCAATTGCAACTTCAAGAGGTCCTCGATTAAATTTTTAGTATGTTGATTGTTGTAGGAAGGATGTCATCTTACACTACCTGGTGATAAGAATTTAAATTATTTTGACCATGTGTTGTAACATGATTTCCTTGTGCACATGGAACATAACCATTAATATGGGCCCCATTAAGTGATAAGAACTATGTTTTTCCTCAACACAAGCAAATTTCCTAGTAATGTTGCACAGTGTCCTAGGTAACTAACTACAAGGTTAGTTCAACTGAAATCTTAGTATAAGTGTTGATTTACAAATATATTACTACTCTATGGGTTCACTTCCTATTGACCTATAAGATCATATTTACTATAAGTGGTAAGTGCAAATATTATCTTGTCAGTAAACTAGACTATTATAAGAATATTGGGTTGCACCATAAGGTAAATGAAAACAAAAGTTTAGAATATTTTTATTATTGAGTGTATATCTTCATATGATGATCTAATGGATATAGTGTTGTCAAATATCTTGGGTATACCTCAAATATTGTTCATGATTAAAGCAAGTTTATAATTATTGTTGTAAATTTTCCAAAGTTTTAGATAGTTTTTATGCAGCCTTGTTGATACACGTGTTCCATTTAAGAAGGATGCCATTTAATATAATATGATTATGATACCTAATATCATTGGATCATATTCTAGTAGGACATCACTTGGAGCCATATCGTGGCTTTGCATAATTATCATATGGTGACAACATTTTGACTATTAATGCCTTATGATATGATATGATTGGATTTATTTTATATTGATTATGTTGTATGCATATTTCTATTTTTGGATTTGATTATGATAATGTTAGTAATTTTTGGTATAAAAACCCCAGGTATATGGATCTATATGTATGTTCCTTAAGAGATTAAGGTAGGAGAACTACATGTGACTTCAATCTCATTTGGAAGCGAGTATGTAGGCGGTGTTGGGAATTAAGGTGTCTCAACCTTTGCAAGTTCCTAATGTTATATTTAGTTATTCAGCACCATGTTGTAGGATCCCATGTTGACTTGGCATAGTTTTTCCATGTGTTGGCACCTTTTGTACATGTAGCAAAATAAATTTTGGTGACTTTTTCAGGCGTGGTTTCCCCCCAAAATAATTAACGGGGGATTGTAGGGGGCGAAGCCCCTCTTGCGAAGCTCGGGGGTGGAGGCCATGGTAGAGATCTGGGGGCAATGCCCCCAGTGGGGATTGCTAGGGGCAGCGCCCCTGAAGCAAAAAATGCCCTATATTTAATAAAAGCATCGACAGTTAGTTTGTTGTTGGCTGACATGGAAAAACTAACATTGGATAATTGCCAAAGAGGCTTGATAAATAAGTGGCCCTGGAGAATGTGAGAGGTAATGGGATGCGAATGAGAATCAACATTATGTACTCCTGGTTGAATGTTGAAAAGAGTGTAACAATGGATATTATTTTTGTATGAGTTTTTATTAAAAGGTGTTAGTCATGTTGAGTTATGTCAACCAATTCATTATGGAATTGAATACTTAGTAGATTAGTTACACATAGTGGTGCTAGATGTGGCTTATGGGACCCCTATTTAACCCCATATGTTCCCAATAATATTACATGTACTCAATAATCATAATTATGTTTGAGTTATGTATGAGGAGAGTTTAGTGGTTAAGGTTAAGGGGTAGTCCTCTCGAAGATCTCAAAGTGTTAGGTGACCTATGCTTCTATCCCATTGTATAGTCACAATTTACTTGCATGTGTAGGTGAGTGTGCCAAAAATAAGAGTTAGGCATATACAAAAATATTATGTCATTCAAATTGTTAGGATTAAATATGCAATCATTATGTCTTATCCCCTAAACCTTGGCTAGGATTGACTCTTGTAAAATTGACTAGTTATAACTATTGTAGTAGATTGTGTTGAGAAATTTAGTTTGAGATATTGAAATGTCAAATATTATGTATAGAATATATTAATTGTTGTCTATTTATTATTATGAATACTTAGAACCATTGTATCTAGTTGTGGTTGAATTTGTTGTCTAACATGAGTTGTTTATACTCTCATTGAGTTGTTATGGGTTTACCAATAGGTTTGGTCTCAAGGCCTTGTCAAGGAAGTATTGCAATTCTAAATTATGAACTTAATTGGGTTTCTTTGCATATTGATAAGTATTATTATTTGAAGGATACATTCAGTAAGCTAATTTGCATGGAAGGTTTCCCTTATTGGTTTTAGAATATAATTATGTATATGTGATTTGGGCCCTTTTTCATTAATGTACACTTGTATACTAGGGCAGTTGCAATTTCAAGAGGTCCTTAATTGAAGTTTTAGTATGTTGATTGTTGTTGGAAGGATGTCATCTTACACTACCTAGTGATACGAATTTAAATTGTTTTGACCATTTGTTGTAACATGATTTCCTTGTGCACGTGGAACATAACCATTAATATGGGCCCCATTAAGTGATAAGAACATTGTTTTTCCTCAACACAAGCAAATTTCCTAGTAATGTTGCACAATATCCTAGGTAACTAACTACAAGGTTAGTTCAACTGAAATCTTAGTATAAGTGTTGATTTACAAATATATTACTACTCTATGGGTTCACTTCCTATTGACCTATAAGATCATATTTACTATAAGTGGTAAGTGCAAATATTATCTTGTCAGTAAACTAGACTATTATAAGAATATTGGGTTGCACCATAAGGTAAATGAAAACAAAAGTTTAGAATATTTTTATTATTGAGTGTATATCTTCATGTGATGATCTAATGGATATAGTGTTGTCAATTATCTTGGGTATGCCTCAAATATTGTTCATGATTAAAGCAAGTTTATAATTATTGTTGTAAACTTTTCAAAGTTTTAGATAGTTTTTATGCAGCCTTGTTGATGCATGTGTTCCATTTAAGAAGGATGTCATTTAATATAATATGATTATGATGCCTAATATCATTGGATCATATTCTAGTAGGACATCACTTGGAGCCATATCGTGGCTTTGCATAATTATCATATGGTGACAACATTTTGACTGTTAATGCCTTCTGATATAATATGATTGGATTTATTTTATATTGATTATGTTGTATGCATATTTCTATTTTTGGATTTGATTTTGATAATGTTAGTAAGTTTTGGTATAAAAACCCTAGGTATATGGATCTATATGTATGTTCTTTAAGAGATTAAGGTAGGAGAACTACATGTGACTTCAATCTCATTTGGAAGCGAGTATGTAGGCAGTGTTGGGAATTAAGGTGTCTCAACCTTTGCAAGTTCCTAATGTTGTATTTATTTATTCAACACCATGTTGTAGGATCCCATGTTGACTTGGCATAATTTTTCTGTGTTGGCAAATTTTGTACATGCAGCAAGATAAATTTTGGTGACTTTTTCAGGCACAATTTCCCCCCAAAATAATTAACGGGGGAGTGCAGGGGTTGGAGCCCCTCTTGTGGAGCTTAGGGGTGGAGCCCATGTTAGGGGTCTGGGGGTAACGCCCCCAGCGGGGCTTGCTAGGGGCAGTACCCCCGAAGAAAAAAATGCCCTATATTTAATAAAGGCATTGATAGTTAGTTTGTTGTTGGTTGACATGGAAAAATTAACATTGGATAATTGCTAAAGAGGTTTGATAAATAAGTGGCCCTGGAGAATGTGAGAGGTAATGGGATGCGAATGAGAATTAGCATTATGTACTCTTGAAAGAGCTTGCATTGCAAATGTGTCATAATCATCTTTTGATTTGATAATATATTTTGTAGGTTTTGGAGTGTGGGGTTTTTCACCCGAAAGGGTTTTCCCTATGTATATCTTGTGTTGTGAGTTTTTTATTTGCATTTGGATGTTGTTATTACCTTTCTATTAATGTGCATCTTAATCTATAATTGTAAAAGTTAAAATTTGCATAAATCTTTCCTCAGTAGATCAGTGTAGGAAGCATTTCTACATACCTTGCTTCCTTTCAGGCAGTCCTTGGGTGAAGGATGCTCCTATGACCCAAGTCTATAGGGGAGGTATTTAGGGAATTGATCCAAGGTTTGGGGTTATTCCTAAACTTGATCAATCCTCCCTCTTTCAGTATGCTTCAAATTGAGGTTAAATTTGCATTAGAGGGCTATGAACTTACCTTCCAATTTATCCCCACTATATGTCTAAGACAATAAAATGAAGTCCATCATCATCAAGATTATCCACTTCAAGGTTTGTAGTGTTTGTCTTTCCAAACTCTACTCTAATTTTGGATGAACTTATAGAGTCACCATCATCATCATTTATCTCTTATGTGAATTTATGAGAATGCCTTTGGACTTGTCTCAACTAAAATTATCATATTTTTGGGTGATAAATACTATGACAATATGTCTTGGCTTAGTGATAAGTATAGGAAGCTATAGCTTAGCCCCAATACGCTAGTGAGGCCTACTCTTCCAAGAAAATAAAGGCATGATAAATTTGGACATGTCACATGGCTATGAATGAGTTAAGGAGACCTGTAAACTTTGCATCTAATAATGATGCTAAATTAAGCTATTATGATTTGATGGTGTGACTAACTCTTAATATTTATGGAGGATCTACTTATTGTAAATATGCATTCGGATATATGTTGAGTTCAGGAGGGAGTTCCTTATGATTGTCTTTGCCAACTGTGGGTAATTAATAGTAGGTATTACCAAATATGCTATGGTGTTTTTCCTTTATATTTGTTTGGTGGATAAATGTATGCTAGTCATATGATTGGTAATATACACAATGTTATGTCCTTAGAAGTGGAATATTAATTTTTTTCTATTAAATACTATGTTTCCAAGTAACAAGTGAATGAATGAAGGACCTTTGAGATTACTTTATGAGTTTGCATTTGTTCATGTATATGTGTTCGAATAGAAGCCAACTCATGTGGGTTTAATGTCTTACTTGTGTGATGCAATTTGACCCCAAAACCTATAGGACCATGTGTATATGTTAATAGCCACTCTATATGGTATTGTATCAAGATCAATTAGTCTAAGTTATGTAAACTCTTATTACATCTTGATTTTATTTACCTAGGTATAATATGACTCATGTCAGAACAAAGACTACTACAGGTGCAGTTTAGTCAGTTGTCACCAATGTTGTGTAGGTGATAGATGCCAGGAGCTAATTATTGTATCTTAGGGATTAGACAGCTTTCACCAATTTAGCATGGAGGTGATGGGTTGCAAGAACTAACTATCGTAACTTAGGGAGTAGCTAGTTGTCACTATTAGTACATAGGAAATGGATGCTAGGAGTTACCACAATATGATAGGGCATAGACAACATTCACTAGTACCCATACAAGTGATAGATGTTAAGAGCTACCCCATACCAAGTTGGACTAACTCTTTCCAGTAGCATGGAGGTGATAGATGACATGGTCCACCAACTCGAAAGGTTCAAGGGGTTGTGTAAATCTTATTAATAGCTATATGTGTTGTATATTGTTACACTTCTACCCTTTCCAATGGTGATAACAAGGAGTATGGGATGCTTGTCTCATCATCACATCAAGTAGTGAACTAGGAAAAAGGATGGAACCCATGGTGTACTTAAGAGCTTAGGTGCCAATGAACTAGATAAAGGGGAAGATGCTTGTAGTAAGGTTGCATCCACTTCCTTATTGCTAACAAGTCACTATGCATGCATGTGTTGTATGCATGAGCTAGTCACTATGTATACCTATGATGTGTGTATGAACTAGTCATATTGTGTTTATGTGATGCATGTGTGAACTAGTCACATTATGTATATGTGTTGTATGCATGAGCTAGTCACTATGTATACCTATGATGTGTGTATGATATAGTCACATTATTTATATGTGATGCATGCATGAGCTAGTCACATTTTATACATGTGTTGTATGCATGAGTAGTCACTATATGTGTACTAATGATGTGTGTGTGAGCTAGTCACACTATGTATATGTGATGCATATATGAGCTAGTCACATTATTTATATGTGATGTATGTATAAGTTGGTCGCTATGTGATTTTGTGTGTGTTCATACATTGATGTTGGCATTGAATTAGCATTTGACTAGAATGTGTTTGCTATTTAATACTATTTTACATGGATGGAATTGTAAGTATCAATTTAATTGAGGGTTGTGATTCAAAAGAGGTAAGAATTCTCATCACATATGTGAGGATGAAGTCTCTCTATTACTAGTGTGCAAATTGCAAAGCCTTTGATTCTTGAAAGGTATACATAAGTAAGGCCATTATGAATGAGCCATTGAGGTATAGATCTAGGTCTAGGGATGACCCTAATATTGGAAGTTTACCATATTTAGTGTGAGTATGTAAGATTGTGGTGTATTGTTGTTTTCATGGCTATGGTTCATAAGGTTATGAAGCTACCACTTCTAAATTGGATATAGAAGTTTCTTGATTGATTAAAATGGTACTGAAGGTGTAATATAACTAGTTTAAAAATTAAAAATAAAAATAAAAAGATAAAAAAATTGGTAGTGATCAAGGGTGGTTATTACAAATGAGTGAGGAAAATGTAAGGGTATGCACTTATATCATCTATAAGTGTATAATTCTGACATCTTTTCTAAAATTATACTAAGCAAAGTACACTTGTGTAATTATGAAACAATTCTTTTGGGTGAAAAACAACAGTCTGTCATGTTTCTCAACATTATTGGGCCTTAAAATCAACATTTTTTAGTGTTGACCACATTCTATCAACTATACTAAACAAACATCAAGAATTGAAAGATAATGTAAACTATTACTTTGTGACATTTTCTTAGTTCTCAATCATTTTAAATTATATTTTATTATTTTATAGTGTGTGACATCTTAACATAACACTCTTTTACTACAAATAAAATAATTTTAGGATTTCTTGGAATTAGATCATTGACTCCAATATCTAGTGCACAAATATTTTTGGTAGTTTTTATTGAGGATTTTATTTATTATTAATTTCTAATTGATAGTGACAAAAATGCAGACCTACATTTTATCATAACACATTTCTCTTTACCTATTTATAGAAATTAACTCTTTTAAAAAACAAGGACATTAATGTGGAGTGCAGTGTGTTTTTTTGAAAAAGATTGACCTAATTTGCTATTTTTCCTAGTTTCTCAAATATAGGTCTTTATTTTTGTAATGGACCTATCTTGCTTATAAAATAAACAAAGAATTAATATTAAAAAATATATTATATATTATACTTTTTGGAAAGCTAATTCAGATGGCTATGTACTAGTAAAATCTCATCTCCGAGTGACTTTGTTTGACCTCTACATGCATGACATGAAGTAGTCTGCTTTTCCTCTAACAATGCAACATGTGGATATGAAGGGAAAAGACTACCACAAGGGTACCGCATAAGTAGGTTTGATTGAACCCCCTCCTATCATGGGGTGCCATGCAGTTGCAGAGTAGGTTTGGTTTCAAAGCCTGATGATTTTGGGCATGATTTTCAACTACATTTTTTCATTTTGGCCTAGAAGTGGGACTCGCCATTTGTAGTTGGATATGATAAAGTCACACTTGTAATCTAAGCCACCTAATGTAGTTTTGTTCTTATGGTATGACATTGTCTTGGGTGGTAACAAATATTTGATACTTGAAAAAGATGATCATTTGATGTATAATTGTGTAAGGAAAACTAGGTGGTGTTTAAAAGCACCATTAGGACCTGCTATGACATAGGGAAGAGCATTTAACTTTTTAGCTAATAGTTAGGCCCCTAGATTGCTTCAATATTATAAAAAATCTAAGATAAACAAATATGTCAAATTTTGATATAGATAGTGTAGAATCTAGAAGTTGAACCTATAATTGATATGATAGTGGCTAATATGCTTTATATATGTTCTCTTAATTGTTTGATGATTAGAGTGACTTTGGATTATGTCCTTAAACACGAGCCCTAGGCATGCAATCTTAAACCTTAAGTGTGTGTTGGTTGATGGGTAACAATCATCTTCTAGAAGAGTTAACAGTTAGAAATAGCTATATTTGAATTTGAAGCTAGAGGGATGAGGTTGCGATTGTTTTTCAATCAATGGGCCAAAACCACAAGCTAAATCTAGTTTAGGAAGGGTAATGCTCTAGGATCTAGGTCAAGAATATTCTAATAGTTGAGTTATATGACTAAAGAGACCAATTAAGTGCAAAGACCATGCATTAGTGACATGGGCACTCAATGTGGTGTAAAATGGGTGGGGAAAATATAATGGTATGCTTTTTTATCCTATATAAGTGTATGTTTGTGTTATATTTTCTAAAATTATATGAGGCAAAGTATACTTGTGCAGTTATGAAACAACAATAACTTGTATAAACAAGATACGATTTGTGATATATTAATAATAATTTAATAAATAAATCTTGCCCACATTTCTATTGTGATCTATTAATTAATTGTCAAAATATAATATAAATGATTGACAAGATAATTGTTGTATATAAAACCATAAAAATATATAATAAAACAAAATTATCTAATAAGGAGTCTAACTGGAATAATTGAAATGCCATATCAAGTAGTCATATTGTGATTTGGTCCAATGAAGGTAGGTAGTAAAGGATGAAAGAATTCATTAAATAACACCTATGCTATGATGTTTTAGCATTGGAAATATTATAATGAGATTTTGGTACACCCTAATCATTGTTTGATGAGATTAGGAGAGCATGCAAACCGTGAACCAGTATTCATTGTCTATGTAGACTCACACATGTTGGAGGGTTTAAGGAGCTATTTAAGTTGATGCAAAGAATTTGGCATCTATATGCAACAAAAATTAATGTCATGTTTGGTTTGACTACTAGGGAGAAACTAGGTGAAGGTGGCAAGAGGCCACAAGAGGAGCTAAAGACTAAGATGGAATCCATTCCATAGGTGAGTAGGCTAAGCACCAACATAGTGGTAGATCTATTTTTGGACTACATTTCTAGAGAATTGCTGGAAACCCCAAGCTTCATATCTAGATGTTGGGGCTCTAGGGGTTGGCTTAAAAAGTAGACATTAATGATAGAATGGCCATTCAATATGTTATGTTGTGTATGGTTATTGATCCTAGCCAATATATGGGTTGAAGGGACATCTTTGATATTTTTCAATCTCTCTCATGTGCTACTATGCTTTCTTTGGTAGCCAAAACTTATATTATGCATGAACATTTTGGGCATCTTAGCAACCAAGTAGAAGTTCACATTGATTGTTTTGTGGAGCATCTCTATTTATTATTATGCAAAATCAAGGAAAAGTTTTTAGATGCCTTTCAAAAATTGAAGAGGTCATGCAAATTAAGTTCCTTGAAGTTGTCAATGTGGACAAGGTCAAATCTTATAAATAGGAGGTCCTTAAGTGGCTGGTGTTGATAAACAAGGTGAAACTACTACAGTAAAAAAAACTTTCCCAAGAGTATGCAAATCTAAAATTAATTCCTTAAAAGTGGAATAATCATTATAGATTAAATGTGGAAGCATAAATTAGAATATAGAATAAAATCAACAAATCTTAAACTTGCAATAGATAACATAAAATTTACTTATAGAAATCCTTTCAAAAAAACTCCACTAGAGAAAGAGGATAAGTATGTATTAAGCTTCAATTAACATGATACGATTTCAACACACTTCTATCCACTCTTACAACATTTCAACAATCCAATATATAGATAAAGAGAGAGAAAACCATAAATGGTTTGACCAAAATATTAGATACCAAAACCATGGCATCTTGCAAAAACCCCACACCCACCCTGGAGAGCATCTTCCAAGAATAGTAAACACAATCAATGACTTCATATAGACATCACATGGGTACAACCAATGTATCCTCAAATAGTATATGTAATTGCAAAGGAATATTTGACTCAAAACTCCCTAACGTTTCACATCCTCAAGTGTAGCACTCCATTATGGAGAAGAGAACTCATGTGGATTCCATCCATTATGACAAGATTCTCCAATCCTAAATCCTCACACCTAGAATTAGAAAATAACATTTAGTGAGTCCAAAATCAAATATAACCACCACCATAGTGCACCTCCCTCATGCATACATATGTCAAATAATACCAAGATTTTAGGAGAATCTTAAATACAAATAATTTCTCCAAATACATCCTAGGCATCTAAGAACACCTTCCAAGAGTGTTAGAGACACATAAAATATACATAATATTTACAAGGTTAATTACACCTTAATCCTAACATTCTGCCACTTGACATTATACATTGTAAATACATCCATTTGTGCTGCCACATTAATAGACTACACTTTCTGGGACATCTTAATTTTTGCTAAAATCACATTTTTTTAGAAAATATAATGATTTAAGCCTTGAAAGGTTCCACTTAAAGGATTTTAATTGAAGAGGGTTTGATCAAACCCCCTTAGATTCAAACCCCCTTGGATAGAACCCCACTAGTTTTAAACCATACCTATAATGGAGTCTCCTCTACACTTATCGAAATGTTGATAAAAAACCACTTTTGATTTACTTTTTGGGGGATCAAATGAATTCATTTAAAATTTATGTTTTGTAAGTATATAGTCCTTATTATAAGCTTCCCAAAAAGTATAATTTTAAATATATTAAATTTGATATATATATATATATATATATATATATATATATATATATATATATATATATATATATATATATATATATATATATAATTTCTTGTGAATGTGGGTTTTTCACCGAACGTCAAGTTCTATGTTCTACACACATGGAAAATTAGTAAATTAGTGAAAAAAAATTCTAAAAAATATCTATGCCCTAGGTATTGATGTCCTTGTTTCAACAAGAAAAGAAAAATTGAATTTTGATACATACAGAAAAAGTTATGTTTTACGGAATACACCTATATCTAAATTATAATTGGTTTGACTTCAAAACTTAATTAATAAAATAATATTCAACAAAACATTATGAAACCAAATGCATGCCCTATATATCGGTGTTACCAATCTAAATTCAAAAGAATCAGAATTTTATCCTTTGTAGAAAAAAAGTTATGTGCTATGGAATACACATCACTTTAAAAAAATGGCGTTTACTATTAAAACCTAGTTATCAAAGGAGACGCAAAAAAATTTACAATTTAACTCCAAATTTTTTTAAAATATATATTTAGAATCTACAAACAAAATCTCACAAATCAGTAGTTTACATCATCTTCAAATTCCTAATGGTTTAGTGCCTATAGGTGTCAGAAAGTGAAGATTTAGTTCAAAATGTTGATTTCAATGTCAAGTTTGGCCAAAAGGTGTGACCCATTATTGTGGTATGACCCCCGTGGATAGGAAACATAAATAAATTAAGTATATGATCCCAGGCCCAAGGCCTTCTTACACTAAGAGAACTTTATTCTCCTTGGCTTCATGAGGGAATCTGCAACATTTTCTGGAGTATCAAGCTTCTGCAATAAGACATTAACATTCTCTACCATCTTTTACACAAAGTGATATTAAAAATCTACATGCTTATTATGAGTATGTTACATGGGATTCTTGGCCAAACAAATAGCACTCTGGCTATCACAACCAATTCTAACAACATTGTGATCAAAACCAATATATGTACAAAGTCTAGATATAACCATACCACCTCCTTAGACATGTGTCTAGCAACCATATACTATACTTTAGTGGTGGACAAATTAATCATGGTCTACCTCTTATTCATCCAACTTGCTACACTACCAAATAGACAAAACACATAGCCACTAGTAGACCTCTAGCTATCCAAGTCACCTACCCAATTTGTATCCACAAAGCCCTATATGTCCAATGACTTATCCACATCATCAACCATGATAACACAAACAATAACCAAAATCCCTTGCAAATGTCTAAAAACCCTCTCAATATAATCCAATGCTCATTATTAGGGTTAGACATAAACTTGCTCAAAAATCCCACTACTTGGGAAATATCTAGACTAGTGCAAACCATTGCATACATCAGGCTACTAATAGAACTATCCTAAGGAACATTAGGCATAGCCTCAATATCATCATCTAATTTGGGACACATATATAAAGAAAGCTTAGTGCCAATAGTAAATGGAATACTCACTAACTTTCACAATCATGCATACTAAATCACTACAAAATGGTAGCAACATACTTCCTCGTACTTAACCAAAGCTTCCTATGTACTTGATCCCTGCTAATATCCATACCAAAAATAGATATTTAGCTCCCAAATCCTTCATATCAAATGTGCTAGAAAGTTAAGTTTTGAACTTCTTAATCATTAACTTGTTACCAATAAACATGTCATCCACATACAAGAAGTTGATTAGAATCTAGTCATTGATAATTTTAACATAAGCACAATTTGATCTTCCTCACTTCTAAAAAATCTAAACTTAATGCAAACACATCAATCTTTTGGTACCACATCTTAGGTGACTTTCAATATGCAAATGAAATGTTCCTCCCTCTTCACAACAAAACTATCAAGCTCTCGCATATAAATCTCCTCATCAAGATACCCATGCAAGAAAAAAGACTTCACATCTATTTCTTCATTCTCAAAATCATAACTTATAGCAATAAATAATAGGAATCTAATAGAAGTTAACTTAGCAACAAGAGGAAAAATTTCATCAAAATCAACTCCCTCTTAGAGAGAAACCCTTGGCCACCAATCTATCCATGTACTACTCTAACCATCTATTTACTCTAATTTTCTTCTAATACACCCACTTGCAACTAATGGGCTCTCTTCCCTCGAGCAAACTCATAAGATTTTGGGTATTATAACTATCTAGGGCCATCATCTCCTCCTACATGGATTGCATCTAAGACTCACTATCCACTAAAGAGAGAGTCCATGAAATATCTAGATTTGTCATCAGTACTCAATAAAGCAAATACACAATGAAAATTGGATGGGCTATACCTGTCAACTAGATCTAGTTGTCTCATGGACCTCCTCGGAGTAAGGGGCTCTACTTGTCCTTATACATGCACATCCTCATCTAAACTATCAAATGAACCCTCTTATTCCTCTCCATCCTTTGATCCATCAATCTATTCTTCCATATGTGAATCTTCCTGCTTCTTGACCTTAGTCTCAAAATGCATTATTTTCTATCATTTTCCCTTTCATTGTTTAAGACCTAAAAAAGATCTAAACTGCCTAAAAATCACATCTCTAGAATAAAACATTTTCTGGGTTAGTGGATTCCAAAGCTTATAACCTTTTACAATCTCACCATATCCTATTCAAAGATGCATTTATAAGATTTTAGATCTAATTTAGATTGGTTTTCTTGAGGCACATGAATATACATCTCACAACCAAAGACCCTTAATTGTGAAATAGAAGGCTTATTACCTATCCACACTTCATAAGGTGTTTTGTCAACAAGAGCCAAACAAGGACATCTATTAATCAAGTAACAAGTAGTACTCACAATCTCTGCCCAGAAACACCAATCCAACTATGTACCACTCAACATACTTCTAGCTCTTTCTACTAAGGTTTGGTTCATCCATTTTACAACCCCATTTTGTTGTGGTGTATAGGGGGATGTCTTTTATTGAACAATATTTACATGCTTATAGAACTCAACAAATATTTTTGAACAATATTCACCACCATTATTAGATCTCAACACCATTATCTTATAATCTATTTGCTCTTCAACTAAGGCTTTAATTTATTTAAAATTAGTGAAATTTTCAAATTTAACACGCATAAAATAAATCCAGGTGTATCTAGAGGTATCATTAATTAATGAAACATAATACCAATATTTTCCAATACATCCTACATCCATTAGGTGAAACATGTTTGAATGAATGATTTCTAATAACCGCTTAGCTTTATGACTTCTAGAAGGAAAAGATGATTTTTTTGTATTTACCAAACACATAATACTCACAAAAATCAAAATTCTCATCAAAATAAGAAAAATCATCAACCATCTTTTTATTAATAAAGGTTCCAAAACATTTTTCTCCAATTTGACATAAATGTTGGTGCCACAACATACAAGTATTTTTAGATTTGCCAATTACATTGGAAAAGTTAGAAAATGTGTAGGCATTCATCCTAAACAAAGTCCCAACATGAGATCCTTTAGCTACCACCAAACTCCCTCTCACCAACCTACAACTAGACTTGTCAAATGTCACATGCAATCTAGAATCATTCAACTTGGATACAAAAAGTAAATTTCTCGTAAGTCTTGAAATGTGAAAAATATTATCAAGGGATTCAATCCTCCCATCACTAAAACATAACCATACCTTTCCCATACCAACAATATAATGGAAAGAGTTGTCACAAAGGAAAATTTCTCCTCCATCATATGTCATGTATGATGACAATGACTCCTTATGAGGAGTCATATGGTAGGAGCAACCTAAATCAATGAGCTAAACATCATCACTAATAGTGTCAACAAAAATAAACAAAGAATCACCATCACCATCATCAAAAGATTTATGTGAAGGAATTGAAGGATTTCTCTTTGTTTCTACATTCCTTTTCACATTCCATCTCTTCCCACAGTTCTAACACTTCACTCTTCTCTTCCCTAGGTTTTTGGATTGACCTATTGATTTCCAGATCTATATTTTCTTTTCTTCCTTTCCCCATTAGACCTACCTTTATCCTTGGGCCTTCCCAAACATGCAAGGCATCCTTCAAGCCATCATTCATAAATTTTATTCTCAACTCCTTTGAAATAAAGATTGCAATAAAACTATCCATCTTTATCTTTGCACCACCAACACTAATGAAACCAAATAATGTTTTCCCAAGTATTAGATGAAGAGAAAAGTAACAGCACACATTTATTTTTTTCTTCCATCTTAACATCTATAGAAACTATTTGACTCCTAATCAAATTAAATGCATTCAACTGATCTACAGCTGAATCATCATCTTTCATTTTCAAGGAATACAAATATATTTTGATATATATTTTATTGGTTAGACTTTTAGTTTGATAAATATCACCTATCCTCTTCCATAGCTTGTATGTGGTGGTCTCTTCAAAGACATTCAAGAGGCCGATAGAATCTTCAAGACACAACTAAATGATTCCCCATGCCTTCTTGTCCAAATTTAACTAATCTTCATCAGACATTCTAGATGAATTTGTATATTTTTCAATAGTATTCCACTGATCTCTTTCTTCTAGGAGATCCTACATCTTTATCTTCCACAACTCATACCCAATGCCATTGAATTTCTCAATCTCTAAACAAGAGGTAGAGTCCATGGTTTCTAATCCTTCATAAATCTACAAAACCACTTCAAGAAAAATCTCCCACTATAACCAAAAAACCTTCAACACTTTCCAGAAAGGTGTCCCCTTCTATATAGAACTATTATCTCTGGTACCAAATGTTGATAAACAAGGTGAAACTCATGGAATAAACTTTCCCAAGAGTATGGAAATCTAAAATTAATTCCTTAATAGTGGATTACCAATTATAGATTAAATGTGGAAGCATAAATCAACAAATAGAATAAAATCAACAAACCATAAATTTGCAACATAAAACACAAAATTCAAGTGGAGAAACCCTTTAATAAAAACTCTACCAGAGAAAGATGAAAAGTATGAAGGGTAAGTGCAAGGAAATGGGGGATAAAAGGGGGGTCAAAAGTGGCTACCTTTTTCTTGATATTAGCTAAACTTGAACTTGGATGAGTAATTTGAGATGTATGCACTCAAAATTTGAAGATACGACAAGAACAATAATTGTAGTTAATGTAGGTCAAGGTTCAAGAGCCTTACCAGGTGGCTAAACCAAGAAGCAAATCACAAATCACAACAACAGAACAACAAAACAACAATTCTTTATTAATCTACAAGAGAGATTTATAGCAGGAGTAAAAGTTACATTACAAAAGCATTCACCTCAACCTTACAACATTTAGATGTAGACCAAACTAATCGTGCAATCTGGAGAACCTTCTAGAAAGCTCCAAAAACGTACTACAATGTTTGACTAAGGAGAAGCTCTGGAAGAGTTCCTTTCAAGGCACGAATCCAATGAATTTATAGACCATAGAGGTGGACACCAACCTTCATTAATGCCCATGACACGTGTCACATCCTAATTTGTCCTTGGAATGGTTGTATAGGCTGTCAAAATTGACTTTTGACATTTTCTGGGTGATTTGCTAGGAAATCAGCCTCTACCAGATGCAGGCTTTTCAGGCTCAACCAGACCAGTGAGGAATTTGGCCTCCATATGACATATGCAATAAGACTTCAATTTAGTGCTGGGCCCCGAAAACACCTCCGATGGGATTTGTTGATGTCACCAAATTGGTGGGTATTTAAGTGTCTACCAGACATATGCAGTGCAGTTGCTTTTTAGCGCAGATCTAGTCACCATTGCTTTTAGCACCAAGTCCTAGCAAGTATTGCAGTGGGGAAAAGTGACATCACTGGATAGTGGGGTTTTTGAAGGCAAGTGGACATGTCTAGTAGGTGCAAGTTTTAGCATCAATCCAGTCAGACAAGATTTTAGTGCTAAGCGTGCCTAGCAAGAATTTTACCTGGTACTGAATAGCGGAAGATTTCGGGGTCACTAGACATGTTTAGTGCACAAGATTTTTAGCGCAAGTCGGTGTCATAGGTTTTTAGCACAAACTCGCCTATTGAACGCTAGCACGGATTTCTAATGTGACTGGAATTCAACACAAAGTGCAGTAACTAGCCAAAACTCCACTAGAACATAACTTCTCCAATTTTGCTTGAATCTTCACCAAATTTGAGATACAAATACCCATTTGGGCATTTTTCAAGGTTAATCCATCACTTGGCCAACTTTCTTAGGAAAATTCTCCAAATTTGATCAATTTACTCCTGAAGCAACTCCTGCAACAAAATAGACAAGAAAAAAAGATCTTTTTGGTTGATGAGGATTGCATGTGAACCTGGATGCTCCTACATCAAACACGCTGGGTAAATGAAATGTTCCATGAGTTGAAAACTCGTGAACATTTTGGCAATTCTGAAATCAGAATCCCAAACTTGACAAGTTTTGCAGCACTCAGCCAAGAAGCTTCATCTATAGCTCTATTCTTCCATCTAAACAGATACTCCATGTACTCATTTCCTCTGGTCTTCCTAACCACTCAGGAGTCAATCACCTTATCCACTTCTTCCATCTTATTTTCACACAACTGATCTATCCACCCTTATGCATCAAGTGAATGTGAATGTGTACCTCCTAGTAAACTTGTCTCTCCTTCATGCAATTTATACAAATCAACAACATTGAAAATAGGTGATATGTCTATCCTAGCTGGTAACTCAATCTCATAGGCATTGGATGAGAACTTCCTCAACACCTTGCACAGACCTATCTTCTTGAATTTCAACTTATTATATGTTCCCTATGGAAGCCTTTCTTTCCTTAAATGTGCCAAAACTAAGTCTTCTACCTGAAACTCTTGTTCCCTCCTATGCACATCAACATACTCGTTGTATTTGCTGGCACTTTCTTCAACTATCACTTCACCTCCTTGTGAACCTCATGAATGTATTATGCAAAGTCTTCTACTACAGCACTCTTCCTATTCAAATATGCACTATCTCAGAACTCATCAACACCTCTTGGGATATACCCATAAACTATTTGAAATGGACTCCTTCCTGCACTTTTGTTCACTAAATTATTATAAGCAAATTCTACTTGTGCCAAGATAAGATCCCATTGATATGGTTTGTCTCCCACCAAACATCTCAATAGATTTCCCAAACTTTTGTTCACAACCTCAGTTTGTCCATCAGTCTGTGGATGATAAGTTGAATCGAATCCTAATTCAGTGTCCATTCTCTTCCATAATGTACACCAAAAATGGCCAACAAACTTCATGTCCCGATCTGAAACTATGCTCTTAGGCAATCCATGCAACCTAACTACCTCTTTGAAAAATAATGTAGCTATGTGGGATGCATCACTAGTCTTCTGACATGGTATGAAATGAACCATCTTTGAAAATCTATCCACAACAACAAAAATGGAATCATGACCTCTCTGTGTCTGAGGCAATCCCAAAACAAAATCCATACTTATATGCTCCCATGGTCTATCAGGTATAGGCAATGGTTGATATAGTCTAGTATTTTATCGTGCTCCTTTAACATGTTGGCAAAGCCTACAACCTTGTACTAGTCTCTTCACATATGCACTCATTCCAAGCCAAAAATAGCTTTCATTCAGTTGTGCCACTGTCTTATCTACTCCAAAATGTCCACTCAAGCCTCCACTATGCTTTTCTCTAATTAGATTCTCTCTCATTGAACCTCTAGGTATACACAACTTATGTCCTTTGAATAACAAACCATCTTGGATAAAATATTCTAACCATGGTGTCCTATCTCCTACCACTGGACTTTTACTAACAACCCATGCTTCCTTAAAATCAAGATCATCAGGATACAAATCCTTCATTGCATCAAAACCAACAACATTGACCCTTAACTCATTCATTAATAAACATCTTCTGCTATGTGTATCTGCTACTCAGTTTGACTTACCACTTTGATGTTTCAAGACAAAAGAATAACTTTGCAAGAACTCCACCCATTTCATATGTCTCTGGTTTAACTTACCTTGACTGTTGATGTAGTGCAAGGCATGATGGTCGGTATACAACACAAACTCATTTGATAGAAAATAATGCCTCCACTTATTTAAAGCCTACACTATAGCATAGAATTCTTGGTCATAAACTAAGTATTTCCTCTTTTCTTCATTGAGTTTCTCACTATAGCATAGAATTCTTGGTCATAAACTAAGTATTTCCTCTTTTCTTCAATGGGTCTACGTTCTTGACCTAACACTCCCCCAATTGCACTACCACTAGCATCACAATCTACTTGAAAAACTTTGTTAAAGTCTGGCAATGCCAACACTGGTTGTTCTGTTACCTTCTTCTTCAACATCTAAAAACTCTTTTCTATTGCAGCTGTCCATTGGAACTCTTTCCTAACACCCCTCATTGTTTTGGTGATTGGTGCACATACTCCACTAAAATTTATGATGAATTTCCTATAGGAGCTCGCTAAGCCATGAAAGCTTCTAGCCTCAAACATGTTTTTGGGTGAAGGCCAATCCAGTATTTCCTTAACCTTCTCAGGGTCCATCTTCAACCCCTCTTCTGACACTACAAAACCTAGATACACTAATTCCCTCTACATAAAAGTGAACTTATCCATGTTTACCGGCAACTTCTCTTCTTTTAACCTCTGCAAGACTGCTCTTAGATGTAGTAGGTGCTCCTTCTTTGTTTTGCTAAAGACCAAAATGTCGTCCAAATAAACTATGATAGATTTTCTAAGGAATGGCTTCATTACCTCATTCATCAATCTCATAAAAGTGTTGGGTGCATTTGTCAACCCAAATGGCATCACTAACTACTCATATAGTCCATCCTTGGTTTTGAATGTTGTCTTCCATTCATCCCCTTCTCTAATTCTGATTTGGTGGTATCCACTCTTCAAATCAATCTTACTAAAGTACTTTGCTCCACTCAAGCAATCCATCAAGTCATCCATACAAGGTAATGGAAACATGTACTTAATGGTTATCTTTTTTATAGCTCATGAATAAGTGCACATCTGCCATTCCCATCTTTCTTAGGTGCCAATACTGCAGGTACAACACATGGACTAAGACTTTTCCCAATCAGTCCCTTATCCAATAACTCTTGCACTTGCCTATTCACCTCTTCATTTTCCATAGGGGTCATCCTATTTAGCGCCTTGTTTGGTATACTTACTCCTGGTATCATATCCATGCAATGACTTATGCTTGTCACTAGAGGTAATCCATCAGGTAAGTCCTTTGTTAGTATGTCATCAAACTCACTCAGAATTTATTGGACCTTTGTGGGAACTCCTACCCTTTTCTCAACTGTCATAATTTCTACAACTTGAGGTAGGAAGGCATAATAGACCTTCTCCTTTTTTATTTCCCTTAGTAACTATTTTCCACTTACTAGACAAACCCTATTGCCTCTCTCAACATCCTCATCCTTATCCTTCAAAGGATTCAACATATACTCAACCCCATCCTTCTTGAGTGTAATGTAATTACTCTTGCCATCATGAATGGCCTGCTTGTCATATTACCAAGGTCTGCCCAACAGAAGGTGGCATGCATCCATTGGCATAACATCACATAGTATCTCATCTTTATAATTTCCAATCTAAAATTTGACAAGGCATTGTTCACTTACCAATAACTGATGTCCCTTTTGCAGCCAAGAGACCTTATAAGTAGTGGGGTGGTTCAATCGTTTCAGATTTAACTTTTGCACCATTTCTTCTGACACTAAATTGTCAGTACTGTCGCTGTCCACAATGACCTTGCAGCATTGCCCTCTAGACTTACATCTAGTTCTAAATAGATTTCTTCACTATTCTGGTTCCTCTCATACCTTCTCTGGTGCTAGAAGAACTTTCCTCGTATCAAGGATTCTCCATCCTTGGCTTCTTCACCAATTTTTGGTGAGGCTACACTAGCCACACTCTCCTCCTGAGCCTATGCTATATGGACTCTAGTCTCTTTCCCTTTGCTATACTGATTTGTTTTACTTGAGGACATTCAAATGCCCTATGTCCAGCCTGTCCACACTGGAAACATGTTCCACTGAACCCTCTTCCTCTTCCAAAATTTCCTCTACCTCTAGAGTAATCACCCCTTCCTCTACCTCCTTGGGTATTGGAAGAACTTGTTTCTCCTTGCTTATCCTGAGATCCACATCCAGGATTTGACTGTCCTCTTCCTCTAGAGAATTTACCTTTCCCTCTAGAGATATTCTTCCTTCTAGAGATCTTTTCTTCTATCTTCAATGCAAATTGATAAGCTTCCTCTATGCTGGTAATCCTAGCCATGCTAAGTTCATCTTGGATCAAATAATGCAATCCATTTACATACCTGGAGATCTTCTTGGTATCATCTTCAATGTGACTAGCCTTGATATTCAATTTCTAAAACTCTTCAGTATAGTCTTGCACACTTTTCTCCCTCTGCTTGAAGTTCTACAACATCTTGAACATGGTGATCTGATGGTCAGCTGGTAGGAATTTTGCCTTCAACTTAGTTAACATCCTCTCCCAGGTCTTAATCTTTTCCTTTCCTTTTCTTTGTCTTTCAACTTGCACATGATCCCACCACAGAGATGCATGTCCTTTCAACTTTGAAACTGTGAGTTTTACCCTCTTATGGTCTTCAATAGATTCCATCGCATACATCAAACTGCCAACTGCACTAGCATAAGGAACTCTGCTCATATCCTCTGTCTTAGAAGGAGACTTTGGACAATCTTCAATAGATAATTTTGTCCCCATTGTAACAGGAACAGTCAAAGGTCTACAATCCATCATGCTGAATCTCTCCAACACAGTGTTAACATACTTACTCTGGCCTAAACAAAGTTTCATGTTTGCTCTGTCTCTTCTGATTTCCATTCCCATAATGTACCTAGCTGCCCCTAGATTTTTCATCTCAAACTGTGTTCACAACTGAGACTTCAAATCAGAAATCAAATTTTTACCATTCCCAATGAGTAACATATCATCGACATATAATGCAATAATGAGAATGCGATCATTGTCAAACTTGTAATAAACACAATGATTTGATTTCAATCTCTGAAATTCAATACTCAACACAAAGGCATCAAACTTTTGGTACCACATCCTAGGAGATTGTTTCAAACCATACAAAGACTTTTTCAACTTGCAAACCATATTTTCTTTACCTTTCACCATGTAGTGCTCTAGCTATGACATATAGATTTCCTCCTCCAAGTCACCATAAAGGAATGTTGTCTTCACATCCATCTGTTCCACTTCTAGATCATGTGTTGCTGCAAGAGATAACAGGAACTGAATAGATGTCATCTTTGTAACAAGACAAAATCTCACCATAGTCAATTCCCTCCACCTGAGAATACCCCTTTGCAACCAATCTAGCCTTATATTTCTCAACACTACCATCTACACCAAATTTCTTTTTGAATGCCCATTTGCATCCAATAGGTTTTTGTCCTTCAGGCAAAGGCACCAAGTCCCAAGTATTATTCTTTTCCAAAGAAGTCATTTCCTCTTCCATGGCCTCCTTCTAGGAACCTGCATCTTTCATATCCATAGCCTCTTTCACAGTTCTAGGCTCATCAGTGTTAGAAATCAAAGAAAAAAGACAACTAAAATCATGCAATGAATAACCAAACCTATCAGGTTGCTACCTTATCCATGTGAACCTCCTCAAAGGTTGAGGTTGAAATTCTTCATCTTCTTTTGAACTTTCAAAGCTACTAGAGCTCTTCTCATTATCAGGTCCAATAGATGTTTTTGGTTCAACTTTCTCAGGGGTGGAAAGAAGTTGAACCACATCATCTTTCTTCTCTTCTTTCTCTGACTACAAGACAACAGAAGAAGGATTGAGCTCTCTGAAGATCACATTTCTGCTATACATAACTCTCTCAACTATTGGATCCCAAAGCTTGTATCCTTTCACACCGATGCCATAACCGATGAAGATACACTTTACAGCCTTGTTCTCCAACTTAGACCTCTTCTCCTTAGGCACATGCGCATATACCTCACAACCAAATACTTGAATGTGTCTTAATGAAGGATTTTTACCAAACCATACCTCCATAGGGGTCTTATTAATGAGCACTGATGTAGGAGACCTGTTAACCAGATAACAAGTAGTAGCAACAACTTCAGCCAAGAACTTTTGTTCAAGACCAGCTCCACTTAGCATACTCCTTGCCCTCTCCATCAACATTCTATTCATCCTCTCTACAACTCCATTCTGCTAAGGGGTATATGGAGTTGTCTTGTGCTTCTCAATCCCCTGTTCTTTACAGAACTTGTCAAATTCTACTAAATAAAACTCACCACCATTGTCAGTCCTCAAACACTTAATCTTTCTATCCTTTTGATTCTCTACAAGAGCTTTGAACTCTTTGAATCTATTAAAGACTTTAGATTTACTTCTAAGGAAATACACCCATGTCTTTCTATTGCAATCGTCAATGAATGAAATAAAGTAAACAGATTTTGAAATTGAAGGAACATTGACATGACCAAACACATCAGAATGAATCAAGTCCAACACCTTAGAAGATTTATAAGAACTGGAATAAAATTAAACACCATTTTGTTTTCCATAAATGCAATGTTCACAGAAATCAAACTCAAGGTTACAATCATTCATACCCTCAACAAGATTTTTATTTTTCAGGGTCCTCAAACCCTTTTCACCAATGTGACCAACTGTTTGGTTCCATAACATTGTCTTCTTAGCTAGAATTTTCATCTCCATAGAATGAGCACCCTTAGGTACCTAGAAAGCATGACCATCAGAAGTAGATGCAATAGTCTTCTTCGTTGCTGGTTCCAATGGTGAGGATGAAGACTCTGAAGCTCTGTTCTTCAAAACAGAGGCACTATTGTACTAAACTGTGCATGCATCAAACTGAAATAGAGTGCCAATCTGAACACCCTTAGCCAACACCATAGATCCTCTAGTCATCTTGCATCCTCCATTCGAGAAAACAACCTACACACCCACATCATTCAATTTAATTACAGAAAGAAGGTTCTATGTCAAACCAAGGATATGCAAAACACCATTTATTCCCTTTGCTCGTCCATCAGGGAATCAAATCAAAACTCTTCCACAGCCAACAATATCTAGGTGAGAATCATCACCCAAGTACACCTTTCCACCATCGTATTCTTTATACTTTGAAAACAAGCCCTGATGTGAGGTCATGTGAAAAAATGCACCAGAGTCAATAAACCACACATCCTCGGATGCATGTGTTGCCAAGGCAGCAACAAATGCTTCTCCTTCATCCTGAGAGGACTTGTCAAAATCTAAATCATAATTCTTCTTCTTTTTCTTTTTCTCCTCCTTGCACTCCTTGTGGAAGTGACCAGGTTTTCCGCAATTCCAACATAGGGCCTTGGACTTTCTGGGAGACTTAGATCTCCCACGGGATTTGGATCTTCCTTTTTCTTTCCCTTCTCTTTAGATCTACCACGAAATGCAAGAGCCTCCTTAGCTGATTTGGAAGACTTTCTCTGCATCTCTTTAGATAATAGTGAAGAAACCACTTCATCCATCTTGAAGGTGGTAGTGGTACTCCCAATGGCCATAACAAGGTGGTCCAATGAATCTAGTAAGGAACACAGTAATGTCATACATCAATCCTCCTCCTCTATCTTCACACCAACAGAAGTCAACTGGACAACAAGCATATTGAATGTGTTCAGGTGATCAGTGACATATCCTCCATCTTCCATCCTTAGAGAATACAATTTCTTTCGTAGGAATAACTTGTTCACCAAGGATTTAGCCTAATAAACATCTCCAAGCTTCTTCCAAAGTTCCTTTGCAGTCTTCTCTTCATAGATATTCAGGAGCACTGAATCAGCCAAATAGAGTCTTATCAAACCCTTAGCTTTTTATCTTTGAGATCCCAATCTTCTTGAGACATTACCGTTGGATTTGTACTAGATACGGTGTCCCATGAATTCTGATCTACAAGCATGTCCTCCATTTTGAGTTTCCACAACTCAAAATTACTGCCATTAAACTTCTCTATCTCAAACCTCCCAGATGTGCTCACCATCTCTTACCTGCAACAAAGATTTCAAAATCCTTTGCACAAGCTCCCACTCAAATGAAGATTAGCTCAAAAAACCCTCTACTCAACAACTAGAACCAAAGGTGATCAGGCTCTGATACCAACTGAAAGGAAGCAAGGTATGAGAACGCTTCCTACACTGATCTACTGAAGAAAGACTTGGTGGTGATCACCTAATTTTAGGGTTCTATGATTAGTTTGCAGGTACCTGTGTGTATTCCTTCAAAGCCTTAGTGCCTTGATTTAATTGTTCCCCGAGCTGCTAACACTGTTTTATCATCTATCCCTGTTGCACTTCATAAAAAAACTGAGTTCTATGCATGCAAAGGTGAGTTGTATATTGGCGGGCTTGAAAATCTAAATCAAGTTCCATAAATGGTGAAAATTTAAGTTATATGCACTTCTAAGTGTATATCGGGTTGTATATGCATTGGCGGGTCAGAAATCTCCATCGGCCTTTGAAAATAGAAGTTATATGCATATCGGGTGCATATACAAAGGGGGAATCTTCCACAGATTCCCAAGAAAATTTGCTGCTTGTATATCAGGTCTGCTTGTATATCGGGCTTGTATGTTTTAAAATACAACGGCTATATACAAGAAAAAGATGCAAAAATGAATGTATGTCTGAACATACATTGGGTTTATACAATGAAATATACAAAGAGGCCCGATATACATCTGCTATAGTGTAAAGGTTCATCGCTAGCACATACAATGAAAAGATTCAAGGGGCCTTGTATATTCGGCAACATACAAAGCAGCGGGAGATACATGTGGTAGGGTCCACGATCATATACAGACAAGTTTGTATATTCGGCATACAGGAGAAGTAGATACAAGGTTGAATGTATGTTTGACATACATTAGTGACATACAAGAGAGAATCTATATCGCATATCATAGAATTCCTTGCTTGTATGTTAGGGGATTTGTATGTTTGCACATACAAGCTGATATACAAAAGAAGACATACATTTTAAACCCGAGGGATAAATCAATTGTAGTATATAAAATTTGGGGTCTGTTGCTTGTATATTTGGGTGCTTGTATATGTCTCGATATACATTGTGAAGATACAAAGGCTAGATACAAGCCGGATTTCAAAGCAACTTCAAAATGCTTTATAAAATTTGAAATCTGCGCCTTGTATGTATAAAGTGAATGTATATGCAGATATACATTGAGATATGCAGGGAAAGAAGATGCAGGGTGGACCTGATTGAAAATTCTAATTTGCTCTATAATTGACTAGGGTCCGCCTTGTATATTAAACTGTTGCATGTATATGCATTTTGCATAGACAGGGATTTTGAAAGGCGAACAATGGCGTTTGTATATGCATATGTTTTTGCATAGACAAGGGCGAAAAGGCAAAATGTGAATAGGAAAAGCTAGCGATAGAAGCATGAGGTGCCTCCGTGGCGTGATCTGATTGGCCGGTGACTTGGTCAACATTTTTTGGTGCCGTTGATCTCAGTGATGGGGAGATGATCGATGGCTGGTTTTGTATTTTGCTGCAGTGATGGGTAGGAAAAACTCCAAAGGCACGCCACTGAAGAGTTGCAGCGGTATGGGTCGGTGATGGACGGGTCAACAACCCGATTGAAGATGAATGTCCTTGAGTGGCGGTGCGGGTCCCGTTTCCACCTGTTCATTCCTCTTTGTCTCACCGCAACTTTGACGTTTTTGAGCACCATTCCTCATGCATTGTGTGTATAAGAAAAATTGACTATGATAAACTAACAAAATCAAAAACCAATAACATAAAGTGAACCGATCTAAATAAAAGCCATTAATAATAAATCAATGAAACATGAAAGTTTTTATCGAGATTTGTATTGTTCCTTTTAGATGAATGTGGATTGCTCAATAGTGTTGCGAAACCATGGTTGCAACAAGCAAGTAAAATGCTCAAAGATCAATGTTAAAAGATGATGAAGTTGCTCAATCGATACGATGTATGCTCAAAGTGATGTTAAAGGATGCCTGAGAATAAGTGATCGAAGAGAGATTATGAAGGAGATGAAGGGGGTTTATATAGGTTTCAAGGAAGATCAATCAACGGTCTAGATAATTCAGAAGAATCAACAGAGGAGAACAGTTGAGGAACGTGCAACGAATAAGAAGAAGACAAGTGTCACAAAAAAGTTGTTTTATTTGAGTTAAACACTTTCTTTTCTAAAGATAAGACATGCTTTTCATAATTTAGAAAGTTTTTTTCTAATTTAAGAGAAATTGATAAAAACAAGGTTGAGTGAATAGATAACTCAACTTAAGCTTTGCTTTTGCATGATTTGAGAGAAATTAAATAATAAATTATTTAATTGTGTGTGCACGGAGAAGAAGACTTATTTTTAGAAGATTTGAAAGATATTTGTAGATAAGAAAGCAATTAAATAAATAGATTTATTTAATTGTTGTGCATGATTTGGAAGAATAAATAAAATATTTGATTTATCTTATTTTTTGAGAATGAGAGAATTTAAATAAATTTGATTTGATTTATTTAAATTTGGAAGAATGAATTTGATTTAATTAAATAATTAGGAATTATTTAATTGTTGGGATAAGATAGAATTTGTGATGAATTAATTAAATAAAGGGATTTATTTAATTAATGGAGACTTGAGATTTGGAAAGAAGATAATAATTTAATTAAATAATATAAATTATTTAATGAAGACTTGAAATTTGAAAGAGGATAATGATTTAATTAAATAATATAAATTATTTAATTAATGGAGACTTGAAATTTGAAAGAGGATAACGATTTAATTAAATAATAATTATTTAATTAATAGAAGAATAAGGTTGATTTTGCTGAAATTAATTAAATAAAGGGGATTTATTTAATTAATGTTGAATTTTGAAGTTTTGGAAGAATTTGATGAAATTAATTAAATAATTAGATTATTTAATTAATGTTGAAATGTAGGTGATGCTATAGATTAGACGAAATGCAAGTGATCCGAAGACATGGTCATTTTAGGGTGTCTACAGTTTGCCCCTCTTTGATGCAATGTAATTTACAACGCTGCTTCAAAGAAATCGATAGTTGAAGACATGATACAATTTTTGATGCCCCAGTGTAGCTAGTTGCCCCAGTGTAGCTAGCATAGGGCGCCCCCTCGAGAGGAAAGATAGGGAAGCAACAGAAGAACTATGTTGACGCTCAACTAGAAGATTTGTTGGAGATAGGCGAGGTTGAATAAAAGAAAGTGGAGATAGAAAAGAACACAAGAGAAAGATTGTTGATTGATCCTTGCTGGAAAACTATATAAGGCCATGGAAAAATAGATGGTGTAAATGGATGAGCTTGTTGCAATGGTTTCACATTTGTTTATAAAGAGCGATCCTTATTTTTGATATAGCATGTGGATAGTTCGCCACCAAGGTATAAAAGACCAAGGTGCAGTAATATCCAAGTGCATGGACGTTGACTCTGCAAGCAAGCGGATTGTACTTAGATCCCTTTAGACATAATATGACGTTGTTGGAACATGTGAATAAGCCATAGTCTTGAACATAAAATAAACTTCAATACATGTAAATGCAAGAAGAATTATTAATATGTAAGATGCTAGGTTGTAACACACACAAGATAAATAGAATGCTAAGAAAGATGATAAAGATCATTCCTCAAACACGGCACACAAAAAAATAATGACTATGCCCCTAATCCGTACTGCATCGCAACATACCAAGATTATAGATAAATCAAGGTAGCCTTGAATAGGTAATGGATAAAGGAACAAAAGATAAACCATAACACAAATTGACTGACTTACAAAGTAAACATACAGCCAACATATTCTCTTGCCAAAGAGGTTGCTCAGGATAGATTGGATAGGAAAGAAAACAGCCTTATTATAGGAACTCTGTGTCTGTTAAAGGGTGTATCTACCTAAAAAGACAATGTCTCGCTGCAGGAAATGCCACATGTCGCAAGAGACGCGTGTGTTGGTCTCAACAATGGAACACTACGCAAAAGACAAGCTTGCTGTTCTAGGGCTTTGGTTAAGCGGTACTTAGCTAATGTTGGCAATCTGTATGCAGGATAGTAGATGATGTAGTTAGGGTAAAATTGCAAATCAGGGCAAATAAATAAACAGCAATGATAAAAACCCTAGCAATGCACAATGAAGCACAAGACAACATGAAAATCAAAATAACAAATGTAAATGCAAATCAATCTCCATGTTATGCTCGATTTATCTCCATTGCTCTTCTCCACCTCGCATGAGCATGCAAGATTTTGAAGGATTGTTGTTGGAAGAATGTTGGGTGCTCACTTCTATAGCATAACATTAAGATGAAGATGCTAGAATGAAGGATGTAAAGGCTCTAATGATATTTCAACAGCATGTGGATACTTGAGGATCAATGCATGCTAATGATAATTTGGCAGAATATTGTTACTTGAAGCTCAATGCATTACTAATGGCTTATGAAGGGGTTGATTTATAGGAAAGGCTTAATTCAAATGGATGGCTAGGATCAATTAGGGCTTTAGGTGAAATGGATGGATAGGATTAAGTTAGGTTTCCTTGCACATCAAGAAATTGTAGTCATGTGACATGTGGCAAGGGAAGATAAGGCTTAGGTGTGCTTGTGTAGATAAATACTAAAATTAGGTCCCATTAGTTGTGCATGTGAAAGATAAAAGTTGTACTACAACACATGATTAAGGGGAAATGGACAAGTGTTGGAATGTGATGAAAGATGAGGACTTAATTCAAATAAAATATTTGAATTAGTTGGGATATGAGTTGGATATTAATTAGATAAATAAGATTTATTTAATTAATAGGATAAATGAATGGGATGGGATAAGATATGGAGGACTTAATTCAAATAAAATATTTGAATTAGTTGGGATAGTAGTTGAAAATTAATTAAATAAATAAGATATATTTAATTAATTGGAAAGTGGGATTATGCATGTGAAATTAATTAAATAAATAAATTTATTTAATTAATTGGCTAAGTAGGATAAAGATGGGGATTTTAATTAAATAAATAAAATTTATTTAATTAATTGGCTTAATGGATAAATGGGATTAAGAGTGGGATTTAGGACAAAAATGGCTTATGATGTTTAGGATAATGTTTTAACAAGGTGTTGCAAGACATACACAAAGTTGGGACAATTTTGGGTGTCTACATTTTGCCCCTCTTTGAGATGATGTTCGAGATGATGAGTTTTGTGTCGAGTAACATCATTTCAAAGAAGTTAAGGTATGGATAATTGATAGGGATGTTGACGACGACGATGATGATGATGATAGAAAGGATAGGTTGGTGATGCCCCCTCGAGAGGATAGGTGGGTTGGACAAACACGAGTATGCTCTCGAAAAGAAATGGCTTGGCTACAAAAGAAAGATAAGGGAATGGATAGAAGAAATGGATGATGCGTTATGCTGCAATAGAAAGTGAGTAACCATGATGTTCGATATAGCACTAGACGTTATGCACCAAGGTATAAGGATCCAGGGTGATGTTGTGTCTCGTGCCCCAGCATAATACAACCTTGTCTAACATATGAGGAAGTAGACTTAGAACATTGAAGTCCCAATGCACAAAAGGTATAATATGACCTTACATGCAAAGGATAGTGCAAAAAGTTATTCCAACATATACAAGATATGAATATTAGCTGGAAATGATACTGATATGATGCAAATGCAAGATAAAATGATAGCACACACAACCAAACAAGCAAACATGCACAAATGATACAAAAACAAACAAGGTATTGCCCCTGTCAAGCTATAAACCAATGATTGATTGTTTGATTGATGATAGTTGGGAGTGTTGTCATTGCGGGGAAAGCTATATCCCTAGATCAACACAAGGTTGTTGGCTAAGTTGGTTGGCTAATTGGTTGATTGATTTGGCTTACACAAGGCTAGGATCAAGACCATTGATTATGTTTGGATAACTTGGCTTAATTGATTAACTTGATTGGTATAGCTTTAAGGATTGACTTACACTTGGATCATTGCTTGGAATGATTTTGAGGATGATGAAATGATGAAGGAAGATTGATTTGATGAAATGTTGATGATTGATGATATGTGGTGGATTGAGCTGCTTTTGATTTGATTTTGATTGGAGTTGATGTGATTGAGTTGATTTGCTTTGGTGTTGATGCTGATGATTGATAGGATTTGTTTTGATGGCTAGCTTGATGTGCTTTGGTTGTGATGATTGCTATTGCTGGGTTGATTTGTTTTGATGATTGGATTGTTTTGAATGATGATAGTAATGGTGTGATGATTAGAGTGTCCACTCAATCTAAGCATAAGCAAGTGTTCTTAGTATGCCCAAAGGATGTAAAACAAACAAGGTATTGCCCTTGTCAAGTCATAAACCAATAATTGATTGTTTGTTTTGTTTGATAGATAGTGTTGTCATTGCGGGGAAAGCTATATCCCTAGATCAACACAAGGATGTGGGAACGCTATATCCGATTGATGATGATTGATGATTGTTTGATTTGGTTCATGACAAGATTAGGATCAAAACTTGTTGATTTGATTGGATAATGTTCCTTGATTGATTAGCTTGCTTGATATGGATTAGTGTGACTTGCATTTAAGATCATTGCTTAGATTGATTTGATTGATATGATTGGAAGAAGTGACTGATTGAAATGGATGAATGCATGTTATTGATAGGAAGAATTGATGATGATGATTTGATTTTGATTGAATGTTGATGGAGTGGATTGTTTTGGATGATGATTGAATTGATCTTATTGCTTGGATTTTTTGTTAGATATTTGATTTTTTTAGATTTTTTGACATATTTTATTTTTTTTAGATTTTGGATGTTTTGGAATGTCAATGGATTTACAATTTGAGTAGCCTTTGTGCTAGATACCAATGACAGGGGAGAAAACCAAGTCTAGGTGCAAAGGAGGGATGAATGGGATTGGATGGATACATAAGAGGATAGGCCATATAAGGGATGGATGCTTGCCTCATGATAAATAGATAGGTAGGCTATAATAGAAAGCTCATGATAAACAGATGGAGATAAGCTATAAGATGGAAAGCTCATAATAAGGATACACCATAGTGGATGGATCATAAGGGAGTTAGGATGTGATCTCCAAAGGCTATGTTGCATAGGAAGAACTTGCCCCATTCTAGGTGGTAATGCTTAGGATTTTTTGCATGACACATGATGGATTTTATATTGCAAGGCTCATGACAAAGGGATGACATGATGGATTGGTTTGAATAGGATGGATAAATGGTCAATGGATAGGACTTGGTTTGGAAAGAAGGTATGTCAAGAAATATCCAAACATGATTCAACATTTTTCCCCTATGTCTTCATCAAGATCAAAAGGAGGATGGATAAATGGGTTCAATAGGATAGGCATATTTATGTAATGGATAAGGATGACAAGATAGGATAAGATAGGTTGGTATGATATAATGGGATAGATAGTTGGGAAATGGATAGGTTGGATGAGACAATGTGCCCCCAAGTGTAAGTGACATAGAAGATCAACCTACACATGACACCTATTTGCCAGGTTTTCATCATGGTACTTATCCAAGGCGCCTGTTTACCAGGTTTTCACCATTGGACGAAGGGATTTCTCTTGACTATTTTGATTTTTTTTTTTTTTTTGCTTTTTTGCTTTTTTTTTTTTAATGGGATAGCATGACAATTACACATGGCACCTATTTGCCAGGTTTTCACCATGGTAATGGATAGGAAGGACTCAAGTGGCTAGTGCTATGAAGGTTGATAGTGTCCCTTCAGAGATGGATGATGTCTTTGCATGGACCATGTCATTATGCTCATAGATGTTGATAAGGGATTGCATGGATGGGAGATGGATTAGGTAGATAGTGGATGATGATGTGGAATTATGGTAGGGTAGGCTAGTGGCTTATGGTGTGGATTTATATAGGCTTATGGAATGAAGATGGACGAAAAGTTTATGCCAAAGCATGGACCATAGGGATAGCATGGGGGAGATATGTAGGATAATGGATGGAAGATGGGGAGATGTAGTTGTGTGGAGGTGCTGCGGAGTGGAAGGGAACCATGACCAATGGTTGCACACACCGTGATAAACATCGAAGCTTTTGATGAGATGGTGGTGTAGGAAGCAATGGAGATGTTTGCTTAGGAGATGGTTGATGAAGTGATTTAGAAACCCACATAGATTTAGTATTTTTAGTGATTTTTCTTTTCTTGTGGGAGTTTTGAAAGTTTTGGATAGGCTCTTGGATGGATATAGGCTTTTGGATGGAGGTAGGTGATTGGGATTCTTGAGATGTGGAGGAGGATGCCTCATTTGCTTTGCTGGCTATTTGCTTAGGAACCCAAACCATTTTGCTTTTAGGCTTTGCTTTTGGAGGTATGGGCTTGGATAGCTTTGTGAATGTACTTTGCTTAGAAGATGGATGATTTAGAGACTTGTCACATTGATACCCTAAGGCATGAGGGTCCTTAGGAGTTTTAGTTGAATTTTTGGCTTTATAGGTAGAGGCATCAAAATTTTTGCTTTTGTATCCCATGGGGTGGGTGGAGTGGATGGAATGATTGGAAGCTTTATGCTTAAATGATGTGTGCTTTTGTTGGCCATGATTAGGGATGTAAGGATACTTATGAATGATATGTATGTTAGGTGTTGGAAGCAATGGTGGCAAGGTGGATGGAGGGATATTTGGAGTTGGTAAAAGTGGAGGCAAAGTGGATGGTGGAAGATATATGGTCACATGCTTTTGACATTTATAGGATGATGGAGGTAGAATGGCTACATATGTTTTGGGTAGATGATGGGGTTTGTGATGGAAAGTGGACTTAGGATGCATGAAGGGATTACCAACATCTTGGCCTTGTTTACCTTGGGGTGTGTATCCAAGGCCATATGAGCATGGAGGGATTTTGACATGGTTTGGCTCCAAAATACGTTGTTCATAAAGGCCTAGGCCTTTACCTTTGTAGTTCATGTTTTGGAGGATGCGATTGACTATGGGACTAGATGTGTTTTGGGAACTAGACTTGAGTTCTTTATTGGATGGAGAAGATGAAATGGAGGACAATGGTTGTTTTTGTCCTAAGGAAGAACATTCATGGAGGAAGGTGGTAAGACCACTAGGACATGATGGTGAACTTGAAATGGGATCGATGGTAGATGTGGAAGGAGGATCATTAGCATTGTGTTCACTAAGATCCAAGTTATTTGTTTGATCTTCTATGCTTATGTGTTCTTGAGAGGCACATGTCTCATTATGACAAGTGGATGTTTGCTCATTATGGATAGGGCTAGATGGAGGATGACTAGGAGCAATTTGGATATCTCGCTCATGGATGGTTATGGGATTATGGATAGGATCAAGGTACTTTTTAATAGGTTCTTCATCATAGATATCATCTTGATCATGAGATAGATAAAGTTTTACCAAATGGATCATCATGGTTTTCATGATCTTAGCTAGAACCTTGATCATAACTATGAGCAAAAATAGGATTAAGTGGGCTATAAAAGGGATAAATTTGCTCATGAATGAGGTCATGGTGATGGCTAACAGCTTGAGGGCAACCCATAAGTAGGTCATGGATAGGTTGAATGTAGAGGTGCTTTGATCTTGATTAAGATTAAGGTTCAATATTTCCACATGTTTAAGATTATGCTCTTGACATACCTCTTGACTTTGGATGGAAGTGGAAGGTTCTTGAGTGGACTTGATAGGCTCTTGATAGTTATCAACATGAAGGCATGATGGCTCTTGACTTAGGCTTGTGGTTGGAGACTCTTTAATAGACTTGTTGGCTTGTAGGTCACATGATGGGCTTAAAGGGCTAGGTATGTTAATGGAAGGCACTTGAAGAGGCTCAAGGATATGTGAACCACATGATGAGATTATAGGATTGGACATAACCTTTAGAAGTTCATTGGTAGGCTCATGAATTGGTGTTTGACATGGGGGTAGTTTATTCCTATCTAGTAGCCAATGGATCACATCCTTTGCAAGTGTATGGGTGGATGGGAAATATAATGGATGGATGATAATGGTAGATGGTGTTGGATTAGGATTAGGATGAGGATTAGGTTGAGAGCTAATTGGATTGGATGGATTAGGATTTGGACTAGATGGGGGTGACACATAGGATGGGGATGATGTGGCACGATTTCCCATTATAGGTGGGTACACTTTGTAAACAATTGAGACAAATATTGGGCATTGATTTGTATTATGGCCTTTGGTCCTATGGTATGCACAATAATCATGTTCATCATATGGACTTTCTTCACATGGTTTGACTTTAGGAAGTTCAATGAGTTTTGCTTCAAGCATCCTTTGTAAAACTCTCTCAGCCGCATCCTTTGGTGAATGATTAGAATGACATGGTGAGGAAGGTAATGAAGGGCTTGGTGATTTGGAGGGTTGATGGACCAATGGATTAGGAATAGGATCACATGGTGGTTTTGGGATAGGCTTAGTTGGCTCATGTGATGGCATGTGATTGGATGGTGGAGGCCACTCTAGATTGGTATCTCCCTTGTCAAAGGTTATTAGATCTTGCATAGGATAACTTGGGCTTGTTTGATTTATGTACAAGGGACCACTTGGACTTAGATGTGCTTCTTGTTGGAAAGGTGGATTTAGATCTATCAATGGTGCTTTGTGGTCTTGTTGAAAAGGTGTATTTGGACTTACTTGATTTATGTACAAAGAGCCATTGGGACTTGGATGTTGTTCTTGTAATATCACTTGGTGACTTTGTGGATGGGCTTGGTAATGTATTGGAATGGTGGTATGAGGGATTGGATAAGCTTGAGGTGGATGTTCATAGGTTGATGTGGTATTGACTTGGTGGATAGGTGGATTAAGTTGATATGAAGTGGATGGATATGACATGTGGCTATAAGGTGGATTAGGTTGGTATGGAGTGGCTAAGGATTGTTGTACTTGTCGAGCTTGACTAGTGGCTAAAAGGTGCTGGACTTGGGCTATGGAGTGTTGTAGTTGAGGTGATTGGCTTGCGTGGGGTTGAGCTTTTTGGATGAAGAATTGTAATATTTCAATGGCGTCTTGGTTTAGGGGTTGTAATCCTTGAAAAAGATTTTGGAGGAATCTTTAGAATTTGATTTCTAGGTCCTCTAGTGTAGACATGTTGTCACCCAAGTGTTTGTCTTAAGTCTTTTTAGCAAGTGCTTGTTTAGGGATTTGGATGTTGTGGCGGAAGTGATTTGGCTAGGAAGGGTTGGATGATGACTAGGCTATGTTTGGCATGAAAGTGATTGGGTTTGAATGTTGTTGGAAGAATGTGTAGGATGATTTGTCTTTATGTGTTTGGGTATTTAGAGCTTGATTTGGTAATGTTCAAACAAATGATTATGCATATACACACATGAATCACTCACGCAAGACACATAAGCAATTTTTTGATTTTAAAAATGAAATGTGATGATTATGCAAGCACACATGGAAGACACGTCAACAAGCCTAATATGTGGTCAAGTGGGTATAGCCAATTAGGTCTTAGGCTATCTATTGCACAAGGTTGACTATGGAATTGAAAGTGAAATCCTGCCACACAGCCAAGAGAAAGGGGTAACCCACCTTTCACCTTCGCTTCCCAAAGGTATAAAGTTCTTTGGGGCTTAGCCAAGAGTGACAAGATTCCAACTCCCAATGAGGGTGTCTTTCGATTCAGCCTCAATTGAGGTCATCCCTTGGAGTGGTGTGTCTCCAAGCAAGCCTCCTAAGAAGGGTATGACAAAAGCAAACCAAGTGAGCTGTCACTTGATTCACACTCGCAGTTGTTAATTTCCCCTTAGAAACTTGAAATGTGTAACAAACAGTTCAAGCACTTGTTCTTTTTAGACCTAAATCCAAATGTGATGGAAGACAATGGTTTGTTTTAGCCCAATTTTTTGATGTGAATTTACAAACAATTGTTCATTTTAAAGCCCAAATCTAAGTGTGATGACAAACAAGTTGTTTGTTTTATGCCCAAAATCTAAATGTGTGATCAAATAATGATTAGAGATGAGAGATTAGAATGAGTGCACCTCATAAAAATTGCTTTTCAAGTTGCTATTATGATTGATCCAAATGTTGCTCCAGCTCCTTTGATTCACCTACAAGTCACTGCAAAAAATAAAATGTGATTTGGTTCGCTAGATTGGAAGATATGATTTTTTTTCTAAAAGTCGCGCGTCAAAAATTTCTGAAAAATTAGAATCGCAGGGTCAACTTCAAATCGCCATAATTCTTTGAATACTGAGCCAAATCTTTAATGTAACCACTTTTCGGAAAGCTCTCGAAGTCCTCTTTCCAACGAATCTAAGATTTCTTTTTTCCAGGACCTGTGTAAAACAAAAAACCCTCTGCAACAGATCTGGTCATAAATTTAAAAAAAATCAACAAAAAGTCGCGCGTCAAAAATTTCTAAAAAATTAGAATCGCAAGGTCAACTTCAAATCGTCATAACTCTTTGAATACTAAGCCAAATCTTTAATGTAACCACTTTTCGGAAAGCTCTCGAAGTCCTCTTTCCAACGAATCTAAGATCTATTTTTTCCAGACCTGTATAAAACAAAAAACCTTCTGTAACAGATCTGGTCATAAATAAAAAAAAATTAGTAAAAAGTCGCGCATCAAAAATTTCTAAAAAATTAGAATCGCAGGGTCAACTTCAAATCGCCATAACTCTTTGAATACTGAGCCAAATCTTTAATGTAACCATTTTTCGGAAAGCTCTTGAAGTCCTCTTTCCAACAAATCTAAGATCTCTTTTTTCCAGGACCTATGTAAAATAAAAAACCCTCTGCAACAGATCTGGTCCTAAATAAAAAAACACCAAAAAGTTGCACATCAAAAATTTCTGAAAAATTAGAATTGCAGGGTCAACTTCAAATCGTCATAACTCTTTGAATACTGAGCCAAATCTTTAATGTAACCACTTTTCGAAAAGCTCTCGAAGTCCTCTTTCCAACGAATCTAAGATCTCCTTTTTATAGGACCTGTGTAAAATAAAAAACCCTCTGCAACAGATCTGGTCCTAAATAAAAAAAAATCAGTAATATAAAATATCTTCAACCTACAAATCAAAGTGCATAAACCTGCAAAAAAAAGGTGAGTCCCACCGGGCGTGCCAAATGCAGTTAGGGTAAAATTGCAAATTAGGGCAAATGAATAAACAGCAATGATAAAAACCCTAGCAATGCACAATGAAGCACAATACAACATGAAAATCAAAATAACAAATGTAAATGCAAATCGATCTCCATGTTATGCTCGATTTATCTCCATTGCTCTTCTCCACCTCGCATGAGCATGCAAGATTTTGAAGGATTGTTGTTGGAAGAATGTTGGGTGCTCACTTCTGCAACATAACATTAAGATGAAGATACTAGAATGAAGGATGCAAAGGCTCTAATGATATTTCAACAACATGTGGATACTTGAGGATCAATGCATGCTAATGATAATTTGGCAGAATATTGTTACTTGAAGCTCAATGCATTGCTAATGGCTTATGAAGGGGTTGATTTATAGGAAAGGCTTAATTCAAATGGATGGCTAGGATCAATTAGGGCTTTAAGTGAAATGGATGGATAGGATTAAGTTAGGTTTCCTTGCACATCAAGAAATTGTAGTCATGTGACATGTGGCAAGGGAAGATAAGGCTTAGGTGTGTTTGTGTAGATAAATACTAAAATTAGGTCCTATTAGTTGTGCATGTGAAAGATAAAAGTTGTACTACAACACATGATTAAGGGGAAATGGACAAGTGTTGGAATGTGATGAAAGATGAGGACTTAATTCAAATAAAATATTTGAATTAGTTGGGATATGAGTTGGATATTAATTAAATAAATAAGATTTATTTAATTAATAGGATAAATGAATGGGATGGGATAAGATATGGAGGACTTAATTCAAATAAAATATTTGAATTAGTTGGGATAGTAGTTGGAAATTAATTAAATAAATAAGATTTATTTAATTAATTGGAAAGTGGGATTATGCATATGAAATTAATTAAATAAATAAATTTATTTAATTAATTGGCTAAGTAGGATAAAGATGGAGATTTTAATTAAATAAATAAAATTTATTTAATTAATTGGCTTAATGGATAAATGGGATTAAGAGTGGGATTTAGGACAAAAATAGCTTATGATGTTTAGGATAATATTTTAACAAGGTGTTGCAAGACATACACAAAGTTGGGACAATTTTTGGTGTCTACAGATGACTCTGGAAGGAAGCTACTTTGCTTCAAGTTTGTTAAGGACCTTTGCTTTGAAAGGATGCGTTAGCTTGCTGCTTGAGTTAATCAAGTCAAGGCGAATGGATTTTGAAAAATGGAAGACTAGAAAGGTGACAGTGTTTGATGGATTAAAATGGGTGGAGAATGATGAATCGTATGTGCCTGAGTACTAGATACATCATTTGTATTCTAGACTGCCTACATACCCTGTATCCACGGGATCAAGGCACATTACGAGGAAAGATGAAAGAAGTAATATGTAGTTCTGGATAGAGTGATGAATGGGTCAAGGTGAAAGGAGGGGATCTTATGTACCCAAGTACTGGATACTTCCTTCATATTCCAGACTACCTACATACCCATATCCATGGGATCAAGGTACCTTAAGATTGAAATGATGATAATATGTAGTTCTGGTTGGTGGAGATGTGGGGTAAAGTGTTGAGAAGATAACAGCCTTATCGTAGGAGCGATGTGTCCATTAAAGGATGCTATCAGTGGAAAAGAGAAAAGACTGAAGAGTGCATTGCAAACCACGAACAAGGCACCAATCATACTCGAAGTATTCCTCCATGTCATTGATCCAATCAATAAGCTGTTCTGGATTCAAATCTCTAGAATATGTAGAAACTTCAATCTTGGGCCTCTTTCCAATCTTTGAAATGGCCCTCAACAACCTAACTTATGCAGGATCTCCTACAGCTTCTTGTTCTTCCTCGGATAACTCTTCTTCAGCTTCATCTTCGCTTTCCTCTCTCCTTCTCGACTCAAACCCTCTTCGCTGCTCCTCTTGCAATGCATCAATTTGTCTTTGCAGGGCTCTAAAACCCTCTTCTGTCAAAGCATTCCTCCCACCACGGTTTCTTCATGGAGGCATCTTGATTTCTATAGCAAACCCACAACCTCAGGTCCTAGTGCAAACTGCCTCACAGTCAGCGATCTATCTACACACTTAGGAACCCTTGCTCTGATACCACTTGATGAAGGGGGTAAATTATAAAACACACAATAATAGAAATTAAACACAGAGAATAGAACTTTCTTTTATTGATCTGGGCAACTCATTACATTACAAAAGCTTAATTACAATTAGAGGAATCAGTCCTCTACAGGCTGCAACACACTACAGCTACCATCACCAGGCTCTGGAATCTTCCACCTTCTGTAACCCCCAAATCAACTAGGGTTTCTGTTTTCCCACCTATTCTTGACTCTACACTTGCCCCTTAACTCTCCTACTGCCCAAGGTTCCCAAAACTGGTTATTAATAGCCTTTTTGGCGGCCAACAACCTAATTTCAAATTTAGCATCTCCCTCCAAAAATAGGTCAACTTCTGGGAGCCATAACTTTTGATCCGGGACTCCGATTGATGAACCGTTTTATGCGTCCGAAAGCTCACGGAGTGCTCTACATGCTACGAACTAGCTTTGTTGGTTCTAGCAATTTTTAGGCCCGTACAGGGCCGTTTAGTGCCTCAAACCTGAGTTTGAATAATTTTCAGGTATTTTTTGGGAAACAGAAACTTTAATATCTTTTAGCTCGCAAATGATCTTCGTGTGATTCCTTTGCCAAAGGTCTTATATTTCTATTATGTAACTTTCTGTAAATTTTGCTTCATTCCATGCCCAAATGCAAACTTTCTAAAAATAGCAGTTTAGTATTTTTAGCAGTTTGGGAAAACTGAAAGTTCTACATTATTATTTAGGCGATTATGGGACCAGAACCACAGATTTTGAGAAGAAATGGGTAGAACATCAACAATTTTGAAACACATTTTTTTTGGGTGATACAAGATTGCCCTTACACCACTGGATGCTCCTGCATCAGATCTTTTTGTTGTAATTACGTCGGAGGCGGTTTTGATAGACATGGAGATGATTAAGTTGGCAAGGTGCTTCTCATCTAATAGTTCAAGCTTAGCTAATCTGGAAGTGTGATACTCCTCTCCGCCGATCAGGTCCTGCATGGATACTCTAAGGGATGGGATATCGACCTTTATAGGTAGGATAGCTTCAAAGCCATAGACTAAGGCATAGGGTGTGGCACCAGTTGGTGTTCTGATACTAGTGTGGTAGGCCCATAGAGCAGAATTGAGTGGCAAGTGCCAATCATGACCAGCTTCATTGACTATTTTCTTGAGGATTTTGAGAATGGTTTTATTGGAAGCCTCAGCTTAGCCATTACTCTACGGATAGTAGGGAGTTGAAAAGCAATGTTAGATATTGTATTGTGTGCACAAGGCACGAACATCTTGGTTCTTGAATGGTCTCCCATTATCAGTGACAATGCCTTGGGGAATACCATACCAGCATATGAGGTAGTTAAGAATAAACTTGGCTATTTGCTTACCGGTGATATAGGTCATGGGAATGGCTTCTACCCACTTCGTGAAATACTCAGTGGTAGTAATGATGAACTTATGGCCATTAGATGAGGAAGGGTGGATTTGTCCTACGAGGTCGAGACCCCATTGAGAAAAAGGCCATGGAGTAGTCACAAGTTGTAGTTCATGAGCTGGTGCGTGAATCAAATCTCCATGCAGCTGGCATTGTAGACACTTCTTAGCAAACTGTGCAGCATCTTGCTCTATTGTAGGCCAGTAATAACCTGTTCTAAGTATCTTCTTAGCAAGATTAGGACCGATAGGATGTGTGCCACAGACACCTTCGTGTATGTCTCGTAAGGTAGTTTCGGCTTCTTCCACGTTAAGACATCGTAAGAGGATACCATCGAGACTCCGGCGATATAGTGTATCACCCAAAATGGTGTAATAGGAGGATCGACGAATAAAGGTTTTACGTTGGGTGGATGATAGGTCAGAGGGAAAGGTATTGTGCTTAAGGTATTCATAGATATCTTCATACCATGGGGAACTGGGACCAACAAGTTTGCAGATGATTTCAATAACTGGAACATCGATGGCTGGTATCAACAATTACTTGATCAAGAATTCGCATTTCTGTGTATTAGTAGGCATGTCAATCAGTGACTCGACAGAAGACATAGAATCTATAACTTTGTTATGTTCTCTAGGAATTTGCTCAAATGTAATGCTAGAAAAGTGTGGTTTATATGCATCCACTAGTTGCTTGTAGGGGACCAACTTTTCATCCTTTGTGTTAGTGCCTGAATTGACTGGCAGTTTTTTGAGCAATTTTCATGCAGGCACTCTCCCTAAGTATCCAAAAAATGTTCTAAGTGTTGGACCTCCTCAGTATTTTTCAGCTGCAGCATCATATTTTCTTTGAGGAGGAGGTCATCATCATCATATTTTCTTCGATGGTGGTCAGCATCATCATGTTCTCCATCGACCAGTTTCTCATCGTCATCATCATATTTCAATATCGGGTGATGTTTGGTTGTTATCCTGATCCTGCTAATGAGCTACAGTGCGCCCTCATCTGCTTGCGGAGGTGATTTTTCAAGTATCCGGTGATCTTCCAATTATCACCTTGCCCTTTTATGATGATGATGTTGCCCCGATATTCTAAAGGGGTTATTCTCTAAGTTGTCCGACCTGACTTATTTTTTCTTAAGGGTCGTCATCATCATCATCATCATATTTCCAGTTATCACCGTGTTGCTTGCGGGGGTCATCATATTTTCTGCCTTCATGATATTTCGCCAGGGTGATATTTCTATCATCGGGTGATCTTGGTTATGATCATCCTGATGATGTTGTTGAAGAGTTCTAAGTGTGACCCGATATTCACTGGGGTCATCATATTTTGAACGTCAGGATGATCTTAGTCAATATCATCCTGATGATGTTGTATCACTTCTTGTTCGTTGTTTTATCATCCTGATGATGCTGACGTCGTTCTTATGTCAGGGTGATATCTTTTTCTCTGCCTATCTGCATCATGATATTTTCGAAGGAGGGGGTGATATTTTCATATCACCCGGGTGTATGTTTGTTCCAGCGTCATGATGATGCTGATATCAAGGAGATATCCGCCTGCCGGCTTCGTGCATTATCTAGTGGGGGTGATCTTTTCAAGCATCATCATATTCATCTATCGCCCCGATCTTATAGTGGAGCTACAGTGCAGCATGATTTTTGTGCATCAGGATGATATTTCCAAATATCCGGTTGTCTTCCGAATATCATCCTGATGTCGATATGATGATGACGTCATCAAGGTCCGGGGGGGGTCATATTTCTAACACTGATCATCTTGTGGAGATCCCCCAATATTTGCAAACATGATGATGACGTCATCCGGATATGAGGAGGTGCGCAGTAGGCAGATATGATGATGACGTCATCAGGATGTTCATCGGCCAGACTTTTGGTATAGGCTCAGCAGGAGGATGTTCCTCCGATGGATCAGGTTGTGCGGATGAAGGCCATTATCATGCAGGTTATATTACGATATGATGCTGACGTCAGGGTGATATTTCAAGCAACAGGATATCATGCTGCTGGAGGATGATGATGATGGAGTCTTATACTAGTGTCGTCAGGAGCAAAAGCACCGACATCATATATGCTCAGGACCTAGTATATAAAGTGTTAATGAGGTCATCGCGGGGTGCATGTGGGATAATTGTATCCTGCATTTTCAAATATCGTGATGATGAATCTCGGCGGGAAATGATTGCGATCGACTGTTAGATGTTTTTTCCCAAGGCCGCGGGTTGGTGCGCCATTAATGGCGAAGGTTGCAGAGGTATGGGCGGATCTGGTACCCGATTGAAGGTGTACATCAGCGGACAGTGGCGCAGGGCTCGAGATATCTTCCTGTCTCCTCCCCTACCTGCTGCATTCATGTTTGAGCGCCATTTTCCTGATACTGTGTATCTGGCGGGATTTTTGGTCAACTGTGTAATTAATTGCTGTGGTACACTACCTGGCTGTTATAAGCAGGAAGTGTTACTCTTTTGTGGTTGTTGAAAGTTGAGGATTTTTGGCTCTGTAATCCAAAACCAGCTGATCTGGTTGCTCTGTACAGCTTAAACTTGTGAGTTTATGTATCTCCTGTTGTACGATTTGGCATGAATCCACTGATTTCATGGTTAATCTTATATGAGTAATGCTATCTTAGCATGTGTTGTGTTAATTCTGTCTCCAGTATTGCATGTATTCTTCTTCTGAATCTGGATATTTGGGTAATGTTTAGATTCTAGAGCATAGAATTCCTATGTTGAATGTCTAATCTTTTAACTTCTGCTCAAGGGGTAGATTAAACTGTTTTCAGGTTGAACATTGGGAAGGGTATACTGCAGTAGGGATGCCATAAGTAGAGATAACTTAACACTCTGTATTGGGAGATATCTGTAAGGCAGATATCACATATATCCCCCTGAAATCCAGTTTTAGCTATTCATGCTGATCATTCACAGGTGTATGTCTACCGACTCCAAGCCCTGGATAGGCACCAATCTAGCTCTATGTTGAGGTTATACACCATGTCCAGCTTTGCATCCAAAATTCAAACTAAACCATTTCATACTTCCACTTGTTAGTTGTAGGAGTAGGATTAGGAACCCCCTGCATGCTCTCATACCCAACCAGACATCATGTCCAAGAATGTTGCCAGCCTTGTGATCTATCATACAGATCTTGGTCCATACATGAGAGTATTCTGCCTGTTGTTGTCAAGTTAGATCTTTCTATCTTTGGGCCAGTCAAGGTTACATCTTGAGTTATAGGGATACCCCCCTTGGTGCGGCAGAACCAGAAGTGAAGGGGAGGCAGCTCACGCGACCTCCTGTATTTAGTTGGCTGAATCTGCCTGTGCATTAGAAGTGGCAAACCCTAATGCTGATTCAGAAGAAAAAACTAACACTTTGTTTGGTACTCATCTGTGACTTGGCGAATGACTAGTTGTGAGTCTCCATATACTTGTAATTATGTGATGTCCCATTGAACTGCTATATTGAGACCTATGAGGAGTGCTTCATACTCGGCAATGTTATTGGTGCAAGGGAATGCAAGCTAATATGACTTTGGAATATAGTCATTTTGAGGTGTGATGAATAAGATGCCGGCCCCTGATCCATGTTGTGTGTAAGAACCATCAAAGTACAACTTCCACATTATTGAGTTAGACAGCGTGAATAGATTCTCATCCGGAAAGTCTGCTACCATAGGGTGTGTATTTGTCATGGGTGCTTCTGCTAGTTGATCTGCTAGGGCTTGTCCTTTGATTGCTTTGCGATCCATATACTCAATGTCAAACTCACTAAGGATCATGACCCATTTAGCTAGTCTACCTGTAAGAGCTGCTTTTGCAAGTAGGTACTTCAAGGGATCAATTTTGGCTATAAGATTTGTGTGTTGGTTCAACATATAATGCCGCAACTTTTGAGAAGCGAACACTACTACTAAACAAGCCCTTTCCATTGCTGAATAATTGAGCTCATATCCCACCAAGGTTCTACTGATATAATAAATTGCATGTTGTTTTCCTGTTTCATCATGTTGTGCTAACAAGGCCCCTAGGGCCGAAGTTGTAGTAGAGATGTATAATATCAAAGGTTTATCCGCAACTGGTGGTACCAATATAGGAGGTGTAGCTAGATACTCTTTAAGCTGATCAAATGCTTTGTGATACTTATCGTCCCATCGAAATGAGACATCCTTGCAGAGTAAGTGTTGAAATGGTTGACATTTATCTGCTAGTTGTGAGATGAAACGCCTGATGGATTGCAACCTTCCATGAAGGCTCCTTAATGCTTTGAGGTTCTTTGGTGGAGGCATCTCCACTATAGCCTTTACTTTAGTGGGGTCTACTTTGATACCTCTGTGAGATACAATGTATCCCAATAGCTTCCCTGATGTTACACCAAAGACACACTTCTTTGGATTGAGGCGTACTTGGTACTTCTCGAGCCTGTCAAAGATCTGTCCTAGAACTTGTATGTGATCTTCCCTAGAAGATTTAGCTAGTATGTCATCAACATAGTCCTCCATGATATGATGAAAGAGGTCGTGGAATATCACTGTCATTGCTCTCTGATAGGTTGCTCCTGCATTCTTTAGACCAAATGGCATGACACACCAATAATAGTTACCCCATGGACAAGTAAAGGTTGTTTTATGCTGATCTTCTTCTGCTATCCTTATCTGATTGTAGCCTGAGAATCCATCCATGAGAGAAAGCATTTTGTGACCTGTTGTCAAGTCTACTATAATATCAATATTTGGTAGTGGAAAGTCATCTTTGGGACATGCTTTATTAAGATCTCTAAAATCATTGCACATGCAGATGTGCCCATTGGGTTTAGACACAGGTACAATGTTTGATACCCAGTCTGAATAGTCAATAGGCCGTATGAACTTTGCATCTAACAACTTCTGTATTTCCACTTTTACTAAGAGAGCTATATGTGGGTGCATCTTTCTCAGCTTTTCCTTGACTGGTTTCGCTTTTGGATCAACTGTGAGATAGTGAACCACTAGCTTAGGGTCTAACCCTGGCATATCAGCATAGGTCCATGCAAAATTGATGGTTCTCTGTAAGAAGAATGTGTTAAGATTCCTATGCTTTGTTTCTGATAATGATGCTGCTAGGAATGTGGTCTTTGGATTTTGCTATGTGCCAAGGTTTATCTCTATAGAATCTTCCACTAGGAGAGCTGACTTCTCTTGATACTTAGATGGTAGGGGAAGGTCAAATCCTCCATCCTCAGGTGCCACAGTTGGGTTTTCACCTTTGGATATGTCCTTTATTTTTACTATTTTGTGATTAGGAGGTGCCACAGTGTGGTTTTCACCTAGAGATTTTTCTTTATTTTTACTTTCGTGACTGGAGGATTTGGCATTCTCACCAAAATAAGTTGTTGGCTCTAGTTCCATTACAAAACTTGCTTTATGATCACCAAGAGGGATACCTTCCCGAAGTCCCATGAACTCAGCTAAAGTTTTGTCATTCTAAAATACATCTATAATGGGGGACCCTTGTTGGTCCCAATCGATAAGTTCAGGGTAGACAAGTGTTACATTTTGGGTGTTTGTGGTGGAGGTTAAGGATACGAAGGATAGCATAAAAATGGAGGATTCTGCAAATAGGTTGGTCATATGGAGGGAAGAGTCATCGATGATATCCTCTGTAGACGTCGAATCGGCGGGAAAAGTTTTGGCCACCTCATCGAGGATATACTCAATGTCCAAGGCGCGCAGTACCTTTCTACTAAACCCTAATCCCTTCTTGTCTAGTTTCTTTGTCACAGTAATAGGCTCCATAGTTCCTTGATTCTATTTCCCAAGGCCACCTTTGCCTTTATAGCCCATGTTTTTTACTATCCTTAAGCCATTACCATATTGCTTGACTAGTATTATGACTGGTTCCTTTTCTTTATAGAGCCAAGAAGAAATGTCCTCAATAGTTTCCTCCTCTAATAACCATCCCTTTTGGAATTAGGTTAGAAATGTTGGGGGAGGAATAGCTACTTTTTTAGTTTCTTTGGCAATGGGCGGTTGGCCATAAGATTTAGGGGATAAAGGCATCTGCCCTACACAACAAGATTTTGAGATATCATAAGTGCCAAAGCCTATATCACAGATGTGGGCTTTGATTTTAGGAAGAGGATTAGGTTCACTTGTAGAGGCTTGTGTCAGTGTTTCAGGATCAACATATAGTGGGGATTCAAGGGCTTTTTCATTTTTAGGCACTTGGTTACAATTCTTATAGCTGCCTTGCAAGACACAACAGAATTCAAAAGGATTGGGGTCTCCTAAGATAGTGATCTCCGTACCATTGTAACAGAATTTGAGGGACTGATGGTACATGGAGGGAACAACTTTCATTGCATGAATCCATGGGCGGCCTAGGATAATGTTGTAAGGCAGCTTAATATCAAGGACTTGACACCAAGTTTCAAGCATGACAGGGCCCAGTTGTATAGGCAAATGAATAATAACTTCTAAACAACGTTTAGCATCATCATATCCCTTGATTGTAATACTTTGATCAGTGTTGACATGATCCTTAGAGTATCCCAATTGCTTAAGTAACTTTAAAGACCAGATGTTGAGACCAGCACCACCATCTATGAGTATACGTTTGATTTTGCGCGTATGGATGAGAACCTCAATATGAAGGACATCATTGTGACAAGGATCATGGGATGGGAGATCTTTCTTAGAGAAGACCACATTGTAGGGTGAAGCAATGTTACCTACTATAGCTTGGAAATCTGTGACCGCTATGTTGTTAGGAACTGAAGACTCTTGGAGGGCTTTTTCTAGCACTACTCTATGTGCAGGTGATGACCGTAGAAGGTCCAAGATAGAGATCTGTGCTGGCGTTGTCCCTAGATGTTCGACAAGATTATAATCAAATTAAACTGGAAGAATGGGTGTAGGACCATGAATGGTGACACGACCACGGCGAGTTGTAATAGCACAACCCATAGATTTGCCTTTAATTGTGAGGGTAGACACTCGACTTTCTTCAAAATGACTGACAATGGAATCAAAGGAAGAGGAAGCATGATTGATACCTTTACCTCTATCCTGAGGACGAGGTGGACCATGATGAGGGAATGGTTCCTTGTACATATCGAGATCTTTCTTCATGTGCTGAGCTGGTGGATCTTCTTGCAAAGATATTTGATTGCCTTCGATGAGATTTTGGATTAGGTGCTTGAGTTTCATGCATGATGCGGTTCTATGCCCTTTGCTCCTATAGAATTCACAATATTCATTTTCTCTATACTGTGCAGTTTTGTAAACAGGTTCCCCATACGGGGGAGCATTGGGTAAGGTGATCAGATCTTTGTGTAAAATCTTCTGTAAGACTATCTCTATGGGCTCTCCCAAGGGAGTGAATTGACGCTGCAGAGGGTAATCTTGTTGAGGCCGCTCTTGTTGTCGTTGCTATTGGTTTTGATAAGGTTGCCTTTGTTGTCGCTATTGTTGTGGTGGAGCTTGACTTGGTTTGGAAAGCTGCAGTGGCGTTTGCAAAGTTTGGACATGTTTAGAATCAACAACACCATCATTGACCACGTTTTTGTTTTTGTTCCAATATTTGGGTTTATCGCTCGATTGTTGATGAGGAGCATTATCTTTTGTTTCTTTGAAGATTTTGGCCACACCCTTAGCAATGAGGGCCTTTTCGATATTAATTCCTTTGTACGTGATTTCGTCGAAGGTGGTAGCACTAAGAATTTGCAAATGGAAACCTAACTCTTGGTTGAGGTTCTGCACAAATATGCTAACCAACTATTTCTCAGGGATCCTGAAAGGGAATTTGCTAGCCATTTGTCTCCATCATTGAAGGAAAGAAATGAAAGTTTCACCATTTTTCTGTTTATTGTTGCATAGATCAGTCATGGAGATCTCATGCGCTGCATGGTAGGAGAAATGGGTGGCAAATTTATCTGCTAGCTCGTTAAAAGATTTGATACCTGTAGGCAAGTGTGAGAACCATTCTATTTCTTGACCTCCAAGACTGCGAGGAAAGAGACACATAAGGTATGTGTCGTTATGTGAAACCTCGAAGCAAGCAAGATAGAATTCCCTGAGATGGTCTTTTGGGTCACCTTTTCCTTTGTATTTATCGAACTTAGGAATGGTGAAATTTTGAGGAAAAGGGATCATGGGTAATGACCGATCAAAAGGATAAGGACATACTTCCTCTAACGAGAAGGTCTTCTTAGTGTGGCCAAACGTAAGATCAGACAGTTGTTGTTGAACTTCCATGATTTTTAGCTCCATCACCGTGGGAGGGGTTGGAAACATCTCCTATTGTCCTAGAAGCGATTGTTACTGCCCATACGGAAGATTGTATCATAAGCCATGAGCACTGGTGTTATAAGGGTCGTAAGATTGGTTGGGGTCATACGTGTTGCATGTTGGATTTGGATTGGTTTGGAATTGGATGTTTTGATTTCGAAGAGGTGGAGGTGGCGCTAGATAAGAATGTTGGCTTTGTGATGGTTGAAGAAAAGAATTAGGTGGAGGAAAGCTAAAGTGCATAGGATTAGGTTGTGAGTGTGGAACATAGCTTTGGTGAACTTGATGTTGGGGAAGTTGAGGGTGGCTAGGCAATGTGTGAAAGAAATTTAGCGCTGATGAACGTTGCGGAGGAGGGACATAGGTAGATGTGATTTGTGATGGTTGAGGTTGATTGAGGATGAGAGTAGAAGAATGTTGTGGTTGGGGTTGCATGACTCTAGTTGGTTGAGAGACATGAAGGTTTGATGATATAGGAGGTGGTATGTGTTGAGACCCTTGTTGCATGGCTACCTAGTTGTTCCCTGGATTGTAATTTGGTGGGAAACCTATTCGTGAAGGAGTAACCAAAATTCCACTTGCGATTGGTGTGGACATTTTAGGAGTTTGTTGTATATTTGATTGAGCTAAGGTGGCTTGCTTAGCTAGCTCCGCTTGACGTTGTAGAGTCTCCTGTTGGTGTTTGTAGATTTCCATAGGATCAGAAGTAGTGAAACAGCCCTCTTTCATGTTGGGTTTTGAAAAAGGGGATTTTTAATTGTTCTTCCTTGTAAGCCTTGTTCGGGTAAAGGCGTGGTCACTGTTGACATGGTTTGCACCACTTGTATGGTGTCTAAGGTGTTGTTTGTCTCCTTGAGATTGGATAAATCAAAATCTTGAGGTAATTTGACTCCTTGCTCTGCTAGAAAGCGAAAGAAATGATCCTGGTTCTCACTAAGGATTTTGTCAAAGGCGGCTACAACTCTAGGATCTTATATGAATTCATCAAGATCTTGCCCATCTTCTTGAGAGGATTGACCCATTTCAAAGTGTCACTCTTCTTGAGATGGGGCTAGATCTACAGTATAACCTTGTGGGACAAAATTTGGAGGTATCCTAGTGGTATAGTGAGGTGTACTTACCAAAGGGACTCTACCCTCTTGAGGAGTGCTAGGGTGGTCAAGGTGCGGCATGTTGGGAGAATTGGTAGATCTTTCCGCAGGTGTTCTAGGAGTAACCTTGGGAGTAATGTTGAGATAGCCTGATTGCGGTGTGCGAGGAGGTGATTTACGCTTCCTAGGGACAACTTGCTTGGACTTCATAGTTTACTGGAGCCTAGTGGTTACCATGGAGTACACTAGGACAAAAGGTAATGCTGAGATTCTGCTTGTGCTTTTGAGAAAAGACAAACTAATGATGCACAAGTGACTGGACCAAAGATGCTATACTATTTGACCAGAGGTGCAGGACTGTGCAACCAAAAGTGTGCTACTGTAAAACCAAAGGCGATGGACTAAGCTACCAAAGGTGAGTTACTGCTATACCAAAGGCGAGCTATTGTTACCAAAAGCGACCTACTGGACCACCAAGGGCGAGCTGCTATAATACCAGAGGTGCTAAAGTAGTGTCTGATATTTTTTAAAGGCAATTTTGATAGATTTGGTTATGGTTCTGATTAGATTTGTCTTTGGCAAGAGAAAATACAACAAACAAGTAATCAAAAAAGGACTAACACAACAAATAGTGTATGTTCGAGGCTCACAAAAAAGGCCAATGTTTCCACAGGTATAAGACAATTGCAATCAATAACAAGCACTTTTTATCCCTAGAGACAAGGTTTCATTGCAGTAGATCAGCTCACAGCTTAATACTCCGTCAATAAAAATATCATTCCATAAAGGTGTCAGATATTTTGTATCTTTGCGAGAGACGATAGGTAGGGATATCTCACCCTCCCCTTGGAAAGCTCAAGTAGGTCACAAGAGCTTTTTGGCCAAGAGAATACTATCTCTTCTCAAGGCAGCCAATGGTGAGTATCTTAAGAGCTTAAATCGATTCCCTTTACACTGATGATTACCACAACGTTTGGAGGTAGATCGAGTAGTCTCTATCTAGAATGGTTCTTAGTAACTTTGAGGGACCAACACCTTACGAGCAATGTGACAAGCTACTAAAAGCTTTAACCAATCCTACTAAGAGTATCAAACACTTTGCTCAATGTGAAAATCGTTTCCACAAAGAGCTAGTACACCTCTTTTCAGTTTGGCACCACAAGGTAAGGCTGACGTCGGTTAGGACTTGGCTTTCGCCTTATCCCTCTTATATAGCAGTTCAAAGGAGAACTCTACTTAGGGTCGTCCCTTTTAGATGAAATGCAATCCAAAAGTAGGCCCTTTTAAAAGAAGTACTGAAATGTAAGAGCAAGCACGTCAAACAAAGGTTCAATTGTCCCATTATAAGAAAAAATAAGGTGCAACTAAATTAGACACACACACATTTGTAGTTGTCAATTGTCCCTTATGAAATTGAAGTGTTTGGCATTCATGTCCATTGTCCCTTAAGAAAAGCAGTATGTTCCTAAGACTTAGATTGCCGAAATGATTTGTTCAATTATCCCTTAAGAAGGCAATATATTTCTAAGACTTAGTGCAATAGATTTGTCAATTTCTTCAAAGCTCATCCTGCATGAACATGTTAGAGAAACCCATTTGCTTTGTTTGAGTGATAAGAGGCTGCAAAATGTTGATTAGTTCCACCAAAACTCAAATAGTTAGCCAAAAATAAATCAATTGACTAAAAGCGCTTAACTTGTTAGGTGAAAAAATGAACAATATAAAAAAATCTAATAATAATGATTAGGTATAGCAGATTGAATAATATGATCAGATTCTATATAAAATTCTATGCAATTTCAAAAAAAAGTTTGTGAAAATTGAGTAAATTTTGCACAAGTTATGACCGTTTGAGTTTGCAAAGAAGGGTTGACTTTGACTGAGTGTACCTGATAAATCTGATAAAATTACCTCAAAATTATTTTACCATAGAAAAGTTAGGAGAACCATCTTTCCAATGCCACTAGTTTCATGAAAATCTGACTCTGTATCCAAAAGATATGCCCAATTTCATGAAATTGCTAAAATAGGCTAAAACAAAACAAAAAAAACAAGGATGCGCTAAAAATAGGGACGCGGATTGGGATCTATTTTTTTCAAAGTTTGTGCACTTCCTGTAAAAATTAAGAGATACCCAGATAGAATTTTGATGTCTTTGACAAAACCCAGAAATCGTTTGAGCTAAAGTTACACAGATATTCCTAATTTCATGAAATTTCTAAAAATAGGCCCAATAAAAGGAAAAAAAACATATGCTAAAAATAAGGACATAGATTGGGATCTATTTTTCTCAAAATCTGTGCACTTCCTATAAAAAATAAGAGATACCCAGATAGAATTTTGATATTTTTAACAAAACTCAGAAATCTTTTGAGCTAAAGTTACCCCATTTGAATGCTCCACACCTATTCTCTCAAACTAGTGAACAAGAATCTTCAAATCTTCTACATTGTGATTGCATTTTTCCGTACCTAGCTTCAAAAAAAATATTTTTTTCTAAAAAAAGTAAGGTTAGTGGGTCCCACTGGGCATGCCAGAATGTGTATAAGAAAAATTAACTAAATCAAACTAATTAAATCAAAAGCCCATAACATAAAAGAAACTGATCTAAATAAAAGCCATTACCAATAAATCAATAAAACATGAAAGTTTTTACCGAGATTTGTATTGTTCCCTTTGGATGAATGTGGATTGCTCAATAGTGTTGGGAAACCATGGTTGCAATAAGCAAGTAAAGTGCTCAAAGATCAATGTTAAAAGATCATGAAGTTGCTCAATCGATGCGATGTATGCTCAAAGCACTGTTAAAGGATGCCTGAGAATAAGTGATTGAAAAGAGATTGTGAAGAAGATGAAGGGGGTTTATATAAGTTTCAAGGAAGATCAATCAACAGTCCAGATAATTCAGAAGAATCAACGGGGGGGAACAGTTGAGGAACGTGCAACGAATAAGAAGAAGACAAGTGTCACACAAAAGTTGTTTTATTTGAGTTAAAGACTTTCTTTTCTAAAAATAAGGCATGCTTTTCATAATTTAGAAAAAAAAAAATCTAATTTAAGAGAAATTGATAAAAACAAGGTTGAGTGAATAGATAACTCAACTTAAGCTTTGCTTTTGCATGATTTGAAAGAAATTAAATAATAAATTATTTAATTATGTGTGCATAGAGAAGAAGACTTGTTTTTAGAAGATTTGAAAGATATTTGTAGATAAGAAAACAAATTAAATAAATAGATTTATTTAATTATTGTGCATAATTTAGAAGAATAAATAAAATATTTGATTTATCTTATTTTTGGAGAATGAGAAAATTTAAATAAATTTGATTTGATTTATTTAAATTTGGAAGAATGAATTTGATTTAATTAAATAATTAGGAATTATTTAATTGTTTGGATAAAATAGAATTTGTGATGAATTAATTAAATAATGGGATTTATTTAATTAATAGAGACTTGAGATTTGGAAAGAAGATAATGATTTAATTAAATAATATAAATTATCTAATGCAGACTTGAAATTTGAAAGAGGATAATGATTTAATTAAATAATATAAATTATTTAATTAATGGAGACTTGAAATTTGAAAGAGGATAACAATTTAATTAAATAATAATTATTTAATTAATGGAAGAATAAGGTTGATTTTGCTGAAATTAATTAAATAAAGGGGATTTATTTAATTAATGTTGAAATGCAGGTGATGCTATAGATTAGATGAAATACAAGTGATCCGAAGACATGGTCATTTTAGAGTGTCTACACATTGAATCTGGCAGAATTTTTGACCTTGTCATGTAATTAGTTTTGTTGAGTACACAGTCCTGGTATAAAAGCCAAACTGTGTTACTCTTTTGTTGTTGTTGGAAACTGGATGAAATTTTGGTGCTATGACACAATACAACTTTATTGGTGACTCTGTCTTTGCTGTCTTGTGAGTTTATGAGTCTCATGTTGTATGTTTAATGCATAAATTATTTGGTTTCATGTTGAATTAAATGAGTAATGCTTCATTGCATGTGTTCTGTTACTTGTCTCTAAATTGAATGTATTCTTCTTTTGAATCTAAACAGCTAAGGGATGTCTAAGATTCTTGAATATAGATTTGCTATGTTGAATGTTTGATCTTCTACTTCTACTCAAGGAGTAGATTAAATGTTTTAGGTTAAGGTGTTAAGAAGAATATATTGCAGTGAGGATCTTCTAAGCAGAGGTAACTGAATACTTAATTCTGGGAAGTATCTGTAAGGCAGATATTAAACAACCCCCTTGAAACTCAGTCATTAATATAATCTTATGTGTACATTCGCATGTGTATGTCTATTGACTCCGAGCCCTGGATAGGCACTGATTCAGTCCTGTATTGAGGTCACAACCAAAGTCCTAGTCTTGCATCCAAACATAAAATCAAACTCAAACTTCATATACAAACCTTTAGGACTTTAGAATTAGTTTAGGATTTGAAATCCTCTGTCTACAACTGAATATAGGCCCAAAGCTAGCCCCTTTGCACTTATCTCACAGTTTTGGTCTTCATAAGAGAGGATTTATCTGCTTTGTGACATCCCAGCTAGTACATAGATACATTTCATGGATGTTGAATAGGGAATACCCCCTTGCTTCTGCAGAGCCTAAAGAAGAAGAGGAGATATTTATAGAGTCTATCTCCTATACTATTGGCCCCTAGCCCGGCAATACTGTTGATCAATGATGGCTACCTTGTAGGGATAACTGGGAATAAGCATCCAGTCTGGGAAAATAACCAACAAAAATTGGCAACTCTGTTGGGGAAGTGAAACAAAAGTGTTATCTTTCCATCTCTGGTAAAATATTGCCCATTCGAGTCACCAATAGAAATTGGCGACTCTGCTGGGGATGTGAAGTGAGAAAACCCTGATTAAACAAAGAAAACAATTCCTAGTTGTAGGTGGTGACTCTGAATCAATCTCCCAACCGGTAAAGTAAAAATTTGTATGCAAGGGAGAAGATCCCAATGTAACCCTTTGTTCGAAGAGTTACCCAAAAAAATGATATATAAGAAAAAAGGGACTATTCGAACCAGTTAAGATGGTTCTCCTAGCCCTAGGAAAAATGATAATAATCAAAACAATCCATGATCTTCAGAGAGGATAGAACCTTATTTTTTAAACACAAAAGCTAAAATCCAAAATGTATATGAGAGACAGCAGGGTGGTGCTTTGAGAATAAGGTCATAAGTGTTTCAAGAATGCCCTATCTTAGATCCCAGTGATAGGTTTGAAGAGGTTGAATCTCCAAGAGATGATGATGACGATGACCAGAATGGAATGGGGCCATCCTCTTCTATGCCCAAAGAGGAACAATTAGCTAAAGAAATTAAAAGTTTAAGAGCTGAATTAGAATATTTAAAAGCTATGAAAATCAGAGATGACATCAGACAGAAAGTGCAAGCGCTGAGAGTTGCTCAGAATGATTTAGTTCCCACCCTTGGCAATGCAAATATGCAGAGAAATTAGCACATAATTGAAATTCAGGATCAGCATAATGATCAAAGATAGAATGCAAATTACACTGGTATGCCATTAAATAATGTAAGAAATCAGAATGCAAATAGAAATGCCAATGCTAATCGATTTGGTAGACAGCCTATGCAACTGGACAGATTCAGGCAACTGGTTTTTGATGGCATTCCTGATTACCCAAATCCTATTGACAAACATGTGAGGCTGCAAGTGCCTAAATTTTTGGGAAACAATACTGTGCCAAGAGAAGATCACTTAAAAGCTTTTCAGAATATAATGGACAACTTTGAGGTTGAGCATGAGGATATTTTTATGAAGTTATTTATGCAATCTTTAGTTGATGAGGCCAGAGAATGGTACAAGGGTCTGCCTGACAGGAGTATCTCATCATGGGATGATTTCAAAAGGTTGTTCAAAGAACAATACGGTGACAAAACTGACCCAAGCTTCTTTGTAAATGAATTCATGAGTATCACCAAAGGATCAAATGAACAAGTTGTTGATTTCAATGCTAGATTCACTAAGGTACTAAACAAATTGCCACATCACATGAGGTCTAATGAACCAATGTGCAGTGTGCTTTATATAAATGCTTTTGATGCCAAAACAACCTATGGATTGAGAGATAAGAGTCCTCATAGCCTCAGGGATGCTTTTAGGATTGCAATAAATATTGAAAATAATAGAAAAGCGTCTGATAAGACAAACAGAAGAGATGATGTAAAAATTCTGCAAAATCCAAATACTAAATCTCAAAATGCTCAAGGCAATACATCTACTTCTGAAGACAAGATAGATAAATTGACAAATGTTGTTAAGGACTTGAGTTATAGATTAGCCAAAAATGAAAAACGAATAGGTCCTGACAGGCAGGTTTATCAAAGACAGGAAAAGAGGCCGTCATTACATGACATGCCATATAATACAAATTGGCATAATGGTAAGCCCATGTTTCCACATAGCAACTTAGGTCAAAGGACTCAAAATGTTAGAGAAACACCTGACCCTTTGAAGAAAACTATAAATATTGTTGATGACACCCCATGGTGCATAATATGTCAAATGCCTCACTCACAGTCATAATGTATGATCGCTCAGTCTTTATACAACAATGATGTTGCCTATGATGAGTGCAATGAGCCGCATTATACGCAGGGGAATAATGTCAATATGTTGTCCACAAACAGGGTGTGTTCCTATCATGATGCTGATGTAAGTGCATATGAGGAGATTCGGGTCTAGCAGCAATTTCCCTATGATGAAGATGAGGAAGATAACTATGCTTATGCTCAGGACTCACACAATTTTCTGAATAATTTGAGGAGGCCTTCTGATGAAGAAATTCAAGCTTTCACAGTTGCAGCAGTAGCTCAAGTCAAAAGCAATTACAATCTCAGGGGCACAGCTCAGGTAAGTAACTCACACCAACCAGAGAATACTTTTATGAATCAGCCGGTGCAAAATCATAAAGGGACTAAAACACAAAAGAAGCAATGGAGCAATAATAGGCAAAATTTTAGGCAAAAAATAGGTCATGATTTTCAAGGACTAGAAAATAGAATTCCCTAGGTTGAGGATCAAAACAAAAATTTTCAGATTAAGAATGACAGTCAAGCAGCCACAAAAATTAAGGCTGGGTCATATCAAAATAAAAATAAAACTGTAGAGCAGGCTACAACTGTTATTCAAAATTATGCTCCATTTGATATAACTCAAGTCTTATCACAGATAAAGGTTTCTGTTCCATTGATGGAGCTGATGAAAGTGGAAGAATTCAAAAATAAAGCAGTATCCTTAATTTTAGGAATACCATGTCAAGCCAAGTTGAGTGATGAACCACAAGGTAAGAAACAGGCCTTATATATTGATGAAGATGAAGTTCCTAAAGTATATCTAGGAATGACCATGACAAAATGCCCTTCACAAGTGGAACCATTTTATGTCTCCCTGGTTATAAATGGAAAAATAATTAAGAAATGTATGCTTGACTCAGGAGCATCAACAAATATCATGCCTTTGGCCATTATGCAGCAAGCTGGGTTAAAAATAGATAAGGCATGTGGGAAATGCTATGCAATGGATGCTAGGGAGGTACCTGTCATTAGAATTATGAAAGATGTTGATTTCAGACTGGTAGCATATCCAGAAAAGACCTACAAAATGAACATAACAGTTGTTGATATCAAGCCACAATATTGCATGTTATTGTCAAGAAGATGGGCAGCATTGATTAGTGGGAGTATGCAATTAGATTTGTCATATGCTATGATCCCTATGAATGGCAGGGATGTCAAATTGATTAGAGAAGAAAGATCATCAGAAACAGTTGAGGATCAAGAATCAGAGGAGCATATTTGTTTTGTGGACACTGACTGTGATAACTCTAGGGTTGTCTTAAATGATAAAGAGGGTAAAGAGAGAGACATGTGCTTTCAAGAGCCTGACCAGCAGGGTCTTTGGACCATGTATTTTGATGGAGCTTGTTCGAAGGAAGGCTCTGGTGCAGGAATTATTTTTCTATCTCCAGCTAGTAAGCTCCTAAAATTCTCTTTCTTGTTGAAGTTTGCCTGTACAAACAACATTGTAGAATATGAGGCTCTGTTATTAGCATTAAATGTGGCTTTGAAGCATGGAATCAAGATGCTCAAGGTGTTTGGTGATTCAGAGCTTATTGTTTCCCAAGTTAGAGATAAGTATGCATCAAAAGATAAAAGGTTAAAGCAATATAAGCATGCTGTTTGGGATACAATAGAATTGTTTGATGCTTTTTCAATAAATTGGATAGAGAGATCAAAAAATGTCAGGGTAGATTTTCTAGCTAATGTGGCCATAAGACCAGATGATATAACTTTATTAGATGTTACAAATGTTGAAGTCAAACTCAGACCTGCAGTGCCAGATAACGTGTGCAGCTGGCAAGTCTTTGATAATGATAAGGATTTACTAATATTTCTACATTGCATTGATGAATACAAGAACCAAGAAATAGATTTTTAGAACTTTGTGGAGGTTATGGATGGAAAAGAAACTCTCTTAGGGAAAGAAATAATTCAACTCAAAACAAAAAAAATCCCTAGAGGGCTGGTTGCTTTAGAGAGAGCTTTTGACCATAGAGACCAATTTGTTACAAAGACATCTCCGACAAATAGGAATGATCTAGAGGAGATAAACTTGGGAACATCTCATGCTCCCAAGAAGGTATACATTGGCAAACAGCTCAAGCCACATATTAGAAGTATGTTGATTGCACTACTGAGAAGATATAAGCATGTCTTTGCCTGGTCTTATGAGGACCTCAAAGCTTATAGAGAGGATTTATTTTAGTATGAAATCCCTTTGAAACCTGAAGCTAAACCATTTAGACAGAAACAGAGGCCTATCAACCCAACCTTAGCTCCAAAAATGCAAGAAGAACTCATGAGGCTTAGGGAGGCTGAAATAATCATGCCTATCAAACATTCAACTTGGGTGTCCAACCTTGTCCCAATCAGAAAAAAGAATGGTGATATAAGGCTGTGTGTGGATTTTAGAAATCTGAATATGTCTTCTTTGAAGGACAATTATCCATTGCCAAATATGGAAGCCATGTTATAGAGGGTGACTGGCTGTGAGCTTCTATCCATGATGGATGGGTTTTCAGGGTACAATCAGGTGAAAGTAAAGGAATCAGAACAATTCAAGATTGCTTTCACTACTCCATGGAGAACCTATGTATATGTGAGGATGCCATTTGGACTAACAAATGCAGGTGCCACATTTTAGAGGACAATGGATGTTGCTTTTGCAGGATTGATTGATTCAATCTTGGTTGTGTATCAAGATGACTTGACAACCTATTCAAAAAAGGAGGAGCAACACTGTATGCACTTGGAGCAGATTTTTATTAGAGCATTAGAGTATGGTATCTCACTCAACCCAAAGAAACGTGCTTTTGGGGTTGTAGAAGGAAAATTGCTTGGACACATTGTTTCCAAGGATGGAGTCAGGATTGATCCTGAAAGAGTGGATGCGATTGATAAAGTTCAGATCCCTAAGATAATGAAAGGTGTTCAATCCTTCTTTGGACAAATTAATTTTGTTAGGAGATTTGTTCCTAATTTTGCAGAGACCACCAAGGAGATCTCTAAAATGCTGAAAAAGAATACAATTGTCAAATGGGAAGATAAAGCAACTAAATCATTTCAGAATATAAAAGAGGCTATAAAGATGGCTCCTGTACTAAAATCTCCTAATTTTTCTAAGTCATTCTAATTGTTTTTATTTGCTTCTTACCATACTATTGTTCAATGCTTGATGCAAAAAAATGCAGAGGGCTTTGAACAGCCTATAGCATTCTTTAGCAGGTCATTACAGGTTGTCGAGTTGAAGTATGACATCATGGAGAAGCAAGCATATGCAATGGTTAGAGCGGTCAAGAGCTTCAGACCATATTTGGTGGGCTCCCATATAATTGTATATGTGCCTCATGCAGCAGTCAAGGATATATTCACTCAACAGGAGGTAACTGGAAGAAGATGCAGATGGATAAATAAATTGCAGGAGTTCAACATAGAGATACAGATCACAAAATTGGTAAGAGGAGAAGGTTTGGCAAAACTGATGACACAGTCAAATCTAGAGGCATGCCAAGTGAATGTGGTGCATAATGAAGTTATAAATATGTCAGAATCTGAGTGGTACAAGGACATTGTATATTATTTGTAGAATTTAAACTGTCCTACCCACTTAGTGATAATCAGAAGAGAACCTTGAAGCTACAGGCTATTAAATACCTCATTGTTCAAGGAGAGTTGTAGTGGAAAAATCCTGATGGTGTATTACTCAGATGTGTGGATGAAAATCAGGCTAAGGATATTCTAAGTGACATGCACAATGGAGTGTGTGGTGGACATTATGCTGCCTATACAACAGCCCACAAGATTCTCAGAACTGGCTACTGGTGGCCAACTCTCTTCTCAGATGCACAAAAAATGATAAGAAAATGTGATCCTTGCCAAAGGTTTTTAGGAAAGCTAAAATATGAAGGTGCATTACCCCTTAGGACTATAACTGTAGAAGCTTCATTTCAGCAATGGGGAATTGATTTTATAGGGGAAATCTCAGAAAAATCAAGCAGAGGGCATAGTTGGATTCTTGTTGCCATTGATTACTTCACTAAATGGATTGAGGCCATTCCAATTAAAAAGGCTACAAGCAAAGTGGTGATGGATTTTATCCTGGAAAATATTATTATCAGATTTGAAGTACCAGCCAAATTGGTCGGATAATGCAATGTGCTTCAGGTCTGGTGAATTCATTGATTTTTGCAAAACTTATGGAATAAATTTGTTACATGCATCACCATACCATACACACGGAAATGGTCAAGCAGAGTCAAGCAACAAGAGCCTCATGAAAATTGTCAAAAGAATGGTAGGTAAAAACAAAAGGGCTTGGGATTCAAATCTGAAAATGGCACTATGGGCGGATAGGGTAACTGTGAAGAAAGCAACTGGAAGGTCACCATTTGAACTGGTGTATGGTGCAGCAGCTAAATTGCCTGTGAACAACCTCCTACCAATCTATCAATTCATACAGGAAAATGAGGAGGAGATTGAGGACTTAATGACTAGAAGAATAAATCAGCTGGTTGCACTGGATGAAGTGAGAGGAAGCATAGAAAACAAACGTCAAGAGACAGTAAAAGGTGAAATATCTGTTCGATAAAAGGGCTACAAAAAGAAAGTTTCAGATAAGAGATTTGGTCCCTGTATGGAATGCAAGGAACCAGGATAAGGGCAAGCATGGTAAATTTAAACCCTTATGGGTAGGCCCATACCAAATCAACAACACTCATGGAGAAGATTCCTATTTTCTCTAGGCCCAAACTAGTGAACTGCTGGAATTGCCTGTGCATGGACAGTTCCTGAAACCCTACTTCTCATAAATGAGTAACTTCTGTGCACACTGTAAACTAGATGTGAATATTTTGTACATGCCATGTATAGTCGGTCATGTTTTGTGTTTTGCATTTTATCTGGTCTGCCCCAGAGTTGTCTAGTTCTCGCTACAGTCTTGCATCTGCATGTCCCCGGTCGGAGCCACTAGTGGTGATCACCTAATTTTAGGGTTCTATGATCAGTTTGCAGGTTCCTGTGTGTATTCCTTCAAAGCCTTAATGCCTTGGTTTAATAGTTCCCCGAGCTGCTAACACTGTTTTACCGTCTGTCCCTGTTGCACTTCATAAAAAATACTAAGTTCTATGCATGCAAAGGTGAGTTGTATATTGGCGGGCTTGAAAATCTAAATCGAGTTCCATAAATGGTGAAAATTTAAGTTATATGCACTTCTGAGTGTATATTAGGTTGTATATGCATTGGCGGGTCAGAAATCTCCATCGGCCTTTGAAAATATAAGTTATATGCATTTTGGAATGCATATTGGGTGCATATACAAAGGGGGAATCTTCCGCAGATTCCCAAGAAAATTTGCTGCTTCTATATCAGGTCTGCTTGTATATCGGGCTTGTATGTTTTAAAATAAAATGTCTATATACAAGAAAAAGATGCAAAAATGAATGTATGTCTAAACATACATTGGGTTTATACAATGAAATATACAAAGAAGCCCGATATACATCTGCTACAGTGTAAAGGTTCATCACCAGCACATACAATAAAAAGATACAAGGGGCCTTATATATTCGGCAACATACAAAACAGCGAGAGATACATGTGGTAGGGCCCGCAGGCATATACAGACAAGTTTGTATATTCGGCATACAGGAGAAGCAGATACAAGGTTGAATATATGTTTGACATACATTGGCAACATACAAGAGAGAATCTATATCGCATATCCTAGAAGATTCCTTGCTTGTATGTTAGGGGATTTGTATGTTTGCACATACAAGCTGATATACAAAAGAAGACATACATTTTGGACCGAGGGATAAATCAATTGCAGTATATAAAATTTGGGGTCTGTTGCTTGTATATTTGGGTGCTTGTATATGTGCCGATATACATTGTGAAGATACAAAGGCTAGATACAAGCTAGATTTCAAAGCAACTTCAAAATGCTTTATAAAATTTGAAATCTGCGCCTTGTATGTATAAAGTGAATGTATATGCAGATATACATTGAGATATGTAGGGAAAGAAGATGCAGAGTGGACCCAATTAAAAATTCCAATTTGCTCTATAATTGACTGGGGTCTGCCTTGTATATTAAACTGTTGCATGTATATGCATTTTGCATATACAGGGATTTTGAAAGGCGAACAGTGGCGTTTGTATATGCATATGTTTTTGCATAGACAAGGGTGAAAAGGCAAAATGTGAATAGGAAAAGCCAGCGATAGAAGCATGAGGTGTCTTCGTGGCACGATCTGATTGGTCGGTGACTTGGTCAACATTTTTTGGCACCGTTGATCTCAGCGATGGGGAGATGATCGACACCTGGTTTTGTATTTTGCTGCAGCGATGGGTTTCTTTGTATCTGAGGCTGCGTTTGGGCAGGAAAAACTCCAAAGGCACGCCACTGAGGATCTGCGGGTAGCTGAGGTATTAGTGGCAGAGTTGCAGCAGCGGTATGGGTCAGTGATGGATGGGTCAACAACCTGATTGAAGATGAATGTCCTTGAGCGGCGGTGCGGGTCCTATTTCCACCTGTTCATTCCTTTGTCTCACCACAGCTTTGACGTTTTTGAGTGCCATTCCTCATGCATTAAATCTGGTAGAATTTTTGACCTTGTCATGTAATTAGTTTTGTTGAGTACACAGTCCTGGTATAAAAGCCAAACTGTGTTACTCTTTTGTTGTTGGAAACTGGACGAAATCTTAGTGCTGTGACACAATACAACTTCATTGGCGACTCTGTCTTTGCTGTCTTGTGAGTTTATGAGTCTCATGTTGTATGTTTAATGCATAAATTTACTGGTTTCATGTTGATTTAAATGAGTAATGCTTCATTGCATGTGTTATGTTACTTGTCTCCAAATTGAATATATTCTTCTTTTGAATCTAAACAGCTAAGGGATGTCTAAGATTCTTGAATATAGATTTTCTATGTTGAATGCTTGATCTTCTACTTCTACTCAAGGAGTAGATTAAATGTTTTAGGTTAAGGTGTTAAGAAGAATATATTGCAGTGAGGATCTTCTAAGCAGAGGTGACTAAATACTCAATTCTAGGAAGTATCTGTAAGGCAGCTATTAAACAACCCCCTTGAAACTCAGTCATTAATATAATCTTATGTGTACATTCACATGTGTATGTCTATTAACTCCGAGCCCTGGATAGGCACTGATCCAGTCCTGTATTGAGGTCACAACCAAAGTCCTAGTTTTGCATCCAAACATAAAATCAAACTCAAACTTCATTTACAAACCTTTAGGACTTTAGAATTAGTTTAGGATTTGAAATCCTCTGTCTACAACTAAATATAGGCCCAAAGCTAGCCCCTTTGCACTTATCTCACAGTTTTTGGTCTTCATAAGAGAGGATTTATCTGCTTTGTGACAACATCCCAGCTAGTACATAGATACATTTCATGGATATTGAATAGGGAATACCCCCTTGGTTCTATAGAGCCTAAAGAAGAGAGGAGATATTTATAGAGTCTATCTCCTATACTGTTGGCCCCTGGCCCGAGAATCCTGTTGATCAATGATGGCTACCTTGTAGGGATAACTGGGAATAACCATCCAGTCTGGGAAAATAACCAACAAGACTTATGCAAATTTTTACTTTTACAATTACAAATTAAGATGTACATTAACAGAAAGATAATAACAACTTTCAAATGCAAACACAAAATATACGTGGGGAAAACCCTTTCAAGTAAAAAACCCCACACTCCAAAGCCGCCCAATATATGATTCGGGAATCACAAATATTACAACATACTTGCAGAGAAAGCTTTTACAAGAGTATATCCAAACAGAGATCTAGGAGGTAACTCGACATCTATAAGATTCTTACATACAACCTCCATGTCAAGCTCCAGATATATAGGAGATACAATATAGTACACCGCCAACGGTAATTACAAAACCATGAGCCAAAACCACCCATAAAGTGGCACCCAAATTATCTCCAATCAAAGATGCCTTGTGATGTGCCAAACCACACACCAACATGTGTATCTCTCCCCTTTACAGCTCTTTTATGTGTCCAACATGTTTTTACATTTCCCAAAAATGAAAGGTCCAACTTTCGAAGGCCGTAACTTTTGATCCGGGTGTCTGATTAATGAACTGTTTAATGCATCAGAAAGCTCATGAAGAGATCTATCACCCTATAACTTGCTACACCAGTTATAACCATTTTTGGGACATTTAGAGAAGTTTTGATTCCAATAATTGAGTTCAAAGACTTTTTCTAACAGTTTCAAAAAATAGAAACTTTAATATCTCTCGATCCAGATATGCTCTTAATATGAAACTCACCGAAGATGTTCACTTAGTTGTTCCGCACCTTCTTGGAAAAATTTTAGGTCAATCTGAGCTCAATCGAATAACTTACTAAAAATAGTAAGTCTCGCTATTTTTAGCTCTCTTGGAAACTTTTGGAAACTTTGAAAGTTCCAAACCATTATCCAAGATAAAGGGTATTCAAAAAGACCAAAACTGGGAAGAATAGTAATCTTTCAAAGTTGCAAGGTTGAAACACTTTTCTTAACATCTCTCTCTCTCCCCTTCTATCTCTCCCTCTATCTCTCCCCCCTCTATCTCTCCCTCTACCTATATCTCTTCATCTCTCTCCTTTTTCTCTCCCCTTCTATCTCTCCCTCTCTACATATATCTCTCTATCTATTTATCCTCCTATTAGATGGAAAAGGGAGACTTAACTTAAGAGGTTAAACTATATACCTCTTTTATGAACATTGGAACACAAATCAAGTTTAGCTTCTACCTTTGAAGGAGAGCCAAACTACAAGGGTTTTGTCCCTTTGTTGTATAAAGGAGTGTCAACCAAATCTAACCAGCCAAACTAGGGTAAAGTATGAAACCCTAATTGAGTAAGATTAACATAGATATAGGAAACATAATACCATAATAGAGATTAGGTAATAGAGGAGAACCAAGATCTGATTTCAAGAATAGAGAGGTAACAAGGCATTGGGAGCCCTAGGCCCAAATTAGGGCTTTATAATATCTCTAGATCTAGGTGCCTTCACGTGCTTGTCTTCATGTCTCCTATCACTTGTTAGCTTCAGATTCCTCCAGATGTAACCTACACACAAACAAGAAGGGAAAAAGGTTGGCGCTATTTAGGAGCTTACCTAAGTCAAGTTCTGTGAATGGTGTTTCCACCTCCATAATAGCAATGATGAGAGATCAAAGAGTGTGTGCCCTAGGAGGGAAGAGGAAAATTTGAAGTAGAATGGAATGCTATAATAAAGAATGAAGGAAAGAAGTCACTATGAGCATGGAAACCCTAGCTTGCTTGATGTGGCATCAGAACTTGACTTAAGAAGTTTATATAGTCTCAAATAAGTAGAGAGATCTTCACAAGACCTACAAGAAGTTAGTACCATAACAATAATCCACCATAGAGAGCTACATCACAGGTCACACACAACCTGGAAAAGTGTTGGGAAGATGTGTCTCAACCTTGCAATTATATAAAGTTTATTGTTGATAGGATATATATTTATATATATTTCCTTGTTACATTGATAGGTGTAATATACAATGGGAGAATGGGGTGGAGTGGGATGTGTGTTAACATTTTTTTGTTAACAAAAAGTGGAGTGGGATGCGTGTTAACATTTTTTTGTTAACAAAAACTATTAAATGGCTGACATATATTAAATTAATGATATATAGTAAATCTAGACCATTCATTATTAAGTTTTAGATCTTATGGTAGATAATTTTATCGGCTTGTTTTGCCCTAGAAGGTAACCCTATTTTATGAGGGCATTGTATTATGGCTGTGATATCATGATGTATTCTGAGAGTTTGATAGCGGTCATGTTGTCTCTGGATCTCTGCTGGTGATACTTCTGTGAGAAGCCTTCTCTGCAAGTATATTGTAATCTTTGTGATTTATGAATAATATATTGGGCATCTTTTAAAGTGGGGTTTTTCTTCTGAAAGGGTTTTCCCTACGTAAATCACTGTGTTGTGGTATGAATGATATCTATGTTTATTTATGTTTAAGTTCCTATAACTATTAAAGATCTATAAAGTTTTGCATTATCCTCCTCTCAAGATTAGTGTAGGAAGTTGTTCTACTACATTAGCTTCCTTACAACTAGTATCAGAGCCTGATCACCTTTGGTTTTAGTTGTGAATTGTTGGGTTTTTTGAACTAATCTAGATTTGAGTGGGAGCTTGTGTAGAAGACACTTTGTGATCTTGTTGCAAGAATTTTTAGATGGCAAGTTTATCAGGGAGAATAGAGGTGGATAAATTTTCTAGAAATAATTTTGAAATGTGGAAGTTGAAGATGGAGGATCTATTGATAGATCGAGATATGTGGGATGTTGTTGATGAGAAGGTTTCAAGGCCTGTAGATCCTACTTTGGTTGCTCAATATGATGGTATGGACTATAAACCCAAGGGTCTAATCAGATTATGTTTGGAAGACTGTGTTTTAATCAATGTCCATGAAGATACCTAGGTAGGTGCAAAAAGTTGGGGGGCCAAAAAGTGGCCAAACGTTTTTTAAAAAAATTTAGGCCATAACGCAAGTGCGTTATGGTTTGGTGATGCCGAGCCTAAGGCTCGGGAAGACCAAGCCATAACGTGCTCACATTATACTATGAGTGTGTTATAACGTGAGCATGTTTTGGATTGCTATACAAACGTTACAAAGGCCTAGACCCACGTGATCTAGGCCCACATACTCTGATCGCCTCAGTAATATTGAGATTCTTTAGAGAATTTTGTACAAGATTTTTTTGCACAAAATTCTCTAAAGAATCTCAAGTATTACCGAGGTGATCAGATTACACTTGTGTGAGAGTTTGATTTACGTACATTTTATTTGAGATAGGCATAAAATCATCAACTATCGAAGAGGCCTCACATGCATGTATCTAGCTAGTCTGAATGGTAAAATAATTACATGCGTGTGAGTCATCTTCAAGAGTTGATGATTTTATGCCTATCTCAAATAAAATGTATGCAAATCAAACTCTCACACAAGTGTAATTTGATCACCTCGGTAATATTGAGATTCTTCAGAGAATTATGTGCAAGATTTTTTTACCCTAGTTTGGGTTGAAACTCTGTGCCATCAAATCAACTTTGCAACAATAACTAAATTGAAATAAAGATAAAAAGGAAACCTAAAAATAAACATTTTAGAACAATAAAGGAAGGAAAAATAAAAAATATAGAATAAAGGAAGGAAAAATTAAAAAATATAGAATAAAGGAAGGAAAAATAGAAAAGAAAAATAAATGTGCATGTGAACTTCCCAACAACATGAAAATGCTTTTTTTTGTCAAAACACATGCATAAATAGAAAAAAATAGAGTATGTGGGCCTAGATCACAGGGGTCCAAGCCTTTGTACTGTTTGTATAGCAATAAAAAATGCACTCATGTTATTACGCGAGTGCATTTTGTCCTACTATAGAAAAATCTATATTATTCATTTCTCCATGTATTTATTCTATCTCTCACCTCTCTATCTCAACCTATCTCTCCCCCTCACCTCTTTACCTCTCCTCTCTCTACATCTCTTAGTCACTCCTTGTCTACCTCTCCATCTATCCTTAGCCATCTAGGTCTCTCACTTAACCCTAAAGCCTAAAGCCTCAACCCTCAACCCTTAAACCTTAAATCCTAAACCCTATCCCTAAACCCTAAACACTTTACCTTAAACCTTATTCCCTCAACCCTAAACCATACACCCTATCACTAAACCCTCTACCCTTGACACTCTACCTTAACCCTTATCCCTAAACCCTAATCCCTCAACCCTAAACCCTAAACACTATCCCTATTCCTAAACCCTCAACCCTCGACACTATACCTTAAACCTTAATTCCTTATCCCTAAACCCTCAACCCTAAATCCTAATCCCTCAACCCTAAAATTTCAACCCTAAACCCTATCCCTAATCACTCTACCCTCAACACTCTACCTTAATCCTAATCCCTTGACCCTCAACCCTAATCCCTCAACCCTAAATGCTATCCCTAAAGCCTCAACCCTAAACCCTAATCCCTCAAGGTCCTAAACCCTAATCCCTTATCCCTAAACTCTAAACCCTATCCCTAAACCATCAACCCTCAACCTTAAACTTTAATCCTTCAACCCTAAACCTTAATCCCTCAACCCTCAACCCTAATTCCTTATTCCTAAACCCTAATACCTCAACCCTAAACACTAATCACTATCCCTATTCCTAAACCCTCAACCCTTGACACTATTCCTTAAACTCTAATCACTTCTCCCTAAGCCCTCAACCCTAATCCCTAAACCCTAAACCCTAAACCCTATCCCTAATCCCTCTACCCTCAACACTCTACCTTAACCCTAATCCATCGACCATCAACTGTAATCTCTCAACCCTAAACGCTATCCCTCAACCCTCAACCCTTAACCCTCAACCTTAATCCCTAAACCCTAAATGCTATCCCTATTCCTAAACTCTCAACCCTTGACACTATACCTTAAACTCTAATCCCTTGTCCCTAATCCCTCAACCCTAAACCCTAATCCCTCAACTCTAAACACTATACCTAATCCCTCTACCCTCAACACTTTACCTTAACCCTAATCCCTTGACCCTTAACCCTAATCCATCAACCCTAAACACTATCTCTAAAGCCTCAACCCTAAACCCTAATCCCTCAAGGTCCTAAACCCTAATCTCTTATCCCTAAACTCTAAACCCTATTGCTAAACCATCAACCCTCAACCTTAAACCTTAATCCCCCAACCCTCAACCCTAATTCCTTATCCCTAAACCCTGAACCCTAATCCCTCAACCCTAAACCCTAAACGTTATCCTTGTTCCTAAACCCTCAACCCTCGACACTATACCTCAAACCCTAATCCCTTATCCCTAAGCCCTCAACCCTAAACCCTAATCCATCAACCCTAAACCTTCAAACCTAAACTCTATCCCTCAACCCTAAATGTTATCCCTAAACCCTCAACCCTCAACCTTAAACCTTAATCCCTCAACCCTAAACCCTAAACACTATCCCTATTCCTAAAACCTCAACCCTCGACACTATACCTTAAACCCTAATCCCTTATCCCTAAGCCCTCAACCCTAAAACCTAATCCCTCAACCCTAAACCCTATCTTTAATCCCTCTACCCTCAACACCCTACCTTAACCCTAATCCCTCGACCCTCAACCCTAATCCCTAAAACCTAAATCTTATCCCTAAAGCCTCAACCCTAAACCCTAATCTCTCAAGGTCCTAAACCCTAATCCCTTATCCCTAAACTCTAAACCTTATCCCTAAACCATCAACCGTCAACCTTAAACCTTAATCCCTCAACCATAAACATTAATCCCTCGACCCTAATTCCTTATCCCTAAACCCTAAACCCTTACATCCCTCAACCCTCAACCCTCAACCCTCGATACAATATCTTAAACCCTAATCCCTTATCCCTAACCCTAAACCCTAATCCCTCAACCCTAAACCCTATCCTTAATCCCTCTACCATCAACACTCTACCTTAACCCTAATCCCTTGACCCTTAACCCTAATCCCTCAACCCTAAATGCTATCCCTAAAGCCTCAACTCTAAACCCTATCACTAAACCCTCAACCCTCAACTCTCAACCTTAAACCTTAATCCCTTAACCCTAAACCTTAATTCCTCAACCATCAACCCTAATTCCTTATCCCTAAAACATAAACCCTAATCCCTGAACCCTAAACCCTAAACACTATCCCTATTCCTAAACCCTCAACACTATACCTTAAACCCTAATCCCTTATCCCTAAACCCTCAACCCTAAACCCTAATCCCTCAACGCTAAACCCTATCCCTAATCCCTCTACCCTCAACACTCTACCTTAACTGTAATCCCTCGACCCTCAACCCTAAATGCTATGGACCTAAAGCCTCAACCCTAAACCCTAATCCCTTATCCCTAAACTCTAAACCCCATCCCTATACCCTCAACCCTAAACCCTAATCCCTCAACCCTAAACCCTAATCCCTCTTGACCTTAAACCCTCAACCCTTAAACCCTAAACCCTTGACCCTTAAACCCTTAAACCCTCAACCCTTATCCACCCCTCTCCTCCACTATCTGCCTCACCCCCATCTCTACCCTCCTCTACCCTCAATGCTATACCCTAAACCCTAATCCCTTAACCCTCATCCCTAAAGCCTCAACCTTCAACCCTTAAACCTCAATCCTCAACCCTCAACCCTCTATCCTCTACCCTCTACCCTCAACCCTAAAAACTCTATGGGCTCAGGTCCTTATATACCCTAAACCCAAAACCCTTACATACATACATACAAGCATACACACACATACATACATACATACAAACATGCAGACATATATACATACATACAAGCATGCATACATATATACATACATACAAGCATGCATACATACATACAACCATACATGCATACATACATAAAAGCATACATATATACATACAAGCATACATACATATATACATACATACATACATATAAGTATACACACATACATATAGGCATACATACATACATCAATACATACATACATATAGGCATACATGCATACATACATACATACATACAAGCATACATACATACATGCTTAATAACCTTGAACATAAAAGATTCCCAGGGATACATAACGCGAGCGCGTTATAACGTGCTCGTGTTATGTCAAACATGACAAACATCGAGCAAACTTTTGTGAAAAGGGAAAAAATGCAAAACAAAACATAACGTGAGCTATTTTGCTTTGGGAATCCCAAGCCTTAGGCTTGGGATTTTCTTTGGATGTCCAACCCAAAGGCTTGGAGTGCCTTCCCAATGTCCAAAGACGTGTTTTTGCATTTTCTACAACATTTCAAATAATTTCATTTGAGCTAACCCTCATATTTGCATGTGTTTCAAGGTCAAACAAATCGAACACCTAAGTAATGTTAGGATTTCTCTTAGCTATTTAACGATGTAATTTTTTTCACATTTTGACAATGTTAAGCCTTTCATCTTTAATTTATTTTGTTTGTGTCTGTTTTTGGGCAAAAACTAGTGTTTGGTCTTTTTTCCATTGTAAATTAATCGTTCATTGAAATTTCAAAAAAATTACAATTTTAGAAACTAGACTTCATTCTACACATATTAAAAAAATTCATTTTCAATTAGTTTTCAAAATTTATAGGGGTAGCACGACCAAAATTCTGTTTTTCAAGATGTGTCCACTTTGAAAATTAGTAAAAAATTAAATATTCATTAAAAATTTATCAAAAAAATTGGGCATAAACTACATGTTGTTAGCTAATTTCTCACCAAAGCAATTTTAAAAATACCAAAAAAAGTTAACCTTTTGAGGGAGCCACAAAACATGCTATGTTATGTTTTTTTGACAGAAACAACACCAATTTTTGTGGCTCCCTCTTTTGAACCCTATAATCTATACCATTTTCAAAAAAAAATTAGTAGTTTAGAAAGTAGACTCGGAGCACTACGAACATTGTTTTTGTTGCATCTTAAAATTTTGAGTGTAACTATGCTCAATTTCTCATCCAAGGCTAGCATTTTCTGATTTTAGAAAAAAAGTGGCCACTTAAGACCCCTTTTTGGCTCCCCATCTTCTTGAACTTACCCACCTCTGCACAGAAACTATGGAAGAAGCTTGGTGAGATGTATCAAACCAAATCTTTAGTGAACCAGATTTTCTTGAAGAAGAAATTGTACTCCTTGAGAATGAAAGAGGGTGGACGAATTACAGACCACCTAGAAGCATTCAATATGTTGGTGGATCAATTGGCATCAGTTGGTGTCAAAATGGATGAGGAGGAGAAATGTTAGATATTGCTTTGTCATTTTCCTGATTCATGGGATTCTCTTGGTATGGCTATTAGGAGTACTGTTATATTGAAGACTGAAGATGTTATGGGTTCTTTGTTTTATAAAGAGATGAGGAAGGTATCCATCATTGCTAAGGAGGCCCTAAATATTCATGGAAGACCTAAGGAAAAAGGCAAGAAGAATGAGAAGCGTGATAAATCCAAGTCCAAGGGGAGATCCAAATCTCCTGGAAAGTCCAAAGTTCTTTGCTAGAACTAAGATAATCCTGGACATATTCGTAAGGAATGCAAAGAAGAAAAGAAGAAGAAAAAAAAGAGATTTGATTCTGATTCTAAGTCTGAGAAGGAAGATGGTGATGCATTCATTGCAGCTTTGGCAACTTGTGCAGGTAATGATGTATGGTTAATTAACTTGAGTGCATCTTTCCATATAACCTTTAATAGAGATTGGTTTTCTGAATATGAAGAATTTAATGGAGGTAAGGTGTATTTGGGTGATGATTCTAATTTAAATATTGTTGGTCATGGTAAAGTCAGAATTGGGTTTCTTGATGGTAGAATAAAAAGGATTAATGGTGTGTTGCATAGATCCCTAGATTAGCATAAAATTTGTTATCTGTGAGAAAACTAATAGATGTAGGTGTGCAAGTAGTATTTTCTAATGTAGGATGCAAGATGGTTAGATGTGCTAGGGTGATTGCTACAGGTGTCAAATATGACACATTATATAAGCTTGATGCATGCACTGTTGAGTGTAATAGTACTTTTGTGAAAAGCAAGTTTATGGAAGAGGTGAGGGTTTCATTGTTAGCAGATGGTCATGGCTTTTCGGTACCCAAGGATGCTCTTTCTTATGAATCAAAGTTACCTGCAAAGAAAACTATGTTATGGCACCAGAGACTTGGCCACATTGGAGAAAAGGGTCTAAGGACCTTGAAAAATAAAAACCTTGTTGAAGGGTTGTCTAATTGTAATCTTGAGTTTGATTTCTGTGAGCATTACATTTATGCAAAACAAAATTGCATTCAATTTTACTCAAGTTCTCATAAATCTTGTGGTGTATTGGATCTTATTCATTCTGATGTCTTTGGTCCTATAGATGTTCCTTCAATTGTAAAATCCACATATTGTGTTTCATTTATTGATGACTATAGTAGAAGGACATGGGTATACTTTCTAAAGAGTAAATTTGAAGTTTTAGTTGATTTAGAGAACTTAAAGCAATGGTTGAGTTACAGACTAGAAAGAAAATAAAATTTTTGAGGACTGATAATGGCAGTGAATTTTGCTCTAATGATTTTGATAGATTTTGTAAAGATTGTGGTATTCATAGACAAAAGACAACTATGTATTCTCCACAATAGAATGGACTTGCAGAAAGAATGAATAGGACACTGATGGAGAAGGCTAGTAGTATGTTGAGTGGTGCTGGTCTAGAACAAAAGGTTTTGGGCTGAAGTTGTTTCCACTACCTATTACCTGATTAGCAGGTCTCCTACATCAGCTCTTGTTGATAAAATGCCTATAGAGGCATGGTCGGGTCACAAGCCTACATTAAGACATCTAAGAGTTTTTAGTTACAAGGCATATTCACATGTGCCAAAGGAGAAGCGAACAAAGTTGGAGAACAAGGCTATGAAATGTATCTTCATCGGCTACATTTATGGTGTGAAAGGATACAAGATTTGGGATCCTTTTGCGCAAAAGGCAATATATAGTAGAATTGTTATTTTTAGAGAAACTAAGCCTTCTTCTATTACATTGTAGCCAGAACAAAGTAAACAGAAAATGTGACTCAATTTCCTTCTACACTTGAGAAAGTTGAATCGAGGCCCATGGATAGACAAGAAGTTGAGGAGAGCGCATCTAGCTCTAAATCTTCAAAAGAGGAGGAAGAACCTCCAACTCAGCTTGTTCATAGGTCTACAAGGCATAGACAACCACCTGAAAGGTATTCACCTAATGATTGGAGATGTATTTTTTCTTTGAATGCTAACATGGATGAACCCAGATCTATAGCAGAGGAATTAGGTATGAATGATGCAGAATCCTAGAAGATTTCTATGGATGAAGAAATGACATCTTTGAAAAAGAATGATGTTAGGGTTAGCTGGTAGAAGATATCAATTAAATGCAACTAAAGATTAAACAGAGGAATGGAAATACATAGAAATAATAACAACGAGAGACAAGTTTTAACGTGGTTCACCCAAACTCGGGCTACATCCACCAAACAGAGAGTCCAATATTATTATCCAGTAAATCAAACTGATTACAACCAGCAATCCGTGCAACTCAATACTGCTACAAATGCTACAATACAATATCAATGAAAACCCTAACCCTTAGCCAATTTTATCATGACTCTTTGTCGGTTACAAAATAGGGATTTTTTATGTTGGCCAATGAAAAATAACTCCCAACACCTTAATAAAATAATAAAAAATTGTGTGAGGTTTTGGGGGCGTTGCCCCTCGACCCCGCCATGTATCATGACATGGAGCGCACCAGGGGTGCTGCCCCTAGACCCTACAAGGGGCACTTCCCCTTGACCCCATAGGAATTTGGGGGGATACTTGTTGATAACTAAGAGGGGGGGTGAATCAGTTATCCTAATTATTTCTTCTTTTGAACTTTCTTATTAATCAAAGCAGCATTGAATCAAACAAACAAACATTACCATGAAATGAAAAACACAACACAGTATTTTTGACGTGGAAACCTAGTTAAGGGAGAAAACCATGGGGTGATTAACCCAAAGATTATTCTCTGTTAGAAGAATAAGGAATTACAAAATGGCACTTGCCAATTAGGGCTCACTGCCCGCGCACACTGCTCACAAAGAGGCACATTGCCTACAAGGAGACACACTGTCTACAAAAGAATGTTTATACAATACTTGAACTGATTGGAAGCATCTACATATGCTGGAGTTTAGTTCCGGTTAGGCTCAGTATACTGATCTGCTGCACTTCATCTTTCCTCTGCTCTTTATTCTGCTTTCCTTTCACATACCGGATCTTTCTGATTACTTCTGCTCTACTCTACACTTATTCGCATACCACATAACACTACTACACTTCTCACAACAAAATCCATCCTCTATTTATATTCGCATTAGTGATTTCATTATCTTTCTAGTTGGCACCTGGAATAATCTATCTTCTCACAAACTCTATTCTGTCGGCTGAATCCTTGCATATCAAGTAATGCGGATCAAGCATATACTTGTAGATGTCATTAATCATGTCAGCCAACCATGATTCATGCATTCACAACCTTTACCAACAACAGTAACACATCCAGAAAATAGTCTGATACTCTGTCAGTCAATTCTTCCTCTGTTCTCACTGTCTCTCAAGAATCTGGTACTCAACTATTCATATCTTTTTCCTTGTCCATCACCAGAGGCTAAATCCTTGGAATATACTACTCAAGGTAGTCCTCTTGACTTCCCCAAATCTGCACTGCACCAAGACACTTCCTCTGAGAGATCCGGACCAATCTGTCGGACCTTGCCACATGCTCTGTTCTTGTTCACCGGACCACAACAATCTTCATTCTGACTTCTGGTAGAGACACACCATGACTTGCGGATATGTGGGATGACCTTTGTTGCCATCAATGACAACAACCATGAATCCATATAGTGTCTCTTGCCAACAATACTATGCCGATAAAAGTGGGGTAAATTTAACCTTCGAATCTGATTAGGCTCCATATAACAACAAATGATACATGGGATCTTGTACCATTGCCTGAAGGATGAAAACCTATTGGTTGCAAATGGGTGTTTAAGAAAAAGATTGGTTCAAATGGAGGTATTGAGAAGTACAAAGCAAGGTTGGTTGTGAAAGGTTACTCTCAAGTTGAGGGTGTTGATTATGGTGAGATATTTTCTCCTGGTGCAAAAATGACATCCATTAGATTATTGCTTTCTAATACTACTTCTTATGATTTAGAGGTTGAGCAAATGGATGTGAAAACTATTTTCCTTCATGGTGACTTGGAGGAGGATATTTGTATGACACAGTGAGAGCACTACGTGGTGAAAGGTAAAGGTAATTTGGTTTGCAAATTGAAGAAATCTTTGTATGGCCTAAAATAGAACTTTAGGATGTGGTACCAAAAATTTGATACATATGTGTTGACTTTGGGATTTGGGTGTTCTAAATCAGATCATTATGTTTATTATAAAACTAATGGTGATCATTTCCTGTTTATTGCATTATATGTTGATGATATGTTATTTATTAGTAAAGGGAAAGGTATGATTTCATAACTGAAATCTCAACTTGCTGCTGAATTTGAAATGAAAGACCTTGGTGCAGCTAGACACATTCTTGGGATGGAAATTAGAAGAGATAGAGTGAACAGAAAGCTATGGCTTGGCCAAAGTAAGTATGCCAATTCAATTTTACAAAGGTTTAACATGCAGGACTGTAGACCATTGCGTGTTCCCTTTTTAGTTGGAACAAAGTTATCTATTTCATATTGTCAAATATCTCCATCAAAGATGGAAGAGATGAGCAAAGTGCCTTACCAGAGTGCACTTGGAAGTTTGATGTATGATATGGTTTGTACTACACCGTACATTGCCCAAGCAGTGGGAGTTCTTTCCAGATATATGTCTAATCCTGGTAGAGTTCATTGGGATGCATTTAAAAGAGTCTTCAAATATTTGCATGGTACCTCAAAGTATTCCTCGTGTTATCATAGTAATTTGACTGAAGATGATATTTCCCTTGATATTCATGGTTATGTGGATTCAGAATAGGTAGGTGATATTGATAGTAGACAATCCACTAGTGCTTATGTGTTTACTCTATTTGGTGGTGCAATTAGTTGGATGAGTAAACGATGGGCTGTGGTTTCTTTGTTCACTACTGAAGCTAAGTATATGGCAGATACTCATGCTTGCAAAGAAGCCATTTGGCTTAAGAGATTGTGTTCAAATATTGGAATAAAACAAGGTGTAGTGATAATTTATTGTGATAGTCATAGTGCGATCTGTCTAGCTAAGAACCCAACATTTCATGTTATGAACAAGCACATTGATGTACAGTATCATTTCGTTAAAGATATGATCGAAGATGGTAGGTGAAGTTGGTTAAGGTAGAAACTTTGATGAACGTTGCTAATTATTTAACTAAGCATGTGAGCACAGAAAATTTTAGATGGTGTCCAGAGACTATGGGCCTTTTGGCCCCTAGCTATTAAGAGATGATGTTTACTCCCTCCCATTGCTCTTGTAAGGTGTTTGACAAGTGGGAGATTTGCTGGGAAAATGTGTCTCAACCTTGTAATTATATATGGTTTATTATTGATAGGATATATATTTATATATATTTCCTAGTTACACTGATAGGTGTAATATACAATGAGAGCATGGGGTGGAGTGGGATGCGTGTTAACATTTTTTTGTTAACAAAAACTATTAAATGGCTGACATACATTAAATTAATGATATATTGTAAATTTGGACCATTCATTATTAGGTTTTAGATCTGATGGTAGATATTTTTGTTGGCTTGTCTTTCCCTATAAGGTAACCCTATTTTACGAGGGTGTTGTATTATGACTGCGGTATCATGTTGTATTTTGATAGTCTGATAGTGGTTGTGTTGTCTCTGGATCTTTGGTGGTGATACTCCTGTGAGAAGCTTTCTTTGCATGTATATTTTAATCTTTGTGATTTCCTAATAATATATTGGGCAGCTTTTGGAGTGTGGGGTATTTCTCCCGAAAGGGTTTTCCCCACGTAAATCATTGTGTTGTGGTATGCATGATATCTATGTTTATTTATGTTTAAGTTCATGTAACTGTTAAAGATTTGTAAAGTTTTATATTATCCTCCTCTCAAGATTAGTGTAGGAAGTTGTTCCGCTACCTTAGCTTCCTTACAAAAAGATCCCATGTTTCACTAGGTAGTTAATTTTTTCTTTCACCACATCAAAGGTGGACACCTAAGTGATAACAATTATATGATATAAAGAAGTCCAGTTAGAGAGGAATAGGAAAGGCAAACCTAGCATTGGAAAGTGGGACCAGATGGTGGAGAAGCTGAAATTCAAGTTCATTTTGACAAATTACCAATTGGATATATTGAAGGAGTTGCACAATTTGCGGTAGGGGGAGATGATTGTAAGGGAATACACCAAACAGGTTAATAATTTAGTATGGACATCATGAGGAAGGAGATAAGAAAGTGGTGAAATACATCAATGGTTTAAGGGAATTTATCTAAGCAAAGTTAGGTAATGTGGAATATCCAAATAGTAGAAAAGACCTACCAATTGGTACTCATCGTAGAGAGGAAATTAAATTGAAGGATCGAAGAGAGGAAAAATTAGCAGAAGGAGAAAGTAATGATAGAAGAGCTTGAGATGCAATGATTAAGGATCCTATTCAAGGGATCAAGGGAGAGGTAGCCCTTACCACAGTGAAGGAGGAGGCCAAATTTTCCACCACAAAGAGAAAGATGATGATTATTCCTACCACAATAAACGAAGAGATTACAACAGTACCCGTTGTAGAGGTAGAGATGTTGGTAAGAGTTATCACAAGGACAAAGAAGGTGATGAAACATGGTGCAAGAACTCTCAGTGGGGAAGAGGGAGATATAATGATGCATATTGTAGGGATTCTCAGCAACATAGAGGATATCAGAGGAAAAGACAAAAATATTTTAGGTGAACATGTTTCAGGTGTGGGGAAGAAGGCCATAGAGCATTTGAGTGTAGAGGAAGGAGAGCAAAATATAGCGTAAGGACTGCATTTGTGGATGAGAGTTCAACTAGCTTAAAGAGGGACTTAGAACATGGGGAATCACTTATTTTGAGGAGAGCATTGAGATGTGATGGTGGAAGAGAACTATACAAAGAAAGAGTTTGTCCAAGACCAAATGTAAGACAAGAGGCAAGTGTTGCAATGTTGTTGTGGATAGCAGTAGTAGAAACAATTTAGTAGCTGAGGAAATAGTTGACAAGCTAGGACTAAGAAGATTGAAGCACCCACACCCATATAAGATTGGTTGGTTTCAGTAGGGAGATAGAATACAGGTGGAGAAATGATGCTTAGTGATATTTAAGATAGGAGTGTACTATGATGAGGTGATGTGAGACATTATGCCAATGGATATGTGTCATTTGTTTTTCAGAAGACCTTGGCAGTTTGACAAAAGCATTGTGTATGATGGGAGAACTAACACATATGTGTGATTCAGAAGGATGGAAAGAAGCACCAATCAATGTAGCTAAATAAGGTTGATGAGTTGTTTTTCAATAGTGTCTAAGTTTATGTTACGGATGAGCACTATGTGTTGATTCCAAGGTGTGTGGTACCACATGCCTGTCAAATAGTACCACAACTATAGAGAGGATACCATAGAAGATGGAATGTGGGAACAAAAGTCACCAAAGGGAAGTCATCAAGAGGATAGGACAAATGAGGGAAAGGATGAGGAGCTATACCAAGGAACATGCAGTAGGGAGGGACATAACAGAAGGGTATGTGGTAGCCAAGAAGGTGAATAAAAGTTGTGAGGGATTGGTTGATGAAGATAAAAAGGGCAAGAGGATTGCAAATGATTGTAGGCCAAAGGAAAGTGGTGTGGAAGATGATTGGGAAATAGAGTACCACAACAAAAAAGGAAGCTTGATGAGATGACAAGCAATGCAGTAGAGGGAAGTATATAGAATAGATCACCTGAGGCATACTTAGAAGAGGTGGAGAGAATGGGTCAAAGAAGCTATAGGTTGGAATTCCTAGGCAAGGACAAGTTGCCCTAGAAAATGAGGGACTCATTTTTTTGTCAACCCTGGAAGTGTTTGATGCAAGAGCATCCCTGAGTGTCGAGGCAATCTTCCATCACCAAACAATAGTTGTTTCTTGGTTTAAATTTTGGTTCATTTGTTTGTTTGCAATTTTTTGGTTATCAATTAGTTGTAGGAGAAACCACTACATTTCACCACAGTGTGATATCTGGTTGCATGATTTTGGGATAATAGTTTGTAGTAATTAAGGATGTTGTATCCATATTGGGAGAGAATTAGATGGACAATAGAGTAATATTAAATTTGTGAATTGTACCGAGTTGTCAGTTTTGTACAATTGTACTTGCACCAGATTTTTTGAAGTTTGCACTAATAGATGTTAGTGAAATATTTTCACTTTTAAATAAGTTAATTAGGGAGACACTTTATTATAGCCTCATGACATGTGTCATAGGTTTTTCATTTTCAACTCCTCGCTGTCTCTTCATTAAACAGTGGTGGTGTGTGTATATTTGCATTTCCTTAATGCATAAGTAACTCCAGCATTGTTAATGTGAAGCACGCATTCTTAAATGTTTATGACTTGTGCATTATTCTCTTGCAGATCTCTCTTGTAGAAGATTTCCTGCAAATGATCTTAGCTCCTGTGGGTCTTTGTGTGACTCTAACATGGTATCAGAGCTCTAGATATGTTTGGTTCTTCTCAAATCAGAGAGGGTTTTAGCGATTAGCATTTAATTGGTGCATTATGGAGAAACAATATTTCTGAGGTTTGTCAGAAGCATTGAAATCCTATCTGGGTATCTCTTATTTTTTGTAGAAAGTGCATGGATTTAAAATAAAATAGATCACAAATTTGCATCCCTATTTCGTGCCTTTTCATAGCAGTTTCACGAAAACTATCATAACTTTCACGTCTCGACTCTGTTTTGCGTAAACAAGATATTGTTGGAAAGAGGTCTCAGAGTACTTTCCAATGGTATAGGTAATTCTTCCTGATTTTTTTCAGCTGCCTGTTGTTTTCACTAGAAGTCAAGTCTTCTTTTTCAACATTGCCTTCAGTGTTTTGGGCATATCTTTTGCATACAGTGTCAGAATCAAACAAACAAAATATCTTTGGAAAGGTGATTCAGTCCTCCACACATACATTAGGTTGATTTTTCTAGAAAATATTATCAGGTGTCTATGCTTTTCAGATCTCTATATGTTTGAAAAAAGAACATTTCAGTGGTTTTTTCTGTGAACAAGGGGGATAATTTCTTTCTTGTGAGGGTATTTTATTGTTGTTCTCCTAGTTTTTTTTCTGCGATCATCATGGACATTCCTAAAATTGAACCTCTTACTCCTCATAACTACCATAAATGGAAAGAAGAAATGGAGTATGTTTTGCATAAATTACACTTACATAGAATGGTTATGGGTACAGATGTAGAACCCACTACTGTTGGAAAAGAAAAGAGGAAATGGAGTGAAAGGAAAGATGAAGCCTTTGGTACTCTTGCTCTATCAATTTCTCTTGATCTTCACTTTCATATTTCATCTTGTAAATCTCCAAATGAAATATGGATACCATTAGCGGGTTTATTTGGAACACAAGATATAATGAAAGGATATGAGTTGGAGAATGAACTTATTAGTTTGAAACAAATATACTTTGATAGTATTCAAAACATCTTCACCAAACTTAAGTCTCTAAGATTACAGCTAAAACAATGTGGTATTGAAAAAGAGGACACAATTGATTTTGTCCATTCTTGCTAAACTTGGTCCTGATTATTTAGTTTTTGTATCAACCTTTTATGCTACTAAGGATGCTTGGGGTGCCAAATACACAATGCCTTCTCTTGATGAGTTTGCTTAATCCCTCATAAGAGAAGAAATCAAGTTGGTGCAGATGGGTACTCTAAAGTCTTCAAAATCTCATGCTCTTGTTACAAAAGAGAAAAAAAGGCTTCAAGTGGCAAAGAACAAAAACATAAAAGCAAGGATAGTTAGAAAGACAAGAATTCAACACCTCCAGCTATCCCTAAGTCATCTTCATCCAACAAAAAGGAGAAAAAGGAGAGACCCACTTCTGTATACTACAAGAAGCATGGGCATAGTGAACAAGATTGTTACAAAAAGGAAGTAGCTGAGTTGAAGGATCTTATTCAAAAGATGAGTGTAAGTACTCCTTCAACTTCTTCTCCTAGTTCATCTACTCCTACTCCATCTTCAAAACAATCATAATCATCTGAAAAAGCACATGCAAGCTATGCTAATGGAGCTCATAAACAAAAAGGTAAAGCAGTTTATGCATCTTCAAGTTTTAGTTCAGGTAAATGGATTCTTGATTCCAAAGTCTCTCATCATATGGCTTCATCTAATTCCATGTTTTCTACTTTTGAACCTTGCCCTATGAAACCAATTTTGATGGGTAACAATACATATGTGAATGCAATTGGGAAAGGATCAATTGAGATTGGTGATGGCACCTTCAATGACATACTATGTGTACATTCCTTGACAAATAATATGCTTTCCATATATCAAATTACTCACAGTGGTGCAGGGAAGATTGTAGAATTCACACCTAATCTAGTCATCATCAAAGACTTGGAGAGTATAGAGAACATTACTACGGTGGTTGTTGAATATGAAACTTGGTTATACACCTTTGCTAGTTTTACTCCAGACTATGATTTAGATCCATTGACTGTTCATCACACTTCTTGTGTGGACCCGACTTCTGAAAAGAAGTTTGGATATTTGAATCTGGGCATTCTTGCTCTTGATTCACATCTTGATGACACTCATTATACTCCTTCGCATCCTGTTTCTATTGATGTTTCCTTAGTTGAGTAGGATGATATTCTCAAGGAATTGAAGTGCCTCTTTGATGACAATAATGACATGGTTGTTATCTATCACATTTCGCCTTTGGAGACACTTGATCTGGTTTGTCTTCAGTTGTCACCTTTAGAGATTCACCAAGTTGTTCCTGATTTTGTTATGGCATCTTCAGATTTGGACATAAGGACATCCATCCAGTCTTCAGAGATATTCATTTTGAGGCCACCTTCTTCACAAGTTCTTCAGAAATCACCAATTGTGAAATTTCTTTCTAAGGGAAGAAATGTAATTTGCCATAAGTGGATTGGTTTCTACATTCAATCATTCTCTTCTGGTTCTAGAGATTCTTCAATGTTGAAGGATTTCATTGATTCTTTCTTTCCCTCTTATGGGGGGACTCATGATTGTACTCTTGTGATGGATTCAGTTCTTGGGGGGTCTTGAGCCCTTTTTCCATCACTGGTTTTGTATACCAAAAAATTTAGACAAACAAAATAGATAAAACAATACAATGCATTTACCTCAATCCAAACCCTTCGAATACCTCGAATGATGCATGCATGATTGAAAGATTGATTGATCGATTTAGATTGGATGTTGATTTCTCATTTTCACAGCATAACTATAAGATGGAGATTGATAGAAGAAGATGGGTAGATGAGGATAGATGAGAGGATTAGAAGAAGATTTTGGCAGAGTGAGGATACTAGAAGAAGATGAATCCAAATGGCTTGTGAGAGGCCATATTTATAGGATGGGGCTGATATGATTCGATGGCCAAGAGTAAAAGTCAAATGGGTGACGTGTATGGCTACGATTACAAGTTGATTTTAGTGCCTATGACGTACATTAAGTGGGTTATGACATGAGGCTAAAAATAGGATGAGAGGAAATAAGTGGGATTCTTTTATTTATCTTAAATAGAAAATGTCTTCTGATGCACAAATAAGTGGGGCTAAAAATAGGATGTGAGGGGAATCTCATAATTTAAATAATAAAATTATTTAAATTATGTGTGCATGAGAAGAGTTGTAGTCATGTGACACATGTCATAATGAGGGATTTGATTTAATATTTAATTTAAATTGTTTGTAGGACATGTGAAGAGGGATTACTTAAATAAATGAGATTTATTTAATTAATTAGGAAAGTGATCAAGTGGGATAATGTAAGTGGGATAAATAAGATAATGTAATGACCTAGGATAAATATTACAAGATGTTTTACAAGGTCAGGTATGATTAGGTGATGTTATGAAATGACAATTTTTGGTGTCTACATTTTGCCCCTCTTTGAGATGATGAAATTTGTGTCGAGTAATATCATTTCAAAGAAGCTAAGGTACGAGTAGAGGAAAAGGGGTCGAACATAGAAAGATAGGATGAGGATGGAATGATAGGATGAGGATGCCCCTTTGAGAGGATAGGCAGGTTGGACAAACACAGGTAGGCTCTCAAAATGGAATGGATTGGTCAAGGAAGAAAGATAAGGAAATGGATAAAAGAAATAAATGAAATGATAAGGAGGGATAAGATCAATGATGCAAGTTAGGAAGTGGAGGAAAGAGATGAAGGATACGTTATGCTGTAATGAAAGTGAGCAACCATGATGTTTGATTTAGCACTAGACGTTATGCACTAAGGTATAAGGACCAAGGTGACGATGTGTCTCGTGCCCCTAGCATAATACAACCTTGTCTAGATACAAGATATGAATATTTGCTGGGAATGATACAAATGCAAGATAAAATGATGACACACACAAGCAAGCAAGCAATCATGCACAAATGATACAAAAACAAACAAGGTATTTCCCCTGTCAAGATGTAAACCAATGATTAATTGTTGATTGATTGATGATGATAGTGTTGTCACTGCAGGGAACGATATATCCCTATATCAACACAAGGATGATTGATTAATTGATCGATTGATTAATTAATTGGGTTTACAGCAAGGCTAGGATCAAGACCATTGATGCAATTTGATAATTTGGCAAGATTGATTGACTTGGTTGGTATGGTTTAAAGATTGACTTGCATTTGAGTTTAGTGGATGGATAAAGATGATGATTGGAGAAGATTAGAAGAAGGATGAAAGATGGAAATGGTCTATCGCCTAAGCCTGAATCTGGGTACTTCCTTTGTATCCAAATTGCCTACATACCCTATATCCACGGGATCAAGGCATTTAACGATAAAGATGAGATGTAGTTCTAATTATGGTTTATTGATGGTGATGATGAAGGGGGATGGATTGATTAGGTTATGGATTGATTGGATGTTTGATGATATATGATATTATCGATGGGATGATATGGATTAGATTGATGTGATTTTGATTGATTGATAGATTGGCTTGATTTGATTTGATGATTTGATTGGATTTGTTTTGATTGGATTTGATGTGATGGATTGCTTGATGATGTGATTGATTTTATTGCTTGGATTTTTTGTTCGATGTTAGGCTTTTTTTGTATTTTTAGAATGTTTTAATTTTTTTATATTTTTGGAATGTTTTGATTTTTTTGGATTTTTGGAATATTTGATTTTTTTTTGGATTTTTGGAATATTTGATTTTTTTTGGATTTTTTTGGAATGTTTTAATTTTTTGTATTTTTGGAAATATTTGATTTTTTGGATTTTTTCAGGACCTTTTTCAATTTTTTTTGTATTTTTGAAATGTTTTAATTTGTCAATGGGTGATAATTTAGGTAGCCTTACTGCTAGATACCAATGACAAGGGAGAGCCAACTCTAGGTGCAAGGATAATGTAGGATTGGATTAGATAGATGGATAAAAGGATAGGCTATAGTGCATGGATGTATGCATAAGCTAGAGAAGATGTGGTCTCCAAAGGCTATGTCGCATAGGAATAACTTGCCCTATTCTAGGTAAGATACTTAGGATTTATCATGACAATGCTCATGACGATAAGATGGTGATAAGATTGCATTCGAAATGATGAGGTATGTCAAGAGATACCCAAAAAACATGTTTCAACATTTTGCCCCTATGTCTTCATCAAGATCTAAAGGAGGAAAGGGGGATGAATGGACTCAATAGGATAGGTTTGTGTATGGATAAGGATGGTAAAATAGGATATGATGGAAATGATAGAAAGTGATATGATAGGATAGATAGTGTTGATGAGACAAGGTGCCCCCATGTGTAAGTGACATAGAAGATCAACCTACACATGACGCCTGTTTGCCAGGTTTTCATCATGGTACTTATCCAAGGTGCCTGTTTACCAAGTTTTCACCATTGGATGAAAGGATTTCTCTTTACTATTTTAATTTTGTGAGGCCTACCATTTCATTCTCTTATATTTATTTGTTTCATATTACTATTGGAGACATTTTAGACATTTAGGGACTATTGATCCCGATATGCAGACTTTCTAGACTATACTTCTTTATTTTGGTTAGTTATGTTTAGTATGTTGTGATGAAACTAGATCCTGACTTTGATTCATTGATGATGATTAGACATGTGATATGCATTCTGATTCTATTAGAGATACTAGTTGTGAGATTATGTTGTGGATTTATTATACAATTTTTATCTTGAGATGGTTTATAGATATGCAAGTTATGAATCTAATTATGATGTGATCTTTTTTATGATGTTTTAATTGATTATGTGATGGTGTGAGTGTATGCTTTTCCTTGCTTCAACTATGATATACATGTTGGATTAATCTTTTGTTTAAGTGCGCAGGTGATTTTCCCAAGCCATAGAAAATTAGAGATCATCCCACACATTTTGTGAAATCCCGTGTTGAACTAATCTAGTTCCAAGAGGAACCAAGATCAACTATGTAAATGCATGATGAATTTTTGTAATGGTTGTGTATGTTGTCTTTTGGGCTAGGTCTACCTATTTTCAGTTGATTGTATATTGGTGTTGTAAATGTGTAGTGTTTATTTGACCTTATTTTTGTTTTAATTTGTGACCTTTTTTCATGTGATTTTATGCATCCTATGGTGCTCAAATTAGGTTAAAAGTGACCCTGATTTGTACCCCTAGGGTCTAGAGACCATTTGAGCTTGTCTAGCCCTATGATAACTCCCATATGGTCACTTAAAATTCACCCTGAAGTGAAGTGACGAAAATGAAAGTTTGGGGAGGAGTGGAAGGTTGGGTCAAACCTTCAACCTTATCCACACCTCATTCCAAGACTATGGGGTACCTTGCATTGAAGGCTTGGGGAGTCTTCAAGACCCCTAATTGTGGAGGACCCAACTCCAAGGCTCTCACACATTGGTGAGAGTACCTTGGGGTTTTGTGGGCATTCATGGGAGGATATGATTGGGGCACTTGTCGTACCCTCATCATTTTTGGGCTCCACCTTGCTCTCACACAAGTGTGAGAGAGCACAAGTGGAAAGGGCAAGACTTGGTGGAGCATGGAGCTTGCAAGTGGATGTGAGAAGGAAGGAGAAGGTGACATGTGTCTTCTTCTCATTCCTCAAGGCTCATGAAGAGAGACTATTTTAATCCCTCTTGAAGAGAGGGAGAGGGTTGTTGATTTCATTACATTTTCTATTTTATTTGAATTTTGAGGGAGAGTTAGAAAGTTTTTTTTTAGGCACTTTTGGAGGAAGGACTTGGAGGTGGAGTTGGAAGGGCTCTACTTCAACTACCGACCATTGTTGGGCTTATCAAGGTAGGATTCAAGGCTTGATGCCTTTCCTTATGTATTTACCTTACTTGTGTGTTTGATTTGTGTGTGTATTTTTGTATTTTGTTGTTGTGGGGCTTTGAGGGTGTTTGTAAGAGTCTCTCCATTTGGAGAATATGCTCAACATGTGTGGGGTAGGGGAGGAGTGAACCTCCTCAAAGTCACCCTCCTAGTGTTGGTATTTATGGCCTTGAGGGCAAGTTTTTGAGTATGGATTAGTTTGTATGGCATGAGTGCCATGGAGAAATATATGTGTTATTGGTATAAATATTTAGGCTTGAGGTCTTGTCATGTTGAGCTTTTTGAGATATTTGGAGTGGCCTCTTGAGTTGAGTGATGTCCACTCCCCTAACCCTTCAAACTCTATTTTATGAGTTTTGTGTTGTGTTTAACCTATGGGTGTTCGTCATGTTGTTGGTTTATGTATTGTTGTGTTGTGGAGTGAAGAATCATTGTGTGTGGATGACCTCCAAGCTCAGGGGTGACTTATTAGTGTGTCTATGGTAGGGAGGAGAGCAGTATTGCATGGCTTATTTTCCCTCCCATGTTTGTTTACTTACAGGTTTACTGTTGGCATTGGAGCTTGAAGGAAGTGCATTTTAAAGTTATGTTTCATTATTTTTTTTTGGCTATTGAAATCCTTGGGCCAAGATTGGCCTTTGTATAGTTGTTTCAAAAGAAGGAGAGAAAATACTCTCTCTAAAATGTTTTGTATAAATAAATTTTTATGTCATATTTCATCTTATTGAGGTTGTAAAAATAAATGTAAGTTGTTGGTTTTCACTTTAAGGTTGTGAGAATGTTGCAATAGAAAATACATTTATGGTGTTGTTGTTTTAAGATTTTTGTTTGAACAAAGGAAAGAATGTTGCTGATTTGTTTTCAAAAAAAATGTATATCTTATGTTGTTTAAATATTGAGTTGTTGAAACAAAAAAATGGTTATATTAGAAATATTATGCTGCCTTTTCATTCAAAAAAAAAATATAGATAGTTGATGTTTTACTTTTAAAAGAAAAATGTGTGTATGAGAAAATAGTAAAATTTAAGCAATATTAGATAAGTATACTTCTTTTAATTTCCTTAAATATATATATAAATATACACATAAGTATATTTATTCAAATATATAAATATATATACATATATATATGTAGTTAGATGCATTTTCATTTTACAAAAAAAATAACGTATTTGTAGATGTGGAAAATATATATATATATATGAAATGTCATATCTTGTTGACTAGAAAATCAATGTAGATGACTGTGTTTTTAAATATATAGTATTAACTGTGAAAACTTTGTGTGTGTATATATATAATTTTAATCGCTGGAAAATAATTTTATATTTGAGAAAACTGAGTGTGCATGTATCTCTGAGTACATATATATAGTTTTATATTCTTTAAAAAAAATAGATAAACAAAAAAATGCATTGTAATATTACTGTGTGAAACCCTAGCAGCAGACTAGGGACCGCTGTTTTTCTTTGTTGAAGGTTTTTTTGCTGTCAAAAGAAAGAGGAATGGGGGCGACAGCCTAGCTGCCACCGCCCCCCCACAGTCTGCATTTTGAATGAGGAGTGGGGGACGGATCCCCCACCCACTCACCACCATACGATGGGAGGTGGGTGGAAGGTTCCCCCCCTAAACATTGACATTCCCTTAAACTATGAAGCATATGGTGGTGGTGTCATCCTCCCTATCGGTCTTCCCTTAAGCCATTCATTCGGCCTTGCTTGCCCCTATATTATGTATCTTTTCTTTAATATACAAATATATATATATGTATTCAGTGTATATACATTTTGTTTGCAGCTCATAAAAAAATAGTTATATGTGGTTTATTACCAATATATATATATGCTCAAAAAAAAGAGGGCTTTCTAATACGTGTATATACAATGTACATACCTCTGTTTAAGTGGTGGCCATGGCTGCCCTTGAGCTTGAAAACCTACAACACAAGAGAAAAGAAAAAGATATGAGTAGAAAAATTGAGAGGAGGAAAATAGAAAAGAAGAGAAGAGAGAAAACAAAGATAGGGTCAGGGTTTTTGCCTTCATAAGTATATTATTTGTTTATTGGGGCTACTTTTAGGGCTTGTGAGGGAATTTATTTTCTTTTCTTTTATTTAAGATTTTAAATCAGTTTCTTTTGTTGAGGTGGCAATTCATTTTAATTTAATTTTCTTTATGGTTATGGGTGCACTTTGTTTTCTTACGTAAATTATTTTAATTTTATTTTGGGGGAGGATTAATTTAATGTTGTTATTTTATTTATTCAAGGGTCATTTAGAGATTATTAAGTTGAGTTTGTGAGGGACTATTGTTATATTTTAATAATGCCTTGGAATTTTAATTTAATTTGTAACTTTAGATTTGTAGTGTAACCTTGTTGGCAAGATAGATTTAATTAACTTAATCGTATGTTGAATTTAATCAAGGAAGGTTATTGACTAAATTATTTCATTACTTTAATTAAATTATTTTAATCTAGTTAGTCGTTTAGAGAACCTTAGTGTGGTAATTTAATCTCCCTAACGTAATTAGTTTAATTAATCAACGTTAGTAAGTTTAGTGAACTCTTGAACATGATTTCTTAATTAGAATAATTCCTATATACAGCCTAGTGGTGTTATGCTGCCAAATTTTTCTGAGAAATTAGGGTTAATTTTCTTAGGTGATTTAAACATTGTGTTGAGTAATATTTAATGCTCTCATAAACTAGTTATTTTGATTAAGTTGTTATTTATTCTTTTTAATGCAATAGAATTAGAGTTTTGATTTTGACTTGTGTCGAAATCCTGTCACTCACTTAGGAAAACTTAGGGTTGCAATCAGTTGATCCTAACCCTGATGATGATGCTTCTCACGTCACATTAACCCCCTTAGTCAGCTATCATCACACAGGGGATTGTGCATGTGATCGCAGTACCCCGAGATTTGATTAACATGTTTACGCCTTATGCATATTGTCAACGAGCACGCTGATGCGTGAGAGGGGGTTTCTAGGGATGCATAGGAAATTTTTGATATTTCGTGTCATGACCACATGACAAATGTGGACATGACATGTGTATTGCATGTCAAGACTGCATAAGAAATGTGGGCATGACATTTGGTGTTAAAGCCTGAGTTTAAAACTGGGCTTGTTTGGGCACATTACTTATTCTGCATTTTTGATTGATTTGTGAATACATTATTCTTGTAGGATGCCACCCAGAACAAGACGAGCACATTCACATGCCACTACATCTGTGGAGGTACATAGCGACTCATCAGTCGAGGGTCAAGGACCGCCAGCACCACAGGCACCACCCGCACCTGGTATCAGACCACAGATCTTACAGGTTTATAGGTAGTATTAGAGAGGTTACCACCGGCCACAACAAAGTTGCATATCGAACCACGTGTCGAGCCCCACGTTGATCTGCGAGAAGAGCCACGTGAGGAGCCACGTGTTGAGTCGCATGTAGATCCCCATGTTGAGTCGTGAGTGGCGCCACGTGTAGAGCCTTATGTAGAGATACATGTCACCACAGTAGAGGAGGTCAGTTCAGCTTACAAAGCTCGTAGCAGGAGCCCTCCACATCATGTGAGGTGAGAGGAGGCTATGAGGATAGAGCAGGTCTAACAAGGACCTTACGATCATGGATGGTGAGAGGGTGTGGATGATCCTATCAAAGGACATAGATATCGAGGGGACCCCATCAGAGACTTACTTAGGATGAATCCACCCACCTCTGTGGGGACCACAGAGGGAGCCAAGGTTGAGGCTTGGCCTATCAGTTTAGACAAGTGCTTTGCATTGCATCCTTACAAGGGTAACACAACGGCACACGTGGCCGTTCACCTTTTGAGAGATGCAACAGTGACATGGTGGCGCACTGAGGAGTGCAAGTGCCGCGTATCTTTGGATACTCTTTCATGGGACACTTTCATTGAGCACTTTAATGTGTGTTATCTATCGAATCACTACAAGTAGTGTTGGATTGATGAGTTCCATGACTTGCAACAACGAAGTTCTACTGTAGTACAGTATGAGAGTAGGTTCATTGAGTTGTCACGGTATGCAGAGTATCTCCATGATGAAAAACTTCTGGTTCACAAATTTATCAGGGGTTTGAATCATGGGATATCAGGACCAGTATGCATGGCAAACCCCCAAACCATGAGTGAGGCTACCGAGAAGGCTTACATCGCAGAGGAGATTCAGGGATGAGGTCAGAGTTCACATCCCCAATTTCAGGATCCTAGCTAGTAGTAGCACTAGAGTTTCCGTTGACCACCACCACCAGCACAAAGAGGAGGATTTAGTTCTGCACCGTTACCTCCTCGAACTCCACAGCAGTAGTAGAAGCAATATCAGCAGAGGTCCAGGCCTCAACAGAGGGCATAGGGGGTCATAATCACAGTTGGAAGCAGTAGGGCCCGTGTAGGGATCAGCAACAGCAAGGACCACCTGTGGGACCCATTAGATCACAGTAGCATACAGGGGTTCTCAGGGCTCCACAGGTCAGACTGGACAACAACAGAGTAGTAGGACATAAACTGGATAGGTATAGGCTTGGGGGTCATGCTATGTTTGTGGTGGGGCAGGAAATTTAGCCAGAGAGTGCCCACAAGGCTTTACGACAGGGGGATAGCCTCGTGCAGGAGGATCAGAGTAGATAATTGGAGATGTGGGTAGATCCCATTATATGTTTGTAGCAGTTGATAACCGCCAAGTTGACTTCTAGGCCTCAGTGATCAAGACTGCAGGTATGATTGGGGATGTCCCCATTACTATTTTATTTGACTCTAGCACTACTAATTCATTTATATCTCCATCGTTAGTGGAGCATTACATGCTGGTGGCCTCTAGGAAGGGCGATAGCTAGGAGGTAGAGTTGGCCACTGGGGCCAAGATGGTAGTAGATGCCTTGGTTCAGGATTCTGAGTTATCTTTGGGGCCTTTCACTATAGTATGTGACCTTAGGGTTATGCCCTTAGGATCTTATGGTGTAGTTTTAGGCATGGATTGGCGGCAACTCATAGAGCCAAGCTAGATTATTGTCAAAAGGTGATTAGTTGCCTAGATGATAATGGCATGTTAGTCAAGGTAGTAGGCATTCAGAAGCCCACAGTAGTTCATATGATATCCGCTTAGTAGCTTAAGTGTTGCATGCGGAAGGGATGTCAGTTGTTTGCCATCACTGTTAGCGACAGATCAGAGGATGAGCCAGAGGCATCATTAGATGACCATCCTATCTTTAGGGAGTTTGCTGCTGTCTTTCCACCTGAGTTACTAGGTATGCCACCTCGCGGAGAGGTAGACTTCCACATTGATTTAGTGTCAGGTGCCGAGCAGTGTCTCGTGCACCCTACAGGATGACCACACATGAGCTCACGGAGCTTAAGTTGCAGTTAGAGGAGTTGCTTGAGAAGGGACACATCTGACCTAGAGTTTCACCTTGGGGTACACCGGTCATCTTCGTGAAGAAGGATGGGTCTCTTCATTTGTGCATGACTTGTAGCTAGCTTAAGAAGGTGACTGTGAAGAACAGTTATCCTCTGCCTAGGATTGATGATCTTTTTGACCAGTTGCAGGGAGCCAGAGTGTTCTCTAAGATAGACCTGAAGTTTGGTTATCATCAGTTGCATATCACAGAGGTGGACACCCATAAGACCACCTTCTAGACTTGATATGGCCACTATGAGTTCACTCTGGTACCCTTCAGCTTGATGAACATCCCTGTAGTGTTCATGAGTCTCATGAATGGGGTGTTCCATACTTACTTGGACCAGTTTGTGATCATTTTCCTTGATGATATTTTGATCTACTCACGGATTAAGGAGGAACATGAGGAGCACTTATATTAGGTTTTTCAGTGCTTGAGAGAGTAGCAGCTTTTTGGCAACTTGGTGAAGTGTGTCTTTTTCAAATCCGAGGTACAGTATTTGGGGCACATCCTATCTAGTGATGGTATCTCCATAGATCTATCAAAGATCAAGGCTATTAGGGATTGGCCAGCACCCACTAGTGTGACTGAGGTCAGGAGTTTCATGGGGTTATCCAGGTCTTACCGCAAGATTCGTAGAGGGCTTCTCCAGGATAGTGCACCCCATCACTTCCCTTCAGTGGAAAGGGAAGAGCTTCACTTGGACTGAGCAGTGTGAGAGGGCCTTCGGGGTCCTCAAGGAGCATCTTACCAGTGCTCCCATCTTAGCAGTTCATGATCAAGCAATATATTTCATGGTTTGTACTGATGCATCACTTGAGGGTTTGGCAGCCATACTTATGCAAGGTGGTAGAGTGATCGCATATGAGTCGTGAAAGCTCAAGACCCATGAGTTGAACTACCCCACTCATGAATTAGAGCTTGCAGCAGTGGTTCATGCTCTTATTCATTGGAGACACTTTCTACTAGGTCATCACTTTGAGCTTCATTCAGATCACCATAGTCTTCAGTACATATTCACGCAGCCGAATTTGAATGCCCACCAGTGGCATTGGATGGAGTTTCTTTGTGAGTATGACTTTGATGTCCACTACATCAAAGGGAAGGAGAACGTGGTTACCGATGCATTGAGTCAGAGGCACCATGAGATCCTGACCTTGACCTTGAGTGTGGACTTGAGAGAGCGCATCATACAGTATCTGCCCGAGGATGAGTGGTTTCATGAGGTGCAGCAGGAGATCCAGTCTTAGAGGGCCCTTGTGCGAAAGTTTACAGGATATTCCCTTAAGGTAGATGGGCTACTTAGACATCAACATCGCATCTATGTACCTTGTGCAGGTGACCTACATGTAGTAGTTCTTTCAAAGGCTCACAAAGTACCTTATGCAGCACACCCAAGGGTGAAGGAGATGCATGTCAACTTGTGATAGCTATACCATTGGGTAGGTATGAGACAAGATATTGCAGAGTTTGTTGCTCGTTGCCTTGAGTGCCAGAGGGTCAAGCCTGAGCATCAGCATCCAACAAGTCTTTTATACCCTCATGAGATACCTAAGTAGAAATGGGACACCATTTCCATGGATTTCATTGTTGGTCTTCCTATGTCATCTTGCCGCCATGATGCCATCATGGTGACGGTTGACAAGTTGACCAAGGTGGCACATTTCTCACCTGTATGCATGACGACAATGCACCATCAGTGGTGAGAGTATTCTTGGATGAAATTGTTAGATTACATGGGGTACCTCACTGCATCATTTTTGATAGAGATACAATGTTCACATCAGCCTTTTGGAGGGCATTACAATAGGCGTTGGGCACGCAGCTCAACTTCAATTCATCTTATCATCCAGAGATCGATGGTCAGATGGAGAGGGTGAATTAGGTTTTAGAGGACATGCTCCATATGTATGTTATGGATCACCAGACTAGATGGGAGGATTATTTGTACCTAGTTGAGTTTACCTATAATAATGGGCATCACAGCTCATTGGGTATGCCTTTTTTTCAGGCCTTGTATAGCAGACCTTGTAGGACACCGTTGAGTTGGGACCGTATAGAGGACAGGGTTGCTATTAGTCTAGAGTTGGTACAGGATATGGAGAAGTAGGTGACTTTGATTAGATAGAGATTTTAGGAGGCACGGGATCGACAGAAGAAGTATGCAGATGCTAAGAGGTTAGATCAAAGTTTCGCAGTGGGTGACAGAGTATTCTTGAGAGTGCGGCCACACAAGAGTCCAATCCATTATGGAAAGGGCTCTAAGCTCGCACCATGATTTGTTGTGCCTTTTGAGACCTTGGAGCGGATAGGACCCTTAGCCTACTATCTAGCCTTGTCACCTAGCATGTCCTGCATCCACAATGTATTTCATGTATCTATTTTACGGCATTACATATCTGATTTATCTCATGTATTGGACTAGAGTGATCTATAGGTAGAAGCAGATGGGTAGATGGCTTTGGATCCAATTCACATATTGGCTCATCAAACGTTGGGCCTTCGAAGTCGAGAACTGGACCAGGTTAGGGTTCAGTAAGACGTATGATGAGGTCACGACAACTTAGGAGGATGTAGCTAGATTGAGGAGACTTTATCCTCACCTCTTTGATGACTTCCAGGAGGAAGTTTAGTCTTAGGGGGGAGGATGTGAGACCTACTATTTCACTCCCTTATTTTTGTTCATTTCATATTACTGTTGGAGACATTTTAGACATTTGGGGACAGTTGAGCCCAATATGCAAACTTTCTAGACTATACTTCTTTATTTTGGTTAGTTATGTTTAGTATGTTGTGATGAGACTAGATCCTGACTTTGATTCACTAATGATGATTAGACATGTGATATGCATTCTGATTCTATTAGAGATACTAGTTGTGAGATTATGTTGTGGATTTATTACGCAATTTTTATCTTGAGATGGTTTATAGATATGCAAGTTATGAATCTAATTATGATGTGATTTTTTTTATGATGTTTTAATTGATTATGCGATGGTGTGAGTGTATGCTTTTCCTTGCTTCAGCTATGATATACATGTTGGATTAATCTTTTGTTTAAGTGTGCAGGTGATTTTTCCAAGCCACAGAAATCAGAGATCATCCCACACATTTTGTGAAATCTTGTGTTGAGCCGATCTAGTTCCATGAGGAACCAAGATCAACTATTTAAATGCTTGCTGAATTTTCATAATGGTTGTGTATGTTATCTTTTGGGCTAGGTCTACCTATTTTCAGTTGATTGTATATTGTTGTTGTAAATGTGTAGTGTTTATTTGACCTTATTTTTGTTTTAATTTTTATGACCCATTTTCTTGTGATTTTATGCATCCTATGGTGCTCAAATTGAGTTAAAAGTGACCCTGGGTTGTACCCCTAGGGTCTACAGACCATTTGAGCTTGTCTAACCCTAGGATAACTCCCATATGGTCACTTAAACTTCACCCTAAAGTGAAGTGACGAAAATGGAAGTTTGGGGAGGAGTGGAAGGTTGGGTCAAACCTTCAACCTTATCCACACCTCATTCCAAGGCTATGGGGTACCTTGCATTGAAGGCTTGGGGCGTCTTCAAGACCCCTAATTGTGGAGGACCCATCTCCAAGGCTCTCACATATTGTGAGAGTACCTTGGGGTTTTGTGGGCTTTCATGGGAGGATAGGATTGGGGCACTTGTCGTACCCTCATCCTTTTTGGGCTCCACCTTGCTCTCACACATGTGTGAGAGAGCACAAGTAGAAGGGGAAAGACTTGGTAGAATGAGAGGGTGACATGTGTCACCCCCACATTCCATGGAGCTTGCAAGTGGATGTGAGGAGGAAGGAGAAGGTGATGTGTTACCTTCTCATTCCCCAAGGCCCATGAAGAGAGCCTATTTTAATCCCTCTTGAAGAGAGGGAGAGGGTTGTTGATTTCATTACATTTTCTATTTTATTTGAATTTTGGGGGAGAGTTAGAGAGTTTTTTTTTTTAGGCACTTTTGGAGGAAGGACTTGGAGGTGGAGTTGGAAGGGCTCTACTTTAACTACCTACCATTGTTGGGCTTATCAAGGTAGGATTCAAGGCTTGATGACTTTCCTTATGTATTTACCTTACTTGTGTGTTTGCTTTTGTGTGTACTTTTGTATTTTGTTGTTGTGGGGCTTTGAGGGTGTTTGTAAGAGCCTCTCCATTTGGAGAAGATGCTCAACATGTGTGGGGTGGGGGAGGAGTGAACCTCCTTGAGGTCACCCTTCTAGTGTTGGTATTTATGGCCTTGAGGGAAAGTTTTTGAGTATGGAGTAGTTTGTATGGCATGAGTGCCATGGATAAATATATGTGTTCTTGGTATAAATATTTGGGCTTGAGGCCTTGTTGTGTTGAGCTTTTGGAGACAATTGGAGTGGCCTCTTGAGTTGAGTGATGTCCACTTCCCTACCCCTTCAAACTCATTTTTATGAGTTTTGTGTTGTGTTTAACCTATGGGTGTTCTTCATGTTTTGTTGGTTTGTGTATTTTTGTGTTGTGGAGTGAATAATCCTTGTGTGTGGATGACCTCCAAGCTCAGGGGTGACTCATTAGTGAGTCTATGGTAGAGAGGAGAGCAATATTGCGTGGCTTGTTTTCCCTTCCATGTTTGTTTACTTGTAGGTTTATTGTTGGCTTTGGAGCTTGAAGGAAGTGCATTTTAAAGTTATGATTCATTGTTGTTTTTTGGCTATTGAAAGCTTTGGGACAAGATTGGCCTTTGTATAGTTGTTTCAAAAGAAGGAGAGAAAATACTCTCTCTAAAATGTTTTGTATAAATAAATTTTTATGTCATATTTCATCTTATTGAGGTTGTAAAAATAAATGTAAGTTGTTGGTTTTCACTTTAAGGTTGTGAGAATGTTGCAATAGAAAATACATTTATGGTGTTGTTGTTTTAAGATTTTTGTTTGAACAAAGGAAAGAATGTTGTTGATTTGTTTTCAAAAGAAAATGTATCTCTTATGTTGCTATTTAAATATTGAGTTGTTGAAACAAAAAAAATGGTTATATTAGAAATATTATGTTGCCTTTTCATTCAAAAAAAAAAAATAGTTAGTTGTTGTTTTACTTTTGAAAGAAAAATGTGTGTACGAGAAAATAGTTAAATTTAAGCAATATTAGATAAGTACACTTCTTTTAATTTCCCTATATATATATATATATATATATATATATATATATATATATATATATATATATATATATATATATATATATATATATATATATATATATATATATATATATATATACATACACATAAGTATATTTATTCAGATATATAAATATATATATATATATATATATATAGTTAGATCCATTTTCATTTTACAAAAAAAAAGAACCTATTTGTAGATGTGGAAAATATATATATATTGATGAAATGTCATATCTTGTTGACTGGAAAATCAATGTAGATGAATGTGTTTTTAAATATATAGTATTAACTGTGAAAACTATATATATATAAACTATTTTATATTCTTTAAAAAAAAAATTAGATAAAGAAAAAATTGCATTGTAATATCACTATGTGAAACCCTAGCGACATACTAGGGACCGTTGTTTTTCTTTGTTAAAGTTTTTTTTGCTGTCAAAAGAAAGAGGAATGGGGGCGACGGCCTGGCTGCCACCACCGCCCCCCCCCCCCCCACAGTCTGCATTTTGAATGAGGGGTGGGGGATGGATCCCCCACCCACTCCCCACCATATGGTGGGGGGTGGGTGGAAGGTCCCCCCCCAAACATTGCCATTCCCTTAAACTGTGAAGCATACGGCAGTGGTGCCATCCTCCCTATCGGTTGTCCCTTAAGCCATTCATTTGGCCTTGCTTGCCCCTGTATTATGTATCTTTTCTTTAATATATATACGTTGAATACATATATACATATATATGTGTGTGTGTATGTATTCAACGTATATACATTTTATTTGCAGCTCATAAAAAAATAGTTATCTCTGGTTTATTACCAGTGTATATATATGCTAAAAAAAGAGGGCTTTCTAATACGTGTATATACAATGTATATACCTCTATTTAAGTGGTGGCCATGGCTGCCCTTGAGCTTGAAAACCTGCAACACAAGAGAAAAGAAAAAGATATGAGTAGAAAAATTAAGAGGAGGAAAATAGAAAAGAAGAGAAGAGAGAAAACAAAGATAGGTTTAGGGTTTTTGTCTTCATAAGGATATTATTTGTTTATTGGGGGTACCTTTAGGGCTTGTGAGGGAATTTATTTTCTTTTCTTTTATTTATGATTTTAAATCAGTTTCTTTTGTTGAGGTGGGAATTCATTTTAATTTAATTTTCTTTGTGGTTATGGGTGCACTTTATTTTCTTAGGTAAATTATTTTAATTTTATTTTGGGGGTGGATTAAGTTAATGTTGTTATTTTATTTATTCAAGGGTCACTTAGAGATTATTAAGTTGAGTTTGTGAGGGACTATTGTTATATTTTAATAATGCCTTGGAATTTTAATTTAATTTGTAACTTTAGATTTGTAGTGTAACCTTGTTGGCAAGATCGATTTAATTAACTTAATCGTATGTTGGATTTAATCAAGGAAGGTTATTGACTAAATTATCTCCTTACTTTAATTAAATTATTTTAATCTAGTTAGTCATTTAGAGAACCTTACTGCGGCAATTTAATCCCCCTAGCGTAATTAGTTTAATTAATCAACGTTAGTAAGTTTAGTGAACTCTTGAACATGATTTCTTAATTAGAATAATTCCTATATACGCCCTAGTGGCATTATGCTACCAGATTTTTCTGGGAAATTAGGGTTAATTTTCTTAGGCAATTTAAACCTTGTGTTGATTAATATATTAATGCTTCCGCAAACTAGTTGTTTTGATTAAGTTGTTATTTATTCTTTTTAATACAATAGAATTAGAGTTTTGATTTTGACTCGTATCAAAATCTCATCACACTTAGGAAAACTTAGGGTTGCGATCAATCGATCCTAACCCTAATGATGACGTTTCTTGCATCTCATTGACCCCCTTAATCGACTAGCATCACACAGGGGATTGCACATGTGATCACAGTACCCCAAGATTTGATTGACATGTTTACGCCTTATGCATATTGCCACCGAACACTATGACACGTGCGAGGGGGTTTCTAGGGATCCGTAGGAAATTTTTGATATTTCATGTCATGACCACATGACAAATGTAGACATGACACATGTGTTGTGTGTCGTGACCACATGAAAAATGTGGGCATGATAGATTTTTTTTTTTAATTTTTTAATTTTTATTTTTTGATGGGATAGGTGGATATGAGGGACTCAAGTGTCCAGTTTCATGAAAGGTGTTAGTCTCGCTAAATGGATATCATCACATGGACCATGTCAAATGTCATTATGCTTATAGATGTTGGTAAGGGATGACATGAAAGAGGTAGATGGAGTAGGTAGATAATGGATTACGATGTGGATTATGGAGGGAAAAAGTGGATTATGATGTGGATTATGTCAAGAAGATGATGGATTATGATGTGGATTATGTAGGACTTATGCAAGGATGAGTGGAAGACTTAAGTAAAAGCATGGACCCTAGGAATAGGATGAGGAAGATATGTAGGATAGTAGTTGAAGGATGGGGAGATGGAGGTATGTGGGAATGGAGTCATGACCAACGGTTGCACACACCATGTTAAACAATGAATCTTTTGATGGAAAGGTTGTGTAGGAAGCAATGGCAATGTTTTCTTAGGAGATCGCTGACAAAGTGCTTTAGGTACCCACATAGACTTAGTATGTTTATGATTTTTGTTTCCCTTGTGGGATTTAGGAATTTGAAACTTTTGAATGGATTGGGACTTTTGGATGGAGGTGGATGGTTGGGATTTTTGAGATATGGATGCCTCATTTTACTTGCTTTCTTTTTTCTTAGGTACCCATACCATATTGTTTTTAGACTTTTGTTTTGAAGGTATGGGCTTATATTACTTTTTGGATGTACTTGGCTTTGACTTTTTTGCAATTATATGCTAAGACATTAGGACTTTTAGGATTTTTCACTTTATGTGTAGAGGCATCCAACTTTTTATTTTGGAATCCCTTGGGTTTGGTGGAATGAGTGGAGGCTTTATGTTTAGAAAATGTGTGCATTTATTGGTCATGATTAGTATTTTTAGAGGGTTTATGGGTAAATGGATAAAGGGATTGAGTGATAGGGCTATTAGGTGTTGGAAGAAATGGAGGTAAAGTGGATGAAGGGAAATAAGGAGTTGGAAGAAGTGGAGGTAAAGTGGATGGTGGAAGGTGTATGGTCACATGCTTTTGTGATTTGTAGGATAGTGGAGGAGGAATGGCAACATATATTTTAGGGGTATGATAGGATGTATGGGATTTGGGATAGAAAGTGGACTTAAGAGGAATGGAGGAATTACCAACATCTTTAGATTGTTTACCTTGGAGTGTGTATCCAAGGCCATAGGAGCGTGGAGGGACTTTGACATGGATAGGCTCCAAAATACCTTATTCATGAAGGCCTAAGCCTTTACCTTGGTAATTCATGTTTTGAAGCATGCGATCGACAATGGGACTACGTGTGTTTTTGGAACTAGACACGAGTTCCTTAATGGATGGATAAGGTGAAGTGGAGGACAAAGTTTGTTGATGTCCTAAGGAATAAAATTCATGAATGAGGGTGGAAAGATCAAGTGGATATGATGGCTTTGAAATATGGTCGATAATGGGTGATGGAGGATCATTAGATCTTGATTATGCTCATTAACATCCAAGGTATTTATTTGATCTTCTATGCTTATGTATTCTTGGGAGGCATGTGTCTCATCAAGGGAAGTGGATGTTGTCTCATCAAGGATAGGTGGAACATTTGATAAGCCTTTGATCATGAAATGCATAAATTTTGGCTAAGAGGCTCATCATGATTTTCATGATCATATATAGAATCTTGATCACAAATGTGAGCATAAATAGGATTAATTTGGCTATGAATGGGATAAATTTGCTCACGAATAGGGTCATGATCATGAATAATATCTTGATCAAAGAAAATATATAGGTCATGGATGAGTTGAGCTTAGAGATGCTTTGATCTTGATTTAGACAAGGGCTTGATGTTTCCACATCCGTTGGATTATACTCTTGACACAGCTCTTGGTTTGCTTGAATAGAAGTGGATGACTCTTGGATAAGTTCTTGGTCAACAACATGAGAGGGCAATGAGATCATGGGAAGAAAATGTTCAATATGCTCAAGGGGTTGTGAACCACATGATGGGGTTGAAGAAGTGGACATGGCATTAAAAGGTTCTTTGGTAGGCTCATCGATAGGTGCTTGACATGGGGATGGTTTATTCCTTACTAGTAGTCCTTGAATCTCATCCTTTATAGGTGGAGGGTTGATGGAAGCTGAAGGCTCATGATTGGGATTAGGTGGAAGGCTAATTGGATTAGGGCTTATGAGATGGATAATAAGATTAGATGGGCTAGGACTTGGGCTAGAAACATAATGTTCAATTTTCCTTTCAAGATTAAATGTTATGATTAAGCACACACTTGAAGACACATCAACAAGCCCTAATGTCTAGTCAAATGGGGTATGGCCAATTAGGTCTTAGGCTAGATTACACAAGGTTGACTAAGGAATTGAAAGTGAAATCCTGCCACACAGCTGACACAAAGGGGTAACCCACCCTTCACCTTCACTTCCCAAAGGTATAAATTTCTTTGGGGCTTAGCCAAGAGTGACAAGATTTACAACTCCCAATGAGGGTGTCTTTCGATTCAACCTTGGTTGTGGTTGTCCCTTGGAGTGGTGTGTCTCCAACTAGGCCTCCTAAGATAGGGTAAACAAAAGCAAACCAAGTGAGCTGTCACTTGATTCACACTTGCAGTTGTTAATTGACCCTTAGAAAATGAAATGTGTGGAAAATAGTTCAAGCACTTGTTCTTTTTAGATTCCAAATCAAGATGTGATGGAAGACAATTGTTCATTTTAACTTGATTTCAATGATGTGATAGAAAATAAGATTGATTTTAAGAGCCCAAATCGAAATGTTTTGACAAGCAATGATTAGAGATGAAAGATGGAATGTGTACACCTAATTGTTTTTGCTTTCCAAGTTGTTGTTTTGACTAATCCAAATGCTGCTCCAGCTCCTTGTGATCACCTACAAGCCACCAAAGAGAGAAAGGAAACAGGTAAACTAGCCAAGAAGTGTGATATGTGAAAAATAAAGAATCTGATAAAATTTGAGAAAGATGAATAGATACAGAAAAATAGATTGCATGAATAGAAAGTAGATGAAATTCTATGCACTTTTTAAAAAAACGTGAAAATTGGATCAAAAATACAAAAGTTATGAGCGTTTGAAGTTAAAAATGAATCTTGAATTTGATCAAGAAAAAAGGAAGGAAAATGGTACATTCACCTTGTAAAAGTTACACCATTGTGAAGTTCATCCTGTCAGCTTTCTGATGAGTCCTTGTTTGCGCGATTTGGAGCCCGTATGACCAAGTTATGATAAAAAAGAAAAAAATGCCCCTCTAAGGCATATAGAAGGACAAGACAAGCCCTGACTGTTAAGACCTAACCACTGGCGGTTTGCAAAAGTGCTCACATGATGGTTTTATATTGGCGGTTAGGCTAAGTTAAAGGTTAAGTTTCAAAGTAGCCCCTGGTCTACCATACAACCAGGGGCTAATTCGAGACAAAAATAAAAAAGGAAAACCAAAAGGGGGCTAAAAAGCCCACTCCTAGATCACAACAATGACCAAGGGCTTGCAGGGCACGGGGCTCAGAGTCCAACAACCCTAAGGATCTGCAGGCTAAAACTTTGTGCTAGTAGATTTAAAGATGTCTATGAAGAATGCTATGTCGATTGTTGCAGACAGCTTGAAGGATTAGAGTCGCCGCTTAGGGTTCAGGTCGAAGTTTGTTTTTTTAGGTCAAGGTTAATAGTTTTAAGTCGAGGTTAACTCCAAAGCCTTAGAGGGATATGTCGAGTGTTAGAAGACCGCAGGTACAGTGTGAGGTAAAATGGGCGGTGACAACAATTTTGGAGGTGGTGAATACCAGTTCAAAGTGGCAATTTAGGGTTTTGCAGTGGCGACAGTGTGGTCACCACCAATTGGTGGTGAGAGGAGTATAGGAAGCAATGGCGGATCAGTGGTCCAAGGCGGCGACTGCAACAACAAACAAGGATATAAAGGTGGTGACCTATAGATTTTAACAAAGACTTGCTAGGGTTTTAACAAAAGTTTTAAAGATTGTTAAAGTTAAGATTTGAAAGTTGGCGATTGTGAATACCACTGACAACGCAAGGAAAACAAACCCTAACATAGATACCAGTATGAATCGACAGAAACTCTGATCAGGGATAGAAACACGGATAAACACAAACCATATGGCAGGGCCGTACTGTACAGGTCTGTGAACTAAAAACAATTTGAATTTTTTCAAAAAACTATAGTCACCAAACATAGGTGAATTTATAGTTAAAATTCATAGAAACGGCCTCCCAAATGTAATGGTGCAGTTAGTTTTTGCCCAGGAGGTCACCTACAACAATCAACTCGCAAAACTTGACAAATGAGGGTTAGAAAAAAATGCAAATTTTTACAACACAAACTTGCAAAAACAATCAAGAGATGTGGGTCCCACCAGGCGTGCCTAAATACATACCAAAAAATTTGGATAAACAAAATAGATAAAACAATACAATGCATTTACCTTGATCCAAACCCTTTGAATACCTCGAATGATGCATGCATGATTGAAAGATTGATTGATCGATTTAGATTGGATGTTGATTGCTCATTTTCACAGCATAACTATAAGATGGAGATTGATAGAAGATGGGTAGATGAGGATAGACGAGAGGATTAGAAGAAGATTTTGGCAGAGTGAGGATACTAGAAGAAGATGGATCCAAATGGCTTGTGAGAGGCCATATTTATAGGATGGGGCTGATATGATTCGATGGCCAAGATTAAAAGTCAAATGGGTGATGTGTATGGCTAGGATTAAAAGTTGATTTTAGAGCCTATGACACACATTAAGTGGATTATGACATGAGGCTAAAAATAGGATGAGAGGAAATAAGTGGGATTCTTTTATTTATCTTGAATAGAAAATGCCTTATGACGCACAAATAAGTGGGGCTAAAAATAGGATGTGAGGGGAATCTCATAATTTAAATAATAAAATTATTTAAATTATGTGTGCATGAGAAGAGTTGTAGTCATGTGACACATGTCATAATGAGGGATTTGATTTAATATTTAATTCAAATTGTTTGTGGGACATGTGAAGAGGGATTAATTAAATAAATGAGATTTATTTAATTAATTGGGAAAGTGATCAAGTGGGATAATGTAAGTGGGATAAATAGGTTTAATGTAATGACCTAGGATAAATATTATAAGATGTTTTACAAGGTCATGTATGATTAGGTGATGTTATGAAATGGACAATTTTTGGTGTCTACAGGTTCATTTGCATTTTAGTTTTCTCTCTTTTGGGGAGGAGTTTTTTCCCATGTGGTTATCTCCTTTTCTCCACTTTATGAGAGATTTTGTTTGTAAATGGTTACCTTATCAAGCCTTTGTTGCAGGACCCATCCATCCATGCATTCATGCATCCATCTTTCTTTCCTTTTAGCTTGTGTAAATCTCCCTAAGTTGCACTTATGGGGGGGTGTTGGTGAAATATTTTCACTTTTACATAAGTTAATTAGGGAGAAACTTTATTTTAGCCTCATGACATGTGTCATAGGTTTTTCATATTCAACTCCCCACTTTGTCTCTTCATTAGATAGTGGTGGTGTGTATATATTTGCATTTCATTAATGCATAAGTAACTCCAGCATTGTTAATGTGAAGCACTTATTCCCAAATGTTTTTGGCTTGTGCATTATCCTCTTGTAGCTTTCTCTTGTACAAGATTTTCTACAGATGATCTTGGCTCATGTGGGTCTTTATGTGACTCTAACATATATGAGAAGGTTCATTGAACTGATTTGGATGTATGTTGAGCACCGTAGAAAGAGTTTCCACCATTGTCACCGTATGGGTATTGAAGTTTGTTAACACTAGCTAACAACACATTTTATAAGGCATAGAACTTTGTGCCACCTTGTAGCACATCAAACTCAATGGTAAATGATTCTTCAGTGACATCCATACTCATCTCTCCTACATTTTTTGTGGGATTTTTTGAGGGATGTATATTGGCTCTGATACCACTGTAATATACATACCTGTCAAAAAGCAAATGCAAAGAATCTAATTTCATTACCTGTAAAGCTTCTCTGATGGTTTGTAGATTTACAAGGGTAGCTCCATCCTTAATGTCATTATGTCTCTCATTAACTTGAACCTTCTAGAAGAGATCTTCAATGAAGTTGTGTGTGTTATCAAACCTAGTCAAGGCTTTCACAACCCTCTCTTCTGAAACCAATGATTTTTCCCTTAAAACTTGCAGCTCTTTAGGCCCTTGATCAAAATCAGCAAAGAAATTATGCTCTTCAAACACCACATTTTCTTATTTGTCTTCATTTGCAGGAGCCATATCATCTTCTAAATCAATTGTCTCACTAGTTAATGCCTTATAACTCTCAAGTAAGAATGATGGGACAACATCATGAACAAACCCAATATCATCCAATGAACTCATCTCTTCACAAGGCCTATCAATAACCACCTCTAATTCACTAACAGTGGTGTCAATGTAAGTATCTCCCTTGATGGGCTTGGTTTGAAAGTCAAATCCAAGGCCACCTATATTAACATCACCAAACTAAGATAAAGGATCATCAAAAGCTATTTTGAAGTCATCATTATATTTGCTTTCTCCATGCCCTTCCTCTAAAAATACATGAGTGAACTCAACACAATTATCTGCTCCATAGGAATCATCAAGGAAGTCATTAGAATCATCACTATTTGAATCTAAACTAGGATCCAAAGTTGTTTTGTGCATTTCTTCATGCACCACCTCATCCATGGTAGTTGCATGCATGGCCAAAGATTCATCTGTCATGTAGTCATCTTCTTCTTTCGGTTCTCCCAAAAATGTTTTGAATGTTAGGGCATCTCAAATTTCTTTAGGAAGAGAGCAATACTCATTAAACTTGGTGCAGAATTCATCTTTTGTTGATGAGACATACATAGTTGTCCTCAGAAGGAAAGTGGGTAGCCATCTTCCATCCATCATTCTGAGATTTAGAAAACTTCAAAGACAAATTAAACCAAGTGTTGTAACTCTAACATGCAAATACTAATCACTGTCATGCAACTATACCCTCAGTCTCAACTCTGACATGCAAGTGTAAATCACTCACATGCAACTACAGCACAGCCCATGAAAATGACATGCAAGCATCTGGGTAGTCTCAAAACTAATATGCAAGTACTAGGTAATGACATGCAACAACTGTTCATTCTCAAAGATGACATGCAAACAATCTGGGTAGTCTCAAAACTGGCATGTAAGTATTGGGTACTAACATGCAACTAAAAATTTTGATATGAAATTTTGCACAATGGTTAGCAATTCCAACAAGCTGGAAGGAAAACCAGCTCTGATACCACTGTAATGTCCACCCTAATTTTGCCCTAGATTTCTGATTTCTAATAGTTTAACATTTCGTCAAACATTTGGCATGTTGCTGGTTACACTGTGTTTTCTAAACTATCATAACTTGTTTATAAGAGATAAAGAAGATATTTCATAAGCAAACTCATTAACAAAGACAGGTATCATATAAGGACATTATGTCAAATAGCTAGTAGCCCTATTTACATTTGGAATCAATGCATATCAACAGAGATTATCCTGATATAAATCAGGAGCATACAGAAATGAAAGACCAGAGGATTCTGACCTTTTTAGAATGTTCATTGTTGTGAGGATAAGAAGACTTCATACATAATAATGCTATACTATGCTTAGAAATTGTTGTTTATATATCAGACTCCAAGTCCATGACTCATGAAGATATGTTGCTGCAGAATGAAGAAATGGATTATTATCCCAAGAAATCACCTCTATGTTAGCCCAGAAATGTTGAAGTACATGTTTGATGCAAATCACAGTGCTGGACAATTAGAAATCTATGATCTACTCACAACTTTCTATCTTCTGCATATACCAGTCCCTTATCATAGCAACCCGATATCTTTTCCCACACGTTAAAGTTGTACAACACTGGAGGGAGTACGACTGCTTTGAGAAAGTGTATGGCTGACATTACTCAGCCCAAAACCTACTCACTCAGCATTGCATTATCTTTTTCTACCCACAAACAAACCTTTCCCTTTCACTCCACAATGAAACAAATAATTTAATACCTTTTTCTCTTGTACTATAACTAAGGGATGTATGGCTACAATAAGAAAATGTACAACTGAGCCTTTTCTAATTTAACACCCCAAAATCTACAAATATTCTTCTTTAATCACACCAAAAATACTAATAATCCAAAATATTCTCAGAAAACATCAAACTTAGACCAATCCATGAATGCACCAGGTGACGTTCTGGGTGAAAATCAAGCCTAGTTGACTAGGGTAGATCTTTCACTGCCGAAATCAATAGATGGGTTAAACAACCCTAATGAATCCAAGCTAAACAGATTTGAATCATAGAAGAAGAAAACTCATATTCATTTCTGCATATCCCTCATGAGCATTCAACTCCACTTTAAATAATCCCTCCTGTGCATGCCTCAAAAATAAAATATAATATTTCATAAAGTGGGCATTTTAATGCACTTTAAAACCACTAAGTGAGTGCTCTAAAAAAGGTAATAAATTATTACTTTATTTCCCAACGCTCAACTCACTTAACTCCCTTTTAAAAAATAATATAAAGTGTCTAATTTAATAATTTTTAAATAAAACAAGCCAACTTTATAAAACATTTTAAAAGTCATTTCTCTTAATTAAACCAAGTTAGCCTTCTGAAAATAAAAAATCTTAAGGCTAACCTTCTTCAATATATATTGATGAAAATGGGACATTACAGTCTGCCCTCCCCAAAGATTGCTTGTCCTCAAGCAATGCCAATACAACCTCCAACCCACAGACTGATCGAAATTGGAGTCAAGAATGATCCCAGAGTCCCAAGTCAATCTAGGAGATCTAGAGTACCATCTACTAAAGAAACTATCCTGCAAGGTACCAACACAAGAGACCTCTTGGAAATCTTCTATAAGAAGAGCAATTAGATATTGCATCAACTCAGTCAACTCCTCAAGGAATTGCTCTTCAGATAACCCTGATTGTATCACTGTAAGAACACACTCAAGAGAGTCAGCATCAACTCTCTCATTCCCAACAATTGCTGGACTGCAAACCCAAGTGATCCCTAGGTTCTAGGTCAATCTCAAGAAAAGTCCACCCTGCTAACGCTGTGCCACTTTGATCACAACTATCAAACCATCGTGCCCAAACTACATTCCCCTATCCTGGAACTCAATAATATGTCCATCACCAAAAACCAAACTAAAATACCTAAATACACTAGATTCTATATCATGAAACATCTCCTGCCAAGGTATCACAGTGAGATCCATAACTACCATCCCTATACCTGACATGATCCTGGGAATGCTTCAGTGGTCACCAGTTGATAACATATCATTGACACTTAATCTCCAAGTGTCAGGGAAAAAATTTTGAATGCACCAATACACCCAACCCACTGCAAACAACATAGCATCATCTGATGATATACATACCCCCATCCTAAAGTGTCTGCAGTAACCATCACTCAACGAAGTGGGAATAACAAATAACTAAACTATGGCCTGAAAAACTCTCACCACCAACTGCTCAAAAGCCTTAGAACCAATTAGCTCAGTTAAAGATGTCATCATACCCAATGTGAAAATATAAGGACAGCGATAATCCATCTGAAATCCCACAAAAAATGTAGGAGAGATGAGCATCGATGTTGGTGAAGAATCATCTCCTATGATCAAATCATCTCTACCAACCAACCTCAACCATAGAGTACTCAACTTCTAACATGAAGACATCATCCAATTCACCCGCAAATCAAAATTCGGAGTCATGTTTAGGAAGATTGGAAAGTGGGCAGCAATACTAATACTAAAAGTTGTGCCACTATTCCCAACCTAAGACAACACCTCATGGCTGGAAACTACTCCTAGATCCAATATCTTGTAATCAATTCCACTCTCCTCACCTGAATCGGTTGGGTCTCCCTCATCCAACTTGAATAAAGGATTGTCATGAATCAAATCAGCATCTAACTCCAACAAAGGATATTAGACTAATCATCTGGCTAATCCAAACCCCTGTGTTCTAACTTTATGGGACAATATGCAAGTTCAAATTCCTCTTTAATGCAATCAAGCTCCATTATTACCTGTTCTAGCTCCTTAGCCCTTTCTCTATTCTCCTTCTCTCCCAAGTGTTTGGCCTCATAGAGTTGCTTTTCCACTAAAAGAAGAGTCATTTGAACATCCTTCAAGGAATCATTAGTTGCACTAAGCTCAAATGTGATCTCATCTACCTTAGCCTCATTTTCCCTATACAAACTCAAAGCCTTATCAGCAATCTTGGTAGCCATATCTTTTTCATAGATCATGTGTAGGTATGTTGATTTCACTTCCTCCATAGTGCTCTTAACATTATGCAAATTAGAAAGGGAAACTATCTGCTCACAATGAATCCTTGGTGTGTTTTGAATTAATTTTTCCACATGCCTATGTGTGTCATCAAGTCTAGATAAAACATGCACTTCATTTTTTGCTAACACTATAATTGAGTTTTCCAATCGTGAGCATGTAAGGATGGTGAACTGCTATTATGTTGCAAGTAAGAGTTAGAACCTTCACCATACCTTTCAGCTGTGACTCCATGGCTGTCCCAAAAATCTTGTGCCTCTCTATCCAAGCTTGTTCCATCATCATCTTCTAACCCTTAGTCAATTTCAGTTTCATACATTATATTTTATGATTCACACACAAGATTATGCTTTTCAAATTTAGCTTCCTCAATGCTATTCTCTTGACAAACCTTATGTTCTAAGATAAGAACATCTTCATGATCAAGAGGGAGTTCATCCCAATATGGATCCTCATCAAACTTAGGTGTCAACACACCCTGATCCCAATGATTAGAGGGCTGATTGCTTTGTTCAAAAAAAGTAAGTGCCTCATGTGTGATGGATTCTCTGAACAAATCATTCACTAGATCACCAGTACTAAAATCATCAGGTAGACTCCTCTCTGTATATTTTGATTGTGAGTAAAACTGATACTTACTAGTGTCATCAAGGCAGCTAATAGTCTTTGAAACTTCATTTGATAGATCTGAATTTGTATCCAGAATTGTTGTTTTGTCATCTTCATTGAGCACATTCTCAGCATTTGGAGATGCATGCCCTTTAGAAGTGGTATTGTCTTCATATGTTTGATTAATAGTTACTGATTTGACAACTTCCACATCAGCTTCATTATCATTTTTGAGACTCTCACTTGTAGAGGCACCAACTGATTCTTCTTTGTTTTCACAATCTTTCTCTTCCTTCTTCCTTTTTTCTTCATCCTCTTTCTTTGTACTTCTGATGTAGTGTATAAGACCCTTTCTATTAGGATCTAATATTGCACTCAATCCCACGTACCTATAAAATGAGTATTCATTTTTTAACCTGTTAGGTAGTGCTTTATATTGATCAAGAGCTTTGGTGGCCTCTTGTTCATACTTCTGAGATCTCTCCACTATCTCTTAAATAGGTTCTATATCTCTAATACCCTTGTACTGGGAGCTACTAGCTTCTTTACTTTGTATTGGACACTGAATTAGATTCTGATCCATCTTGCTCATAAGTCTGTCTATCATATGGGACATCTGATCCAACTTCTTCTCCATTGACTATTTTTTTCTATGGCACTTTTGTTGCATTCAAGGTTTAGAAAATGCACACAGGCTGGCCGAAAACTACTCCGATACCACTGCAATGTCCACCCTAATTTTGCCCTAGATTTATGATTTCTAATAGCTTGATATTTTGTCAAACATTTGGCATGTTGCTGGTTACACTGTGTTTTCTAAACTAGGATAACTTGTTTGTAAGAGATGAAGATGATATTTCATAAGCAAACTTATTAACAAAGACAAGTATCATATAAGGACATTATGTCAAATAGCTTGCATCCCTATTAACATTTGGAATCAATAAATATCAATAGAGATTATGCTGATATAAATCAAGAGCATATAGAAATGAAAGACTAAAGGATTCTGACCTTTTTAGAATGTTCATTGTTGTGAGGATTAGAAGACTTCATACATAATAATGCTATACTGTGCTCACAACTTGTTGTTGTCTATATATCAGACTCCAAGTCCATGACTCATGAAGATATGTTGCTGCAAAATAAAGAAATGGATTATTATCCCAAGAAATCACCTCTATGCTGGCCCAGAAATGTTGAAGTATAGGTCTGATGCAAATCACAGTGCTAGACAATCAAAAATCTATGATCTACTCACAACTTTCTATCTTCTGCATATACCAGTCCCTTATCACAGCAACCTGATATCTTTTCCCACACGTGAGAGCTGTATAGCACTGGAGGGAGTACGACTGCTTTGAAAAAGTGTACAGATGAATTTCCTTAGCCCAAAACCTGCTCACTCAGTGTTGCATTTTCTTTTTCTGCCCACAAACAAACCTTTCCCTTTCACTCCACAATGAACCAAATAATTTAATACCTTTTTCTCTTGTACAACAACCAAGGGATGTACAACTACAGAAGGAAAATGTATGACTGAGCCTTTTCTAATTTAACACCCCAAAATCTAGAAATATTCTTATTTAATCACACCAAAAATAATAATAATCCAAAATATTCTCAGAAAACACCAAACTCAGACCGATCCATGAATGCACCAGGTGACCTTCTGGGTGAAAATCACACCTAGCTAACTAGGGTAGATCTTTCACTACCGAAATCAACAGATGGGTTAAACAACCCTAATGAATCCAAGCTAAACAACTCTGAATCATAGAAGAAGAAAAATCATACTCATTTTTGCATATCCCTCATCAGCATTCAACTCCACCTTAAATAATCCCTCTCGTGCATGCCTCAACAGTAAAATATAATTATTCATAGTGGGCATTTTAATGCACTTTAAAACCACTAAGTGAGTGCTCTAAAAAATGTAATAAATTATTACTTTATTTCCCAAATCTCAACTCACTTAACTCCCTTTTAAAAAATAATATAAATTGGCTAACATTTTAAAAGTCATTTCTCTTAATTAAACCAAGTTAGCCTTCCGAAAATAAAAAATATTAAGGCTAACCTTCTTCAATATTTATTGATGAAAAGGGGACATTATAGTCCGCCCTCCCCAAAGATTGCTTGTCCTTAAGCAATGCCAATACAACCTCTAACCCACAGACTGATCCAAATTGGAGTCAAGAATGATCACAGGGTCCCAAGTCAATCTAGGAGATCTATAGTACCATCTACTGAAGAAACTATCCTGCAAGGTACCAACACGAGAGACCTCTTGGAAATCTTCTATAAGAAGAGCAATCATATACTGCATCAACTCAGTCAACTCCTCAAGGAATTTCTCTTTAGACAACCTCGACTGTATCACTGTAAGAACACGCTCAAGAGAGTCAGCATCAACTCTCTCATTCCCAACAACTGCTGGACTACAAACCCAAGTGATCCCTGGGTTCCAGGTCAATCTCAGAAAAAGTCCACCCTACTGACGTTGCGCCACTTTGATCACAATTGTGAAACCATCGTGCCCAAACTACATTGCCTTATCCTGGAACTCAATAATATGTCCATCACCAAAAACCAAACTGAAATACCTTAATACGCTGGATTATATACCATGAACCATCTCCTGCCAAGGTATCACAGCGAGATCCATAACTGTCATCTTTGTAATTGACATGATCTTGGGAATGCCTCTACAGTCACCAACTAATAACATATCATTGACACTTAATCTCCAAGTGTCAGGGAAACAATTCTGAACGCACCAATACACCCAACCGACTGCAAACAACATAGCATCATCTGATGATATGCATGCCCCCATCCTAAAGTGTCTGCAATAACCATCACTCAATGAAGTGGGAATAACAAATAATTGATCTATGGCCTGAAAAACTCTCACCACCAACTGTTCAAAAGCCTCAGAACCAATCAGATCAGTTTAAGATGTCATCATACCAAATGTGGAAATATAAGGACAACAATAATCCATCTGAAATCCCACAAAAAATGTAGGAGAGATGAGTATGGATGTCGGTGAACAATCATTTCCTATGAACAAAACATCTCTACCAACCAGCCTCAACCATAGAGTACTCAACTGCTGACATGAAGAGGTCATCCAATTCACCTACGGAAAAAAAATTGGAGTCATGTTTAGGCTAATTGAAAGTGGGCAGCAGTACTAATACTAAAAGTTGTGCCACTATTCCCAACCTAAGACAACACCTCATGGCTGGAAACTACTCCTGGATCCCATATCCTATAATCAATTCCACTCTCCTCGCCATAATCGATTGGGTCTCCATCATCCAACTCGAATAAAGGATTGTTACGAATCAAATCAGCATCTAACTCCAACAAAGGAGTATCAGACCAATCATCTAGCTAATCCAAACCCTGGTGTTCTAATTTTATGGGACAATATGCAAGTTCAAATTCCTCTTGAATGCAATCAAGCTCCTCTATTACCTATTCTAGCTCCTTAGCCCTTTCTTTGTTCTTCTGCTCTCCCAACTGTTTGGCCTCATAGAGCTATTTTTCTGCTACAAGAAGAGTCATTTGAACATCCTTCAAGGAATCCTTAGTTGCACTAAGCTCAAATGTTAGCTCATCTACCTTAGCCTCATTTTCCCTGTGCAAACTCAAAGCCTTATTAGCAATCTTGGTAGCCATATCTTTGTCATAGATCATGTGTAGGTATGCTGATTTCACTTCCTCCATAGTGCTCTTAACATTATGCAAATCAGCAAGGGAAACTAACTGCTCACAATGACCCCTTGGTGTGTTTTGAATTAAATTTTCCACATGCCTATGTGTGTCATCAAGTCTAGATAAAACTTGCACTTCATTTTCTTCTAACACTAATAATTGACTTTTCTAATCGTGACCATGTAAGGACGGTGAACTATTGTTATGTTGCAAGTAAGAGTTAGAACCTTCACCATACCTTTCAACTGTGACTCCATGGTTGTCCCAAAAATCTTGTGCCTCTCTATCTAAGGTTGTTCCATCATCATCTTCTAACCCTCGGTCAATTTTAGTTTCATACATTATATTTTCTGATTTGCACACAAGATTATGCTTTTCAAATTTAGCTTTCTTAATACTATTCTCTTGACAAACCTTATGTTCGAAGATAAGAATATCTTCATGATCAGAAGGGAGTTCATCCCAATATGGATCCTCATCAAACTTCAGTGTCAGCACACCCTAATCCCAACGATTAGAGGGATGATTGCTTTGTTTAGAAAAAGTAAGTGCCTCATGTGTGATGGATTCTCTGAACAAATCATTCACCAGATCACCAGTACTAAAATCATCAGGTACACTCCTCTCTATATATTCTTATTGTGAGTCAAAGTGATACTTACTAGTGTCATCAAGGCAACTAATAATCTCTAAAACTTCATTTGATAGATCTGAATTTGTATCAGGAATTATTGTTTTGTCATTGATACCACTGCAAACAACATAGCATCATCTGATGATATACATACCCCATCCTAAAATGTCTGCAGTAACCATCACTCAACAAAGTGGGAATAACAAATAACTAAACTATGGCCTGAAAAACTCTCACCACCAACTGCTCAAAAGCCTCAGAACCAATCAGCTCAGTTAAAGATGTCATCATACCCAATGTGGAAATATAAGGACAACGATAATCCATCTGAAATCCCACAAAAATGTAGGAGAGATGACTATGGATGTCGGTGAAGAATCATCTCCTGTGATCAAATCATCTCTACCAACCAGCCTCAACCATAGAGTACTCAACTGCTGACATGAAGAGGTCATCCAATTCACCTACGGATCAAAAACTGGAGTCATGTTTAGGCTGATTAGAAAGTGGGCAACAATACTAATACTAAAAGTTGTGCCACTATTCCCAACCTGAGACAACACCTCATGGCTGGAAACTACTCTGGATCCCATATCCTGTAATCAATTCCACTCACCTCACTGGAATAGGTTGGGTCTCTATCATCCAACTTGAATAAAGGATTGTCATGAATCAAATTAGCATGTAACTCCAACAAAGGAGTATCAAACCAATCATCTGGCTTATCCAAACCCCTGTGTTATAACTTTATGGGACAATGTGCAAGTTCAAATTCCTCTTGAATGCAATCAAGCTCCTTTATTACCTATTCAAGCTCCTTAGCCCTCTCTCTCTTCTCCTGCTCTCCCAACTATTTGGCCTCATAGAGCTATTTTTCTGCTACAAGAAGAGTCATTTGAACATCCTTCAAGGAATCCTTAGTTGCACTAAGCTCAAATGTGAGCTCATCTACCTTAGCCTCATTTTCCCTATACAAACTCAAAGCCTTATCAACAATCTTGGTAGCCATATCTTTCTCATAGATCATGTGTAGGTATGATGATTTCACTTCCTCCATAGTGCTCTTAATATTATGCAAATTAGCAAGGGAGACTATCTACTCACAAGGACTCCTTGGTGTGATTTGAATTAAATTTTCCACATGCCTATGTGTGTCATCAAGTCTAGATAAAACTTGCACTTCATTTTCTACTGACACTATAATTGAGTTTTCCAATCATGAGCATGTAAGGACGGTGAATTACTGTTATGTTGCAAGTAAGAGTTAGAACCTTCACCATACCTTTCAGCTGTGACTCCATGGCTGTCCCAAAAATCTTGTGCCTCTCTGTCCAAGCTTGTTCCATCATCATCTTCTAACCCTCGGTCAATTTCAGTTTCATACATTATATTTTCTGATTTGCACACAAGATTATGCTTTTCAAATTCAACTTCCTCAATGCTATTCTCTTGACAAACCTTATGTTCTAAGATAAGAACATCTTCATGATCAAGAGGGAGTTCATCCCAATATGGATCCTCATCAAACTTAAGTGTCAACACACCCTGATCCCAATGATTAGAGGGCTGATTGCTTTGTTCAGAAAAGGTAAGTGCCTCATGTGTGATGGATTCTCCGAACAAATCCTTCACCAGATCACCAGTACTGAAATCATCAGGTACACTCCTCTCCATATATTCTAATTGTGAGTCAAACTGATACTTACTAGTGTCATCAAGGAAGCTAATAGTCTCTGAAACTTCATTTGATAGATCTGAATTTGTATCCAGAATTATTGTTTTGTCATCTTCGTTAAGCACATTCTTAGCATTTGTAGATGCATGCAGTGGTATTAGAGTGGTTTTCTACCAGCCTGTGTGCATTTTCTAAACCTTGCATGCAACAAACATGCCATAGAAAAAACTAGTCAATGGCGAAGAAGTTGGATCAGATGTCCCATATGATAGACAGACTTATGAGCAAGATGGATCATAATCTAATTTAGGGTCCAATACAAAGTAAAGAAGCTAGTAGCTCCTAGTACAAGGGTATCAAAGATATAGAACCTATTCAAGAGATAGTGGAGAGAACTCAGAAGTATGAATAAGAGGCCACCAAAGCTCTTGATCAATATAAAGCACTACCTGACATGTTCAAAAATGAATACTCCTTTGATAGGTACATGGAATTGCATGCAATATTAGATCCTAACAAAAAGGGTCTTATACACTACATCAGACGTACAAAGCAACAGGATGAAGAAAAAAGGAAGCAGGAAGAGAAAAATTGTGAAAACAAAGAAGAATCACCTGGTGCATCTACAAGTGAGAGTCTCAAAAATGATAATGAAGCTGATATGGAATTTGTCAAATTAGCAACTATTAATCAAACATATGAAGACAATACCACTCCTAAAGGGCATGCATGGGAGGGATTATTTAAGGTCAGGTTGAATACTCATGAGGGTTCTGCATAAATGAATATGAGTTTTCTTCTTCTATGATTCAGAGCTGTTTAGCTTGGATTCATTAGGGTTGTTTAACCCATCTATTGATTTTGGCAGTGAAGGATCTGCCCTAGTCAACTAGGCATGATTTTCACCCAGAAGGTCACTTGGTGCATTCATGGCTCGGTCTAAGTTTGATGTTTTCTGAGAATATTTTGGATTGTTATTATTTTTAGTGTGATTAAAGAAGAATATTTGTAGATTTCGGGGTGTTAAATTAGAAAAGGCTCAGTCATACATTTTCCTGCTGTAGCCATACATCCCTTAGTTTTCGTACAGGAGAAAAAGGTATTAAATTATTTGGTTCATTGTGGAGTGAAAGGGAAAGGTTTGTTTGTGGGTAGCAAAAGCTAATGCAACGCTGAGTGAGCAGGTTTTGGGCTAAGTAAAGTCAGCCGTACACTTTCTCAAAGCAGTCGTACTCCCTCCAGTACTATACAACTCTCACATGTGGGAAAGGATATTGGGTTGCTATGATAAGGGACTGGTATATGCAGAAGATAGAAAGTTGTGAGTAGATTGTAGATTTCTGATTGTCCAGCACTATTATTTGCATCAGACCTGTACTTCAACATTTCTAGGCCAGCATAGAGGCGATTTCTTGGGATAATAATCCATTTCTTCATTATACAACAACATATCTTCATGAGTCATCGACATGGAGTCTGATATATAAACAGCAGCAATTTCTCAGCACAGTATAGCATTATTATGTATGAAGTCATCTCATCCTCACAACAATGAACGTTCTAAAAAGGTTAGAATCCTCTGGTCTTTCATTTGTGTATGCTCCTGATTTATATCAGCATAATCTCTGTTGATATGTATTGATTCCAAATGTTAATAGGGCTGCAAGCTATTTGGCATAATGTCCTTATATGATACTTGTCTTTGTTAATGAGTTTGCTTATGAAATATCTTCTTCATCTCTTACAAACAAGTTATCATAGTTTAGAAAACAAAGTGTAACGAACAACATTCCAAATGTTTGACGAAATGTCAAACTATTAGGGTGATTAAACAACCCTAATGAATCCAAGCTAAACAACTCTGAATCATAGAAGAAGAAAACTCATATTCATTTCTGCATATCCCTCATGAGCGTTCAACTCCACCTTAAATAATCTCTCCCATGCATGCTATTTGATATATTTTCATGTCTTTTGTAAACTTATGTTGTTGAATAGAGTTTCTTCTTGGGGTTGTTTAGCTTCAATCTCTCATCTTGTTTCGATTGTGAAAGATCAACCCTAGCTGGACATATGGTGATTTTATCCAGAAATCACATTGAGCTTCATGGAGTTTGATGTTTGAGATGCATTTTGAATTTGGAGTGTTGTTCAATTGTGTGGATGTGATAGTTTTGGTGATGTATTTCTGAATACTTTCATGGTAGTTTTTTGAGTGATAACAGCAGGGTTTGTAAGAGTTTCTGATATCAGTATATTCAGACCGATCCATGAATGCACCAGGTGACCTTCTAGGTGAAAATCATGCCTAGCTGACTAGGGTAGATCTTTCACTGCCAAAATCAATAGATGGGTTAAACAACCCTAATGAATCCAAGCTAAATAGCTCTGAATCATAGAAGAAGAAAACTCATATTCATTTCTGCATATCCCTCATGAGCTTTCAACTCCACCTTAAATAATCCATCATGTGCATGCCTCAAAAATAAATAATAATATTTCATAAAGTGGGCATTTTAATGCACTTTAAAACCACTAAGTGAATGTTCTAAAAAATGTAATAAATTATTACTTTATTTCCCAATGCTCAACTCACTTAACTCCCTTTTAAAAAATAATATAAAGTAGCTAATTTAATAATATCTAAATAAAACAAGCACACTTTATAAAACATTTTAAAAGTCATTTCTCTTAATTAAACCAAGTTAGCCTTCTGAAAATAAAAATATTAAGGCTAACCTTCTTCAATATTTATTGATGAAAAGCGGACATTACAGTCTGCCCTCAACAAAGATTGCTTGTCCTCGAGCAATGCCAATACAACCTCCAACCCACAGACTGATCCAAATTGGAGTCAAGAATGATCCCAGGGTCCCAAGTCAATCTAGGAGATCTATAATACCATCTACTGAAGAAACTATCCTGCAAGGTACCAACACGAGAGACCTCTTGGAAATCTTCTATAAGAAGAGCAATCAGATACTGCATCAACTCAGTCAACTCCTCAAGGAATGGCTCTTTAGACAACCTCGACTGTATCACTGTAAGAACAAGCTCAAGAGAGTTAGCATCAACTCTCTCATTCCCAACAACTGTTGGACTGCAAACCCAAGTGATCCCTGGGTTTCAGGTCAATATCAGCAAAAGTCCACCCTACTGACACTGCGCCACTTTGATCACAACTTTCAAACCATCATGCCCAAACTGCATTCCCCTACCCTGGAACTCAATAATATGTCCATCACCAAAAACCAAACTGAAATACCTGAATACACTAGATTCTATGCCATGAAACATCTCCTGCCAAGGTATCACAGTGAGATCCATAACTACCATCCATGTACCTAACATGATCCTGGGAATGCCTCTGCGGTCACCAGGTGATAATATATCATTGACACTTAATCTCCAAGTGTCAGGGAAACAATTCTGAACGCACCAATACACCCAACCCACTATAAACAATATAGCATCATCCGATGATATACATACCCCCATCCTAAAGTGTCTGTAATAACCATCACTCAATGAAGTGGGAATAACAAATAACTAGACTATGGCCTGAAAAACTCTCACCACCAACTGCTCAAAAGCCTCAAAACCAATCAGCTGAGTTAAAGATGTCATCATACCCAATGTGGAAATATAAGGACAACGATAATCCATCTAAAATCCCACAAAAAATGTAGGAGAGATGAGTATGGATGTCGGTGAAGAATCATCTCCTATGATCAAATCATCTCTACCAACCAGCATCAACCATAGAGTACTCAACTACTAACATGAAGATGTCCAATTCACCTATGGATCAAAGACTGGAGTCATGTTTAGGCTGATTGGAAAGTGGGCAGTAGTACTAATATTAAAAGTTGTGCCACTATTCCCAACCTAAGACAACACCTCATGGCTGGAAACTACTCCTAGATCCCATATCTGTAACCAATTCCACTCTCCTCATCGGAATCGGTTGGGTCTCCGTCATCCAACTCGAATAAAGGATTGTCATGAATCAAATCAGCATCTCACTCCAACAAAGGAGTATCAAACCAATCATCTGGCTGATCCAAACCCATGTGTTCTAACTTTATGGGACAATATGCAAATTTAAATTCCTCTTGAATGCAATCAAGCTCCTCTATTACTTGTTCTAGCTACTTAGCCTTTTCTCTGTTCTCCTGCTCTCCAACTATTTGGCCTCATAGAGCTATTTTTCCGCTACAAGAAGAGTCATTTGAACATCCTTCAAGGAATCCTTAGTAGCACTAAGCTCAAATGTGAGCTCATCTACCTTAGCCTCATTTTCCTTGTGCAAACTCAAAGCCTTATCAGCAATCTTTGTAGCCATATCTTTTTCATAGATCATGTGTAGGTATGTCGATTTCACTTCCTCCATAGTGCTCTTAACATTATGCAAATCAACAAGGGAAACAATCTACTCACAATGACTCCTTGGTGTGTTTTGAATTAAATTTTGCACATGTCTATGTGTGTCATCAAGTCTCGATAAAACTTCCACTTCATTTTCTGTTGACACTAATAATTGAGTTTTCCAATCATGAGCATGTAAGGACGGTGAACTGTTGTTATGTTGCAAGTAAGAGTCAGAACCTTCCCATACCTTTCAGCTGTGACTCCATGGTTGTCCCAAAAATCTTGTGCCTCTCTATCCAAGCTTGTTCCATCATCATCTTCTAACCGTCGGTCAATTTCAGTTTCATACATTATATTTTCTAATTCGCACACAAGATTATGCTTTTCAAATTCAGCTTCCTCAATGTTATTCTCTTGATAAACCTTATGTTCTAAGATAAGAACATCTTCATGATCAGAAGGGAGTTCATCCCAATATGGATCCTGATCAAACTTAAGTGTCAACACACCCTAATCCCAATGATTAGAGGGCTGATTGCTTTGTTCAGAAAAAGTAAGTGCCTCATGTGTGATGGATTCTCTGAACAAATCATTCACCAGATCACCAGTACTAAAATCATCAGGTACACTCATCTCTATATATTCTGATTGTGAGTCAAACTGATACTTACTAGTGTCATCAAGGCAGCTAATAGTCTCTGAAACTTCATTTGATAGATCTGAATTTGTATCCAAAATTGTTGTTTTGTCATCTTCATTAAGCACATTCTCAGCATTTGTAGATGAATGCCCTTTAGAAGTGGTATTGTCTTCATATGTTTGATTAATAGTTGTTGATTTGACAAATTCCATATCATCTTCATTATCATTTTCGAGACTCTCACTTGTAGATGCACCAAGTGATTCTTCTTTGTTTTCACAATCTTTCTCTTCCTTCTTCCTTTTTTCTTCATCCTCTTTCTTTGTACGTCTGATGTAGTGTATAAGACCCTTTCTGTTAGGATATAATATTGCACTCAATTCCATGTACCTATCAAAGGAGTATTCATTTTTGAACCTATCAGGTAGTGCTTTATATTGATAAGAGCTTTGGTGGCCTCTTGTTCATACTTCTGAGTTATCTCCACTATCTCTTGAATAGGTTCTATATCTCTAATACCCTTGTACTGTGAGATACTAGCTTCTTTACTTTGTATTGGACCCTGAATTAGATTCTAATCCATCTTGCTCATAAGTCTGTCTATCATATGGGACATTTGATCCAACTTCTTCTCCATTGACTAGTTTTTTCTATGGCACTTTTTTGCATGCAAGGTTTAAAAAATGCACACAGGCTGGCAGGAAACCACTCTGATACCATTGCAATGTCCACCCTAATTTTGCCCTAGATTTCTAATTTCTAATAGTTTGACATTTCGTCAAACATTTGGCATGTTGTAGGTTACACTATGTTTTCTAAACTATGATAACTTGTTTGTAAGAGATGAAGAAGATATTTCATAAGAAAACTCATTAACAAAGACAAGTATCATATAAGGACATTATGTCAAATAGCTTGCAGCCCTATTAACATTTGGAATCAATACATATTAACAGAGATTATGCTGATATAAATTAGGAGCATACAGAAATGAAAGACCAAAGGATTTTGACCTTTTTAGAATGTTCATTGTTGTGAGGATGAGAAGACTTCATACATAATAATGCTATACTGTGCTCATAAATTGTTGTTGTTTATATATTAGACTCCAAGTCCATGACTCATGAAGATATTTTGTTGTAGAATGAAGAAATGGATTATTATCCCAAGAAATCGCCTCTATGCTGGCCCAGAAATGTTGAAGTACAGGTTTGAAGATAATCACATTGCTGGACAATCAGAAATCTACAATCTACTCACAAAATTCTATCTTCTAGATATACCAGTCCCTTATCACAGCAACCTGATATCTTTTCCCACACGTGAGAGCTGTACAACGCTGGAGGGAGTATGATTGCTTTGAGAAAGTGTACAACTAACTTTACTCAGCCCAAAACCTGCTCACTCAATGTTGCATTGACCTTTTCTACCCACAAACAAACCTTTCCCTTTCACTCCACAATGAACCAAATAATTTAATACCTTTTTGTCCTATACAGCAACCAAGTGATGTACGGCTACAGCAGGAAAATGTACGACTTAGCCTTTTCTAATTTAACACCCCAAAATCTGTAAATATTCTCAGTGACCTATTATATTATCAGTATAATATCTCCTATTATATTGTCTGGGTGACCTATTATATTGCTAGTATTATTAGTGGTATCTCGTATTATATTGTCAGTATTGTTGCGTTCTGATATCAGTGGTATCAGAGCTATTATTGTTTGATGATTCTTCAGTGACATCCATACTCATCTCTGCTACATTTTTTGTGGGATTTCAGATGGATTATCGTTGTCCTTATATTTCCACATTGGGTATGATGACATCTTTAACTGACTTGATTGGTTCTGAGGCTTTTAAGCAATTGGTGGTGAGAGTTTTTCAAGCCATAGTTCAGTTATTTGTTGTTCCCACTTCGTTGAGTGATGGTTACTGCAAACACTTTAAGATGGGGGTTTGTATATCATCAGATGATGAGATGCTATTTGCAGTGGGTTGGGTGTATTGGTGCATTCGGATTTGTTTCCCTGACACTTGTAGATTAAGTGTCAATGATATGTTATCAGCTGGTGACCGCAAAGGCATTCCCAGGATGATATCAGGTACAGTGATGGCAATTATGGATCTCACTATGATACCTTGGCAAGAAATGTTTCATGGTATAGAATCCAGTGTATTCAAGTATTTCAGTTTGGTTTTTGGTGATGGACATATTGTTGAGTTCTAGGATAGGGGAATGCAGTTTGGGCACGATGGTTTGACAGTTGTGATCAAAGTGGTGCAGCGTTAGCAGGGTGGACTTTTCCTAAGATTAACCTAGAACCCAGGGATCACTTGGGTTTGTAGTCCAGCAGTTGTTGGGAATGAGAGAGTTGATGCTAACTCTCTTGAGTGTGTTCTTACAGTGATACAGTCAGGGTTATCTGAAGAGCAATTCCTTGAGGAGTTGACTGAGTTGATGCAGTATCTGATTGCTCTTCTTATAGAAGATTTCCAAGAGGTCTCTCGTGTTGGTACCTTACAAGATAATTTCTTCAGTAGATGGTACTATAGATCTCCTAGATTGACTTGGGACCCTGGGATCATTCTTGACTCCAGTTTGGATCAATCTCTGGGTTGGAGGTTGTATTGGCATTGTTTGAGGACAAGCAATCTTTGGGGAGGGTGGACTGTAATGTCCCCTTTTCATCAATAAATATTGAAGAAGGTTAGCCTTAATATTTTTTATTTTCGGAAGGCTAACTTGGTTTAATTAAGAGAAATGACTTTTAAAATGTTTTATAAAGTTGGCTTGTTTTATTTAAATATTATTAAATTAGCCACTTTATATTATTTTTTAAAAGGGAGTTAAGTGAGTTGAGAGTTGGGAAATAAAGTAATAATTTATTACTTTTTTTAGAGCACTCACTTAGTGGTTTTAAAGTGCATTAAAATGCCTACTTTATGAAATATTATATTTTATTTTTGAGGCATGCACAAGAGGGATTATTTAAGGTGGAGTTGAACGCTCATGAGGGATATGCATAAATGAATATGAGTTTTCTTCTTCTATGATTCAGAGTTGTTTAGCTTGGATTCATTAGGGTTGTTTAACCCATCTGTTGATTTTGGCAGTGAAAGATCTACCCTAGTCAACTAGGCGTGATTTTCACCTAGAAGGTCACCTGGTGCAATCATGGATCAGTTTGAGTTTGATGTTTTATGAGAATATTTTGGATTATTTCCTATTTTTGGTGTGATTAAAGAAGAATATTTGCAGATTTTGGGGTGTTAAATTAGAAAAGGCTCAGTCGTACAATTTCCTGCTGTAGTCATACATCCCTTGGTTGTTGTACAGGAGAAAAAGGTATTAAATTATTTGGTTCATTGTGGAGTGAAAGGGAAAGGTTTGTTTGTGGGAAGAAAAAGACAATGCAACGCTGAGTGAGTAGGTTTTGGGTTGAGTAAAGTAAGCCGTACACTTTCTCAAAGCAGTTGTACTCCCTCTAGCGTTGTACAGCTCTAACGTGTGGGAAAAGATATCGGGTTGCTGTGATAAGGGACTAGTATATGCAGAAGATAGAAAGTTGTGAGTAGATCGTAGATTTTTTATTGTCCAGCACTGTGATTTGCATCAGACCTGTACTTCAACATTTATGGGCCAGCATAGAGGCGATTTCTTGCGATAATAATCCATTTCTTCATTCTGCAACAACATATCTTCATGAGTCATGGACTTGGAGTCTGATATATAAACAACAATAATTTCTAAGCACAGTATAGCATTATTATGTATGAAGTCTTCTCATCCTCACAACAATGAACATTCTAAAAAGGTCAGAATCCTCTAGCCTTTCATTTATGTATGCTCCTGATTTATATCAGCATAATCTTTGTCGATATGTATTGATTCCAATGTTAATAGGGCTACAAGCTATTTGACATAATGTCCTTATATGATACTTGTCTGTGTTAATGATTTTTCTTATGAAATATCATCTCTTACAAACAAGTTATCATAGTTTAGAAAACACAGTGTAACCAGCAACATGTCAAATGTTTGACAAAATGTCAAACTATTAGAAATCAAAAATCAAAAATCCAGGGCAAAATTAGGGTGGACATTGTAGTGGTATCAGAGCAATTCCCTAATTCTTGTATGCTTTCTGCAACTTGGGTATATTATTAGGCTATTTGATTATTGTAATGTCCCCTTTTCATCAATAAATATTGAAGAAGGTTAGCCTTAATATTTTTTATTTTTGGAAGGCTAACTTGGTTTAATTAAGAGAAATGACTTTTAAAATGTTTTATAAATTTGGCTTGTTTTATTTAAATATTATTAAATTAGCCACTTTATATTATTTTTTAAAAGGGAGTTAAGTGGGTTGAGCGTTGGGAAATAAAGTAATAATTTATTACTTTTTTTAGAGCACTCACTTAGTGGTTTTAAAGTGCATTAAAATGCCCACTTTATGAAATATTATATTTTTTTTAGGCATGCACAGGAGGGACTATTTAAGGTGGAGTTGAATGCTCATGAGGGATATGCAGAAATGAATATGAGTTTTCTTCTTCTATGATTTAGAGTTGTTTTGCTTGGATTCATTAGGGTTGTTTAACCCATCTATTGATTTTGGCAGTGAAAGATCTGCCCTAGTCAGCTAGGTGTGATTTTCACTCAGAAGGTCACATGGTGCATTCATGGATCGGTCTGAGTTTGATGTTTGCTGAGAATATTTTGGATTATTATTATTATTGGTGTGATTAAAGAAGAATATTTGTAGATTTTGGGGTGTTCAATTAGAAAAGGCTCAGTCGTACATTTTCCTGCTATAGTCGTACATCCCTTGGTTGTCATACAAGAGAAAAAGGTATTAAATTATTTGGTTCATTATGGAGTGAAAGGGAAAGGTTTGTTTGTGGGCAGAAAAAGACAATGCAACACTGAGTGAGCAGGTTTTGGGCTGAGTAAAGTCAGCCGTACACTTTCTCAAAGCAGGCGTACTCCATCCAACGTTGTACAGCTCTCATGTGTGGGAAAAGAGATCGGGTTGCTGTGATAAGGGACTGGTATATGCAGAAGATAGAAACTTGTGAGTAGATCATAGATTTTTTATTGTCCAGCACTGTGATTTGCATCAGACCTATACTTCAACATTTTTGGGCCAGCATAGAGGTGAGTTCTTGGGATAATAATCCATTTCTTCATTTTGTAGCAACATATCTTCATGAGTCATGGACTTGGAGTCTGATATATAGACAACAACAAGTTATGAGAACAATATAGCATTATTATGTATGAATTCTTCTCATCCTCACAACAATGAACATTCTAAAAAGGTCAGAATCCTCTGGTCTTTCATTTTTGTATGCTCCTAATTTATATCAGCATAATCTCTGTTGATATTTATTGATTCCAAATGTTAATAGGGCTGCAAGCTATTTGACATAATGTCCTTATATGATACTTGTCTTTGTTAATGAGTTTGCTTATGAAATATCTTCTTCATCTCTTACAAACAAGTTATCATAGTTTAGAAAACACAATGTAACTAGCAACATGCCAAATGTTTGATGAAATGTCAAACTATTAGAAATCAAAAATCTAGGGCAAAATTAGGGTGGACATTGTAGTGGTATCAGAGCAGTTTTCTGCCAGCCTGTCTGCATTTTCTAAACATTGCATGTAACAAAAGTGCCATAGAAAAAACTAGTCAATGGAGAAGAAGTTGGATCAGATGTCCCATATGATAGACAAACTTATGAAAGATGGATCAGAATCTAATTCAGTGTCCAATACAAAGTAAAGAAGCTAGTAGCTCCCAGTACAAGGGTATCAGAGATATAGATCCTATTCAAGAGATAGTGGAGAGAACCCAGAAGTATGAACAAGAGGCCACCAAAGCTCTTGATCAATATAAAGCACTACCTAACAGGTTCAAAAATGAATTCTCCTTTTATAGGTATGTGGAATTGAGTGCAATATTAGGTCCTAATAGAAAGGGTCTTATACACTACATCAGAAGTACAAAGAAAGAGGATGAAGAAAAAAGGAAGAAGGAAGAGAAAGATTGTGAAAACAAAGAAGAATCAGTTGGTGCATCTAAAAGTGAGAGTCTCAAAAATTATATGAAGCTGATATGGAATTTGTCAAATCAGCAACTATTAATTAAACATATGGAGACAAAACCACTTCTGAAGGGCATGCATTTGCAAATGCTGAGAATGTGCTCAATGAAGATGACAAAACAACATTTCTGGATACAAATTTAGATCTATCAAATGAAGTTTCAAAGACTATTAGCTGCCTTGATGACACTAGTAAGTATCAGTTTGACTCACAATCAGAATATATGGAGAGGAGTGTACCTGATGATTTCAGTACTGGTGATTTGGTGAAGGATTTGTTTAGAGAATCCATCACACATGAGGCACTTACTTTTTCTGAACAAAGCAATCAACCCTCTAATCGTTGGGATCAGGGTGTGTTGACACCTAAGTTTGATGAGGATCCATATTGGGATGAACTCCCTCTTGTTCATGAAGATGTTCTTATCTTAGAACATAAGGTTTGTTAAGAGAATATCATTGAGGAAGCTGAATTTGAAAAGCATAATCTTGTGTGCAAATCAGAAAATATAATGTATGAAACTAAAATTGACCGAGGGTTAGAAGATGATGATGGAACAAGCTTGGATAGAGAGGCACAAGATTTTTGGGACAGCCATGGAGTCACAGCTGAAAGGTATGGTGAAGGTTCTAACTCTTACTTGCAACATAATAGCAGTTCACCGTCCTTACATGCTCATGATTAGAAAACTCAATTATAGTGTCAGCAGAAAATGAAGTGCAAGTTTTATCTAGACTTGATGACACACATAGGCATGTGGAAAATTTATATCAAAACACACCAAGGAGTCATTGTGAGCAGATAGTTTCCCTTGCTAATTTGCATAATGTTAAGAGCACTATGGAGGAAGTGAAATCAACATACCTACACATGATCTATGACAAAGATATGGCTACCAAGATTGCTGATAAGGCTTTGAGTTTATACAGGGAAAATGAGGCTAAGGTAGATGAGATCACATTTGAGCTTAGTGAAACTAAGGATTCCTTGAAGGATGTTCAAATGACTCTTCTTGTAGCAAAAAAACAATTCTATGAGGCCAAACAGTTGGGAGAGCAGGAGAACAGAGAAAAGGCTAAGGAGCTAGAACAAGTAATAGAGGAGCTTGATTGCATTCAAGAGGAATTTAAACTTGCATATTGTCCCATAAAGTTAGAACATAGGGGTTTGGATCAGCCAAATGATTAGTCTAATACTCCTTTGTTGGAGTTAGATGCTGATTTGATTGATGATAATTCTTTATTCGAGTTGGATGATGGAGACCCAACCAATTCTGGTGAGGAGAGTGGAATTGATTACAGGATATGGGATCTAGGAGTAGTTTCCAGCCATGAGCTGTTGTCTCAGGTTGGGAATAGTGGCACAACTTTCAGTATTAGTATTGCTGCCCACTTTCCAATCAGCCTAAACATGACTCCAGTTTTTGATCTACGGGTGAATTGGATGGCCTCTTCATGTCAGCAGTTGAGTACTCTATGGTTGAGGCTAGTTGGTAGAGATGATTTGATCATAGGAGATGATTCTTCACTGACATCCATACTCATCTATCCTACATTTTTTGTGGCATTTCAGATGGATTATCGTTGTCCTTATATTTCCACATTGGGTATGATGACATATTTAACTGAGCTGATTGGTTCTGAGGCGTTTGAGCAGTTAGTGGTGAGAGTTTTTTAGGCCATAGTTTAGTTATTTGTTATTCCCACTTCGTTGAGTGATGTTTACTATAGACACTTTAGGATGGAGGTATGTATATCATCAGAAGATGTTATGTTGTTTGCAGTGGGTTGGGTGTATTGGTGCATTCAAAATTGTTTCCCTGACACTTGGAGATTAAGTGTCAATGATATGTTATCAGTTGGTGACCGCTGAGGCATTCCCAAGATCATGTCAGGTATAGGGATGGCAGTTATGGATCTCACTGTGATACCTTGGTAGGAGATGTTTCATGGTATAGAATCTAGCATATTCAAGTATTTCAGTTTGGTTTTTGGTGATGGACATATTATTGAGTTCTAGGATAGGGGAATGCAGTTTGGGCACGATGGTTTGATAGTTGTGATCAAAGTGGCGCAGCGTTAGCAAGGTGGACTTTTCCTGAGATTGACCTAGAACCCAGGGATCACTTGGGTTTGTAGTCTAGCAGTTGTTGGGAATGAGAGAGTTGATGCTGACTCTCTTGAGTGTGTTCTTACAATGATACAGTTGGGGTTATCTGAAGAGCAATTCCTTGAGGACTTGACTGAGTTGATGTAGTATCTGATTGCTCTTCTTATAGAAGATTTCCAAGAGGTCTCTCATGTTGGTACCTTGCAAGATAGTTTCTTTAGTAGATGGTACTATAGATCTCCTAGATTGACTTGGGACCTTGGGATCATTCTTGACTCCAATTTGGATCAGTCTGTGGGTTGGAGGTTGTATTGGCATTGCTTGAGCACAAGCAATCTTTGGGGAGGGCAGACTGTAATGTCCCCTTTTCATCAATAAATATTGAAGAAGGTTAGCCTTAATATTTTTTATTTTCGAAAGGCTAACTTGGTTTAATTAAGAGAAATGAATTTTAAAATGTTTTATAAAGTTGGATTGTTTTATTTAAATATTATTAAATTAGCCACTTTATATTATTTTTTAAAAGGGAGTTAAGTGAGTTGGGTAAGTGCAAAAAGATGGGGGGCCAAAAAGTGGCCAAATTAATTTCAAAAAAAATTAAGTCATAATGTGAGCACGTTATAACGCGCTCACGCTATGGCTTGGTAATGACGAGCCTAAGGCTCGTCAAAACCAAGCCATAACGCGAGTGCATGCCTAAGGCTCATCAAAACCAAGCCATAACACGAGCGCGTTATAACATGCTCGCGTTATGACTTTCTATAAATTTTAAAAAAAGGTTTCTAATGTCATTTCATTTCTTTCTTTCTTCTCCTCTATGCCCGCAGCCTGCAAACCCTAGAAAGCGCGCTCGCATTTTGCAAAACTCCATTCAACACAAAAACCTTATCGATTCATCGCCAAAATGCCGCCATGACGTCGAGCACGCCAAAGGAGTGAGTTATATTTTTTTTTTGTTTGAATTTGTTTCTAAATAGGTAGGTTTTAGTTGATTTTTTGATGTATATTTCATTAATTGTCAGGAAATGTTAATGCACCTCCTCCTCCTCCTCCTCCTCAAAATCCACAAAATCCTGAGGAGGAAATACCTGCAAAACAATAACCTCCTCCATCCATTCCTCAACATGCCCCTGGAACACAAGAAAATATAATGGGGCAAATTGAAAACAACAAAAAAGAAATTAAAGATATAATTGCAAGGTTGAAAGATCCTTCCACTTCAACCTTGCATAGGTCCACGCTTGCTGAATCTCTTGAATCTATGTTATCAAATGTAGATTTAATTAACAAGCAAATAACTAGTTGGACGGATAAGAGGAGAGAGTTTAGAGATTATTATGCAGACAAGCTGTCATACCAAGATGTGAAAAAATTACAAATCACAAAATTAGACTTGTGTTCCATTTTCACAAACCCACAAACAAATCAACCTCCACCCATTACATGCAAGAGGTTCCCTATCCATTGGTGCAACAACCAAGCGATACGGGATAATTTTGGGCAGAGGTGGTGGATCGTTTTTGACCATCCTCCATGCAATAATAATGAGGTCCCACAATACCTTTTGAGGAAACTCTATTGCGAGTTTGTCCTCAATAAAGTGCCAAACTATTTTGATATGCGAGTCTTCCAGGGTAGAGGTGGGGGGTCAACACAAGATAGACCAGGGGCACGTATTGACCCATAGCGGGTAGTGAGATGAGTAATCAGCAGACTAGCCCACGAGTATGTTTCTATCCCTTCCATTGTGAAGGAGAGTGTTGAGGTCGATACACTTCAGTCCATTAGTGCCTTGACCTAGTGCGAGGAGCAGGGTCCCACCCCATACTTGTCAGACTTGGGGGTTAGCCTGTGGTTATGACCCCATGGATAGTCAGGACGCAAGTGCACAGGCTACATCTCCAGCTGAGCAGATGGAGATGACAGATACCCTCCTAAGTGAGACTTCCAGCCTTGATACTCAAGTAAATATTAGCAAGTTTATTGAATTTAATTTATTAAATTTCATTTTTGAAATGTAAGATTAACTAATTTAAATTGATGATTTTAATGAAATTTAAGGGTCATAGCATCGATGCAGTTTTCAATGGTTCTCCACCTGCATTTTACACTAGATCATCTACTGTCGAGGTATGTAACTAGTAAACAATTATAAATATTACATGTGAATAGCATCATTATATGAATGGTATTCTAATATATGATTTTGGATGTTGAATAAGTTAATACTGTAGATTTCATGGCAACACCTGCCAGCGGTGGTGGACTTCAAAGCTTTACGGAGGTAATAAAATAAATAGTTTAATGAATGAATTATACTTACTAAATTTTTGTATGTGACTTGTGTGCTTTATTGTGTGTACTTCCATGTTTAGATGAATGTGTGTGTATGTTAGGAGCCATGATTTGCATCACTATTATAGTTTTTGTAATTGAATAATGTTGTTTTATTTCTAGATGATGCAGGCTGCGGAGACACCTCCCCATGTTCATAGGGCAATGGAGCAGGGTGTGGCCTCTGCGATTCATAGCTCCATGGCATTGAGAGGGGTATGAGGCAGATTAGTAAATTTTAATTTACATTCATTGTTATAGTTGTCTAATTTTGAAAAATCAAAAGATTATTGATTTGAAGTTTAATTTCTATCTGGATGGTTTCTATAGGACATGACATCACCACAGCCTATTCCTGCTACTGAGGCAAGTGAGGAGACAGATTATATGTTAGCGGTAAGTGATTATTTTGTTAAATGTTTCATTTTTAATAACATGTAATTTCTATATATTAATGTCTATACTTTTTATTGTAACAAGTAAAGATGCAGGAAGAACTAAATAGGAGTAGCCCTCAGGTTCGTAGTAGACCACCCACATGCGCGTCTCCATCCCCTAGAAGATCAAAGGCTGCCCATGATCTATTCTCTTCACCAACTAGAGGGGAATGACTTTTTATTGTGTTCCTTTGTTGTATGCCTATATGGCATTTGTGGACATATATTTTGTATTGTATATAGTTGACATTGTATGCCTATATGGCATTCTTGTAAGCCTATATGGCTATTTTATATATATGTTATACTTATATCGATAGATATTGATGTATGCCTATATGGATATTTGGTTAATACAATTTTTTTTATTGATGGCGTCCATACTTGCATTATAAATCCACATTTGAATGGATATTTGTAGATGGCTACTTCAAATATTTAAAGTCCAATTGTATTACATAGGATGTTTGTTGATCCAATAAGTTAGCTATTGTTATTCCAGTATCACCTAAACCTCATTTTGGAACTAAAAGATAAAAGTTGTATTTAAAAAAAAATGAATCATCATCTTGAATAGAAAATATTAATATTCTTTATGAGTAGCATAGAATGTCAACTATATTCAATACAAAAAAATGAATCATCATGTTATTCTCTTTATGTTTGAGATCCTGAAAATGACTAATTTTGGTAGCCTGATATCCTGAAACACTAGGATGAATATCCAAGTCATTAGGATGATTGCGCCTTGAGAAAAAGTGATTAAGATGAGCACCTAAAGGAGACTTTCTTAAACATTCAAACATTGAGCAAAAAGCATGAAGGGTTAAGGCACAATTTGCAACTCATAAAGCCTCAAAAGGGCACCCAACTTAGAGAGAGCATTCATTTAAGACAAGGCGCCCATTAACACATGTTCCACCATAAAAGTGCACCTAAGGTGGAAGGAGAACAAGCCTCTAGTAAGTGAAGCACACCTATTGTCTGCATCACTTCATTATGGCACCCTAGCATGAGGAGGAGTATATAAGTCAATAGGAAATGGCGCCTATAATGCAAATGAAGGACTAAGTGGCATTTTCAATAAGCATCAATTCACCTTGAGCTTTCAATAAATACAGAAAATTGAGCCCCATAAGCCTAGGTGCCCTTTGCCTGCAAAAGAACCTTGTATCGACATCAAGAGTTGGTTGTATCAACGTATCAGTAGACCTTGGTTAGGCTTCGCCGATAGTGGTCTGTCTTGTTGACGAGTGTGGTTCGAAGTTGAAGACATCGGTGTATCGGAAGATAATCCCACATGCGCATCAGAAGAGTAGTTGAGAGATTCACTGATGAAGGAGGTCACACCGACAGTCGAAATCCATCGGTGTATTGGCCCAACAAGATTAGAGTTCACCGATGTTTGGAGTCTCACTGATGGGTGTGGTCCAAAGGTTGTCATTTGTGAGATCGGTGTGTCGGCAGAAGAGTTTTTGAGTGTGCTGATGGTATTAAGTCCTACCGATAGGCGAGGGACTTAGAGTCTCGTATCGGAGTGACAAAGACATCCGTGTGAAAGGATATAAAGTCACCGATAGTGGTCTATCTAACCGATAAGAGTCAATGAATAAGCGCTTCAAGAGAGAAGTTAAAACATGAATAAGAGCCAACTTGTCTAGGTGCAAACTCAAGCTTGTTGAGGATACACATGGCGCCCAACATTCCTTGGTTCAAACGCTCAGAACTGTTCAAGGAATGCCCAATGCCCCTTCTTGATGATAGGCACCAAAGTGAGGGTGGAATTGCGCCTTGATGGCATTAGGCGCTATCTAGAGTATGCTACTCCATGGAAATGTGCCTTCTTGCTTAGAGTAATTCAAACACTCCAAGATCTTCAGTGATCAATTTCCCAACTTATGAAATGTCCTCCTTCATTTTAAAACACATTGTAATGCTCCAGAGAGATGACTATACCTAGGCGTCAATCTGGGTTAGAAATGCCTCTAAAGTGTGCCTTCTCTTTCAAAATGCAAAACAAGGTCCAAAGGTGCTAATAAACTGAAGCGCTTCTTTGGAAAAGTCTCAGAGGTTAAGATGCGCCTTGTCTTAATGAGGTGCAACTCTTGGGTAAGAAAGCTTGTAAAGTGCGCTTAACTTAGTGAAGAGGTTGATAACTTCTAAACCCTTCCTGGAACTTAGATTGCTTCAACTGAAGATCATCTCGCACCAATACATCACCAAACTTTCAATCACAAGATCAATTCAAACTTAGGCGCTCATTAAGAGTCTTTCCAATGTTGGCACATCTGAGAGGTTAAACTGGCAAGAGATGGCACCTAGCTTCCTAGACCTTGTTTTAATATGTTTGAGTTCCAAAGTTGACTCAATGGTATCAAGATGGTGCCATAGAGTCTTTGGACTAGTTCCTTAGAGTTTCAAAAACATTCTGGCTCCTTGAAAATTCCTCATACATGCTTGGGTGCCATTTCAAGGTCCTGGAACCATGATGTAGCACCTTATTGCTCTAGGCACCCATTCATGATTGTGCAACTTGAGATTGGTGCCTAAAGTGAATAGGCTTTCATCCTGACTTAATACACTGCCTCCTTCTGACGATTTTTGGGGCAGCAGAAAACCTTTCACCACGGGCAAATGTCTTAGAGATATAAAAAACTAAGAGAGGTTATTGTAGAAGCACTCTACGTGATTGTGTTGCCTCAAACGGAATGTTTCTAAGTGACATGGTTTTTGAGTAACATCTCGTCAAAGATTGCTGCCTTTTTGCACTTTGGACTCTTCAGGGATATTGTCGGTACAATGTAGCTCAGACTGTTTCGACATATTTAGGTGAAAAACAGGACCATGCCTAGCGTAAATGTACCCATTCGGACACGTTGGAATAGTTAGTTTGGTCGCATCGGGAGAAGGACGAAAGTTACACCCCTTTGCAACTTTACACTGCCTCCTTCTAACGATTTTTGGGGCAGCAGAAAACCTTTCACCATGGGCAAATGCCTCAGAGATATAAAAAACTGAGAGAGGTTATTGTAGAGGCACTCTACATGATCGTGTTTCCTCAAATAGAATGTTTCTAAGTGACATAGTTTTTGAGTAACATCTCGTCAAAGATTACTGCCTTTTTACACTTTGGACTCTTTAGGGATATCGTGGGTACAATGTAGCTCAAACTGTTTTGACATGTTTGGGTGAAAAATAGGACCATGCCTAGCGTAAATGTACCCATCCAGATGCGTTGGAATAGTTAGTTTGGTCGCATCAGGAGCAGGACAAAAGTTACACCCCTTTGTAACTTTACACTACCTCCTTGTGACGATTTTTGGGGCAGTAGAAAACCTTTCACCACGGGCAAATATCTTAGAGATATAAAAAACTGAGAGATGTTATTGTAGAGGCACTCTACGTGATCACATTGCCTTAGACGGAATGTTTCTAACTAACACAATTTTCGAGTAACATCTCGTCAAAGATTGTTTCCTTTTTACAATTTAGACTCTTCAGGATATCATCGGTACAATGTAGCTCGGACTGTTTTGACATGTTTGGGTGAAAAATAGGACCATGCCTAGTGTAAATGTACCCATCCAGACGTGTTGGAACAGTCATTTGGTTACATCATGAGCAAGACACCAAAACTGTAAAAGTCACTTTGTGTAACTTGACAACATTGACACTTTTTTGCAACATGACTCAAAGACTCAAATTGACCCCAAATGACTCAAAGTGACTTAAAATCACCTTGATTTTGGTGCCCAATGTACATTATAGAGGTCGAGGCACTCCTTATCATTCAAACATTTTAGATGAGCGCATAGGAAAGGAAAAAACTCTAAGTTTCATCATCATGAGCGCCTAATATCAAGAGACTTTAATGGCTCAAACCTTAGCATGGAGTCGTAAGGCGCATTTCATGTCTCCTTTCATCCATTTTGGCATCCTTATGTAGATTTTTCAACTTGATTTGGCACCCTATATGTGAAGGAAGATCTAAAGGCATGAAAGTGGATGTCGTTTTGCAAGAGTTTAGATCATCAAAATTGAAAGAAATAAGTCTATTAAGCTTAGTCACCCTTGGTCTTTTTTTCATTCATTATGATCGCCTTGGGAGAATGGTATATAGGTCATCATCATGATTGGGCACCCTAGATCCAGAGTGTTGGAGAGATCATCAAATGGTGTCTAGAGGAAGAAGGGTGAGTTATGAGTTTGGTAGCATCAGGAGTAGGACACCAAAAATGCATAACATGATGATGTAAAAATGTGTATATGTGTAAAAATGCAGGAGGAAATAAAAAAAGACAAACCTTAATTGTTAGTGTGCATACTTACAACTCAATGTAACATGACTTTACAAAATCAATGTAAATACTTACAAATTAATCCAATGAACCATCCGGGTCTGCTCTACTCTTTATTGTGTCAAGTATTACTTCATGGTCAGACTCACGCACCTTCGACAAGATTTTGTTCAAAGGTCTACCCCGATACTTTAGCAAATGAACATTGGATTCCACGACAAGGTTCGAGTAATGAAGAATCTTCCGATGCATGTCAAAGTCCTGAAATAGCCAAATATTAACACTCTTATGTGGGTACCTTCTAAGCCATGTTCCAGTAATAACCACTGAGCTTGTAGGTTATTCGATGTTTTCTCCATCTATAACAGGGGCCTCTAATTTCTTTTTGGCCTCAACACAATGACATAATTAATAATCTGTTCCCTCTTCATTATCTTCATCTACAATAACTGCATATACGTGCCCTACATTGATATGTGTAGCAAATTAGTTGAAATTAGTCAACATTACAAAAACACTACAAAGTAAGATGACATTACCTGGTTGAACTAGATGAAATTAGATGCATATATGTGCCCTATATTACCTGGTTGAACTAAATCTGATATGTGGTCAAAGTCAACTGATGATTCCATCTGTGTTAGTTCCAGTGTCGTCGGGGGTCGATACGTGTCAAGTGGGCTAAGATAACTTAACTGCCATTTGTCAACCCACTCCTTTGACTCACACTCATCACAGACTTGAATTGTACAGGAAGAACAAAAGCATGACATCTTTCGTGTATGGATACTCCATGAATCTGCAATTGAGCTTCTGAAAGAGTGCATCTCATTTGATCCTGTCAGTGTACAACAATCCTCATATGGTGCAATGTTAGTATCATCTATCAACCAAAAAAATCTATGAACTGAAGACTTACCTTCATTACCTGGAGCCATGGAAGTATTACACCACTCGACAATTGATTTTGCACCTAGCAACTTTGCATTGTCTTTATACTTTAACTCTTCTCGTGCTATGTCTCTTTTGATACATGCTCCTGCACCATCATGCTCCCCCTTTCCATGCCCGGCCTCACAAAAGTTCCACATATGTTGAATACCTGTAAAATTATGCCTCCTACTCAGCCAATAGAAATTCTGTAAGTTCTTGAATTATGACACACAGTTATTCGACCATATGATATGTTGACTGAATGATATGCCCCTTCTAGCCAAATCATTGTAGAACACCTAAAAGAAACCTTGCACGAACTCCGTAGAATGTGTGCGATCATCACTAATATAGAAATTATACTCCCTTATGATCTTTCTATCATCCTCTGTACTATCATTCGCATGAATGAATATGATGTGCACAAATATAGAAACCTGTGTGGAGTTGTAATATTATGATTGCACCTCACACTGTGATTGTAGACTGTAGTTCTCTTCAAAGTCAACGACTAAAACAATGCTACCAACTGGAAATGTGTCCTTGCATAACTTGAATTGCAAGTCCAACCATCAAGCTCTATGGGCGTGTCTTGCATACTCATACATAATGTTTTCATGAAATATAGGCATAAACTGATACACTGGAATCTTTTCAATAACTAATTCACACCTCTTTACTTCTTTACCATCTTTTGTATTGTATGCCACAGTTTTATACTTGCCAAACTCTACTAGTTCGTTTCCAAGCATAATTTCTTGTAGAATATTTGACCTTCCTCTCTTTCACATAAAATTCTTGATATGAAGTCTCTTGAAGATGTTGGTGGGGCACATATGGCACAACCTTGCAAATCATTGTTAGTATGCATATCTAAACATATAGACCTATAAGCATCAAAATGGTTAGAAAATTCAATATGTAATCTACAACAACAAGTAGTGCGTGTGTGATTTATCTTAACATAGAAAGGTTTTGGCATTTCAAAATATCTTTGACAAATTTTAATTTGAGGATACTTCTCTAGAAATTTACCATAAAATTGTATTTGAGTCTCATCCAAAAAATACTTTGGATGTGGCTCACGGTTCTGACTACCGATTCTCCTTCTTACCACATCCCTTTGATTCAGAGATACCCTTGTGTAATTCTTCCAAAAGTCTTCAATTAGTGATCTCAATGCTTTAACAATTGGTTTATCTTTTCGTGGTAGTCTCCCTGAGAACGCCCATAATTCATTGGCATTAGTGTCATCAATTCTTTGGCGTCTTCCAACGGCTCTTGATAAAGTTTTCCTATTAATTCTCAATTCTTGACTTGTCTTTCTAATGAGACGAGCTTTCCTCATTTGACTATTTACTATAGTCGATGTAATCACACGCCGTGTTGCATTACTATCTTTTGTGCGTGAGGTGTTACCCACACTCTCATACGCACTCATTAGATTCTTGACAATAGATTTTTCACTTGAAGCCTCTGATGTTCTCAACCCAAGAATCTTCATGATAGACCTATACTTTATACTTCGCATCATTTCAACAAATCGTTGACCTCTTGCAGTCTCATTTAACTTTTCAAAGAACAATCTCCAAATCTTATTAGCATATCTTCTACAAGTGCGTTGTGGAATCTTACCTTCCATTGGCTACAAAATATTCTCATCAATATCAATCAATTACTTTGGCTTTCTATGCAAAATTCTAGGTGGTGTTAAGTTAGGTAAATTCATCTCAACATTAGGAATTTCATCAATATTTAAATGAGATGGGTTAGATGGCATACCTTTGATCGAAGATGGAATAGATGACATACCTTGAGGTTGAGGTGGGAATGATGGCGTACCTCCTTCATCACATGTGAATGATGATGTACTCTCAACTTGAGATGTGGTAGATGGTGTCTCTACATGTTGACTTGCGGTAGAGGACGTGTCTCCAACTTTGGTATTCAAATCTCTTGTACCACAAAGTTTTTGCATTCATTCTCTTTGTGCCACCAATACCATATCTCTTTGTGATGGTTGTGGTTCCTCTTCAATTGGTATGTCTTCATTTATCGTGTCCAATTTCCTCTTCTCACGAAGTTCTCTCATAGCCATTGCTTTCTTTGCATTCTTAGCTTCTATCTCTTCCTGTGTTGGTTTAATTCTTGATCGTTTCCTCAGCATGACAAAGAATTTGTCTGTAGTATGATAAAGAGACCAATAGTAGTTCCTAAGAAATGAATACAAGATAATAGTGGGATTGTATTTTTTTATGTTGTAAGGATTTATTCTTGTATAGTTTGACATCATGGTATGTTAAGGTTTGTTTATTACACATAATTATTAAAGAGCCCAAGTGTAGAAAATATACATGGCATATGTGAGATTGTAGGCTGCTTTATTGATTGGGAATGTGTCTATTTTAAACATGTATGATAAAGCATGATAAAGTAATTCAATCTAAAATAAGGAAAATGTAAAGAACATGCATGTAAAGACTTGACATACCTAAAAAATGAAGATTTGAATGGAGAGAGTACCCAATTATGTAGTGTTTTTATCTTCTTGCATCAGACTCCTCAACAATTTGAGTTTTTCACCACTTGCTTCATTTTCAATGTTAAATTGAATAACACTCAAATATAATTACTAACAACAATACTATTAACCAATCTATAATATTAAATTCTTAAAATTGAATCACAATTAACATTGCAGCACTTCAAAAATTGAAACTTGAATAGATATATATCAAACTTGGTGTGAAAACTATGTTATTTCCTCCTTCTCAAGTTGGCAAAGCAAAAAAGGTGGTGGAAAGATCATGCAAAGGTGGTACAATGTGTCAAATGTGCATGTGAACTTCCCAACAGCACGAAAGCACTTCTTTTTTGTCGAAGCACGCGCAGAATAAGTAAGAAAATAGAGCATGTGGGCCTGGATCACGGGGGTCAACACTTTTTTACCATTTCAATAGCAAGACAAAATGCGAGCGCATTATAATGCGCTCACATTTTGTCCTGCTATAGATTGATCACATCCTTTGCATTGATCGCATCTCTTTCCAAACCTTCCCCTTCAAACTTGAATGACCACAAGGTTTTTGAGGGAGAACTTTTCATGTTTCCTGCAAGAGCTTGCTAGATGCTCTGCCATATGATAGGCATAACTATGAAGGGGCAAGCCCTCATAATCAAGTTCTTGATAGAAAATGCCCATCGAGGAAGAAACACAGATCTTCTTTGGAAGTAGAAGTTCTAGTTTGTGACAAATCCTTATCCAAGCATAAATAGCAGGGGTTAACCCTTAAAACTTAAACCCTATCCTTACACCCTCAACACTTGACACTATATCTTAAGCCTTAAACCCTCATCCCTAAAGCCTCAACCCTCAATCCTTAAACCTTCAACCCTAAACCCTATCCCTAATCCCTCTACCCTCGACACTCTAACCCTAACCTCGACATTAAATGCTAATCCGTCAACCCTAAACCCTAATCTGTCAACCCTAAACCCTCAACCCTCGACACTAAACCTTAAACCCTAATCCCTTAGCCCTCAACCCTAAACCTTATCCCTAAACCCTAATCCCTCAACCCTCAACCCTAATCTGTCATCCCTCAACTCTAATCCCTCAACCCTAAACCCTAATCCCTCAACCCTCAACCCTAATCCATCATCCCTTAACTCTAATCCCTCATCCCTAAACCCTAAATGCTATCCCTATTCCTAAACCCTCAACAGACTCGATACTATACCTTAAACCCTAATCCCTTATTCTCGACACTCTTATTTAACCCTAATCCCTTGACCATTAACCCTATCCCTCAACCTCAACCATCAAGCTTCAAGCCTCAACCCTCAACTCTCAACATTAAACCCTTAACTTTGATCCCTTGACCCTCAACCCTATTCCTAAACCCTAAACCCTAAACCCTCAACCCTCAGCATCAAATCCTAATCCCTCAACCCTTCACTCTAATCCCTCAACCCTAAACCCTCAACACTATACCTTATACCCTAATCCCTCAACCCTAAACCCTAATCCCTCAACCCTCAACCCTAATACATCATCCCTCAACTCTAATCCCTCATCCTTAAACCCTAAATGCTATCCCTATTCCTAAACCCTCAACAGACTCAATACTATACCTTAAACCCTAATCCCTCTACCCTCGACACTCTTATTTAACCCTAATCCCTTGACCATTAACCCTATCCCTCAACCTCAAGCCTCAACTCTCAACATTAAACCCTAATTCATCAACCCTAAACCCTAATCCCTCAAACCTAAACCCTATCCCTAAACCATCAACCCTCAACACTATACCTTAAACCCTAATCCCTATCCCTCAACCCTTAACCCTTAAAACTTAAACCCTATCCCTACACCCTCAACACTTGACACTATATCTTAAGCCTTAAACCCTCATGCCCAAAGCCTCAACCCTCAATCCTTAAACCTTCAACCCTAAACCCTATCCGTAATCCCTCTACCCTCAACACTCTAACCCTAACCTCAACATTAAATGCTAATCCGTCAACCCTAAACCCTAATCCGTCAACCCTAAACCCTATCCCTAAACCCTCAACACTATACCTTAAACCCTAATCCCTCAACCCTCAACCCTAATCTGTCATCCCTCAACTCTAATCCCTCATCCCTAAACCCTAAACGATATCCCTATTCCTAGACCCTCAACGGGCTCGATACTATACCTTAAACCCTAATCCCTTATCCCTAAACCCTCCAACCCTATCCCTTAACCTTAATCACTTGACCCTCAACCCTATCTTGAAACCCTTAACCCTTGAACCTCAATGTACTGAACCCTCAACGTCAAACCCTAATCCCTCAACCCTTAACTCTAATCCCTTGACCCTTAACCCTTAAAACTTGAACCCTAAAACCTATCCCTACACGCTCGACACTTGACACTATATCTTAAACCCTAATCCCTTAACCCTCATCCCTAAAGCCTCAACCTTAAATCATTAAACCTTCAACCCTAAACCCTATCCCTAATCCCTCTACCCTCGACACTCTACCTTAAACCTAATCCCTCGACCCTTAACCCTAAACGCTATCCCTAAAGCCTCAACCCTAAACCCTAATCCCTAATCCCTCTACCCTCAACACTCTACCTTAAACCTAATCCCTCGACCCTTAACCCTAAATGCTATCCCTAAAGCCTCAACCCTAAACCCTAATCCCTCAAGGTCCTAAACTCTAATCCCTTATCCCTAAACTCTAAATCCTATCCGTAAATGCTCAACCCTCAACCTTAAACCTTAATCACTCAATCCTTATCCACCCCTCTCCTCCCCTATTTGGCTCACTCCCATCTCTACCCTCCTCTGCCCTCAACACTATACATACATACATATAGGCATACATAGATACATACATACATACATATTGGCATACATACATACATACATATAGGCATACATACATACATACATGATTAATACTCTTGAACATAAAAAAAATTGAGGGGAACATAACGCGAGCGCATTATAACACGCTCGTGTTATGTCAAACATGATAAACAACAAACTTGTGGAGAAGGAAAAATGCAAAGCAAACCATAACGCGAGCGTGTTATAACGCGCTCGCGTTATGTCTTGCTTTGGGAATCCCAAGCCTTGGACTTGGGATTTGCTTTGGATTTACAGCCCAAAGGCTTGGAGTGCCTTTTGAACAATCACAGACGTGTTTTTCCAGATTCTTCAAGATTTCACATAATTTCGTTCATGCTAACCCTCAGATTTGCACGTGTTTCAATGTCGAACAAATCAAACACCTGGGTAATGTTAGGCTTTCTCTTAGCTATTTGACTATGTGATTTTTTTCACATTTTAACAATGTTAAGCCTTTCATCTTTAATTTCTTTTGTTTGTGTGTCCGTTTTTGGGCAAAAACCACTGTTTGGTCTTTTTTTCATTGTAAATTAACTATTCATTGAAATTTCAAAAAATTACATATTTAGAAACTAGGATCCATTCTACAAATATTAAAAAAAGAAAAAAATGATTTTCAATTAGTTTTTAAAATTTATAGGGGTAGCACGGCCAAAATTCTATTTTTTAGGATGTGTCCACTTTGAAAATTATTAAAAAATCAAATATTCATCAAAAAATTATCAGAAAAATCGGGCATAAACTACATGCTATTAGCTAATTTCTCACCGAAGAGATTTTAAAAATACCAAAAAAAAGTTGACCTTTTGAGGGAGCCACAAAACATGCTATGTTATGTTTTTTTAACAGAAACAACACCAATTTCTGTGGCTCCCTCTTTTGAACCCCTTAATCTATGCCATTTTCAAAAAAAAATAGTAGTTTAGAAAGTAGACTCGGAGCACTACGAACATTGTTTTGGTTGCATCTCCAAATTTTGAGTGTAACTATGCTCAATTTCTCATCCAAGGCTAGTATTTCCTGATTTCAGAAAAAAAAAGTGGCCACTTAAGACACCTTTTTGGCCCCCCATCTTCTTGCACTTACCCAGTTGAGCATTGGGAAATAAAGTAATAATTTATTACTTTTTTTAGAGCACTCACTTAGTGGTTTTAAAGTGCATTAAAATGCCCACTTTATGAAATATTATATTTTATTTTTGAGGCATGCACGGGAGGGATTATTTAAGGTGGAGTTGAACACTCATGAGGGATATGCAGAAGTGAATATGAGTTTTCTTCTTCTATGATTCAGAGTTGTTTAGATTGGATTCATTAGGGTTGTTTAACCCATCTATTGATTTTGGCAGTGAAGGATCTACCCTAGTCAGCTAGGGTTGATTTTCACCTAGAAGGTCACCTGGTGCATTCATGGATTGGTCTGAGTTTAATGTTTTATGAGAATATTTTGGATTATTAGTATTTTTGGTGTGATTAAAGAAGAATATTTGCAGATTTTGGGGTGTTAAATTAGAAAAGGCTCAGTCATATATTTTCTTGTTGTAGCCATACATCCCTTGGTTGTCATATAGGAGAAAAATGTATTAAATTATTTGGTTCATTGTGGAGTGAAAGGGAAAGGTTTGTTTGTGGGTAGAAAAAGACAATGCAATACCGAGTGAGTAGGTTTTGGGCTAAGTAAAGTCAGCCGTACACTTTCTCAAAGCAGTCGTACTCCCTCCAACGTTGTACAGCTCTCACATGTGGGAAAAGATATCAGGTTGCTGTGATAAGGGACTGGTATATGCAGAAGATAGAAAGTTGTGAGTAGATCATAGATTTCTGATTGTCTAGCACTGTGATTTGCATCAGACCTGTACTTCAACATTTTTGGGCTAGCATAGAGGCGATTTCTTGGGATAATAATCCATTTCTTCATTCTGCAGCAACATATCTTCACGAGTCATGGACTTGGAGTCTAATATATAAACAACAGCAATTTCTGAGCACAGTATAGCATTATTATGTATGAAGCCTTCTCATCCTCACAATAATGAACATTCTAAAAAGGTTAGAATCCTCCGGTCTTTCATTTTTGTATGCTCCTGATTTATATCAACATAATCTCTGTTGATATGTATTGATTCCAAATGTTAATAGGGCTGCAATCTCATATTGTCCTTATATGATACTTGTCTTTGTTAATGAGTTTGCTTATGAAGTATCTTCTTCATCTCTTACAAACAAGTTATCATAGTTTAGAAAACACAGTGTAACCAACAACATGCCAAATGTTTGACAAAATGTCAAACGATTAGAAATCAGAAGACAAGGGCAAAATTAGGGTGGACATTGCAATGTTGAGCACCATAGAAAGAGTTTCCACCATTGTCATCGTATGGGTATTGAAGTTTGTTAACACTGGTTGACAACACATTTTATAAGGCATAGAACTTTGTGCCAGCTTGTAGCCAACATAGATAATCTTAGAGGTTGGGAAATGCTATTTATACACAGTTTGAGAGTAGATTAAGGTAAGGAAGAAGAAAAGAGACCAACAATGAAGGTAAAGAGAAAGGGAGTGAGATCCAAGATGGGGAGTGTGAGCAGAAGAATAGAAGTATGATCTGGAGTGCAATCACAAGGAAGCTAAAGGCATAGCACATAGGAGTGTAATTGATTTTTTTTAAGAGATTTCATTTTTTGTAATAATCAAATGATTGCGGCTTGGCATGTAGGAAACCCATCGCGCTGACTATCGATTTATGAATCTTAGTTAGTAATCAAATGGTTGTGGCCTAGTATGTAAAAAGCCCATTATAGTAAGTTGCAATCATTCAAGTTGGTGGAATCAATTTGATTGTGTGTTGTTTATCATGAATCTCTGTTGTGTTATTGTTTTGAGTGTTTGGTTGTATGGTTGGACAATCTTTAATTGAACCCTCTGTCCATGACTACATCACAGGGTTTGAAAACAAGCGAAGAAGAACGGACAAGCCAGGGACCATGGTTGAGAATAGCTTTAGGCTAGTTGGCGCCAGCAAAGTAGAAAAGAAAGAAACCTTTGATAAGATTCTACACAACTTCAAGGTGAATCCCATGCGGGACCCAAGCATTGTTGACCTAGTCTTTGAGTATGCTTTCAGGGGGGACCAGGTTCTCATAAAATATCCTATTAAAATAAAGTTCTCTAATCAATGCCATGCATTGTCAAATTTTAGAATCGAAAGAATAACATTTGGAGGTGTTTGTAATGTCCCCTTCTAGCAAGCCAAAATTTTCACAACCTTGTAAATAATTTCAACTTACCCAAAGAGAACATTAGTGTTCAATTCTTCTTTTCATAACATAATTAGGGTTAATGATCCATAATCAAATCCATATACTTTCCACAATTCTACTTAAGTTTAGTAACCTTATAATCATAATCATATCATTTCTCTTAGCATTATAAACATATGCATAACATATTCACATTATTTCTCTCACAACTCTCGTGCACTATCTTGAGGGAGTCTTAGGGTAGCCCTACCATTAATCAATCCTTTCTCCCATATGAGCATGGTTTGTTAAGGCATCCATATCCATCCCATACGGAGGCCCAATGGTTTCACCCGCACCTGGGGTCCCTCACCAATTGGCTCGAGGGGACTTCATGCACACCCGGCATTCCTCATCCCATCGAGAGTCACCTACCATCGGGCACAATTATAAACAATGAGCTCATATTACCATAGGCCCAAGAGCTTCACTCACACCCAGAGTTCCTTGTCTCTTGGCTCAAGGGACTTCACACACACCCGGTGTTCCTCATCTGCTTGAGGGTCGCTTAGGTTTAATTATACATCCTTAACTTAACCCCAACTCACAAGTGGTAAGATGATTAAGGGTGAGGCTTGACATCCTTCTTGATAGGTTATGAGATTATGGGTTATGAATCCGTTTTTGATAATATTATCCTTTCTGGATCATGATATCATATTTCTCATTCCCTTTGGGAATCTTATCATTACTTAGTCAGAGCCTCATACTTGGCTCATTGACATTTAATATGTAAATTACATTAGTTCTATTTACCTTTCATGTTCATTCCTACATAATCATTTATCCCAATAATGATAACATTCATTTTAATTCATGATTGTCTAATGTACCTCTTACTATATATATATATATATCACATTATAAATCTTAATAATTAAATATATTAGAAACTACTTACCTGTTGTTCCTGAATATAAAATGCAGAAATATGACAGTTGTTGCTGAATACAAATTGCTATTTTTATTAATCGATCAGATGCTGTCTATTTAACTGCCCCCCTCGTCTTTCTTTCCTTCATCACAGATAGCTTTTTATATCTTATTCAATAAGGAAAGGTCACATTCCTTCATTAGTTCGGTGCTTATATCCCAATAATGATAACATTCATTTTAATTCATGATTGTCTAATGTACCTCTTACTATATATATATATATATATATATATATATATATATATATATATATATATATATATATATATATATATATATATCACATTATAAATCTTAATAATTAAATATATTAGAAACTACTTACCTGCTGTTCCTGAATATAAAATGCAGAAATATGACAGTTGTTGCTGAATACAAATTGCTATTTTTATTAATCGATCAGATGCTGTCTATTTAACTGCCCCCCTCGTCTTTCTTTCCTTCATCACAGATAGCTTTTTATGTCTTATTCAATAGCACCGAACTAATGAAGGAATGTGACCTTTCCTTATTGATTCTTTGATGGATAATGATCGCTTGGTGCAATATAGAATGTTTATAACTGAATCTTCCTCTTATTCGATGTGTTCCCCTTGAGTCTTCATGGATTGATAGCTATCTTATACCCTTCAAATATTTGTGAAGAGATGTATCCCTTCCCCATAGATATGACTTATGAGCCAAATCGCTGTGTTTAGTTTGCAAAGTTATTTTAATAATGATTACCCTTATATTTAATTTGCTACCTACAATTTACTAACCACTGCCTTTACATCTGTTTCCTTCATTAATATGTGATCGCTGCCAATATGGGATATTCGTATTTACATAAATACAATAAATATATTATATTTAATTACATACAAATAAGATAATTTAATATTATTATATATTGATAATCAAATATTATTATATACGTGATTATCATTTAAAGTGGCTTCTTTAATTTATCATTACTGTTTAAATCTTTAATTTAAACAATGTCATAATATGGGAACATGACAGTGTTTAGGGGACATACCTTGTAGAACACTTCAGAAACTGGGTTGCTTGAGCAGAGGTGCCATTATTATACGTCATCAAACCTTCAACTCCAACATCATCTGTAGAGCTATGGAAGGTTGAGGCCATTTAAAGAGGCAAAAAATGCCGCAATAATTGCAAGAAAAAAAAAAAAGACTGACTTCTTCAAAATGAAACAATGACGTATGAGGGATCTAACCAAGACAACAGCAAAGTCAAGACAGAAACCCTAGCAGAACTCTCTTTCCTCCTACAATACTTCTTTGTACAACTCTCCCAAGATATTTCTCTCATTAGGATCTTATGGTCCGGCTGCCGTAAAAGGCCGGCCTGTATTGTCAAGTGCCGGCGATTTAATTCCCGTGTGGTCTCTCTCACTGCTACGAATTACGATTGCAGTCTAAGACTGGTTCAAGAGATACAAACTGATTGGTTACATTGTATAGAATAGTAATTCTGTTAAGCTTAGAAACAAAAGCATACTTCCAGTGTAAAGAAAAATATAAAACACATAAAAGCAAGATGTGTCACACCGCAATCTTGAAGGTATCGCTGAAAGTCCCAATTAGTTTCTTGTATAAGCTACCTAATTGTGTGAAAGCTTCCACGCTTCACATGGAATACATAATCCACAGCAACTGCATTAAATTATACCTCCGAATTATATTGAAATTGTCGTAATTTTAGTGCTCAACTGTAATGAAATTGGGCATAAAGTTAAAACCCTCACTAACAGGCAATCACCATAAAGAAATGCTTAGTTCCATGAAATTTGACGGCCTTTATGCCCATCTGTTACATCCTGATAATAGATATGCTCACATTGTTATGATGGATTAGAATTCTCTCAAACGTAATTTCAGTTCTCCGCTATCATGCTGCATCAATGCAATCTTATAAGGGAGTGGAAAGCTGATATAAGGAGCCCCACGCCGACAATTTTCATTCTTTGCCTGTAAACAAATATGTCAAGCAAACAAGTGTCAGAGGTTGAGCATGATCATGGTGTGTCAGACAATGCCGGTGTGGGTACTGAAATTGGTGTTGACACTAACAAGAAAAATATAAACTTGGAGGATGACGAAAAACAGAGTAGGAGTAGGAGTGTCCCATTCTACAAATTATTTGTGTTTGCAGACACATTTGATATGGTGCTGATGATTTGTGGCACTGTGGGTGCAATTGCAAATGGGATTTCTTTTCCAGTGCTCACCATCTTGTTTGGCAAGTTTGCTGATTCCTTTGGACAGATTAGCAGTGCCCATGTAATGATGCACAAAGTGTCTCAGGTGTGTGTATATCTGAATTCTTGATTTCATGAGATTACCTAAATATGTGAACTCTATTTTCCTGTTTTGCTTATGAGAAACTTCACAACCTCTTCGAGGATTAAGGGTTTCTGCTGAAACTAGTATTAATTACTTAATGTCAAAGTATATTGGAAGGGTTTTATGGGGACCTAGTGCCATGACTAACTTTGGCTCTGTATGGTTTATAGGTGTGTGTGCAGTTCGTATACGTGGGATTTCTTGCAAGCATTGGAGCTTTCTTTGGTGAGGGATTTTTTTAGCTTCATCTTGGTCCTCAAAGTCTCTTAGTTCTATACTAGTCATACTTACATGGAATTATGGTTATATGTTCTTTTGTAGAAATAACTCTTATGAGTTAGACTAGCATTGAATCAAGCAGTCTCTATTGTTTTTATTAGCCCCAGCTAAGAAGTACTGAAGATATTGCTAAACTGGCTTATACACTTAAGTTGGAACTTTTATACTTCTTAAAATAGGATATATAGTTATAGGTTTGTCATTACACCAAAACCTGTAAGTGCTAGTGAATTTTCTAAACCTACACCTTCACCTAGACATAGGGTGGCAGTTAGTCCATGAGATAAATTCCCGAGGTATGGCGGTTAGTCCAACACTCACCCCTCTGACACAACTTGGGGGAATTGAACCTAGATTGAGGCTCTGATACCATTTATAGGTTTGCCGTTACAACAAAACCTGCAAGTGTTAGTGAACTTTCCAAACCCACACCTTCACCTAGACCCAGAGTGGCGGTTAGTCCACGAGATCAATTCCCGAGGTGTAGCAGTTAGTCCAACAATAGTTTCATAGTCTTTCATTGCATTTTGGATGGCTTTTCTGAACTTTGTCAGCGAGAAAAAAGCTGCAATGCTCAAATAACAAGGGTCTCATGTTATTGTGTTCTATGATCTATCTTATTTTGCTGCTAACCGATCTCCATGTGTGTCTTTTAGATTTTTATCTTACAAGGGACATTAATATAGCCTTTGTACTGCAATCATTCACAATTTCATCATGCATGTTTCCTGGTTCAGAGATTGCTTGCTGGACAGCCACTGGTGAAAGGCAAGCTGCAAGTATCAGGAGTTTGTATCTAAAGACAATTTTACAACAAGAAATAGCATTCTTTGACAAGGAAATGTCTCCTGGGACTGTGATAGAGATATTGTCTGGGGACACCATTCTGATTCAGGGTGCTATTGGTGATAAGGTAATTCAAATGTTGCCTTCATGATGCAAAGATTTTATGCAGCTCATTCCACATGCCATGCATTCATGCATCTTTTATAAAAGATCAAGATTTCTTTATCCCTTAAAACAAATTCAAAGATATCTGAGGGTGGGAGACAAATTGTTTTAAGAAAAGTATTCAGCTATTTTATATCGAAATTTTATAGAATCAACGCAGAAGCCAACAAGATAGACATAATTTCCATTTTCTATGTGTAAAAGTATTATGACTCTGATATACTTTCATAATTTACAATATGCTTCAGAGACTGACCAAATACATACTAAAGCCTCTGAGTTAGTGTTAGTCCACTCTATTTAAATATCATCTATTTCAATGGTCAAACAATCAATAGCGAATTTACCGTTCATCCATACCAAAAAGTGGTAATTATTTGTCCTATTTTTATTGGACAAAATTGACATTTAACTATTGAAGTAGATGATATTTAAGAATAGCTGTATTAATCAACGGAGGCAATAATTTTTAAAAAAAGGGAATGTCACATTTGGGCAATCCTGGTGGACAAAGAGTTAGCAATCAAAAAGCTTCGAGAAGCTTTATCAGAACTATGTCAACCAGATTTTCTTCAGTACTGTGTCGAGTTTCTTTCACGGCTTTTTAAAAAAAATATTAGTTAAATTTTCAAAAATTAGATTAGCCAAACAGAAATCCTATGCTCTAGCCTATAATACATAATCTTTGAGAAATATTTGACATTCATTTTATGAAAATTAGCCAATCATTATATCCTTGTAAATATTTTCCATCCCTCAAAATTTTCCTTGATGTTGTGTAGAGGTTGGAGTCACTTCGGCCTCTTAATGTGAAGTCACACGTTCCTCGGAGCCAAAAATAAGGTTGAGGAGAAGCACACAAAACTCTCATTGGATGACTCTGACACAGCTTGTAAATCCTTTTTACCATCATTAGAAGCCGATTTCAGGGGGTTATCAGATTCGGCCTGTAGATGAGTCCTCTTAACATCACCTTCAAAGCAGGGCAAATAAGGAAATGCTGATATCTGCCATGATCTGAAGATATATTGACCAATAGTCAATTCCTAGAATCCAAGGCCAGATCAGAATTAGTAGACTTGGTAGAGGATCATTGTAGGCTTGAGAATTTAGGATGATTTTTTTTTTAAATTATGTGTACATGCTTTTGATCAGTGCTATAAAGCTGATAAATAAAGATTCAAAAAGAAACATTAGAGAAACTTATAAAACAATTGCTCTACTTAAACATCATCCATTTTAAAGGTCAAACAGTCAATAGCAATTTTACACCTCATTCACAACAAAAGTGGTAAATATTTGTCCTATTTTTAATGGCCAAAATTGACTTTTGACTGTTGAAGTGAATTATGTTTAAAAACAGCCACAAACAACCAAGACCAACATGAAACAGTCAGCACAAAGGCTGAAATACAACAATAAACCATAGAATGCAGCCAAAACCACCAAACAACTACCACACTAAAAGGCACCAACCAAACAGGACAACCCCTGAAACAGAAAAGACTGACCCACTCAAGACGGCATAAAATCAAAATGGTCCAGTGAGTTTGGGACAAAAACACCACCCCTTCCCATAACCTCATTACTGCTTAAATCCTTCCTAGTGGAAGAAGCCAACAAATCAGAACGGAGCAAAGGGCAGGAGGCCTGGAAATCCTTAGCAGCCAACAGCCTCCCTGAACCAGGACAGCTCATGTCCATCTCCTTACAAACATCCATCCAATCAATAGGACTTCTTTAACTACTAAATAGAATATAGAATTATGTTATTAAGAAACACTTATTTTTCCATTATTTTTAAATATTAAATAGTTTTATAATTAAAAACAAATTTTTATTAATAAAAATAAGATAATTATTTATCATTTTCATATTTAAATTAGATATGAAATTGTTATTAACTGTTTTAATATTTAAATAGGGCACTAATTTCTATCAGAACTAAAAACAATGCTAACTGGAAAATTCTAATATGTATTACAAATAATTTTTTAATTTATATAAAATTTGACTTGATGACATTCCACCATTGATGTAAGAAACTATGTAAATTTGGTTAAATATTATAATATAAAAGGTGTGATCCCCATAATTGACATTTACCAATTAAAAAAATGATTTGATATAGAGCCCTCTTCTGTTTGTTGAGCGAAGAAAAAACAATAAAGACAAAAGCAAATAATTAAATCAAACACATACAAATAGGTGCAAGAAGAAGAGCTAAAGTTTTTTAATGTGGTTCACCAAATGGCTACATCCACATAGAGCAGAGGATGGCTCTTTTCTATTAAATCCAGAAAATCATGTTATTGTTACAGCATACACAACAATATATATTCATCCTATAGCAAATACACTCCACTCCCACAATGTCTAACAATAGCTAATTAAAATAACCTCTGAAAGACACCATATTTAGCCTCATCATGGGAGAGCCAGAAATTGAAGGAAGGAGTGGAAAAGTGTTACACCACGAAAGAGGGATTGGACTGCATTAAATGGTAAGTGTTACACCAACAATCTCCTACTTGAAGTCCAATCCTGGCTGCAAGAGCGCTGCACAGAGATATCCCCCACTCCGAGCTTATTATCAGATCTTGACAATGCCAAGAGAAGTCATATAGAACTAGACCTTCTCTTTGTACAAACCCTCAATCATCTTGCTTTCCAATTCATCCGCAGTGTCCATCTTTGTCGTTTTCAGTGTTAATTTCTCAATCTTTGAGGCAGCAGCTAGCTGATCTATCTGAATCTCAACAATCTCTCCTTCAATAAACTCTATTTCTTCCTTAATTCTGACACCTATTGCCTTCCGGAAACCCTACGGCAAGGCCTCGGTCTTGTTCATCTCGTGTGAATTCACATCTACTATCTTATCTTCTAGTCCAAGATCTTGATCACAACTTGCACTCTGCCCCAACTGAGAATCACCATCAATTTCATCTGCCCAAGGTTCTTTGGCATCAACCTGCTCACCATCATCTAACTGATCCCCAAAACTTTCACTGTCAAACATATTAAGAAAATCATTAATAATAGAATCAATTTCAGCATCTAATTGATCCAAAAAACTTTTCTGGGCAGTCCATATTTCACACAATGATGAATCTAAAGTAGGATGAACATCTCCCACTTCAGCATGACTCACTATTACATAGAGGGTGCCTAATTTGTTGCCCCTTGCAATTACCAAGGCCCCCTTTTTAACTCTACATCTATTTGATTCAAAACTAATTTCACAACCTTGAGAACCCAATTGTCCAGCTGAGATTACATTTTGTTTGAGCTAGGGAACATATCTAACATCACGTAAGAACCAATTACTATATCCATTTTTCAGTTTTAATGAAATATCCCCCCTACCAACAATATCACAAGAATCATTGTTACCAAGAAAAACTTCACCGAAGTCACCAATTTGCAAATTTTTGAATTACTCCTTGCACAGAGTGACATGAAATGATGAACCTGAATCAAGCACCCAAACATTAGTTGGAATTTCTTCTTTGGTTAAAATAAGAACATTTCGATCTTCTTGGTATGCTACATTGGCTTCAACTTCCTTTGGCTATTCTATAGATTTCTTGTAAGACCAAGAGTTCCTTTTTATGTGACCTTGCTTGCCACAAAACTAGCAAACGCCATCTCTACCTATAGATTTCGATCTTCCTCTGTCATTATTTCTACCTTTATCTTGAGCCCTTCCTCTATTGCCAGTACTTCAGTAGTCAAGGCATCACTAGATGAGGGTTCTTGATTTTTTCTCCTCATGTCTTCACTAAGAAAAGTCACTGCAACATCATCAAATTTTAGTTTACTTTTAGCAGCCACCGAAGTACTAACTACCATTAGAACCCCTTCCCAGCTATTCGGTAAAGAACATAACAACATAATTGCTTTGATTTCATCATCTAAATTGATACCTGCTGATATCAATTGAGTGACCAAGGTATTGAATTCATTAAGGTGATTTGAAATGATCCCACCTTCTCTCATTTTTAAATTGTATAACTTATTCATGATAAATACCTTGTTTGATGCCGATGTCGTCTCGTACATATCTGAAAGCTTATCCCATAGCTCCTTAGATGTCTTCTCAACTGAAATGTTGAAGAGGGCACTGCTTGACAGCGGGAGAAAAATAGTGGCCCTTACTTTCTTATCCAAAGTCTCCCACTCTTCATCCGACATCGATCCTTTTTCCTTTGGTTTTCTCGATCAATGCGAGTGAGAGATCCTGCTTGATCAGCATCAATTCCATTTGTACCTTCCACAACCCGAAGTTTTGCCCCACAAATTTCTCCATCTTCCATTTGTCTGCTTCGAAATTCTCTATCGATTTCCAACCAGCTTCACCACCGAGCTTCTTCGCTGAGCTTCTTAACCTGCTCTGATACCAATTGTTGAGTGAAAAAAAATAAAAATAAAGACAAAAGCAAATAATTAAATCAAACACATACAGAATAGATGCAAGAAGAAGAGCCAAAGTTTTTTAACATGGTTCACCAAATGGCTACATCCACATAGAGCAGGGGATAGCTCTTTTCTATTAAATCCAGAAAATCATGTTACTGTTACAGCATACACATCAATATATATTCATCCTACAGCAAATACACTCCACTCCCACAATGGCTAACAATAGCCAATTAAAATAACCTCCGAAATACACTATATTTAGCCTCATCGTGGGAAAGCCAGAAATTGAAGGAAGGAGTGGAGAAGCGTTACACCACGACAGAGGGATTGGACTGCATTAAATGGTAAGCGTTACACCAACATTGTCTTGCTGCCTCTTATCTAAGCTTGGTGCTTCATTTTGTTTTGTAATCAAAATAGACTGCCAAACGACATCATCTAGCACTTCCCTAATGATCCCATCCCTCCTGAAAACAACATAACTGAAGGAATAGTTCTTCTCTGTCTCCTAAAAACTCTCATTAGTTAACTACCAAATCCTAGTATTACTCAACCAAAAAATATGAAAGTGTCCCTTATGAAATAATTTAGAAAGCAGTCATTCACTTAGATGAAATTATTTAAAAGCTTAGTTTTGTTTCTCGTCTTCTTTTCTTACTATAAGTTGTATGTTTATCTCTCTTTGACACATGCATGATTTTAGTGTATTGTACGTCCTTTTGTAATGCTGAAGGTTTGATTATATAATTGTTATATAATTATTTATAACAATTGTTATGTAGTGGTTGGTATCTACCTTTAAATTGTTATTGTGATTAGTTTAGTTTGTACAAATAAGTTTTTTTATAAATAGAATTGGAATAAGGTGTGGATATGATATTGTGGAGCATCTCTATATCCAAATATATCAAAATATGTACTTGATATGATCAAGAATTCTTTGAAAAATACAAATATACCCATTTTGATGAATATTTTATGTATAACAAATTATTCTCTATAAAAAAGACTTACGGCCAAATATTCTGAAATCCACTACTACAAAATATATTATAATTTAAATAAAATGCTATGAAAAATGTAGTTCTCACAACCTATATTCTATCATAAATGAGATTTAAAATTTTCTCAAAACATAAAATTATATCCTCCATAAAATGATATAGCCAAATCTCAAACTCTCAAGCACTTAACGAAAACCAATGCATATTGAATAAAATGATTAGAAGATCTGCAAAGAAGCAATGCCCTCTTATCTTTATTTTGCCCCTTTTGCCCTGGCCATGTTGAGTACATATATTAAGAAAATGAAGAGGCTAGATTCTTGATAGCGTCTACGAAATAGAAGAAAGACATGCTCCTATCAAGGAGATTGAAAAAAGTTTTCTTGGATGCTCTCATATATAGTCCTGAAAAACCCAGGAAAGATTAAGAGAAAAAAAGGCATTCCCCTGGCATGCAAATAAGGAAAAATGAACTGCAGCTTGCACAGTCTAATAGAAGAGATTTTCCCGGTATTGAGCTCTATAAATATACTATAATAGAATATTACACTGCAAACCGTGAAGGGAGTTCCATCAAAAATATTAAAGATAAAATTGTCATTGTAACAACGAAAAAAAAACAATGCTGAAAACTGAAGTATTAAATATGGATTTATGTTGGTTCTAGTAAGGGGCAGCCTATGTCTTGCATGCACAGCCTTCCTCTGTCTTCTTCCTCATTGCCTGTTGAGGCGGATCGGGGGCCGGGGCCTATCCATTATGATTATGGACTCTATTGTTGACTTGGCTACTTCTAAGTTTGGAACTTCTTTCATTGGTAAGTTTCTTGGGGCAAGGCTTAACATAGATGATTTCAGAAGGTGGGTCATTGCAGCTATTTTGAGATCGTAGCTTTAGCGAGGGATTTCTTTTTTTATCTCCTCCTTGAAGCATAGAGATTGTGATCGTACCCTCTTGGATGGCACATGGTTTATGGGTAAGTCGGAGCTTCATCAATAAAGTTCTTGTTTGGGTGAAGCTTCCAAGTTTGTCAATAGAGTACTCTGAGGTGGAGGTTTTGAAAGGTATAGTTTCAGCTATTTGTCAACTCACCCACTTTGATGGAATGACCATTTCAACGAAGCGTCTCTTTTTGCTAGATTCTATGTGTTCATTAACATGGGTAAGAAGCTTCCCTCTTCTATCACATTGTCCTCCTCTATATAGAAGCTTGGATACAACACATTGTTTATGAGGACTCTATGGTTATGTGTCGATTATGCCAGATGGTTGGCCACTCCTCTTTTGGGTGATTGGCCAATAGGAGGATGAAAATGATCGAAATGATTGAGAAGAAAAAAGATTTAGAGTCACCCACCAAGCCTCAGGGTGAAGCAGAACCATTATTGGACATCATTGTTGTGAATGAAGACATTGTTGTACAAGGCTCAGAGGTTGTCAGTAGGGAGGATCAATCTATAAAACCCCATGAGATAACATGATGCCATTTTGGTGAGTTCCAACCCATGCCCTTAGGGCCCTCTCCTAAGGAAAACAAGATCAATTTGCTAGTCAGCTATGTTGCCCCATGCTTCCTCCTACGGAAGGGATGAAAAAAGGTGAATCCATCAAGGAAGAGAGTTGTCAAACTATTTCTACGAATAGAAACAAAGGGTTTCCATCCAAGAAGGATAATTTGGAATGATTTGGTTTCAAACCACCTTGAGTTTCTTGATCTTTTGTGCCCTGTGGGTTGTTTTTCCCTTTGTTAGTTGTGCTTAGCTCTTTTGGTTGAGTTGTTGTCTGTTGTTGTTTTGCAATCTTTGGGCTAATCTAAATCCTTCTTGTTGTTCTTTGTTGTTTGGTTGGGCTTCTATGCCTATTCTATCTTGTTTGTAAAAAGGGTTAGGGCCCTTTCAAAAACCCTACCTTTACCTTTTATCAAAAAAAAAAAAAGATTTATGTCTAAAATTTGAAATTAATTTTAATTTTAAAAATTTCAACTAAAATGTTGATTCTTATTCTCAATAATTTGTATTCTACCTTTTCGAATATTTTTTTTTGGGAGAGTTGACATTTCAATTTAAACTTTGCTTTATCTTTTAATTGGACTCAAAACCTCGCCCTAACACTAATTGATGCAGTGTAGCTCAAGAACCAACTGAATGTTAGTTGTATTAGAAGACCAAAAAAAGTTTTCCTACTATTAGTGACCCCTACAATGTTGTTCCCACCCTTTCAATGGCAATTTGGAAGAAATTTAAAAATTATGTCATTTAGTAAGATATTTTAAACTAGGAAGTTTATAACCCAAAACTTTAAATCAATTGAGATGAGGGAAAAGATATGGGTATGAGTACTCAAAAACATATCATGACCATTTTTGTCATACTTTCAACCTTATATGAACCTCAACTAGGACAAAGATTAATTGTTTATAAAAATGGAATTTTGTAGGTCTTCTTAAGGCATATAAGTGGGCTTAAATCACTCAAACCTCTTGGATCAGATTCTTCTTCTCCTAGAACAATGTTCTCTGGAATAAAGGATTCCAAACAACACACAACCAACATTTTCTAAACTTTCTTTGATCGTTACAACAAAAAAAGAGAGATAAACACTTTCTGTCAAACACTTAAAGCAATTTTCTCCACTCAATTTCTCACTTACAAACTAGGAGATGCATTAGAAACTTTATTTATTCTTCATAAGGGTTGAAACCCATTTCAAATCCATTGTTGGTTCCCTATAATGGCTTCCCATTTTTCTAACCTATAAGTGGCCTAGACATCCCTATTTTTGCTTTTTTTTGGGCTTATCTATGCAAATTCCTCTATTGTTCCATCAAACCAAGTTATTTTTTTAACAAGTAATGCCCTCTATTTTCTTCCCCAAGGACATTTTTACATCCAATAAGCATAAAACAATGTTTGGCCACAAATTCTTGATTATTTACTTGCCTTAAAACTTGGTGATTGGTGTTGCCCATTTTAAAAATGAGCATTCATACTCCATCCTCACACCCATGCTACAAGAATTGTAGTTAATGTTTCTCCTAGGATGGCCTATGGACTTCCAACCTTGACCCATGCCCCAGAATAACTTCCACAAGGTAATATTATTGTTTTGATGCCAATAAGGGTCCTTTTTGGATGTTTTCAAGTTTGAATAGGTTAGTGAAATATCTCTAATCATGATCATCCACAATTTTCCAATTTAAACACTCCCCAAAAAACCACTCACATTTGGCTATGTTTTTCAATAGGTGTTAGGAAAACAGGTAGCAAAGACTCGTACCTTGTTTCACAATGTTCAATATTCTTTGGATAGTTGTATGGAGATGCTATGACCTTGAAACTTAGTAAGCTCATTAGAACATTCCTCTCAATGATAATGCCTACAAGTCCTTTACTTGAGGCTAAGTGGTGAGAAAAGGCGAACACAAACAAAACCTAGTTCGAGAAAATGCCATAAAAAGCCCACCAATTATTGAATGCAACAAACTTATTTTTGGTTGACATTGGATAGCCACTTCAACCTAAGGATGCTCTTACATCATTTGAGAAAGCTTTTAAACCATGTAATTAAAAAAATATGTAGGCTCAATTTTTCCTTTTAAGTTTTTTGAACTTTGACATAAAGAATTTAATCTTGATTATAAGTTTCCATTTATTAGATAAAAAAATGACAATTGATTGTTAATTTTTGATAGCTTCGTTGTTGTTCTTTTTTCTAATTGTAGTGGTAGTGAAATGAGGCACATAAACATCTTATGTTTAGCATTGCAATAGTGAAACTAAGTGCATAAATATCTTAGGTCATCCTATGTTTAGCAAATAAATGGACACTTTTATTTAGTGATAGCTTTCCTAAATTTAGGATGTTATATTTAGTGTTTAACTTTCCTAAATTTAGGCACAAGTGTCTAGTCATCTTTTTGATAGTTTTAAGTTTTTTTTTTTTGAATTTTGGGCATAGGAGCAATTAGCTTTCCTAGTTTTAGAGAGATTTTAAGTGAGGGAAAAAGGAATAAGGCCCCAACTTTAATTAGCAATTATATTTTGGGCATCCAAGTCAGCAAGTCTATTTAATGACTATGGGCACTCACTTTTGTAATGCACAAGAAATTTCAAAAAATATTTAGATGGCAACTCATATTATTGTGATTTCATTTATTCATTGGTTTTTATACTTTCAACGAATTTGTTTTCTAGCTTAACATATTCAAAAGATAACAATTTTGATTAAAGTTTTAGTTTGCAGTTAGGGTTGTTTTCTAAGCCTATAACCCACTTACCATGGTCTGAATTTTAACATTGATGAGATAGCTTGTATCTTTGTAAAGGAACTTAAAGCACATGTTATAAAATGTTGAGTTAGCTTTTTCAACTATTGAATTTATCTTGAATTAATAGTTACTATTCTTTCTCATCTTAGTATTTTAATTTAAAGCTTTCTCTAAAATAAGCTTTTAATATTACTTTTGTATTTAAATAGGCTTTTACTACCAACTTGAGAATTTAAAGTAAAGCTAAGTTGATCATACACCATATAAAAGGAAAGCAACAACAAGGCCTATTAGATTTTGATGGAATGAAGGGCAGAGATAATTGAGCCTTGGAATTTTTTTAGGAAAAATTTAAGCACTTGGTAAAAATAGGGCAATAAGTAATTAGAATTGTTGGATTAAATCAAGATCTACAACTTTAATTAGTTTTTCAAATATGAACAAGACAATTTTTTTCAATAACTTGTATACAATCTCTAGCCTAATATGTTTAATTTTGAACCTATCTTTCACAAAAGACCATTTTTATGAAGCTTTCCCCATTTTTAAACAATAGGTTGTTGCCCTTGACATTGCAATAGATGGCCAAGAATCATTTCTACAAGATCAAGTGAACAAATCCATTTCTTCTTTAGAAATCACCAAGTATAACACAAAAAACTATGATGAACATACAAGTTGCTACAAACTTCTCATGTGTAATGTAGATATTACACCTTGTCAATTGTTACCCTTAAAAAAAATTAAATTCATCATCAAAGTATAGAGAATCTTTTTATATTTAGTTTTTTTTTGTCTACAACATGTACAATATCCTCAAAGTATGTTTTGGCTAATATCCTCACTCTCTACATTCTGGTATAACATTAAAATATCATTAATCATATTGGCACACACAAATATTAGTATAGGAGCTAAAAACAAACTAAGCCTTTTGATTTGGATGTGGTCTCACTCTGACTAGACCTTCCCATCTTTTATGACATCACAGTTTTCTTTAAAATCAATTTTAACAACTCATGGTTTTATTGACACGAGAGATGAGGTCTATAAAAGACCATCCACTTAAAATTATCAAAAAATTATTTTTTTTGAATAAAGACCATGAATGAGAATGGGTATTGACCTACAATGATAAAAAATATTTGGCAAATGTTATCCTTATCTATAACATGGTTGAACTATGTGTAATCACATTACACTAATAACAACACCCTTTATACCCTTTTTTAAAAACTTTAATTTTTTTTATTATATTAAGTTGGGTGGTATTAGGTCTCAATTTCCCAATACTTGCAACTTCTAACAATTTGTTGCTATACCAAACCAAAAAAAAAATTACCCTTAAGTCTCTTTCCCCATTTACTTGCCAATGATGCTAAGGACTCTCCTTTCCCTTCAATCAAGTGCCAGAAGGCCCTTCTTGCCTATCTCTCGCCCCCCTTCCCCCGATCCAAAGGGAGCCTAAGTGCTCTTTTCTATTCGTCTCAAGAGTGCCTCCCTAGTCCTTCAATAATTTATACACGTGATGTCTTTGTTTTTATGCATAATTAAAATTCAAAACCTTGGAAACATCCCTTTTCATGGAATATTGTTTTGTTAGGAGACTAACCTTGTCTCCTGTTCAAATATACCTAGATTTGACATGCTTTTAGGGTGGAAATTCTCTCCAGTTGATCATTTCTGGTTGCTCAGTTGATCATTTCTATTTGTATACTAGAGCCATAATTTGTTCTAATGTGCTTATGCAGATCCAGGTGCAAGCTAGTAAAGTTGCACTTAAAGCGGTGCACATACATGAGCTCTTGGACCACTAGGGTAATGCTCCATGCACTATTGCCAAAGACCCACCTACTCCCTCTTCCCTTCCTCAAGGGTGCCAACAAGGTCATAGTTAATCAAACATAAGAGATTGAGGCTCCCAGTCTGTGGCTCCCAACCCCTGGGGAACAAAGATAATGCAGCCTATGGTTGGACTTAACCTTCACAACCACCTTCTACCACTTCTCATGGGCATGGTGCTCATGGTTGGCCTGACTCTAGCAAGTTTCCTCACATGAAGTTGGCCATTTCTCATATTTGTTCTCAGCAACCTTCTAGTGACACTCTTGAGGAAGAGGGTGCTCTTACTGGTTAGAAACCAATTCATGGCTATGTCTCCAATGATATTTGGGAAAGCTAAATGATAAAGACGCCCTTCTATCAATATTCCTTTAGTGGCTTAATGTTTTTATTTATACATTTAAGTTTGGCCCTTTGAACTTTGGTCTTTGTTTTGGATGTCCTCCGCATCATCTTTGAGGGTGCCTTCATACCACCACCTTTTTTTAAAAAAAATTAACTATTGTCTTTTTAGTTAATAAAGAGGTAAATAGTACTTATTCGTTTTAAACACCTGGAAACAGTTTTGAAATGGTTGGAAACACACCAAAAATAGCTGGAAGTGCTGCTTGTTTATGAGACGTTTGTAGGGGTTTTCTGTTTCGAGTTTCGGCAACGGTACAATTGGGATCCCTGTGGAGTTTCCTGCAACTAGTTTCAAATTACAAACTTGAAGTAAACTCACACTGAAGAACAAACTCTATCAGATTCAGTACGACATTAGAACCTACGAGTACCTCGAAACATATAATAACAGAACATACGCTTTCCATTCGAGGCTTCAGCGTTAATTAAAATTGTATAAAGCCTCAGCTGACAGGTAAAACTGAGTTGCTTGTAATTTTTCCAACGTGTATACTCATTACTATATTATACCAATCACGCCTGCATATTTTTCTTCAGGTTGGGAAGTTTATAGAACTCACAACCACATTGCTTGGAGGATTTGCTGTATCATTTATTCAAGGATGGAAGCTTACACTTGTGCTTTTGTCAATAGTCCCACTATTTCTTATGGCCGGTGGTTTAATGGCTGTTGTGACCTCAAAATTGTCACGCACAGGGCAATTAGCTTATGCAGAAGCAGGCAATATTGTGGAACAGACAACCAGTGCAATCAGAACAGTAAGTATAAATGGGCATTCTTTTAGATTTAGTTTTGTAGTATTTATGAAAATCTTTGTACATGAATGTATATAGCAAGGTGGCAAGTGCTTTTTGTGTGGTAAAGTTGGGGCCTCTACTGCAGAGAGACCAGGGTTTAAAGTTTATCTAACCACAAAAAGAGAAGTGCTCTTGAATCTCCTTAAAGTAAAAAGTATTTGGTTAAACACTCATACTACTTAAGAAGCTTGATCCATAGTCTGTAATTTATTCAGGTGGCATCTTTTACTGGGGAAAGAAAATCTGCAGCAGAATATGACAAGTCACTCAAGAGTGCTTACAGGGCTGTTGTTCAACAAGGCATAGCCACTGGTGCTACACTAGGTTTTACTCTTCTGGTCTCATTATGCAGCCACGGATTTTCCGTTTGGTATGGAGCACAGTTAATTGTAAATGAAGGATATTCTGGGGGCAATGTGATCACTATCATTTTTGCAACTTTTGCTGGAAGCAGGTATATGCAAACTAGATGTATGAACTTGTTTCCATTGCTTATCTTCAAAATATTTCTAAAGTTGAGACATTTGATGCTTCTACAGTACATAAGAAATGAGAACAAGCAAGATTTCTGGATAAAAACCAGATGATTGCATTCTTCTATACACAAGTTTTACCCAGAAATCTTGATCTCGTCTCTTATATTAGACTCAGGAAACTTCAAGTAATGATTTTTAATAGGCATATAATAGTTGGTAAGTCTTTCATCATATACAACAACCAGATGACCGCATTCTTCTATACATGGTTTTTACCCAGAAATCTGTTATCATTTCTTATATCAAACTCAGGAAAGTTCAAGTAATGATTTTTAATAGGCATGAAATATTTGGTAAATATTTCCATTGCGTGCAATAAGATGTATAAATGTAAATGCAGAGAAGTTACTCAGGAAAATTTGGAAACTAATTGCTAAAGAATAGCCCAGAAAGTTTTTTATTTTTAACTGGTTTATATATCCCCGTGATCACAGGGCATTAGGTGATATATCACAATGCCTGGCTGCATTTGCAGCAGGCCAAGGAGCTGCTTACAAAATATTCTCAGTCATTTACAGAAAGCCGAATATCAGCATATTTGACACAAAAGGGCTGGTTCTACAAGACATTCGAGGGGATATAGAGCTAAGAGAAATACACTTCAGCTACCCAGCTCGACCTGATGTCCAAATATTCTCAGGATTCTCCCTGGAAATATCCAAGGGCACAACTGCAGCTTTAGTTGGGGAAAGTGGCAGTGGCAAGTCTAGTGTGGTTAGCCTTTTGCAGAGATATTATGATCCACAGGCTGGTGAAGTTTTGATAGATGGCATCAATCTCAAGCACTTCCAACTCAGATGGATAAGGCAAAAAATGGGACTAGTGAGTCAGGAACCTGTCCTGTTTGGAACCACAATTAAGGAGAATATTGCTTATGGAAAGGATAATACTACATTAGAGGAAGTCAAGGCTGCTTCTGAGATTGCCAATGCAGCAAACTTTATCACCAAGATGCCCAAGGTTTGTGATTCCCATTAATTAGCTACTTAGTGACTTAGAGTCTGATGATGGAAGTGTGTTAGAGGTTTAGGAATATGAAATTGGGAATTTGGTCCAATGACAAACACAAAGCATTTTATCTTCAGGGCTATGATACGGTGGTGGGAGAGCATGGTACTCAGCTGTCTGGAGGGCAGAAACAAAGGATTGCTATTGCCCGTGCTATTTTAAAAGACCCTCGAATTCTCCTGCTGGATGAAGCTACAAGTGCATTGGATACACAATCAGAACGACTAATACAGGAGGCTCTTGAGAGGATGATGATGAATAGAACAACTGTTGTGGTGGCACACCGACTGAGCACAATAAGCAATGCTGATTTGATTGTTGTTGTGCACAAGGGCTCAATTGTTGAAAAAGGTTTAATTTCTAACCCTATGCTTGAATTTCTCAGTAGGTAACAAGTATGCTGCTCTGGGAAGAAATGTAAATTTGCAAAGTAAAATGACCAGAGCTCAATTCCCTTAATATAATTTTAAACGAAATTAAGCATCTCACTGAAGGCTCTGTTGAAATCATTGAGGGCTGCAAAATTGCAGCAGAAAGCTTGCATACAAGCCACAAATAATCATTAACAATTTAAATCAAATACAGAAAATTCAGGAAAAAACAGTAAACCAGAAATTAGTAAAGTAGCATAAGAGTAAGCAAAATCGTATGCAATACACCACCAATAAAGGGGCAGCCATCTCTAGGAGCAATGACCAAATCGAAGCACTCAAATTTCATTTACATATTACAGTTACGTTTATAAAAATACTATTAGAAATTTGAAATCATAAAAGACAGTTTTTACAACACTGCTAGTTCCATGTGCAGCTTGAGTGAGGCTGATGGTGAACCTGAATGTGTACTAAATAGTACAGAGTAGTTGTGGGGTAGGGTTGTACACCTTGAACAATAAATCTTGTAAGTGAAAAACAAATCCATGTGCAGGGACTCATACACTAAAGTGCTGTCTCCCTAGGAAGTGACCTAAACAACTTCCTTACTTTTTGCTTATAACATATGGTACTAATTGTAGTGCAATTTTTGCACTCCATTTTTAACTTTAATCCTTGCTTCCTTTCATTGCTATTTTCCCCCTCTTCTTGGCTCTCCGTAATGTTCTTGTGCTTTAGTGTTGATAACCGACCCAAGATAATTCAACTAAGGCTCCTTTCTTGTGCCTCCATTGAGCTCCGTTGTTCTCCCTTCTTATTCATGGCCCTTTGTGTTAATTACTGATCCAAGAGATCTTTACAAGGCCTTCTTCCATGCCGACATGCTCTATCCCTTTCCTGCCATGTAAATGATCATATATCCCTTGCTGCAACTAAGCTCCAAGTTCTTATTCAAGGCGACCCTGTTCTAAGTTGTGGGTGGAGTGGCCTTTCTCCTCATTACTGCTGTGACGTTTTCACACATCGCCTCATTGCAAATTGGGACCCCTCTTTTTCTCGCTTTCTGTCGTAGGTTTGCTTTAGGGTTTAGATTTCTTTGAGTTTGTAGGTTTGGAAGTATAGATTTGCCCATGTCTCGTCGAGTTCTTGCTCAAGGGTCTCTGTGGAAGTTGAACCCCTAAACTTGACTAAGTCTGATATCCTAAAGTCTGATGTTCAGAGATCCTGAAAACTGACTAAGTCTAAAATCTGGTGGATCCCCAGAAATCTAGAATCTGCATGTTAAATCCCATGAATCCAGGACCTATCTCAAACATCCTGGAAGTATATTTCAAAATATTTAAACTTAAAAATATTTTTAAATATACTTCCACCCAGGATATTGAAATTGGCTAAGTCAAAAGTTGAAGTCTTGGACCTTGAGCGGAAATTTCTCATACAGAGTCAGGATGCGCCTGTTGATGATTGTTTTTAGACAAGTAAACAATAGAGTAAAACACTAGAGTATCCCACTCTCTCTTGAATAAAGCTCTTCAAAGGCTGAACTGTGTGATCCAGTGAAGTAACTCCAAGGTTCCTTTTAAAAAGCATGATGGGTTAACTCAGTGATTACATGTGATCTTGCTGATAATCACAAAGGGACTTACGCAGATTCTTTTTCTTTCATTCAGCCCATCTCTCCTTTCAGTGTGGATGACGTATATACAAGATTTCAATGATAAAGAAAATGAAAAAAAGATAGGGTTTCAAGAAACTATCTAAGGTCAATGAGGTAATGATGATGCCTGAATAGACAAACTCCTTGATTAACCTAACTTCACTTTGCCAAGGATGCCTACAACTACATGAAGTTGGTGCAATCTCCTAAGGTTTGCGAATAGTTTTCAAATTGTGAAGGCTTATACAAGCACCCATTGAATAGCGCAACTCAAACAAGCATCCACAATCAAACTTAAACAAATTAAGCTCAGACTAGCTTTACACAACACTTCGCCAGCGTTGAATGTTAAAAGCATGAGCTAGGAGTTGATCAAATATACATTACCTCAATGAACTGCTAATCTACTTTATTTTCTAATTGAAACATCTCTCCATTTCATTAAGTACAAGAAACCATGTCACTTCACAAGACAACACTTAACACCAAATGATTTCCAATGTTTTTGCATTACTCTTGGGAAATATTTACAACAACTTCAAGTCCTCTCATAAAATTTCGAGAGTCTCCCCTATTCTACTCCTACTAAACTACTCTCTATGAACTACTTATTACAAATGAGGCAACAAGGCCTTTATATAGAAGCCTAAATTACAATGAATGGCTAAGATTGATTCGATAGCCAAAGGTCTAGATCATGCCACCTCAGTAGGTAGTTACAACAACTTTCTATTTTTAGTACAATGAGAGAGGCAATGAAGGCACATTTTCCAATGTGATAAGGTAAGGTGAAATCATTTAAAACATCTTTCACATAGGTGTCCCTTTGGCTTCTTTTATTAAATGATATATTTAATGCATTTCAGATGATGTGGCTGATATGATTAGATGATGACGTGTCTACCATGTAGGTGCCACTTCAGCATATCTTGAAAATTGTATCATCTTGTAGTGATGTATTCAATGTGATTGCTTTGATGTTTAGGAATACAACTTGTAGATCTTGCCTTGTTCATTCTTCTTGTAGACTGGATGTATAATACTTGTTGCTTCACTTGATTAACTTCATGATTCTTTCTTCTTCTTGCAAGTAAGTTGATATGATGATCTTCTTTGATGATGCTCCTTCTTGAAGAGTGAGTAGGTAATGAAGCTAATGATGTTTCCTTCATAACTCAAAGTAGATGATGAAGCTTCACTAATGAATCAGAGTAGAAGACTCTTCTCAAAGACTTGAAGGTTGAATGGAACTTGAAATAGAATAGATGAAGTGCCTTGCTTGATAATATGATGAAGATGAAGTAGTGCACTTGGCATGTTGACCTTGAAGTAGCCCTTTGGAGTGTAGATGATAATAGCTTCCTTGAATGTGGAGTAGATGACCTCTCAAGGAGACTTTGAAGCTTAATGAATCTTGAAGATTGGGAGAACTTGACTTGAAGCTTGGATGGATGAATGTATTCGAACATGATGCCATTGATGATATACATTTGAATTTGATGTGATCTAACATGATGTCATTCATGTAGGAGACTTGAGGTGTGATCCTTCTGCAACTTGAAGGTGATTCAAACACTTGCTCTTGATGATCACGATGTAGTTGATGAAGTGTTTCCTTGAGAGCAGCTACATGCTGATCTTACAACTATGATTGATGAAGGAGCTAGTTGATACTTGAAGTGATCCAATAGGGTATCCTTGAAGTGACTTCTTAGAACAGCTACTTGATGTCTTCTTTACACACTGCCACTTGTTGACTTTACTCTTAGCATGAAGGTGATTCCAGCCCTTAGCTCCTGCAACAAACAAAAAGCAATATCAATCCTTTTTCTTACAACACAAAATAATCATTATAAATCAATTTCTAACCTTTCCAACCTTAAGTGCATTGGATCTAGAAAGCGAATTCTTGATCAAAAGATATTTTACTTAAACAAAACCCTGCTCTATATAGCTGGCGCACTAGTTGATAATTCAGATTTCTTACTGATTTAAATGCCTTGAATCAACTTTCAGATCTTATAAGGACTAGCACATCGGTTAAGGAGTTTGGAATCCTCTAGAAAAGTGTTCATATTCTTCATCACCCTTGGCGCATTGGATCAGCCGTTGGAGATCCTCTAGGCATTGTCGCATTTGATGAGGATTTTAAATCCTCTGGAAATTCTTCACAAAATTTACATTTCACCATCATCCCAAGGTGGCACATTGGTTGGGGACTTCAAGTTCTTCTTGAAAGTGCATATCATATTCTTGCAAATTAGTCTTAAATCCCTTCTATCTTGGTCGCATTGGTTGAAGGTTTCAAAATCATCCTTGTATTGAGCGCATTGGATCAGGGTCATTGAATCCTCCTTAAAACCTTACCCTCTCCCTTACTTTTGGCGCATCAGTTGAGGAGTTTGGAGATCTTCCTAAAGAATACACATACCTTAGATCAAACTTTCACATCCTCAAAGGCTAGTGCATTGGTTAGCAAGTTTGAAATCCTCTTCAAAGTGGGGCAACGGTTGAGGTCTTCAAGAACTTCTTGCATTGAGCGCTTTGGATGAGGGTACTAAGTTCTTCTAGATTGAAATTTTGATACCGATTACCCCTCCTTCCTCAAGCGCATTAGATCAAGGGTGTTGAATCTTCTTGAGGTTAGTGATTGAAAATACCTTGATCTTCCCTTCATAAACCTCTAGGCTTTAGGCGGGTTGGATGAGGGTTTCGAAATCCTCTTCTTTTGAGCGCATTGGATAGGGTGTAAGAGATCCTCTAGCATTGGCGGACTTGATTCATTTTTGAATTCCTCTACCTTCTCCCTTCTTTGGCGCATCGGATTGAGGGTTGAAGATCCTCTAGCATTTGCGCTTTGGTTAAGGATTCTGAAATCCTTTAAAACTTAGCATTTTTTACCTTGGATGCTTTGGATAGGGTGTTCGAAATCCTCTTGATGTTGGCACGGCGGTTAAGGTAAGTGAATTCCTCTTGACTTAAGTGCATTGGTTCAAGGATTCGAGATCCTCTTAATTTGGCGCATCACTTCAAGGTTTCAAGATCCTCTTAATTTGGCGCATTGGTTCAAGGATTCGAGATCCTCTTGCTGTGGCGCATTGGTTCAAGGATTCGATTTCCTCTTCAATCCTCATTCAAAAACCTTGCTTTTCCTTCAAAATTGGCGCATTAGTTGGGCGCATTGGTTGAGTCGCAAGTGATCATCATCTTGAATCCTCTTGAAAAGCGCACTCCATCAAGATTTTGCACCATTCTAATATCCCGTCACACTGGATCAACTTTTTGAATCCTCTAGGGTACTTAGGCGTTTTTCAAGGTCTCTCAGGGTAAAGGTATATTGAAAAATATATTTAAGTATAAGTTGAGATAGGTCTCGAATCCACCGGATTTAACATGTAAAATCTAGAATTTGGAGGATTCACCAGATTTCAGACTTAGCCATTTTTTCAGGATTTTAGGATTTTAGGGTACCAGACTTAGTCTTTTTCAGGATCACAAACATACATCAGGATTGGTCTCAATATTCATATTCTTGGATGGAATTTGGTCAAGACTCTTCATTTTTAGATGAGACCTCCAGTTATAGAGCAAAAACCTTCTAGGAGAGAGACTTCTTGTTCGAATTGGCAGAGGAAACGAATCTAAGGCATAATCAAAACTTCATGCAAAGCATCAGAGCTCAAAAAAAGGGGGGCCCCCATTTGCAATGGGGCGATGTGTGATTTGGTCACAACAGCGCCTAAGATGAGCAGAAATTTCTCATACATAAGAATAATGCACTCCAGGAAGAAGAAATTCCTTTCATACAAGCAAAATGCGCCAATGAAGAAGTCCCATTGTGATTGAACAATCACTTAGAACTTTTGAAAATTCTCCAAGGAAAGTGAGCATTTGAAGACAAGAGCGAAAATTTCTCATATACAAGAAATATGCGCCCTAGAGAAAATTTCTTCTAACCATGGAAAATGCGCCCTAGGAAAAGTTTGAGGTGTTTGTTCAAAATGAGAAATTCCATCTCCTTGTTTGGAAAATCATTGAAAATCATCAAAGGTGGGATAGAAGTTTAAGAAAATTGAGAAAATGACTAAGTATTGGAAAGTGAGGAAATTTCTCGTGCATGAGAAATTTGCGCCCAAGGAAAATGGGAAATTTCTCATCAACAATCAAAGTGCGCCTAACTTAGGGTTGATCATTGAAGGCTCCAATCATGAAAGATTTTTGTTTCCTTAGTTGAAAATCATGCAAACGCATTAGAAAACTTTGAGAAGTTTGGAAGTGAGAATTGAAGGTAAAATTGCAAATGAAGGAAATTTCTCATACACAAGAAATATGCGCCCAAGTTTGTGGATCCATTTTCAAACATTTTGAGGAAGTAAGTTAGCATCATGAAACATTCAAGTTAAAACCTCAAGTAATTTCGCCTAAGGCAAAGGTAAGAATTGAAAGTGAAAATAAGATTTGTAAGTGTCAAGGTTGCAAATGGAGGAAATTTCTCATCAACAAGAAATTTGCACCCTAGAAAAGATCACTTAAACCATGAAGAATGCAAAAATCATTTAAACTTTGAGATGAAATTCGCCTAAGGCAAGAAGGAAGAGTTGAAAGTGAGACCAAAAAGAAAAAATCTAAGTGTCAAAGTTGCAAATTGAGGAAATTTCTCGTGCACGAGAAATTCGCGACCTAGGATGAAAGAGGATTGACAAAAGAAAATCAAACTCACTTTGAAGACTTGCACACTTGAAACTTGATCGTCGCAAGATATTTGAAAACCTAGTGAAGATCGTTTGAAAAGACTTAGAAAAATTTGTAAAGATTTGCAAGTTCTAAGGTTGCAATTGAGGAAATTTCTCATAAGGTTGCAATTGAGGAAATTTCTCATACACGAGAAATTTGTACCCTAAGGAGTGGAAATCCCATTTGCCTAAGAAGTGGAAATTGCATTGCAAATTGCAGGAGCAATCTTTCGGAAATTCACTTCAAACCTATGAAATTTGCATTAAAAACTCATCAAAATACTTAGAAAATTTGTCAAGTGTGGGAGTTTGAAACGAAAAAGTCTAAGTAAACTTGAGGAAATTTCTCGTGCATGAGAAATTTGCGCCCTGGGAAGAAGGTAATTTGATTCATGAAAAGTGCAACAAATCATCAAGTTGATGAGAAATTTGCGCCCTGGGAAGAAGGTAATTTGATTCATGAAAAGTGCAACAAATCATCAAGTTGATGAGAAATTTGCCAAGAGGAAAGCAATTAGGAAAGTCTGAAGAAGAAAACCTAGAAAAAGTTCTAAGTAAAAATGTGGAAATTTCTCGTGAACAAGCAGGATGCGCCCTTTCTTGAGCGCAAATTTCTCGTGAACAAGAAAAATCCGCCCTACGCACTTTCCCTCCAAACAGTGAAAACCTCACCAGAAATCATTGCAAGGTGTCTGAGATAGATAATAAAAGTAAATTCGTAATGAAATGTTGTTAATGATCATCATCTTTGCAATTGATATTTATTTCTCTTTTGCAGGCGATGGAGGATTCAAGGAGGAGAATGGCGAGAGCTTATACATGAGAAGTTTAGAGGATGGAGGAAAGTTGCTCGAGCTCGTCATCATCACCACATGGAGGAGTTCCTACATCAAGTTCATTTTACTTTGAAGACTTCATATGTCCGGAAGAGGAGCATCACTTCACCACGCATGAGAGGAAGTCGTCATCCAGAGATTCATTCCACGTCCAAGCTTCCAAAGTTATCATGCGCCAGAAAGAAGAAAGACAATCATTTGGAATTCACGCCCAAGATATCTTTACTTCATGCACCATCCAAAGCTAGAATCTTGCACGAGAACAAGAATTTCACAAAACGAGAATGAGTGTGTACATCAAGTAAAGTCATGAATTACATTCAAAGTACTAAGGCATGAAAGACAACATGAAGAAATTCAAAATTCCCAAATTTGCAAGTTTGAAAGATGCAAAGTTCCAGAGGTGAAAATCGAAGATTGAAGACTATTACAGGAAAAATGATAAAATTTGGGAAATATTCTAAGCAGTGTGAACATGTAGAAGATCAAACTTGCTTGCTCAATGCTGAGGTGGCCTTTGCACACCACTAGTCCAATCATATCTTGCCCCATCATCCGTTCACATTCAATGTATTTACAACAAATCAAGAGGCTAAAGAGGACGTTTATCTAGAAGATTCTAAAGATTCCACTTCAAGCTTATCACATTCGAAAACGTGCCTTCATTGCCTATGAGTTTTTATGTACACAAGTTGTGTCAACTTTTACTTTTTGCTAAAAATAGCAAGTTGTTGTAACTACCTTGTGTTGTCCAAATCTTGGCCATTGATTCCAAAATCATTCTGGCCCTTCATTGTAATTCTTGAGCTCTATATAAAGCTCATTCTTCTCATTTGTAAGGGATATATATTAGAAGTAGGAGAGTAGGATAGCAAGTAGAGTAGAGGAGACTCTTCGAAGTAATTGAAGAGACATTATGAAATTGTTGTAATCAAACACTTCTAAAATCAATACAAGCTCATTGTTGGTTCTCATGGTAATTTGTGTAGTGATGGAATGTTAGCATGATTTCTAATTTCTTGGATGCGATGGAGGAATGTTTCCAAATAGTTTAGAAATAGATTAGAAGTTCATTGATATAATGAGTATATGTGAAGATATTTGATGAATTCCTTCTTGGTTCATATTTTTCATGATTTGTCGATGATAAGTCATTTTGCAAAGTTAGCCTGAACCGCGTTTGCTTTAGTTCGATTGTAAATGCTTGTTCAAGTTGCGCCAGCTGTGGGTGTTTGGATGAAGATTTGCAATATGAAAATCCTTGAGTTTCCTTAGAAGATTGAAGTTTTCGTGTAGTTGTTGATTCTCATGGCAAAGCGGAGTTTGGTTTTATGAGAAATTTGTCTGTCTTGACATAATTCATTATTTCATTGACCTTATAATAGATTCTCTTAACCCTTATCCTTTGCATTTTCTTTTAAGTTTGATTAAAGAAGTTCCATTCATTTACATCCAAGGAGTAAGAAATTTCATCCATGTTCGTGAAGGAGGAATTTAGCGTAAGTCCCTTTGTGATTACCAGCAAGATCACATCAAATCACTGAGTCTATTCATTGCATATTACATATAAAGAACCTTGGAGCGCTCTTGTTTGATCACATAGTTCAGCATTCGAGAGGCTTTGTTCAAGAGAGGATAGAATACTTAGTGTTTTATTCTATTGTTGTTGTTGTCACAAAAACATCATCAACAATTACCATCCATGTTTTTAAGAGAGCAACATTGCAACAAGGAGGTAACCAATGAATCGCTTGAAGAGGATCCAAGCACTTTCTGTTTCTAACAATTCTCCAACTATCATTCATTATGCATCTGCTTCTAAGTCAAATGGAAACCAGAAAAGAAAAACAGTTAATCTTAATAGTCACCATGCCAAAATGCAGCCTAATTAACCTAAAATAACCATACTTAACTCTCGACCTGAATATCCTCTACGTCCCAAAACGTGAACAACCCCAATATCACTCACCAGCTCTCAATTGTGCCTGTTGACCCCTGTGACTACACTCTTTGACCAACCAACACTCCTTTCCTCTTAGCTTTGATGAGTGATTCTATCAAATGTCTTCGAACAGATAAAATGTCAAATAAAGCATTTGGTTTATTCCTACAATTTGTGTTCAACTAAATTCAATCAAAAAGATATGCAACTCTATAAATAGTTTGTAAACCAATGGACATTAAATAGAAACAAATTAGAGAAGGTCAACAACACATGACATAGAAGGCCAATGGTAGGACATCAACAACAAGAATCAAACCCCAAATAACATCACACGGAAATTTTTTTGGTAAAAAGCATATGGAGTCTCATTCCATCACTGGGACTTGATGTGGGAGTTGGTATTGTTTCATTCTTAGTTGCCACCAAACCGATATTTTCAAAAAATCTGAAGAAAATTTGTATGTCTTTGATTGTCAGGCACACATTCGCAGCTTGTGATGAATCCATCTAGTGCATATTCACGTCTTATAAGGCTTCAAGAGGTTCTTGCTGCTGAAGGAGGTGAGCCATTAAGGGACTCACATGAGCCGGGAATACATCATGAAAATATTGGCAGAGATGAGGAACAATTCAAATCAGAGTCTCCTGAGAATATAATCAGCATATCACCCTCTAACGCTGGAAACACCAATGCCTCACCTGCATCCTTTACTTTTCCAGATCAAAGTCTGAGTTTCACAGAAAATAATCGACTACACATTCTAAGAAATCAAGACAAGAGCTTGCAGCATAAATGGTGGTTTTGGACAAAAAGTAGAACTGAGGGAGACATAGAAGATGGTGAATCCAAGCCTGCGAAGGAGGTTACCATTTTCCGACTTGCTTCTCTAAACATACGAGAGGCTCCATTCCTTCTGTTGGGATCCCTTGGGGCATCACTGACTGGGATGACATTTCCCATGTCAGGCCTCCTGTTTGCAAGTATTGTGTATACCTATTATGAACCTGAAGACGCGCTAATAAAGGATGCTAAATTCTGGGCCCTCATGTTTGTAGTTTCTGCGGTAGCAGCCTTCGCTGGAGCCTCTGTAAGGTTGTTGTGTTTTGGAGTTGCTGGTGGACGACTCATCAAACGAGTGAGGATTTTAGTATTTGAAAACATTTTGCATCAGGAAATTGGCTGGTTTGATGAAAATCCAAGGTGGGTTCTGCAGGTTCTCATCTCTTTTCTGTCCATTGTATTTTCATTCTACAAACCATGTAGTTTGGTCAGATTGGAGTTTGGAGAATAGTTTTGGGCACTATTTAATTGTAAGTGGGTATTTCAGTGGCATAATCAGTGCGAGATTGTCAACTGATGCTGCCAATGTTCGGAGCATGATGGGAGATGCTATATCAATGCTTACGCAGAATCTTGCCACCATTGTTGCGGGTATTTTAATTTCCTTCACAGCAAACTGGCAATTAGCCCTCTTGATATTAGGTTTTTTGCCTCTCATGATCCTTCAAAGTTGGGCTCAGCTCAAGTACTCCATGAGATTCAATGCTAATGCCAAGGTTTGAAACCCTAGTGTCCAATGTTAATGCTTCCAGTATATCTATTCAAATGTACGTATTAGGTTCTACTGAATTATATTGGTATTTTTAGTCAACTGCTGTTAAATTCTTATAAATGCCTGGAAATCATTTGCTTGTGAGATGAAAATTGTTTCTTTTGATCCATTATTGAACCAATCTGGCCTCAAGTTTATCAACTATTATTTCATGTGGAGTTAAGATTAGGAAAAAACAGTTGTTCTGTCAATGCTCAAAAAGTCTAATCTTTTAAAGGATTGTGATTCTCTCTCTGGCTGTAGATGATGTATGAAGAAGCCAGTCAGATTGCTAGTGATGCAGTTGGAAGCATCAGAACAGTAGCCTCATTTTGTGCAGAAGAGAAGGTGACGAATTTGTACATGGAAAAATGTAGAGTGCCCTTGAAAAGTGGATTTCGACAGGGAATTATAGGTGGGGTTGGTCTTGGTTTCTCAAACTTCATTATGTTTGCGCTCAATGCCCTTACATTTTGGGTAGGCGCTCTTCTAATTGAAGATGGAAAGACAACTTATGGTAAGGTTTTCATGGTATGTTGCTTCTTTTGTCTTGGAGTATATAAACTTTTATTGTAATGAACAGAGGGGTGCTTATCATATATTTTTGATTACTTTCTCTGAAAGTTTTGTAACATTGGTCAGAAGTATACCATGGTACTAGTACAAGTGTAAACAAGCTATAAGCAACAACCAAGTAGAAGATTCTTATTCCTGAGCCCACTTCTTAGCCAGATTTCTGATAGTATATGTCTATGGCAGGTCTTCTTTTGTCTAACAGGCAGTGCTGCAGGGATTTCCCGGTCGATAGCTATGATTCCAGATATTTCTAAAGCCAAAGTTTCTGTTAATTCAGTCTTCAAGATGCTTGACAGAAAATCAAAAATAGACCCAACTGATACATCAGGAATGATTTTGCCCAATGTGAAGGGTGACATTGAATTCAGATCTGTCAATTTTAAGTATCCAACCCGTCCAGAAATGCAAATTTTCCAAAAACTATGCCTTCGTGTGAACTCTGGACAGGTGATTTGTTACTTCTTTCAATACCCAAGACAAACATTTTATTAATGCAAGGACTGTGAAGCTTCTAATGCTGTAAAAGGTTTAAGGGTGGATTAGTCTATAAAACTTAACATGTTTCATTAGCATATTTAAAGAACAAAAGTCACCCTTGACTGCTCCTTTGGATATGTTTTGGGTTGTATATGCATGGATTCACTTTTAGGGCTATTCTTAAACATCATCCAGTTCAATAGTCAAAGGTTAATTTTGGCCAATAAAAATAGAACAAATATTTACCACATTTTAATGTGGATGAAGTGTAAAATTGCTATTGACTGTTTGACCATTGAACTAGATGATGTTTAAGTAGAGTGCACTTTTACATTTTTTATCATCCATTGAGAAGAATATCTATTTCTCTTTCTTGTACAATGCTAATGAGTACTCTCTTCTGTTCTTTCTATAGCTCTCTAACATTTGAACTTGGCCCTTTGCTTTGAAGTAAGTGAGCAAGTGCTAAACCACTTTTCTTTCATTTGATAGACTGTTGCTCTTACTGGTGAAAGTGGAAGCGGAAAATCAACTGCTATATCTCTTGTGGAGAGATTTTATGATCCTGATTCAGGCCAAATATTATTGGATGGAATTGATATCCGAAGACTTCAACTCAGATGGCTAAGGCAACAAATAGGCTTGGTGAGTCAAGAGCCTAGTCTGTTCAATGGCACAATTCGTAAAAACATTACATATGGGAAAGATGGAATTGTTTCTGAAGAAGAAATCAAAGCAGCTTCTGAAGCTTCCAATGCCCATGAATTCATCTCAGCCCTTCCAGAAGGATACGATACACAGGTTGGAGAACACGGGATGCAGTTATCTGGTGGCCAGAAGCAAAGGATAGCCATTGCAAGGGCTATCATAAAAAATCCAAGGATACTGCTCTTAGACGAAGCCACAAGTGCCTTGGATGCTGAATCTGAACACATAATTCAAGAGGCTCTGGAACGTATCAGGGTGAACAGGTCCACAATTATTGTTGCACATCGCCTTTCAACAATAAAAAATGCAGATGTCATAGTTCTGTTGAAGAATGGAGTTGTTATGGAAGAAGGGCAGCATGAAGAGTTAATCAACAGGAGAGATGGTGCCTATGCAGCCCTTGTAAAATTACATATGATTTCCTCATTGTAGGATGCTACTCAAATATGCCCTTTCATTTTGGAGCAGGAGTATTGGTATCCTGGTGTAAATAAAAATAATACTGCCGATAATAAAAAGGGGAGATGGTGTAGTGGACTAATAATATAGGAAGATATGATTAAAAGAAAAGATCAGTAGATGAGTTTGAAGATTATGTTTATGAGCAAAGAGTAGGATTCCTTAGTCAATTTAATCATTCTTTGTTGTATCCATATTTATTTGGTTGATCTCTGTTATCCTTAATAAGCATAGTGGCAATTCCTTTAACAAGGTTCGTTTTGGGTTCAGCTGAAAAAACAAAAATAAGCCATGAAATTCACTCAGCTTGAAAAAAATGTGGCTTAATTTCAATCATTATGGACTGTGGAAATTTGATGTCTAACATGTGGCTTAATTTCATTTTCCCTACATCTGAAGCTGACGATACTACGAGTTGAATGTTCCAATGCAATTTGTGTAGTTGTCATTTCAGAGATAATGCAGCTCAATCTTAATTCCCTGAGACATTACCCAATACAGGAAATTTTATTCCAAACTTGAAAACCAAAGCGAAGGACAGAAAAACTGCAATCTGTCTCTCTTTTTTTATATATCTTTTATTAAATCAAGTCCAGTTGTGGTCTGATGGTTAAGTGGGTTCACTCTCATTGAAGTGCTGCTGCTGTTGTGGATATGAGTATCAGGCATGTTTACAGAAAACAAAATAAGATAGGTAGCAGACTGGGATATTTTCCTATTTTGCTAAATTCTTTATTGACGGTACATATATTTACTGGCCACTATTTTATTGTAAAACCATCATAATTATTTTAATTAATAGATTTTCACACTAAGTTTTCAGTTTTGTAAAAATAATTAATTAATTCACAATTACACTATTTTTTACAAACTATATACTGTAAAATTGTTATAAATAATAATTTAGAGTTAATATTTAGAAGGAAACTCATAACATTTTCTAACCTCTACAATTATCTAGCCAATGTCTTTTATTACTTAATGTTAATATTAATAAAAAATTTAATTAAAAATCAATTAAGTAATAAGTATATTAAAAAAAATAGTTTTATAACGACAACACTAGTATAGTCAATAAAGGTGTGGTGCAATGGTTAGTAAATGATGATGTTGCTGTTGCAATCAAGGTTCAAACACCTGCTGGCCAATTGAGGTGGTTGTGCTTGCAGGGTTGAACGATGATAATGTCATGGGAAGAGGTCCCCTAGATGTGACATCCTTGGATCAAGCCATGCTAAAAAATTCTTGGGTTAACTAATACTTGAAAAAAAACACTGATGAAAAACACTTTTAAAGATAAGTTATACTTGAAGGGCAAATTTAAATGGAAAGTTTTGTCACTAGAAAGTTCCTAGACAAATAGGGCCAATTATGAAATCTAGGCCTTGAACTCTCATCTTCTCATGAAAACTCTCCAATTCAAAGACACCCCTAAAATTTAACTTTTATAAGAAAAATAGTTGAAACAGAGTTGCATGGTAAATTGACAAGGTAGAACAAAGACAAAAGCCATATCATCATGAAAATATATATTGGTTAAAAATTCATACCCAACCAAAAAAGTCAAATTAGTTTGACTAGGGCCAAAACTAGCATTGTACAAACATGAAACACAAGATAGTATATTCTACAACTAGAATTGCCCCACATGAAGCAAATCAACAAAAGTGATGGGATTAAAGGAAGTTGAATCATTTCAAATTCAAGCATTTTAGGTTTTAAAGACTCTTGAGCTCCTCTTTAAAGCACTTTTGTAACTCTTGTTGTATAATACTCCTAAGGGACCGTTGTGAGGGGGTTCCTTTAGTTGCATGTGTTTGAATTGTATGTGGTGCTTCAAATTAAGAGTCTTGCAAGTGTTGGATGTAATTGAAAAGTGTTAGAAAGTAGTGGCAATTCATGTAAAACTATTTGGACAACATGTACATATTAAAGCGAAAATGCAAAAGAGCAAAGAGGGTGAAAATACAGTTTTAGGAAAGGCGCAGAGGTATGAAAAACATGTGGAGCAGAGAGAACAAGCAGAAAGGTATCAAGCTGAAGGAAAGGAAGGACACGGATCGACATCCTGGGCCGAAGATGCAGAAAGTGAAATCCCTCTAGAAACCCTACAAGAAAAAGCGTGCAAGGAAGAATGGAGAAATCAAGCGACAGAAGAGAGAAATAGAAGACAGGGACTTTTTCACGAACACGGCAATCGCCAGAACCAAAATAGAGACTTTCATTCATAGAAACGATTTAATCAAAGTTTTCAAGGAATGAATTTAAATTTCAAAAGGCCACCCATGAATAGGTGGAGAAACCTTAGAACAAAGGGAAAGGGCGGTTTTGGTAAGAAGAACAATGCAGAGCAGGGAAGCACCTGGAGGCAAGGTAATAAAATTTCCATGGTAATGCCACCCATTTTACTAGGTCCTTCAATAGAACGCATGAAAAATTAGGGTTGATTGTTAAATGGTTCGGGCCAAATTTAGATTGGAAAGGTTTAGTCTAGTGGTGGCAAGAGCGATGGGGACAAGATTTAAAATTGAACACTTTATCGAATGGATTCTTTGTGGTTGTATGTCCATCGACAAAAATTAAAGCTAAAATTTTAGATGGAATATGGCTCTTGGGTGGTTTTGGTTTTTACATAAAAAATTGGGAAATAGGGTTTGACCCATCCAAACATCAATTAGAATATGTTCAAGACTAGTTTAAACTACCAAACCTACCTTTAGAATTTTGGCAGCGCGCGATCCTGGAAGAATTGGGTGGACATTTGGGAAAATACATGTGCCAAAGAATGGTCTAAAAAGGAGGGGAATGGATCTTATGTCAAGCTTTGTGTGGAAAATAAGCCTAATTCCCTACGATGGAGAGAAATTGAAATCTTTACTAAATGGGGGACTTTGAAACAAGAGTTGGTTTTTGAACTTAGACCGAAGGGAGAACTATTGGAAACTCTAGGATGGTGTTCTTGGGACAAAATTCCAGAACAAAAAGGTGAGAGAGAAAAAGAAACTAGGGCTGCAGATGAATACAACAAATCAGTGCCAAAACAAAATGAAGAAAATGAGGTAGAGATCGAACTACCAAAGGATCCTCCAAAGAAGGATAATAAGTAAGTGCTAAAGGAGTGAGATACAAATACAAACCTGGAGAAGGCAGATACAATAAATTCTTCGTGGGCAAAAGTGGAGAGCTTGGACAAGAAATTTTCAGCTACTTTGGAATTGTTACAACCAAATGTCTAGAAGGAAGACCTCAATTCCATAATTGAAGTAGGTAAGGAACTGGTAGAACTGGCTGAAGCAGCGAAGGCTAGACCCATTAGGATAGGAGAAGGAGGCCTAGAGGAGAACTGGGTTGGATTAGAAGAGGAGGAAAACCAGGACTTGGAGTTTGAGGATGAATTGCCCTCCCCAAAGCATATGACAGATCAGAATCAAATAGAAGGAACTGTGATAGGAGACTCTTTGATCAATGGAACACTAGGTATTGGGCAGAGTGACTCATCAAAATTAGTGCCAGATTATCGGGAAACAAAAGGCAGAGGGCGCACTCCAAACAGGGAGAAATTGAAATTGGACGAAGAAGCTAGTGGACAGCTAAAAATTGGAGATTTGTTGAAAGTAGGGAAGGGGGGAGCCCTTCCCAAAAAACAATGAAAATCATATCCTGGAAAGTTAGGGGCTTAAACGCCCTTAACAAAAGATGCCTTTCTAGGCATTTTTTAGAAACTTTCCATTCAGACATATGTATTATCCAGGAATCTAAACTGAGTCAAGACGAAAGAGATAAGTTCTGCAAGAGATTATGTAGATGGAAATCTCTGGGGGTCAATTCCAATGGTGCTTCTGGAGGCCTTATTACTTTGTGGCGACCACAATTAGTGTTGATATAGGAGGTAGCTAAAAGTAGAGCATGGATTACGAGCAAGGTAATGAGCCTAGCCTCTAACTTAAGCTTCTTATTAATTAACATTTATGGCCCCAACTCTTGTTTGGAAAAGAAAGAAATTTGGAAAGAACTAGACATTATATGCAGCAGTCAATCAAGCCTTTGATTTCTTTCTCTTGGGCAGGGATTATAATGCTATTCTAAAATCAGAAGATAAAAGAGGGGGGGTTGGAAGGAAGTTGCAATCACAATCAGACTTTGAAGAGTTTGTGGATAGGAACTTGTTATTTGAAATTCCTATGGGAAATGGCTCTTTCACGTGGACAAATAGAAGATTAGGGTTTAGCAATATTACTAAGAAGCTAGAAAGATTTTTATTCAAAGGAGATCTGAGTCAATTCCCCTTCAGTTTGGAATGCAAGATATTGCCAATTTCTGGTTCAGACCATTACCCCATTTGTCTGGAAATAGTCGGGGAAAGGAAACCAGTAAGATGCCCTTTCAAGTTTGAAAATAAGTGGTTCAAAGACCCTAATTTTTTGGAGCTGGTGAAGCAGTGGTGGACAGAAACTGACCCTAGGGGATCCAAAATTTTCAACATTGTCACAAAGCTAAAATTAATCAAGTAGAACATTAAACAATGGAATAAGGAATATTTTAGGAATATTTTTGAGCAAAAAAGGAAAGCAAAATCAGAACTTGAGGCTCTTAATGAAAAAATTTTAAAAGAAGGGATGAATGCAAACAACTTTTTGTTAGAAAAGGAATTGTTGGGCAAGTTGGGGGATTTGCTATCAAAGGAGGAAATTTTTTGGAGGCAAAAATCCAGAGAAACATGGTTGACGACAGGTGATAAGAATACTAAATTCTTTCATAATTCCACAAAGGTTAGGAGAGAAGTAAATAGAATAACATCAATTAAATTGGTAGATGGAAGAGTGATTGACAAAATGGAAGAAATCAGTAAAGTGACAATAGACTTCTTCCAAAATCTACTCAATGACTGGGAGGGGTCAAACTTGGAAAGCCAACAGTAGTTACTAAGAAGCATTCCCAAACTTGTAACAGAAGAGCAGAATAAGTTGTTGAGCAGAAAGGTTTTAGAAGTAGAAATTAAGGAAGCATTATTTGGTCTACATCTGGACAAAGCACCGGGACCTGATGGATTCCCTGCAGCATTTTTCTAAAAATGTTGGGAGTTTTTGAGTAAGGAAGTGACAGAAGCAATCGAAGATTCTAGAAGGTCGGGTAAGATTTTGCAGGAAGTTAACAACACCTTTATAGCACTCATCCCTAAAAAGGAAAAGCCAGAAGTTTTAGAAGATTTCAGGCCAATTGTGCTATGCAATACCTTATATAAAATCTTAGCAAAGGCAGTAGCCAACAGATTGAAGATAATTCTGCCAGATATAATAGTAGAAGAACAAACCAGATTTGTACCTGGAAGGTCAATTTTAGATGGAGTAATTATCGCCCAAGAAGTGATACATTCAATTCAAAGAACTAAAAAATAAGCGATGTTCCTCAAATTAGATATCAGGGAAGCCTACGATAAGGTAAATTGGAGATTCCTTTTTTAAGGCACTAGAAGCATTTGGATTTGAGAAACCTTGGCTGAATTGGATTTTTGAGTGGGTAGCTAGCCCGAGGTATCCAGTATTGATCAATGGCTCCCCTGAAGGCTTTTTTAGTGCTTCAAGAGGACTCAGATAGGGGGACCCATTGTCACCCTTCTTATTTATTATAATGGCATATGTATTAGGGAGAACTTGCCAAAAGGCAAGGTCAGAAGGGATGCTTGAAGGGGTGCAGATCACAAGTGGAGTGCAGGAAGTTACTCAACAGCAATTTGTTGATGACACCATGCTTTTTGGGATGGCTAAAGAAAGAGAAGCTAAGCATTTCAAAGCTATTCTAGATCAATACTCCATTGCCTTGGGCCAGGACGTTAGTCAACTGAAATATGAAGTGTTCTTTTTTAATATCAACACAGCAAAAGAAATCTGCATTCTCAAAATTTTGAACTTCAAAAAAGGGGATTTACCTTGCAAATATTTGGGACTGCCGCTTGCAAAAGGGGTCAGACCTGGGAAGTTATGGGATGCTTTAATAGAAAGGGTCAAGAAAAAATTAGCCTCTTGGAAAAGTAAGTGGCTCTCTTGGGCAGGTCACCTGACAATGCTTAAGGCTGTAATTTTTGCTATTCCAACATACACAATGTCTTGTTTTCCACTTTCAAAAGCAGCCTTTAGAGATTTAAACCAAAAAATGAAAACTTTATTTTGGCAAGGTAATTCAGAACAACACAAATACCCCTTGATCAAATGGAGCCAAGTTTGTGAGCCAAAAGAAGCAGATGGTACTAGCTTAAAGGATTTGCTTTCACAAAATATAGCATTAGGTGCAAAACTAGTTTGGGCTATTCATTCAAAGTAGGACATTAAGTGGGTGAAGATTGTTAAAGTGAAGCATCTAGAGAAGGATGAAAACAATATCTTCTCGTCTAGACAACTGCCAAAAGGATCAAGAATTTGGAATTTTATAAGAAGCTGCAGAAATCTGATCATAAGCCAATTGATTTGGGAAATTAGAGACGGGAGCAAAGCCCTCTTTTGGGAGGACTCATGGGATGGACACTCTAGATTAGCTTTAAGAGAGGAACTAGAACAATTCAAAATTGTCACAAAGCAAAGGTGGGGAGACAATGTTAGAAATTATTTTATAACTCCTACATCTTTTTTTGGAGCAGCTATAAAATGGAAAAATGTCAGGACCCTTGGTGTGGAGGACAGGGTAGCATAAGCTTTTGAAGAAGTATTAAGGAATCGTAGAATAAGATTCAGAGAAGGGGCAAATGTGTTGAGATGGAACACCTCCCCTTCAGGGCAGTACAGTGTAAGGGAAGGATACAGAGTTCTAAAAGGTGATCAAGGAGTGGAATCAAGTTTGCCAATCAAGCTGTGTTGGAACAAGTTTTGCCTCCCTAAGGCAGGAATTCTCACGTGGGCAGCTTCTAGAGGAAGAGTTCTCATAGCAGACAGATTCAGGAAAATGGGCTTTGTCAGACCTTCCAGGTGAGTTCTATGCAAGTAATCAAAGGAAACGAGAGATCATCTTTTCCTCAATTGTGAATTTACAACAAGGAGTTGGTTATGGGTATGTGCCAAACTCCATTAGTTTACAGCATATCCAGTGAATCTGTTAGATTTTCTTATCTCTTGGCCACTGCTAAATAAAGAGTCCATTTATGGGGGCATGTGGGTCATTAGTTTTTCCATGCTAATATGGGAGATATGGAAGGAAAGAAATAGAAGAATTTTTCAGGAGAAGGAGAGGCCCCTTCACTCTTTTCTGAACAAGGTAGAAGCAAACATTGTAGAGATTATGAACACAAGCTTAGAGGAAGGAGGTCATAGAAACAAAAAGTTCACCTGTTGGGATGCAGAGATGGGTAATTCATGGCAAAGATTGAGGCTCCTTGCAATAGAAGTGGAAGATCAGAGGAACTCTAGGGCAGGAAGGCAAGCAGTGCAATGGAGCCCTCCTGAAGCTAGTTGGTTCAAACTAAATTTTGACGGGGCAGCAAGAGGGAACCCAAGAGTCTCAGGAGCCAGTTGCATCATTCGAGACTGGAATGGAAAAATGGTAGGAAGATTCGCTGAAAGACTACCGGAAGGAACCAACAATGTAGCAGAAATGCAAGCCTTAATCCTAGGACCAAGACTTTTCCAGGAACTCAATATAACAAAACTAGAAATTGAGGGGGATTCTCTGCTAATAATAAATGGTCTTGGATCTAAGAGGATGGTTAATTGGAGACTGAATGCAATGTTAGAACAAGCACTTACCCTCTTAGATTCTTTTGAATTGGTACTGATAAAACACATATTGAGAGAAGGTAACTCAGAAGTGAATGCTCTCTCTAATCTGGGAGCAGATGGTAGGGAACTAAAAGAAATTTTTGATATGGGAAGTCCATTCTGAGAATCAATTTTGAGACTATGGATGGTAGGGTGCAGGGAGACCTTCCACACAAATGGGTGTGGAAGGTCTGGGGGATCGACATGTCATCCAAGGAGGAAGGATCGTATTTCACATTCATAAGGACATGTCAGCAAATATTTTGGCAATTATAGATAGAGTCACATCACCAGCGAATGATCAGACATCTCAATTTAGCAGCATTGGTAGAATGATCTGGAATGGCAATCTAAAACCACCTCACATTGTTTTCGTACAATACGCAAAGGGAAGGCATGATTGTGTCATAATTCAACGTCACTTCCGGCGGAGAAGAATCATTAAGAGGACAGGGGAGGGGACTCATAATAAAGAATAGCAGGATGAGCTTTGGCCTGCTTTACATTTGCTCTCTTGTTTGGCTTGTATCTCTCTTACTGGGGTCTGCAACAATCCTTTCTCTGTTTCTAATGGTCAGGAGGTCAAGTTTTGTGGTGCGAATCGCACTAGAAGGATTAATAAATTTGGGTTTGGACACTCCTATTCAACTGGAGAGTTCAGTAAGACAAATAGCATTTAAAGGGGAAGTCACAAATCAAAGACTAAGAAGGATTCTTCGCAGGATAGATGGCTTAACCATAGCGGCAGTAAAAGTCATTGTGGGCAGAGGTTTTCTGGAAAATAAAGAAGGTTACAGAGTAGATACTTCCATTGCTTCGCGCTTCTTAGTAGTTATTTTGGATTTGGGAATGCAAAAGGAGGAAGACGAACTGCTGGTAAGGAAGACTTTCAAACCAGAATTGTTGTTAGGGTTGCATGTGATCATAGAAGCGGTGGCACTAGGAATGGGGATTCCAAGACCAAAGGATCTCCCATTGTTACAGGATGCTGATGAAGTGGTTAAATATTTTCCTTTTATTTTGGATTTAAAGGGACTAGCTCTTCTCAAGCACCATGAGCAAGCAGAAGTAGGGGTAAGGTTCCTGAAAAGGTCATTGCAAATGGAACAGGTTGGTGGGGAGTATGGTTGGGTGGCGGAATTCTAGGCGGTGGCCACAATCTAGGTTTTATTTGATAATGGTTTCTCTTTGTTTCCTCTATTTACTAGATATGGATGACATGTTTAGTATATATCTAAGTCTCTGATACAGTCAATGGCAGGCCCTGCGTGGCTGCATTTTGTTAGTCTCTTGAGCCCTGCGTGGCATTTCTAGGTATAGCAAAAAGAGTAGGGATGGGTTGTGCTGGTTCAGCTAGTTGGTCATGGGCCTCTGCAATTCACAAAATGTAATCCTCATGGCAATAAACCTTGTAAAAATTCAAGAAAATGGTGACACGAGGAGGAGAGCCACCCCTTTTATGGAATTTTCTCTCTAATTGAGTTACTTTGGGTCAATTGCTTGTGTACTCCAATTTATATGTGTTTTTTTCTCTTGTTTTGTTGATATACTTCATTTATGTTAAAGTGCACTTGACAACATAATTCTAAAGACAGAAATTGATTTTCCTATATTTGTATAAAGAACAACTTATTCAATCATAACTTACTGTATATAAGTAAGATTCATGTTAATGAGTTAAGTAATAGAATATATATTCTAATTATAGATCATATTGGTAGCCAAGCATTGATTTATACTCCTTTTTATGTGGCTTTGTGTGGTTTGTGTAGTGTGAGAGTTTTATAGTTTTATGTCCATTAATAGAGCAATTACTATTAGAGGAGGTGTTTTGATTCCTTTGCAAGAAGAAATATCAACAAGGTGTAATAGAGAAATTAGAAGCATGACTCATGAGGAAAAGAAAGAATCTCTCTAGATGGTGAAGATAAATTTAGAACGTTAGAGGAAGATGTTGCAAACATTTATCACTCAATGGTGAATCTTGAAAGGTTGGATAAGATCATGGAGGCTCTCATGGAAAACATGGATTTTCTATGGAGATTATAAAAGAAATTCAAGAATTCAAGGCTCAAGACCATGAGAAGGAGCAATGCCATACTAGACAAGCTCCGCCTCCATTTAAAGTGAAGGCCAAGGTAGAGATTCACCCTCATGAAGGTGAAATGGATGTTAAAAATTTTGACCATTCATTGCCACAATTAGAGGTATATTCCAATTTATATCCAATTAGTGAAGAACTTCACAAAAAAATTGCAAGATTGAAGTTCGATAGTCGTTCATTAAATTGGTTTGAGAGTTACACTCATTCCATGGATATGAGAAAATTACCATCAATTACAAAATGGGATAATTTTAAAACATTGATTAGAAGGTAATTTTATCCTATTTTTATGAGAAGGAAGAAAATATTTAAGGCAAAAAAAGGCCAAGATGTGTAGGGTTATACAAGTCCATTTCACAAGAAATCATTCAATTGGGAAGAGATATATTGGATCATGACATAATAATGAAGTATGTAGGTGGACCACATAGTCATCCAAGGATTTCTATCTCGTTAGGTGAGCGTAATGACATAAATAAGGCTCATGTTCAAGTTGGTTATCTTGAAATGTAAAGAAAAGGGTCCACTTTCCTCTTTTAATCGTCAAAAATAACAAGGTGGTCAAAGTAGTTATAATACAAATGGAAAGGTAAGCATATGTCTTCTACTAAAACAAATTGAACTTTATCAGCATTATGATGGTGATAGTCATACAAATGAGGCCTGTTGGAAATTACAAGTCTAAATTTTCATCAAAAGATGAGCAAGAAAAAAAGAAAAAAAGGCTATGATTGTTTCAAGGAAAAGAGGTTGGGTGTGAATCCAATATGGATGAGAGGATTGCTTGTACCTCAAGATAAAAGGGAACTTAGCATACTTTTTCATATTAAAATTCAAATTGAGAGGATTGAATTTTATTCTCTTTTTAATTCCTAATCTCAAGCAAATCTAATTCCAAAGGATTTAGTAGATAAGCTTGGGTTGGAAACATATAATCATCCTAATACTTATTATTTAGGTTGGGTCAAATAAGGGGTGGAAATAGAGGTAACTAAACAGTGTAGAGCCAAGTTTGAAATAAATGAACATTTTGTTGATGAAAATGTGGTGGATGTTGTATCTCTTGATGTGTGTGGATTAGTTTTTGGCAGCCCTTATATGTATGTTAGAGATGTTATCTTCATGAGAAGAGATAACCAATACTAATTAGTGAAGTATTAGGAAAGTTACACATCAAGGCCTATGCATGTAAATCCAAATCTCCTTGGTAAGTGTTATTCAAGCAAAGAGATAGATTAGTGCTAGTGGGAAGTTTGTCTTGCTCTTTTTGAGAGATAAGAAAAATGTACCGATATTATGTGATAGAATCATTCTCATGGCATGTCTACTAGCAAAGAGCATAAAATAATGTAAGAGTTGTTATAAGATTTTAAGGAGATTTTTAAAGAGGCTATGGGTATGCCTCTTATAAGGTAAATTGAGCATAAGATTATGTTGTTACCATAATGTGCTCTCTTAAACATTGGTCTTTATTTGTAGTCATTAATTGAAGAAAATGAGGTAAGAAAGTAAATGTACTCTTTATTAGACCAAGGTGTAATTATCTAAGTACTTCTCCATACCATTCTCCAATTGTGATAATGCATATAAGAGATGATTCATCGAGAATGTGTACTCACTTTTGTGCTTGAATAAGATAAACATCTTAAGAACATGTGTCATCCTCCATAGATTGAGGATCTATTGGATCATCTATAACATTCTAAGTATTTCATCAAGAGTATCATCAAGTGATCTAATGAAGGAGGACATATGGAAAACAACATTCAAGACAAGAAAAATTTGTATGAGTGGCTTGCACTTCCTTTCAAGTTATGTAATGCTTTTGCTACTTTCATGAGGTTAATGAATGAGGTATTGAGGTCACTCGTAGATACTTGTGTTATTGTTTATTTGGATGATATAATTATTTTAGAAAAAATTATAATGAAAATCTAACACATTTTAAATATGTTTTCCAAGTTTTGAAGGATAAGAAGTAGCAATTAAATGAGAACTATGAGTTTGCACTCTAATCACTTATCTATTTGGAGCATGTGGTTGGAAATGGAGAGTTGAGAATTGATTTAGCTAAAGTGGAGGCCATCTTAAAGGTCCCAAACCTTTCAATGTGACCAAAGAAAGGAGCTTTGTAGGTGCAATATAATATTTGACAAAGTTCGTCAAATCTTTCTCTTTCATAGATCCATCTTTACATGTCATAACTGTTGACATTCTTTGAATCTGCATTAGGGTTTGCCAGTTCTAATGCACAGGCAGATTCAGCCAACTGAATACAGGAGGTTGCGTGAGCTCCTCCCCTTCACTTCTGGTTCTGCCGCACCAAGGGGGGTATCCCTATAATTCAAGATGTAACCTTGACTAGCTCAAAGATAGAAGGATCTAACTTGACAACAACAGGCAGAATACTCTCATGTATGGACCAAGATCTGCATGATAGATCACAAGGCTGGCAACATTCTTGGACATGATGTCTGGTTGGGTATGAGAGTATGCAGGGGGTTCCTAATCCTACTCCTACAACTAACAGGTGGAAGTATGAAATGTTTTAGTTTGAATTTTGGATGCAAAGCTGGACATGGTGTATAACACAAGAACACAGCATGATTGGTGCCTATCCAGGGCTTGGAGTCGGTAGACATACACCTGTGAATGATCAGCATGAATAGCTAAAACTGGATTTCAGGGGGATACACATGATATCTGCCTTACAGATATCTCCCAATGAAGAGTGTTAAGTTATCTCTACTTATGGCATCCCTACTGCAGTATACCCTTCCCAATGTTCAACCTGAAAACAGTTTAATCTGCCCCTTGAGCAGAAGTCAAAAGATCAGACATTCAACATAGGAATTCTATGCTCTAGAATCTAAACATTACGCAAATATCCAGATCCAGAAGAAGAATACATGCAATACTGGAGACAGAATTAACACAACACATGCTAAGATAGCATTACTCATACAAGATCAACCATGAAATCAGTGGATTCATGCCAAATCGTACAACAGGAGATACATAAACTCACAAGTTAGACTGTACAGAGCAACCAGATCAGCTGGTTTTGGATTACAGAGCCAAAAATCCTCAACTTTCAACAACCTTGAATGAATAACACCGTCTGCATTATATAGCAGGAGGGTGTATTCAGCATTAACTACCAGGTTGACCAAAATCCCGCCAGATACACAGTATCATAAAAATGGCGCTCAAACATTAATGCAGTAGGTAGGGGAGGGGACAGGAAGATTTTTCGAGCCCTGCGCCACCGCCTAGGGATCCAGATCTTCAACCAGGTACTAGATCAGCCCACGCCATCGCCCATACCTCTGCAACAATCGCCATTAATGGCGCACCAACCCGCGGCCTTGGGAAAAACATCTAACAGTTAATCGCAACCATTTCCCGCCGAGACTCATCATCATGATATTTCGAATATGCAGGATACAATTATCCCACATGCACCCCGCAGCAACCTCATTAACACTTTATATACTAGGTCATGAGCATATATCATGTCGGTGCTTTTGCTCCTGACGACACTAGTATAAGACTTCATCATCATCACCCTCCAGCAGCATGATATCCTGTTGCCCGAAATATCACCTTGACGTCAGCATCATATCGCAATACAACCTGCATGATAATCGCCTTCATCGGCACAACCTGATCCATCGGAGGAACATCCTCCTGCTGAGCCTATACCAAAAGTCTGGCCGATAAACATCCTGATGACGTCATCATCATATCCTGCTGACGTCATCATCATATCTGCCTACTGCGCACCTCCTCATATCCGGATGATGTCATCATCATGTTTGCAAATATCGGGGGATCTCCACAAGATGATCAGTGTTAGAAATATGACCCCCCCCGGACCTTGATGACGTCATCATCATATTAACATCAGGATGATATTCGGAAGACAACAGGATATTTGGAAATATCATCCTGATGCACAAATATCAGGTTGCACTGTAGCTTCACTATAAGATCGGGGCGATAGATGAATATGATGATGCTTGAAAAGATCACCCCCACTAGATAATGCACGAAGCTGGCAGGCAGATATCTCCTTGATATCAGCATCATCATGACGCTGGAACAAACATACACCCGGGTGATGAAAATATCACCCCCTCCTTCGGAAA